>JAWZYU010000055.1:1200000-1800000 GCA_038380435.1 Ryuthela nishihirai
TAGACACTCCTTGTCCAGGTCACATGGACCCCTAAGGCTCAGAGAAGGTTGGGGGAGGGGACCCTCTGGACTCCACTCTCTGTCTAGGTGGTTTCACTGCAATGCAGGAATCTGCCATATTTAGAGGGCGCTGCAATTGAAAAATTTACATTAAGCTTATGGAAGCTAGCTCTCTTCTCCCTTAGACACTACTAGTCCAGGTCACATGGACCCCGAATGCTCAGAGAAGGTTGGGGGAGGGGACCCTCTGGACTCCTCTCCCTGGCTAGGTGGCTTCACTGCAATGCAGGAATTTGCCGTATTTAGAGGGCGCTGCAATCGAAAGGTTTTCACTAAGCTTATGAAAGCTAGCTCTCTTCTCCCTTAAACACTCCTTGACCAGGTCATATGGACCCCGAAGGCTCAGAGAAAGTTGGGGGAGGGGACCCTCTGGACTTCTTTCACTGGTTAGGTGGCTTCACTGCAATGCAGGAATCTGCCATATTTAGAGGGCGCTACAATCGAGAAGTTTACATTAAGCTTATGAAAGCTAGCTGTCTTCTCCCTTAGACACTCCTTGGCCAGGTCACATGGACCCCGAAGGCTCAGAGAAGGTTGTGGGAGGGAGCCTCTGGACTCCTCTGCCTGGCTAGGTGGCTTCACTGCAATGCAGGAATCTCCCATATTTAGAGGGCGCTGCAATCGAAAAAGTGTACATTAAGCTTATGAAAGCTAGCTCTCTTCTCCCTTAGACACTCCTTGGAAAGGTCACATGGACCCCTAAGGCTCAGAGAAGGATGGGGGAGGTGACCCTCTGGACTCCTCTCCCTGGCTAGGTGGCTTCACTGCAATGCAGGAATCTGATATATTTAGAGGGCGCTGCAATCCAAAAGTTAACATTAAGCTTATGAAAGCTGGTTCTCTTCTCCCTTAGACACTCCTTGGCCAGGTCACATGGACCCCGAAGGCTCAGAGAAGGTTGGGGGAGGGGACCCTCTGGACACCTCTCCCTGGCTAGGTGGCTTCACTGCAATGCAGGAATCTGCCATATGTAAGGGCGCTGCAATAGAAAAGTTTACATTAAACTTATGAAAGCTAGCTCTCTTCTCCCTTAGACACTCCTTGGCCAGGTCACATGGACCCTAAGGCTCAGAGAAGGATGGGGGAGGGGACCCTCTGGACTCCTCTCCCTGGCTAGGTGGCTTCACTGCAATGCAGGAATCTGCCATATTTATAAGGCGCTGCAATCGAAAAGTTTACATTAAGCTTATGAAAGCTAGCTCTCTTCTCCCTTAGACACTCCTTGGCCAGGTCACATGGACCCCGAAATCTCAGTGAAGGTTGGGGGAGGGGACCCTCTGGACTCCTCTCCCTGGCTAGGTGGCTTCACTGCAATGCAGGAATCTGCCATATTTAGAGGGCGATGTAATCGAAAAGTGTACATTAAGCTTATGAAAACTAGATTTCTTCTCCTTTAGACACTCCTTGGCCAGGTCACATGGACCCCGAAGGCTCAGAGAAGGTTGGGGGAGGGGACCCTCTGGATTCCTCTCCCTGGCTAGGTGGCTTCACTGCAATGCAGGAATCTCCCATATTTAGAGTGCGCTGTAATCGAAAATTTACATTAAGCTTATGAAAGCTAGCTCACTTCTCCCTTAGACACTCCTTGGCCAGGTCAGATGGACCCCGAAGGCTCAGAGAAGGTTGGGGGAGGGGTTCCTCTAGACTCCTCTCCCTGGTTAGGTGGCTTCACTGCAATGCAGGAATCTGCCTTATTTATAGGGCGCTGCAATCGAAAAGTTTACATTAAGCTTATGAAAGCTAGCTCTCTTCTCCGTTAGACACTCCTTGGCCAGGTCACATGGACCCCGAAGGCTCAGAGAAGGTTGGGGACGGGATCCTCTGGACTCCTCTGCTGGCTAGGTGGCTTCACTGCAATGCAGGAATCTGCCATATTTAGAGGGCGCTGCAATCGAAGAATTTATATTAAGCTTATGAAAGCTAGATTTCTTCTCCCTTAGACACTCCTTGGTTAGGTCACATGGACCCAGAAGGCTCAGTGAAGGTTGGGGGAGGGGACCCTCTTTACTCCTCTCCTTGGCTAGGTGGCTTCACTGCAATGCAGGAATCTGCATATTTAGAGGGCGCTGTAATCGATAAGTTTACATTAAGCTTATGAAAGCTAGATTTCTTCTCCCTTAGACACTCCTTGGCCAGGTCACATGGACCCCGAAGGCTCAGAGAAGGTTGGGGGAGGGGACCCTCTGGACTCCTCTACCTGGCTAGGAGGCTTCACTGCAATGCAGGAATCTGCCATATTTAGAGGGCGCTGCAATCGAAGAATTTATATTAAGCTTATGAAAGCTAGATTTCTTCTCCCTTAGACACTCCTTGGTTAGGTCACATGGACCCCGAAGGCTCAGTGAAGGTTGGGGGAGGGGACCCTCTGGACTCGTCTCCTTGGCTAGGTGGCTTCAATGCAATGCAGGAATCTGCCATATTTAGAGGGCGCTGTAATCGATAAGTTTACATTAAGCTTATGAAAGCTTGATTTCTTCTCCCTTAGACACTCCTTGGCCAGGTCACATGGACCCCGAAGGCTCAGAGAAGGTTGGGGGAGGGGACCCTCTGGACTCCTCTACCTGGCTAGGTGGCTTCACTGCAATGCAGGAATCTGCCAGATTTAGAGAGCGCTGGAATCGAAAAGTTTACATTAAGCTTATGAAAGCTAACTCTCTTCTCCCTTAGACACTCCTTGGCCAGGTCACATGGACCCCGAAGGCTCAGAGAAGGTTGGGGGAGGGGACCCTCTGGACTCCTCTCCCTGGCTAGGTGGCTTCACTGCAATGCAGGAATCTCCCATATTTAGAGGGCGCTGCAATCGAAAAGTTTACATTAAGCTTATGAAAGCTAGCTCTCTTCTCCCTTAGACACTCCTTGGCCAGGTCACATGGACCCCTAAGGCTCAGAGAAGGATGGGGGAGGGGACACTCTGGACTACTCTCTCTGGATAGGTGGCTTCACTGCAATTCAGGAATCTGCCATATTTAGAGGGCGCTGCAATCGAAAAGTTTACATTAAGCTTATGAAAGCTAGCTCTCTTCTCAGGAAACATGGACCCCGAAGGCTCAGTGAAGGTTGGTGGAGGGGACCCTCTGGACTCCTCTCCCTAGCTAGGTGGCTTCACTGCAATGCAGGAATCTGCCATATTTAGAGAGCGCTGGAATCGAAAAGTTTACATTAAGCTTAGGAAAGCTAGCTCTCTTCTCCCTTAGACACTCCTTGGCCAGGGCACATGGACCCCGAAGGCTCAGAGAATGTTGGGGGAGGGGGCCCTCTGGACTCCTCTTCCTGGCTAGGTGCCTTCACAGCAATCCACGAATTTGCCATATTTAGAGGGCGCTGAAATCGAAAAGTTTACATTAAATTTATGAAAGCTAGCTCTCTTCTCCCTTAGACACTCATTGGCCAGGTCACATGATCCCCTAAGGCTCAGAGAATTTTGGGGGAGGTGACCCTCTGGACTCCTCTCCCTGGCTAGGTGGCTTCACTGTAATGTAGGAATCTGCCATATTTAGAGGCCGCTGCAATCGAAAAGATTACATTAAGCTTAAGAAAGCTAGCTCTCTTCTCCCTTAGACATTCCTTGGCCAGGTCACATGAACCCCGAAGGCTCAGACAAGGTTGGCTTCACTGCAATGCAGGAATCTGCCATATTTAGAGGGCGCTGCAATCGAAAACTTTACATTAAGCTTAAGAAAGCTAGCTCTCTTCTCCCTTAGACACTCCTTGGCCAGGTCACATGGACCCCGAAGGCTCAGAGAAGGTTGGGGGAGGGGACCCTCTCGAATCCTCTCCCTGGCTAGGTGGCTTCACTGTAATGTAGGAATCTGCCATATTTAGAGGGCGCTGCAATCGAAAAGATTACATTAAGCTTATGAAATAAAGCTCTCTTCTCCCTTAGAGACTACTTGGCCAGGTCTCATGGACCCCTAAGGTTTAGAGAAGGTTGGGAGAAGGGACCCTCTGGACTTCTCTCCCTAGCTAGGTGGCTTCACTGCAACGGAGGATTCTGCCGTATTTAGAGGGCGCTGCAATCGAAAAGATTACATTAAGCTTATGAAAGCTAGCTCTCTTCTCCTTTAGACACTCCTTGGCCAGGTCACATGGACCCTGAAGGCTCAGAGAAGGTTGGGGGAGGGGAATTTCTCGAATCCTCTCCCTGGCTAGGTGGCTTCACTGCAATGCAGGAATCTCCCATTTTTAGAGGGCGCTGCAATAGAAAAGTTTACATTAAGCTTATGAAAGCTAGCTCTCTTCTCTCTTAGACACTCCTTGGCCAGGTCACATGGACCCCTAAGGCTCAGAGAAGGATGGGGGAGGGGACCCTCTGGACTCCTCTCCCTGGCTAGGTGGCTTCACTGCAATGCAGGAATCTGTCATATTCAGAGGGCGCTGCAATCGAAAAGTTTACATTAAGCTTATGAAAGCTAGCACTCTTCTTTCTTAGACATTCCTTCGCCAGGTCACATGGACCCCGATGGCTCAGAGAAGGTTGGGGGAGGGGACCCCCTGGACTCCTCTCCCTGGTTAGGTGGCTTCACTGCAATGCAGGAATCTGCCATATTTAGAGGGCGCTGCAATCGAAAAGTTTACATTAAACTTATGAAAGCTAGCTCGCTTCTCCCTTAGACACTCATTGGCCTGGTCACATGATCCCCTAAGGCTCAGAGAAGGTTGGCTTCAGTGCAATGCAGGAATCTGCCATTATTAGAGGGCGCTGCAATCGAAAACTTTACATTAAGCTTAAGAAAGCTAGCACTCTTCTCTCTTAGACACTCCTCTCCTTGGTTAGGTGGCTTCACTGTAATGCAGGAATCTGCCATATTTAAAGGGCGCTGAAATCGAAAAGTTTACATTAAGCTTATGAAAGCTAGCACTCTTCTCTCTTAGACACTCTTTGGCCAGGTCACATGGACCCCGGTCACATGGAAGGTTGGGGGAGGGGGCCCTCTGGACTCCTCTCCCTGGCTAGGTGCCTTCACTGCAATGCACGAATTTGCCATATTTAGAGGGCGCTGCAATCGAAACGTTTACATTAAACTTATGAAAGCCAGCTCTCTTCTCCTTTAGACACTCATTGGCCAGGTCACATGATCCCCTAAGGCTCAGAGAAGGTTGGGGGAGGGGACCCTCTGGACTCCTCTCCCTGGCTAGGTGGCTTCACTGCAATGCAGGAATCTGTCATATTCAGAGGGCGCTGCAATCGAAAAGTTTACATTAAGCTTATGAAAGCTGAAACTCTTCTCTCTTAGACACTCCTCTCCTTGGTTAGGTGGCTTCACTGCAATGCAGGAATCTGCCATATTTAGAGGGCGCTGAAATCGAAAAGTTTACATTAAGCTTATGAAAGCTAGCACTCTTCTCTCTTAGACACTCTTTGGCCAGGTCACATGGACCATGAAGGCTCAGAGAAGGTTGGGGGAGGGGACTCTCTGGACTCCTCTCCCTTGTTAGGTGGCTTCACTGCAATGCAGGAATCTGCCATATTTAGAGGGCCCTGAAATCGAAAAGTTTACATTAAACTTATGAAAGCTAGCTCTCTTCTCCCTTAGACACTCATTGGCCAGGTCACATGATCCCCTAAGGCTCAGAGAATTTTGGGGGAGGTTACCCTCTGGACTCCTCTCCCTGGCTAGGTGGCTTCACTGTAATGTAGGAATTTGCCATATTTAGAGGGCGCTGCAATCGAAAAGTTTACATTAAGCTTAAGAAAGCTAGCTCTCTTCTCCCTTAGACACTCCTTGGCCAGGTCACATGGACACCGAAGGCTCAGAGAAGGTTGGGGCAGGAGACCCTCTGGACTCCTCTCCCTGGCTAGGTGTCTTCACTGCAATGCACGAATTTGCCATATTTAGAGGGCGCTGCAATCGAAAAGTTTACATTAAACTTAGGAAAGCTAGCTCTGTTCTCCCTTAGACACTCCTTGGCCAGGTCATATGAACCCCTAAGGCTCAGAGAAGGTTGGGGGAGGGGACCCTCTGGACTCCTCTCCCTGGCTAGGTGCCTTCACTGCAATGCACGAATTTGCCATATTTAGAGGGCGCTGTAATCAGAAAGTTTACATTAATCTTATGAAAGCTAGCTCGCTTCTCCCTTAGACACTTGTTGACCAGGTCACATGGACCACGAAGGCTCAGAGAAGGCTGGGGGAGGGGACCCCCTGGACTCCTCTCCCTGGCTAGGTGGCTTCACTGAAATGCAGGAATCTGTCATATTCAGAGGGCGCTGCAATCTAAAAGTTTACATTAAGCTTATGAAAGCTAGCACTCTTCTCTCTTAGACACTCCTTGGCCAGGTCACATGGACCCTGAAGGCTCAGAGAAGGTTGGGGGAGGGGACCTTCTGGACTCCTCTCCCGGGCTAGGTGGCTTAACTCCAATGCAGGAATTTGCCATATTTAGAGGGCGCTGCAATCGAAAAGTTTACATTAAACTTATGAAAGCTAGCTCTCTTCTCCCTTAGACACTCATTGGCCAGGTCACATGATCCCCTAAGGCTCAGAGAATTTTGGGGGAGGTTACCCTCTGGACTCCTCTCCCTGGCTAGGTGGCTTCACTGTAATGTAGGAATTTGCCATATTTAGAGGGCGCTGCAATCGAAAAGTTTACATTAAGCTTAAGAAAGCTAGCTCTCTTCTCCCTTAGACACTCCTTGGCCAGGTCACATGGACACCGAAGGCTCAGAGAAGGTTGGGGCAGGAGACCCTCTGGACTCCTCTCCCTGGCTAGGTGTCTTCAATGCAATGCACGAATTTGCCATATTTAGAGGGCGCTGCATTCGAAAACTTTTCATTAAAATTAAGAAAGCTAGCTCTCTTCTCCCTTAGACACTCCTTGGTCAGGTCACATGGACCCCGAAGGCTCAGAGAAGGTTGGGGAAGGGGGCCTCTGGACTCCTCTCCCTGGCTAGGTGCCTTCACTGCAATGCACGAATTTGCCATATTTAGAGGGCGCTGCAATCAGAAAGTTTACATTAATCTTATGAAAGCTAGCTCGCTTCTCCCTTAGACACTTGTTGACCAGGTCACATGGACCACGAAGGCTCAGAGAAGGCTGGGGGAGGGGACCCCCTGGACTCCTCTCCCTGGCTAGGTGGCTTCACTGAAATGCAGGAATCTGTCATATTCAGAGGGCGCTGCAATCTAAAAGTTTACATTAAGCTTATGAAAGCTAGCACTCTTCTCTCTTAGACACTCCTTGGCCAGGTCACATGGACCCTGAAGGCTCAGAGAAGGTTGGGGGAGGGGACCTTCTGGACTCCTCTCCCGGGCTAGGTGGCTTAACTCCAATGCAGGAATTTGCCATATTTAGAGGGCGCTGCAATCGAAAAGTTTACATTAAACTTATGAAAGCTAGCTCTCTTCTCCCTTAGACACTCCTTGATCAGGTCACATGGACACCGAAGGCTCAGAGAAGGTTGGGGCAGGAGACCCTCTGGACTCCTCTCCCTGGCTAGGTGGCTTCACTGCAATGCAGGAATCTGCCATATTTAGAGGGCGCTGCAATCGAAAAGTTTACATTAAACTAATGAAAGATAGCTCTCTTCTCCCTTAGACACTCCTTGACCAGGTCACATGGACACCGAAGGCTCAGAGAAGGTTGGGGCAGGAGACCCTCTGGACTCCTCTCCCTGGCTAGGTGTCTTCACTGCAATGCACGAATTTGCCATATTTAGAGGGCGCTGCAATCGAAAAGTTTACATTAAACTTAGGAAAGCTAGCTCTGTTCTCCCTTAGACACTCCTTGGCCAGGTCATATGAACCCCTAAGGCTCAGAGAAGGTTGGGGGAGGGGACCCTCTGGACTCCTCTCCCTGGCTAGGTGGCTTCACTGCAATGCAGGAATCTGCCATATTTAGAGGGCGCTGCAATCGAAAACTTTACATTAAGCTTAAGAAAGCTAACTCTCTTCTCCTTTAGACACTCCTTGGCCAGGTCACATGGACCCCGAAGGCTCAGAGAAGGTTGGGGGAGGGGACCCTCTGGACTCCTCTTCCTGGCTAGGTGCTTCACTGTAATGCACGAATTTGCCCTATTTAGAGGGCGCTGCAATCGAAAACTTTACATTAAGCTTATGAAAGCTAGCGCTCTTCTCCTTTAGACACTCCTTGGCCAGGTCACATGGACCCCGAAGGCTCAGAGAAGGTTGGGGGAGGGGACCCTCTGGACTCCTCTTCCTGGCTAGGTGCTTCACTGCAATGCACGAATTTGCCCTATTTAAAGGGCGCTGCAATCGAAAGGTTTACATTAAACTTATGAAAGCTAGCTCTCTTCTCCCTTAGACACTCCTTGGCCAGGTCACATGAACCCCTAAGGCTCAGATGAGGTTGGGGGAGGGGACCCTCTGGACTCCTCTCCCTGGCTAGGTGGTTTCACTGCAATGCAGGAATCTGCCATATTTAGAGGGCAGTGCAATCGAAAAGTTTACATTAAGCTTATGGAAGCTAGCTCTCTTGTCCCTTAGACACTACTAGTCCAGGTCACATGGACCCCGACTGCTCAGAGAAGGTTGGGAGAGGGGACCCTCTGGACTCCTCTCCCTGGCTAGGTGGCTTCAGTGCATTGCAGTAATGTGCCATATTTAGAGTGCGCTGCAATCGAAAAGTTTACATTAAGCTTATGAAAGCTAGCTCTCCTCTCCCTTGGACACTCTTTGGCCAGGTCGCATGGACCCCAAAGGCTCAGAGAAGTTTGGGGGAGGGGACCCTCTGGACTCCTCTGCTTGGCTAGGAGACTTCACTGAAATGCAGGAATCTGCCATATTTAGAGGGCGCTGCAATCGAAAAGTTTACATTAAACTTATGAAAGCTAGCTCGCTTCTCCCTTAGACACTTGTTGACCAGGTCACATGGACCCCGAAGGCTCAGAGAAGGTTGGGGGAGGTGACCCTCTGGACTCCTCTCCCTGGCTAGGTGGCTTCACTGTAATGTAGGAATCTGCCATATTTAGAGGGCGCTGCAATCGAAAAGATTACATTAAGCTTAAGAAAGCTAGCTCTCTTCTCCCTTAGACACTCCTTGGCCAGGTCACATGAACCCCGAAGGCTCAGACAAGGTTGGCTTCACTGCAATGCAGGAATCTGCCATATTTAGAGGGCGCTGCAATCGAAAACTTTACATTAAGCTTAAGAAAGCTAGCTCTCTTCTCCCTTAGACACTCCTTGGCCAGGTCACATGGACCCCGAAGGCTCAGAGAAGGTTGGGGGAGGGGGCCCTCTGGACTCCTCTCCCTGGCTAGGTGCCTTCACTGCAATGCACGAATTTGCCATATTTAGAGGGCGCTGCAATCGAAACGTTTACATTAAACTTATGAAAGCTAGCTCTCTTCTCCCTTAGACACTCATTGGCCAGGTCACATGATCCCCTAAGGTTCAGAGAAGGTTGGGGTAGGGGACCCTCTGGACTCCTCTCCCTGGCTAGGTGGCTTCACTGCAATGCAGGAATCTGTCATATTCAGAGGGCGCTGCAATCGAAAAGTTTACATTAAGCTTATGAAAGCTATTACTCTTCTCTCTTAGACACTCCTTGGCCAGGTCACATGGACCCTGAAGGCTCAGAGAAGGTTGGGGGAGGGGACCCTCTGGACTCCTCTCCCTGGCTAGGTGGCTTCACTGCAATGCACGAATCTGCCATATTTAGAGGGCGCTGCAATCGAAAACTTTACATTAAACTTATGAAAGCTAGCTCTCTTCTCCCTTAGACACTCCTTGGCCAGGTCACATACCCCTAAGGCTCAGATGAGGTTGGGGGAGGGGACCCTCTGGACTCCTCTCCCTGGCTAGGTGGTTTCACTGCAATGCAGGAATCTGCCATATTTAGAGGGCGCTGCAATCCAAAAGTTTACATTAAGCTTATGGAAGCTAGCTCTCTTCTCCCTTAGACACTACTAGTCCAGGTCACATGGACCCCGAATGCTCAGAGAAGGTTGGGGGAGGGGACCCTCTAGACTCCTCTCCCTGGCTAGGTTGCTTGACTGCAATGCAGGAATCTGTCATATTTAGAGAGCGCTGCAATCGAAAAGATTACATTAAGCTTAAGAAAGCTAGCACTCTTCTCCCTTAGACATTCCTTGGCCAGGTCACATGAACCCCGAAGGCTCAGACAAGGTTGGCTTCACTGCAATGCAGGAATCTGCCATATTTAGAGGGCGCTGCAATCGAAAACTTTACATTAAGCTTAAGAAAGCTAGCTCTCTTCTCCCTTAGACACTCCTTGGCCAGGTCACATAGACCCCGAAGGCTCAGAGAAGGTTGGAGGAGGGGGCCCTCTGGACTCCTCTCCTTGGCTAGGTGCCTTCACTGTAATGTAGGAATCTGCCATATTTAGAGGGCACTGCAATCGAAAAGATTACATTAAGCTTATGAAAGAAAGCTCTCTTCTCCCTTAGAGACTACTTGGCCAGGTCTCATGGACCCCTAAGGTTTAGAGAAGGTTGGGAGAGGTGACCCTCTGGACTCCTCTCCCTGGCTAGGTGGCTTCACTGTAATGTAGGAATCTGCCATATTTAGAGGGCGCTGCAATCGAAAAGATTACATTAAGCTTAAGAAAGCTAGCTCTCTTCTCCCTTAGACACTCCTTGGCCAGGTCACATGAACCCCGAAGGCTCAGACAAGGTTGGCTTCACTGCAATGCAGGAATCTGCCATATTTAGAGGGCGCTGCAATCGAAAACTTTACATTAAGCTTAAGAAAGCTAGCTCTCTTCTCCCTTAGACACTCCTTGGCCAGGTCACATGGACCCCGAAGGCTCAGAGAAGGTTGGGGGAGGGGGCCCTCTGGACTCCTCTCCCTGGCTAGGTGCCTTCACTGCAATGCAGGAATCTCTCATATTCAGAGGGCGCTGCAATCGAAAAGTTTACATTAAGCTTATGAAAGCTAGCACTCTTCTCTCTTAGACACTCCTCTCCTTGGTTAGGTGGCTTCACTGCAATGCAGGAATCTGCCATATTTAGAGGGCGCTGAAATCGAAAAGTTTACATTAAGCTTATGAAAGCTAGCACTCTTCTCTCTTAGACACTCCTTGTCCAGGTCACATGGACCATGAAGGCTCAGAGAAGGTTGGGGGAGGGGACTCTCTGGACTCCTCTCCCTTGTTAGGTGGCTTCACTGCAATGCAGGAATCTGCCATATTTAGAGGGCCCTGAAATCGAAAAGTTTACATTAAACTTATGAAAGCTAGCTCTCTTCTCCCTTAGAACCTCATTGGCCAGGTCACATGATCCCCTAAGGCTCAGAGAATTTTGGGGGAGGTTACCCTCTGGACTCCTCTCCCTGGCTAGGTGGCTTCACTGTAATGTAGGAATTTGCCATATTTAGAGGGCGCTGCAATCGAAAAGTTTACATTAAGCTTAAGAAAGCTAGCTCTCTTCTCCCTTAGACACTCCTTGGCCAGGTCACATGAACCCCGATTGCTCAGACAAGGTTGGCTTCACTGCAATGCAGGAATCTGCCATATTTAGAGGGCGCTGCATTCGAAAACTTTTCATTAAAATTAAGAAAGCTAGCTCTCTTCTCCCTTAGACACTCCTTGGTCAGGTCACATGGACCCCGAAGGCTCAGAGAAGGTTGGGGAAGGGGGCCTCTGGACTCCTATCCCTGGCTAGGTGCCTTCACTGCAATGCACGAATTTGCCATATTTAGAGGGCGCTGCAATCAGAAAGTTTACATTAATCTTATGAAAGCTAGCTCGCTTCTCCCTTAGACACTTGTTGACCAGGTCACATGGACCACGAAGGCTCAGAGAAGGCTGGGGGTGGGGACCCTCTGGACTCCTCTCCCTGGCTAGGTGGCTTCACTGAAATGCAGGAATCTGTCATATTCAGAGGGCGCTGCAATCTAAAAGTTTACATTAAGCTTATGAAAGCTAGCACTCTTCTCTCTTAGACACTCCTTGGCCAGGTCACATGGACCCTGAAGGCTCAGAGAAGGTTGGGGGAGGGGACCTTCTGGACTCCTCTCCCGGGCTAGGTGGCTTAACTCCAATGCAGGAATTTGCCATATTTAGAGGGCGCTGCAATCGAAAAGTTTACATTAAACTTATGAAAGCTAGCTCTCTTCTCCCTTAGACACTCCTTGATCAGGTCACATGGACACCGAAGGCTCAGAGAAGGTTGGGGCAGGAGACCCTCTGGACTCCTCTCCCTGGCTAGGTGGCTTCACTGCAATGCAGGAATCTGCCATATTTAGAGGGCGCTGCAATCGAAAAGTTTACATTAAACTTATGAAAGCTAGCTCTCTTCTCCCTTAGACTCTCCTTGACCAGGTCACATGGACACCGAAGGCTCAGAGAAGGTTGGGGCAGGAGACCCTCTGGACTCCTCTCCCTGGCTAGGTGGCTTCACTGGAATGCAGTAATCTGCCATATTTACAGGGCGCTGCAATCGAAAACTTTACATTAAGCTTATGGAAGCTAGCTCTCTTCTCCCTTAGACACTACTAGTCCAGGTCACATGGACCCCGAATGCTCAGAGAAGGTTGCGTGAGGGGAGCCTCTGGACTCCTCTCCCTGACTAGGTGTCTTCACTGCAATGCACGAATTTGCCATATTTAGAGGGCGCTGCAATCGAAAAGTTTACATTAAACTTAGGAAAGCTAGCTCTGTTCTCACTTAGACACTCCTTGGCCAGGTCATATGAACCCCTAAGGCTCAGAGAAGGTTGGGGGAGGGGACCCTCTGGACTCCTCTCCCTGGCTAGGTGGCTTCACTGCAATGCAGGAATCTGCCATATTTACAGGGCGCTGCAATCGAAAACTTTACATTAAGCTTAAGAAAGCTAACTCTCTTCTCCTTTAGACACTCCTTGGCCAGGTCACATGGACCCCGAAGGCTCAGAGAAGGTTGGGGGAGGGGACCCTCTGGACTCCTCTTCCTGGCTAGGTGCTTCACTGTAATGCACGAATTTGCCCTATTTAGAGGGCGCTGCAATCGAAAACTTTACATTAAGCTTAAGAAAGCTAGCTCTCTTCTCCTTTAGACACTCCTTGGCCAGGTCACATGGACCCCGAAGGCTCAGAGAAGGTTGGGGGAGGGGACCCTCTGGACTCCTCTTCCTGGCTAGGTGCTTCACTGCAATGCACGAATTTGCCCTATTTAAAGGGCGCTGCAATCGAAAGGTTTACATTAAACTTATGAAAGCTAGCTCTCTTCTCCCTTAGACACTCCTTGGCCAGGTCACATGAACCCCTAAGGCTCAGATGAGGTTGGGGGAGGGGACCCTCTGGACTCCTCTCCCTGGCTAGGTGGTTTCACTGCAATGCAGGAATCTGCCATATTTAGAGGGCGGTGCAATCGAAAAGTTTACATTAAGCTTATGGAAGCTAGCTCTCTTGTCCCTTAGACACTACTAGTCCAGGTCACATGGACCCCGACTGCTCAGAGAAGGTTGGGAGAGGGGACCCTCTGGACTCCTCTCCCTGGCTAGGTGGCTTCACTGCATTGCAGTAATGTGCCATATTTAGAGGGCGCTGCAATCGAAAAGTTTACATTAAGCTTATGAAAGCTAGCTCTCCTCTCCCTTGGACACTCTTTGGCCAGGTCGCATGGACCCCAAAGGCTCAGAGAAGTTTGGGGGAGGGGACCATCTGGACTCCTCTGCTTGGCTAGGAGACTTCACTGAAATGCAGGAATCTGCCATATTTAGAGGGCGCTGCAATCGAAGAGTTTATATTAAGCTTATGAAAGCTAGATTTCTTCTCCCTTAGACACTCCTTGGCCAGGTCACATGGACCCCGAAGGGTCAGAGAAGGTTGGGGGAGGGGACCCTCTGGACTCATCTCCCTGGCTAGGTGGCTTCACTGCAATGCAGGAATCTGTCATATTCAGAGGGCGCTGCAATCGAAAAGTTTACATTAAGCTTATGAAAGCTAGCACTCTTCTTTCTTAGACACTCCTTGGCCAGGTCACATGGACCCCGATGGCTCAGAGAAGGTTGGGGGAGGGGACCCCCTGGACTCCTCTCCCTGGTTAGGTGGCTTCACTGCAATGCAGGAATCTGCCATATTTAGAGGGCGCTGCAATCGAAAAGTTTACATTAAACTTATGAAAGCTAGCTCGCTTCTCCCTTAGACACTTGTTGACCAGGTCACATGGACCCCGAAGGCTCAGAGAAGGTTGGGGGAGGTGACCCTCTGGACTCCTCTCCCTGGCTAGGTGGCTTCACTGTAATGTAGGAATCTGCCATATTTAGAGGGCGCTGCAATCGAAAAGATTACATTAAGCTTAAGAAAGCTAGCTCTCTTCTCCCTTAGACACTCCTTGGCCAGGTCACATGAACCCCGAAGGCTCAGACAAGGTTGGCTTCACTGCAATGCAGCAATCTGCCATATTTAGAGGGCGCTGCAATCGAAAACTTTACATTAAGCTTAAGAAAGCTAGCTCTCTTCTCCCTTAGACACTCCTTGGCCAGGTCACATGGACCCCGAAGGCTCAGAGAAGGTTGGGGGAGGGGGCCCTCTGGACTCCTCTCCCTGGCTAGGTGCCTTCACTGCAATGCACGAATTTGCCATATTTAGAGGGCGCTGCAATCGAAAACTTTACATTAAACTTATGAAAGCTAGCTCTCTTCTCCCTTAGACACTCCTTGGCCAGGTCACATACCCCTAAGGCTCAGATGAGGTTGGGGGAGGGGACCCTCTGGACTCCTCTCCCTGGCTAGGTGGTTTCACTGCAATGCAGGAATCTGCCATATTTAGAGGGCGCTGCAATCCAAAAGTTTACATTAAGCTTATGGAAGCTAGCTCTCTTCTCCCTTAGACACTCCTTGGCCAGGTCACATGGACCCCGAAGGCTCAGAGAAGGTTGGGGGAGGGGACCCTCTGGACTCCTCTCCCTGGCTAGGTTGCTTGACTGCAATGCAGGAATCTGTCATATTTAGAGAGCGCTGCAATCGAAAAGTTTATATTAAGCTTATGAAAGCTATCTGTCTTCTCCCTTAGACACTCCTTGGCCAGGTCACATGGACCCCGAAGGCTCAGAGAAGGTTGGGGGAGGGGACCCTCTGGACTCCTCTCCCTGGCTAGGTGGCTTGACTGCAATGCAGGAATCTGTCATATTTAGAGAGCGCTGCAATCGAAAAGTTTACATTAAACTTATGAAAGCTAGCTCTCTTCTCCCTTAGACATTCCTTGACCAGGTCACATGAACCCCTAAGGCTCAGAGAAGGTTGGGGGAGGGGACCCTCTAGACACCTCTCCCAGGCTAGGTGGCTTCACTGCAATGCAGGAATCTGCCATATTTAAGGGCGCTGCCATAGAAAAGTTTACATTAAACTTATGAAAGCTAGCTCTCTTCTCCCTTAGACACTCCTTGGCCAGGTCACATGGACCCTAAGGCTCAGAGAAGGATGGGGGAGGGGACCCTCTGGACTCCTCTCCCTGGCTAGGTGGCTTCACTGCAATGCAGGAATCTGCCATATTTATAGGGCGCTGCAATCGAAAAGTTTACATTAAGCTTATGAAAGCTAGCTCTCTTCTCCCTTAGACACTCCTTGGCCAGGTCACATGGACCCCGAAATCTCAGTGAAGGTTGGCTTCACTGCAATGCAGGAATCTGCCATATTTAGAGGGCGCTGCATTCGAAAACTTTACATTAAGCTTAAGAAAGCTAGCTCTCTTCTCCCTTAGACACTCCTTGGCCAGGTCACATGGACCCCGAAGGCTCAGAGAAGGTTGGGGGAGGGGGCCCTCTGGACTCCTCTCCCTGGCTAGGTGCCTTCACTGCAATGCACGAATTTCCCATATTTAGAGGGCGCTGCAATAAAAAAGTTTACATTAAACTTATGTACGCTAGCTCGCTTCTCCCTTAGACACTTGTTGACCAGGTCACATGGACCACGAAGGCTCAGAGAAGGTTGGGGGAGGGGACCCTCTGGACTCCTCTCCCTGGCTAGGTGGCTTCACTGCAATGCAGGAATGTGTCATATTCAGAGGGCGCTGCAATCGAAAAGTTTACATTAAGCATATGAAAGCTAGCACTCTTCTCTCTTAGACACTCCTGGGCCAGGTCACATGGACCCTGAAGGCTCAGAGAAGGTTGGGGGAGGGGACCCTCTGGACTCCTCTCCCTGGTTAGGTGGC
This sequence comes from Ryuthela nishihirai, assembly GCA_038380435.1. Taxonomy (NCBI): domain Eukaryota; kingdom Metazoa; phylum Arthropoda; class Arachnida; order Araneae; family Heptathelidae; genus Ryuthela; species Ryuthela nishihirai. Next base: position 1,216,112 of record JAWZYU010000055.1, read on the forward strand.
TTCACTGCAATGCAGGAATCTGCCATATTTAGAGGGCGCTGCAATGGAAAAGTTTACATTAAACTTATGAAAGCTAGCTCGCTTCTCCCTTAGACACTCCTTGACCAGGTCACATGGACCCCGAAGGCTCAGAGAAGGTTGGGGGAATGGACCCTCTGGAATCCTCTCCCTGGCTAGGTGGCTTCACTGCAATGCAGGAATCTGTCATATTCAGAGGGCGCTGCAATCGAAAAGTTTACATTAAGCTTATGAAAGTCAGCACTCTTCTCCCTTAGACACTCCTTGGCCAGGTCACATGGACCCTGAAGGCTCAGAGAAGGTTGGGGGAGGGGACCCTCTGGACTCCTCTCCCGGGCTAGGTGGCTTAACTCCAATGCAGGAATCTGCTATATTTAGAGGGCGCTGCAATCGTAAAGTTTACATTAAACTTATGAAAGCTAGCTCTCTTCTCCCTTAGACACTCCTTGATCAGGTCACATGGACACCGAAGGCTCAGAGAAGGTTGGGGCAGGAGACCCTCTGGACTCCTCTCCCTGGCTAGGTGTCTTCACTGCAATGCAGGAATGTGAAATATTTAGAGGGCGCTGCAATCGAAAAGTTTACATTAAACTTATGAAAGCTAGCTCTCTTCTCCCTTAGACACTCCTTGACCAGGTCACATGGACACCGAAGGCTCAGAGAAGGTTGGGGCAGGAGACCCTCTGGACTCCTCTCCCTGGCTAGGTGGCTTCACTGGAATGCAGAAATCTGCCATATTTACAGGGCGCTGCAATCGAAAACTTTACATTAAGCTTAAGAAAACTAGCTCTCTTCTCCCTTAGACAGACCTTGGCCAGGTCACATGGACCCCGAAGGCTCAGAGAAGGTTGCGGGAGGGGACCCTCTGGACTCCTCTCGCTGACTAGTTGTCTTCACTGCAATGCACGAATTTGCCATATTTAGAGGGCGCTGCAATCGAAAAGTTTACATTAAACTTAGGAAAGCTAGCTCTGTTCTCCCTTAGACACTCCTTGGTCAGGTCATATGAGCCCTAAGGCTCAGAGAAGGTTGGGGGAGGGGACCCTCTGGACTCCTCTCTCTGGCTAGGTGGCTTCACTGCAATGCAGGAATCTGCCATATTTAGTGGGCGCTGCAATCGAAAAGATTACATTAAGCTTATGAAAGCTAGGTCTCATCTCCCTTAGACACTCCTTGTCCAGGACACATGGACTCCGAATGCTCAGAGAAGGTTGGGGGAGCGGACCCTCTGGACTCCTCTCCCTGGCTAGGTGGCTTCACTGCAATGCACGAATCTGCCATATTTAGAGGGCGCTGCAATCGAAAACTTTACATTAAGCTTAAGAAAGCTAGCTCTCTTCTCCTTTAGACACTCCTTGGCCAGTTCACATGGACCCCGAAGGCTGAGAGAAGGTTGGGGGAGGAAACCCTCTGGACTCCTCTTCCTGGCTAGGTGCCTTCACTGCAATGCACGAATTTGCTCTGTTTAGAGGGCGCTGCAATCGAAAAGTTTACATTAAACTTATGAAAGCTAGCTCTCTTCTCCCTTAGACACTCCTTGGCCAGGTCACATGAACCCCTAAGGCTCAGATGAGGTTGGGGGAGGGGACCCTCTGGACTCCTCTCCCTGGCTAGGTGGTTTCACTGCAAATCAGGAATCTGCCATATTTAGAGGGCGCTGCAATCGAAAAGTTTACATTAAGCTTATGGAAGCTACCTCTCTTCTCCCTTAGGCACTACTAGTCCAGGTCACATGGACCCCGAATGCTCAGAGAAGGTTGGGGGAGGGGACCCTCTGGACTCCTCTCCCTGGCTAGGTGGCTTGACTGCAATGCAGGAATCTGTCATATTCAGAGAGCGCTGCAATCGAAAATTTTATATTAAGCTTATGAAAGCTAGCTCTCTTCTCCCTTAGACACTCCTTGGCCAGGTCACATGGACCCCGAAGGCTCAGAGAAGGTTTGAGGAGGGGACCCTCTGGACTCATCTCCCTGGCTAGGTGGCTTCACTGGAATGCAGGAATCTGCCATATTTAGAGGGCGCTGCAATCGAAAAGTTTACATTAAGGTTATGAAAGCTAGCTCTCTTCTCCCTTAGACACTACTTGTCCAGGTCACATGGACCCCGACTGCTCAGACAAGGTTGGGAGAGGGGACCCTCTGGACTCCTCTCCCTGGCTAGGTGGCTTCACTGCATTGCAGTAATCTGCCATATTTAGAGGGCGCTGCAATCGAAAAGTTTACATTAAGCTTATGAAAGCTAGCTCTCCTCTCCCTTGGACACTCTTTGGCCAGGTCGCATGGACCCCAAAGGCTCAGAGAAGTTCGGGGGAGGGGATCCTCTGGACTCTTCTGCTTGGCTAGGAGACTTCACTGAAATGCAGGAATCTGCCATATTTAGAGGGCGCTGCAATCGAAAAGTTTACATTAAGCTTATGAAAGCTAGCTCTCCTCTCCCTTGGACACTCTTTGGCCAGGTCGCATGGACCCCAAAGGCTCAGAGAAGTTCGGGGGAGGGGATCCTCTGGACTCCTCTGCCTGGCTAGGTGGCTTCACTGCAATGCAGGAATCTCCCATATTTAGAGGGCGCTGCAATCGAAAAGTTTACATTAAGCTTATGAAAGCTAGCACTCTTCTTTCTTAGACATTCCTTCGCCAGGTCACATGGACCCCGATGGCTCAGAGAAGGTTGGGGGAGGGGACCCCCTGGACTCCTCTCCCTGGTTAGGTGGCTTCACTGCAATGCAGGAATCTGCCATATTTAGAGGGCGCTGCAATCGAAAAGTTTACATTAAACTTATGAAAGCTAGCTCGCTTCTCCCTTAGACACTCATTGGCCTGGTCACATGATCCCCTAAGGCTCAGAGAAGGTTGGCTTCAGTGCAATGCAGGAATCTGCCATTATTAGAGGGCGCTGCAATCGAAAACTTTACATTAAGCTTAAGAAAGCTAGCACTCTTCTCTCTTAGACACTCCTCTCCTTGGTTAGGTGGCTTCACTGCAATGCAGGAATCTGCCATATTTAAAGGGCGCTGAAATCGAAAAGTTTACATTAAGCTTATGAAAGCTAGCACTCTTCTCTCTTAGACACTCTTTGGCCAGGTCACATGGACCCCGGTCACATGGAAGGTTGGGGGAGGGGGCCCTCTGGACTCCTCTCCCTGGCTAGGTGCCTTCACTGCAATGCACGAATTTGCCATATTTAGAGGGCGCTGCAATCGAAACGTTTACATTAAACTTATGAAAGCCAGCTCTCTTCTCCCTTAGACACTCATTGGCCAGGTCACATGATCCCCTAAGGCTCAGAGAAGGTTGGGGGAGGGGACCCTCTGGACTCCTCTCCCTGGCTAGGTGGCTTCACTGCAATGCAGGAATCTGTCATATTCAGAGGGCGCTGCAATCGAAAAGTTTACATTAAGCTTATGAAAGCTGAAACTCTTCTCTCTTAGACACTCCTCTCCTTGGTTAGGTGGCTTCACTGCAATGCAGGAATCTGCCATATTTAGAGGGCGCTGAAATCGAAAAGTTTACATTAAGCTTATGAAAGCTAGCACTCTTCTCTCTTAGACACTCTTTGGCCAGGTCACATGGACCATGAAGGCTCAGAGAAGGTTGGGGGAGGGGACTCTCTGGACTCCTCTCCCTTGTTAGGTGGCTTCACTGCAATGCAGGAATCTGCCATATTTAGAGGGCCCTGAAATCGAAAAGTTTACATTAAACTTATGAAAGCTAGCTCTCTTCTCCCTTAGACACTCATTGGCCAGGTCACATGATCCCCTAAGGCTCAGAGAATTTTGGGGGAGGTTACCCTCTGGACTCCTCTCCCTGGCTAGGTGGCTTCACTGTAATGTAGGAATTTGCCATATTTAGAGGGCGCTGCAATCGAAAAGTTTACATTAAGCTTAAGAAAGCTAGCTCTCTTCTCCCTTAGACACTCCTTGGCCAGGTCACATGGACACCGAAGGCTCAGAGAAGGTTGGGGCAGGAGACCCTCTGGACTCCTCTCCCTGGCTAGGTGTCTTCACTGCAATGCACGAATTTGCCATATTTAGAGGGCGCTGCAATCGAAAAGTTTACATTAAACTTAGGAAAGCTAGCTCTGTTCTCCCTTAGACACTCCTTGGCCAGGTCATATGAACCCCTAAGGCTCAGAGAAGGTTGGGGGAGGGGACCCTCTGGACTCCTCTCCCTGGCTAGGTGCCTTCACTGCAATGCACGAATTTGCCATATTTAGAGGGCGCTGCAATCAGAAAGTTTACATTAATCTTATGAAAGCTAGCTCGCTTCTCCCTTAGACACTTGTTGACCAGGTCACATGGACCACGAAGGCTCAGAGAAGGCTGGGGGAGGGGACCCCCTGGACTCCTCTCCCTGGCTAGGTGGCTTCACTGAAATGCAGGAATCTGTCATATTCAGAGGGCGCTGCAATCTAAAAGTTTACATTAAGCTTATGAAAGCTAGCACTCTTCTCTCTTAGACACTCCTTGGCCAGGTCACATGGACCCTGAAGGCTCAGAGAAGGTTGGGGGAGGGGACCTTCTGGACTCCTCTCCCGGGCTAGGTGGCTTAACTCCAATGCAGGAATTTGCCATATTTAGAGGGCGCTGCAATCGAAAAGTTTACATTAAACTTATGAAAGCTAGCTCTCTTCTCCCTTAGACACTCATTGGCCAGGTCACATGATCCCCTAAGGCTCAGAGAATTTTGGGGGAGGTTACCCTCTGGACTCCTCTCCCTGGCTAGGTGGCTTCACTGTAATGTAGGAATTTGCCATATTTAGAGGGCGCTGCAATCGAAAAGTTTACATTAAGCTTAAGAAAGCTAGCTCTCTTCTCCCTTAGACACTCCTTGGCCAGGTCACATGGACACCGAAGGCTCAGAGAAGGTTGGGGCAGGAGACCCTCTGGACTCCTCTCCCTGGCTAGGTGTCTTCAATGCAATGCACGAATTTGCCATATTTAGAGGGCGCTGCATTCGAAAACTTTTCATTAAAATTAAGAAAGCTAGCTCTCTTCTCCCTTAGACACTCCTTGGTCAGGTCACATGGACCCCGAAGGCTCAGAGAAGGTTGGGGAAGGGGGCCTCTGGACTCCTCTCCCTGGCTAGGTGCCTTCACTGCAATGCACGAATTTGCCATATTTAGAGGGCGCTGCAATCAGAAAGTTTACATTAATCTTATGAAAGCTAGCTCGCTTCTCCCTTAGACACTTGTTGACCAGGTCACATGGACCACGAAGGCTCAGAGAAGGCTGGGGGAGGGGACCCCCTGGACTCCTCTCCCTGGCTAGGTGGCTTCACTGAAATGCAGGAATCTGTCATATTCAGAGGGCGCTGCAATCTAAAAGTTTACATTAAGCTTATGAAAGCTAGCACTCTTCTCTCTTAGACACTCCTTGGCCAGGTCACATGGACCCTGAAGGCTCAGAGAAGGTTGGGGGAGGGGACCTTCTGGACTCCTCTCCCGGGCTAGGTGGCTTAACTCCAATGCAGGAATTTGCCATATTTAGAGGGCGCTGCAATCGAAAAGTTTACATTAAACTTATGAAAGCTAGCTCTCTTCTCCCTTAGACACTCCTTGATCAGGTCACATGGACACCGAAGGCTCAGAGAAGGTTGGGGCAGGAGACCCTCTGGACTCCTCTCCCTGGCTAGGTGGCTTCACTGCAATGCAGGAATCTGCCATATTTAGAGGGCGCTGCAATCGAAAAGTTTACATTAAACTTATGAAAGATAGCTCTCTTCTCCCTTAGACACTCCTTGACCAGGTCACATGGACACCGAAGGCTCAGAGAAGGTTGGGGCAGGAGACCCTCTGGACTCCTCTCCCTGGCTAGGTGTCTTCACTGCAATGCACGAATTTGCCATATTTAGAGGGCGCTGCAATCGAAAAGTTTACATTAAACTTAGGAAAGCTAGCTCTGTTCTCCCTTAGACACTCCTTGGCCAGGTCATATGAACCCCTAAGGCTCAGAGAAGGTTGGGGGAGGGGACCCTCTGGACTCCTCTCCCTGGCTAGGTGGCTTCACTGCAATGCAGGAATCTGCCATATTTAGAGGGCGCTGCAATCGAAAACTTTACATTAAGCTTAAGAAAGCTAACTCTCTTCTCCTTTAGACACTCCTTGGCCAGGTCACATGGACCCCGAAGGCTCAGAGAAGGTTGGGGGAGGGGACCCTCTGGACTCCTCTTCCTGGCTAGGTGCTTCACTGTAATGCACGAATTTGCCCTATTTAGAGGGCGCTGCAATCGAAAACTTTACATTAAGCTTATGAAAGCTAGCTCTCTTCTCCTTTAGACACTCCTTGGCCAGGTCACATGGACCCCGAAGGCTCAGAGAAGGTTGGGGGAGGGGACCCTCTGGACTCCTCTTCCTGGCTAGGTGCTTCACTGCAATGCACGAATTTGCCCTATTTAAAGGGCGCTGCAATCGAAAGGTTTACATTAAACTTATGAAAGCTAGCTCTCTTCTCCCTTAGACACTCCTTGGCCAGGTCACATGAACCCCTAAGGCTCAGATGAGGTTGGGGGAGGGGACCCTCTGGACTCCTCTCCCTGGCTAGGTGGTTTCACTGCAATGCAGGAATCTGCCATATTTAGAGGGCAGTGCAATCGAAAAGTTTACATTAAGCTTATGGAAGCTAGCTCTCTTGTCCCTTAGACACTACTAGTCCAGGTCACATGGACCCCGACTGCTCAGAGAAGGTTGGGAGAGGGGACCCTCTGGACTCCTCTCCCTGGCTAGGTGGCTTCAGTGCATTGCAGTAATGTGCCATATTTAGAGTGCGCTGCAATCGAAAAGTTTACATTAAGCTTATGAAAGCTAGCTCTCCTCTCCCTTGGACACTCTTTGGCCAGGTCGCATGGACCCCAAAGGCTCAGAGAAGTTTGGGGGAGGGGACCCTCTGGACTCCTCTGCTTGGCTAGGAGACTTCACTGAAATGCAGGAATCTGCCATATTTAGAGGGCGCTGCAATCGAAAAGTTTACATTAAACTTATGAAAGCTAGCTCGCTTCTCCCTTAGACACTTGTTGACCAGGTCACATGGACCCCGAAGGCTCAGAGAAGGTTGGGGGAGGTGACCCTCTGGACTCCTCTCCCTGGCTAGGTGGCTTCACTGTAATGTAGGAATCTGCCATATTTAGAGGGCGCTGCAATCGAAAAGATTACATTAAGCTTAAGAAAGCTAGCTCTCTTCTCCCTTAGACACTCCTTGGCCAGGTCACATGAACCCCGAAGGCTCAGACAAGGTTGGCTTCACTGCAATGCAGGAATCTGCCATATTTAGAGGGCGCTGCAATCGAAAACTTTACATTAAGCTTAAGAAAGCTAGCTCTCTTCTCCCTTAGACACTCCTTGGCCAGGTCACATGGACCCCGAAGGCTCAGAGAAGGTTGGGGGAGGGGGCCCTCTGGACTCCTCTCCCTGGCTAGGTGCCTTCACTGCAATGCACGAATTTGCCATATTTAGAGGGCGCTGCAATCGAAACGTTTACATTAAACTTATGAAAGCTAGCTCTCTTCTCCCTTAGACACTCATTGGCCAGGTCACATGATCCCCTAAGGTTCAGAGAAGGTTGGGGTAGGGGACCCTCTGGACTCCTCTCCCTGGCTAGGTGGCTTCACTGCAATGCAGGAATCTGTCATATTCAGAGGGCGCTGCAATCGAAAAGTTTACATTAAGCTTATGAAAGCTATTACTCTTCTCTCTTAGACACTCCTTGGCCAGGTCACATGGACCCTGAAGGCTCAGAGAAGGTTGGGGGAGGGGACCCTCTGGACTCCTCTCCCTGGCTAGGTGGCTTCACTGCAATGCACGAATCTGCCATATTTAGAGGGCGCTGCAATCGAAAACTTTACATTAAACTTATGAAAGCTAGCTCTCTTCTCCCTTAGACACTCCTTGGCCAGGTCACATACCCCTAAGGCTCAGATGAGGTTGGGGGAGGGGACCCTCTGGACTCCTCTCCCTGGCTAGGTGGTTTCACTGCAATGCAGGAATCTGCCATATTTAGAGGGCGCTGCAATCCAAAAGTTTACATTAAGCTTATGGAAGCTAGCTCTCTTCTCCCTTAGACACTACTAGTCCAGGTCACATGGACCCCGAATGCTCAGAGAAGGTTGGGGGAGGGGACCCTCTAGACTCCTCTCCCTGGCTAGGTTGCTTGACTGCAATGCAGGAATCTGTCATATTTAGAGAGCGCTGCAATCGAAAAGATTACATTAAGCTTAAGAAAGCTAGCACTCTTCTCCCTTAGACATTCCTTGGCCAGGTCACATGAACCCCGAAGGCTCAGACAAGGTTGGCTTCACTGCAATGCAGGAATCTGCCATATTTAGAGGGCGCTGCAATCGAAAACTTTACATTAAGCTTAAGAAAGCTAGCTCTCTTCTCCCTTAGACACTCCTTGGCCAGGTCACATAGACCCCGAAGGCTCAGAGAAGGTTGGAGGAGGGGGCCCTCTGGACTCCTCTCCTTGGCTAGGTGCCTTCACTGTAATGTAGGAATCTGCCATATTTAGAGGGCACTGCAATCGAAAAGATTACATTAAGCTTATGAAAGAAAGCTCTCTTCTCCCTTAGAGACTACTTGGCCAGGTCTCATGGACCCCTAAGGTTTAGAGAAGGTTGGGAGAGGTGACCCTCTGGACTCCTCTCCCTGGCTAGGTGGCTTCACTGTAATGTAGGAATCTGCCATATTTAGAGGGCGCTGCAATCGAAAAGATTACATTAAGCTTAAGAAAGCTAGCTCTCTTCTCCCTTAGACACTCCTTGGCCAGGTCACATGAACCCCGAAGGCTCAGACAAGGTTGGCTTCACTGCAATGCAGGAATCTGCCATATTTAGAGGGCGCTGCAATCGAAAACTTTACATTAAGCTTAAGAAAGCTAGCTCTCTTCTCCCTTAGACACTCCTTGGCCAGGTCACATGGACCCCGAAGGCTCAGAGAAGGTTGGGGGAGGGGGCCCTCTGGACTCCTCTCCCTGGCTAGGTGCCTTCACTGCAATGCAGGAATCTCTCATATTCAGAGGGCGCTGCAATCGAAAAGTTTACATTAAGCTTATGAAAGCTAGCACTCTTCTCTCTTAGATACTCCTCTCCTTGGTTAGGTGGCTTCACTGCAATGCAGGAATCTGCCATATTTAGAGGGCGCTGAAATCGAAAAGTTTACATTAAGCTTATGAAAGCTAGCACTCTTCTCTCTTAGACACTCCTTGTCCAGGTCACATGGACCATGAAGGCTCAGAGAAGGTTGGGGGAGGGGACTCTCTGGACTCCTCTCCCTTGTTAGGTGGCTTCACTGCAATGCAGGAATCTGCCATATTTAGAGGGCCCTGAAATCGAAAAGTTTACATTAAACTTATGAAAGCTAGCTCTCTTCTCCCTTAGAACCTCATTGGCCAGGTCACATGATCCCCTAAGGCTCAGAGAATTTTGGGGGAGGTTACCCTCTGGACTCCTCTCCCTGGCTAGGTGGCTTCACTGTAATGTAGGAATTTGCCATATTTAGAGGGCGCTGCAATCGAAAAGTTTACATTAAGCTTAAGAAAGCTAGCTCTCTTCTCCCTTAGACACTCCTTGGCCAGGTCACATGAACCCCGATTGCTCAGACAAGGTTGGCTTCACTGCAATGCAGGAATCTGCCATATTTAGAGGGCGCTGCATTCGAAAACTTTTCATTAAAATTAAGAAAGCTAGCTCTCTTCTCCCTTAGACACTCCTTGGTCAGGTCACATGGACCCCGAAGGCTCAGAGAAGGTTGGGGAAGGGGGCCTCTGGACTCCTCTCCCTGGCTAGGTGCCTTCACTGCAATGCACGAATTTGCCATATTTAGAGGGCGCTGCAATCAGAAAGTTTACATTAATCTTATGAAAGCTAGCTCGCTTCTCCCTTAGACACTTGTTGACCAGGTCACATGGACCACGAAGGCTCAGAGAAGGCTGGGGGTGGGGACCCTCTGGACTCCTCTCCCTGGCTAGGTGGCTTCACTGAAATGCAGGAATCTGTCATATTCAGAGGGCGCTGCAATCTAAAAGTTTACATTAAGCTTATGAAAGCTAGCACTCTTCTCTCTTAGACACTCCTTGGCCAGGTCACATGGACCCTGAAGGCTCAGAGAAGGTTGGGGGAGGGGACCTTCTGGACTCCTCTCCCGGGCTAGGTGGCTTAACTCCAATGCAGGAATTTGCCATATTTAGAGGGCGCTGCAATCGAAAAGTTTACATTAAACTTATGAAAGCTAGCTCTCTTCTCCCTTAGACACTCCTTGATCAGGTCACATGGACACCGAAGGCTCAGAGAAGGTTGGGGCAGGAGACCCTCTGGACTCCTCTCCCTGGCTAGGTGGCTTCACTGGAATGCAGTAATCTGCCATATTTACAGGGCGCTGCAATCGAAAACTTTACATTAAGCTTATGGAAGCTAGCTCTCTTCTCCCTTAGACACTACTAGTCCAGGTCACATGGACCCCGAATGCTCAGAGAAGGTTGCGTGAGGGGAGCCTCTGGACTCCTCTCCCTGACTAGGTGTCTTCACTGCAATGCACGAATTTGCCATATTTAGAGGGCGCTGCAATCGAAAAGTTTACATTAAACTTAGGAAAGCTAGCTCTGTTCTCACTTAGACACTCCTTGGCCAGGTCATATGAACCCCTAAGGCTCAGAGAAGGTTGGGGGAGGGGACCCTCTGGACTCCTCTCCCTGGCTAGGTGGCTTCACTGCAATGCAGGAATCTGCCATATTTACAGGGCGCTGCAATCGAAAACTTTACATTAAGCTTAAGAAAGCTAACTCTCTTCTCCTTTAGACACTCCTTGGCCAGGTCACATGGACCCCGAAGGCTCAGAGAAGGTTGGGGGAGGGGACCCTCTGGACTCCTCTTCCTGGCTAGGTGCTTCACTGTAATGCACGAATTTGCCCTATTTAGAGGGCGCTGCAATCGAAAACTTTACATTAAGCTTAAGAAAGCTAGCTCTCTTCTCCTTTAGACACTCCTTGGCCAGGTCACATGGACCCCGAAGGCTCAGAGAAGGTTGGGGGAGGGGACCCTCTGGACTCCTCTTCCTGGCTAGGTGCTTCACTGCAATGCACGAATTTGCCCTATTTAAAGGGCGCTGCAATCGAAAGGTTTACATTAAACTTATGAAAGCTAGCTCTCTTCTCCCTTAGACACTCCTTGGCCAGGTCACATGAACCCCTAAGGCTCAGATGAGGTTGGGGGAGGGGACCCTCTGGACTCCTCTCCCTGGCTAGGTGGTTTCACTGCAATGCAGGAATCTGCCATATTTAGAGGGCGGTGCAATCGAAAAGTTTACATTAAGCTTATGGAAGCTAGCTCTCTTGTCCCTTAGACACTACTAGTCCAGGTCACATGGACCCCGACTGCTCAGAGAAGGTTGGGAGAGGGGACCCTCTGGACTCCTCTCCCTGGCTAGGTGGCTTCACTGCATTGCAGTAATGTGCCATATTTAGAGGGCGCTGCAATCGAAAAGTTTACATTAAGCTTATGAAAGCTAGCTCTCCTCTCCCTTGGACACTCTTTGGCCAGGTCGCATGGACCCCAAAGGCTCAGAGAAGTTTGGGGGAGGGGACCCTCTGGACTCCTCTGCTTGGCTAGGAGACTTCACTGAAATGCAGGAATCTGCCATATTTAGAGGGCGCTGCAATCGAAGAGTTTATATTAAGCTTATGAAAGCTAGATTTCTTCTCCCTTAGACACTCCTTGGCCAGGTCACATGGACCCCGAAGGGTCAGAGAAGGTTGGGGGAGGGGACCCTCTGGACTCATCTCCCTGGCTAGGTGGCTTCACTGCAATGCAGGAATCTGTCATATTCAGAGGGCGCTGCAATCGAAAAGTTTACATTAAGCTTATGAAAGCTAGCACTCTTCTTTCTTAGACACTCCTTGGCCAGGTCACATGGACCCCGATGGCTCAGAGAAGGTTGGGGGAGGGGACCCCCTGGACTCCTCTCCCTGGTTAGGTGGCTTCACTGCAATGCAGGAATCTGCCATATTTAGAGGGCGCTGCAATCGAAAACTTTACATTAAGCTTATGAAAGCTAGGACTCTTCTCTCTTAGACACTCCTTGGCCAGGTCACATGGACCCTGAAGGCTCAGAGAAGGTTGGGGGAGGGGACCCTCTGGACTCCTCTCCCTGGCTAGGTGGTTTCACTGCAATGCACGAATCTGCCATATTCAGAGGGCGCTGCAATCGAAAAGTTTACATTAAGCTTATGAAAGCTAGGACTCTTCTCTCTTAGACACTCCTTGACCAGGTCACATGGACCCTGAAGGCTCAGAGAAGGTTGGGGGAGGGGACCCTCTGGACTCCTCTCCCTGGCTAGGTGGTTTCACTGCAATGCACGAATCTGCCATATTTAGAGGGCGCTGCAATCGAAAACTTTACATTAAACTTATGAAAGCTAGCTCTCTTCTCCCTTAGACACTCCTTGGCCAGGTCACATGAACCCCTAAGGCTCAGATGAGGTTGGGGGAGGGGACCCTCTGGACTCCTCTCCCTGGCTAGGTGGTTTCACTGCAATGCAGGAATCTGCCATATTTAGAGGGCGGTGCAATCGAAAAGTTTACATTAAGCTTATGGAAGCTAGCTCTCTTGTCCCTTAGACACTACTAGTCCAGGTCACATGGACCCCGACTGCTCAGAGAAGGTTGGGAGAGGGGACCCTCTGGACTCCTCTCCCTGGCTAGGTGGCTTCACTGCATTGCAGTAATGTGCCATATTTAGAGGGCGCTGCAATCGAAAAGTTTACATTAAGCTTATGAAAGCTAGCTCTCCTCTCCCTTGGACACTCTTTGGCCAGGTCGCATGGACCCCAAAGGCTCAGAGAAGTTTGGGGGAGGGGACCATCTGGACTCCTCTGCTTGGCTAGGAGACTTCACTGAAATGCAGGAATCTGCCATATTTAGAGGGCGCTGCAATCGAAGAGTTTATATTAAGCTTATGAAAGCTAGATTTCTTCTCCCTTAGACACTCCTTGGCCAGGTCACATGGACCCCGAAGGGTCAGAGAAGGTTGGGGGAGGGGACCCTCTGGACTCATCTCCCTGGCTAGGTGGCTTCACTGCAATGCAGGAATCTGTCATATTCAGAGGGCGCTGCAATCGAAAAGTTTACATTAAGCTTATGAAAGCTAGCACTCTTCTTTCTTAGACACTCCTTGGCCAGGTCACATGGACCCCGATGGCTCAGAGAAGGTTGGGGGAGGGGACCCCCTGGACTCCTCTCCCTGGTTAGGTGGCTTCACTGCAATGCAGGAATCTGCCATATTTAGAGGGCGCTGCAATCGAAAAGTTTACATTAAACTTATGAAAGCTAGCTCGCTTCTCCCTTAGACACTTGTTGACCAGGTCACATGGACCCCGAAGGCTCAGAGAAGGTTGGGGGAGGTGACCCTCTGGACTCCTCTCCCTGGCTAGGTGGCTTCACTGTAATGTAGGAATCTGCCATATTTAGAGGGCGCTGCAATCGAAAAGATTACATTAAGCTTAAGAAAGCTAGCTCTCTTCTCCCTTAGACACTCCTTGGCCAGGTCACATGAACCCCGAAGGCTCAGACAAGGTTGGCTTCACTGCAATGCAGCAATCTGCCATATTTAGAGGGCGCTGCAATCGAAAACTTTACATTAAGCTTAAGAAAGCTAGCTCTCTTCTCCCTTAGACACTCCTTGGCCAGGTCACATGGACCCCGAAGGCTCAGAGAAGGTTGGGGGAGGGGGCCCTCTGGACTCCTCTCCCTGGCTAGGTGCCTTCACTGCAATGCACGAATTTGCCATATTTAGAGGGCGCTGCAATCGAAAACTTTACATTAAACTTATGAAAGCTAGCTCTCTTCTCCCTTAGACACTCATTGGCCAGGTCACATGATCCCCTAAGGTTCAGAGAAGGTTGGGGTAGGGGACCCTCTGGACTCCTCTCCCTGGCTAGGTGGCTTCACTGCAATGCAGGAATCTGTCATATTCAGAGGGCGCTGCAATCGAAAAGTTTACATTAAGCTTATGAAAGCTATTACTCTTCTCTCTTAGACACTCCTTGGCCAGGTCACATGGACCCTGAAGGCTCAGAGAAGGTTGGGGGAGGGGACCCTCTGGACTCCTCTCCCTGGCTAGGTGGCTTCACTGCAATGCACGAATCTGCCATATTTAGAGGGCGCTGCAATCGAAAACTTTACATTAAACTTATGAAAGCTAGCTCTCTTCTCCCTTAGACACTCCTTGGCCAGGTCACATACCCCTAAGGCTCAGATGAGGTTGGGGGAGGGGACCCTCTGGACTCCTCTCCCTGGCTAGGTGGTTTCACTGCAATGCAGGAATCTGCCATATTTAGAGGGCGCTGCAATCCAAAAGTTTACATTAAGCTTATGGAAGCTAGCTCTCTTCTCCCTTAGACACTCCTTGGCCAGGTCACATGGACCCCGAAGGCTCAGAGAAGGTTGGGGGAGGGGACCCTCTGGACTCCTCTCCCTGGCTAGGTTGCTTGACTGCAATGCAGGAATCTGTCATATTTAGAGAGCGCTGCAATCGAAAAGTTTATATTAAGCTTATGAAAGCTATCTGTCTTCTCCCTTAGACACTCCTTGGCCAGGTCACATGGACCCCGAAGGCTCAGAGAAGGTTGGGGGAGGGGACCCTCTGGACTCCTCTCCCTGGCTAGGTGGCTTGACTGCAATGCAGGAATCTGTCATATTTAGAGAGCGCTGCAATCGAAAAGTTTACATTAAACTTATGAAAGCTAGCTCTCTTCTCCCTTAGACATTCCTTGACCAGGTCACATGAACCCCTAAGGCTCAGAGAAGGTTGGGGGAGGGGACCCTCTAGACACCTCTCCCAGGCTAGGTGGCTTCACTGCAATGCAGGAATCTGCCATATTTAAGGGCGCTGCCATAGAAAAGTTTACATTAAACTTATGAAAGCTAGCTCTCTTCTCCCTTAGACACTCCTTGGCCAGGTCACATGGACCCTAAGGCTCAGAGAAGGATGGGGGAGGGGACCCTCTGGACTCCTCTCCCTGGCTAGGTGGCTTCACTGCAATGCAGGAATCTGCCATATTTATAGGGCGCTGCAATCGAAAAGTTTACATTAAGCTTATGAAAGCTAGCTCTCTTCTCCCTTAGACACTCCTTGGCCAGGTCACATGGACCCCGAAATCTCAGTGAAGGTTGGCTTCACTGCAATGCAGGAATCTGCCATATTTAGAGGGCGCTGCATTCGAAAACTTTACATTAAGCTTAAGAAAGCTAGCTCTCTTCTCCCTTAGACACTCCTTGGCCAGGTCACATGGACCCCGAAGGCTCAGAGAAGGTTGGGGGAGGGGGCCCTCTGGACTCCTCTCCCTGGCTAGGTGCCTTCACTGCAATGCACGAATTTCCCATATTTAGAGGGCGCTGCAATAAAAAAGTTTACATTAAACTTATGTACGCTAGCTCGCTTCTCCCTTAGACACTTGTTGACCAGGTCACATGGACCACGAAGGCTCAGAGAAGGTTGGGGGAGGGGACCCTCTGGACTCCTCTCCCTGGCTAGGTGGCTTCACTGCAATGCAGGAATGTGTCATATTCAGAGGGCGCTGCAATCGAAAAGTTTACATTAAGCATATGAAAGCTAGCACTCTTCTCTCTTAGACACTCCTGGGCCAGGTCACATGGACCCTGAAGGCTCAGAGAAGGTTGGGGGAGGGGACCCTCTGGACTCCTCTCCCTGGTTAGGTGGCTTCACTGCAATGCAGGAATCTGCCATATTTAGAGGGCGCTGCAATGGAAAAGTTTACATTAAACTTATGAAAGCTAGCTCGCTTCTCCCTTAGACACTCCTTGACCAGGTCACATGGACCCCGAAGGCTCAGAGAAGGTTGGGGGAATGGACCCTCTGGAATCCTCTCCCTGGCTAGGTGGCTTCACTGCAATGCAGGAATCTGTCATATTCAGAGGGCGCTGCAATCGAAAAGTTTACATTAAGCTTATGAAAGTCAGCACTCTTCTCCCTTAGACACTCCTTGGCCAGGTCACATGGACCCTGAAGGCTCAGAGAAGGTTGGGGGAGGGGACCCTCTGGACTCCTCTCCCGGGCTAGGTGGCTTAACTCCAATGCAGGAATCTGCTATATTTAGAGGGCGCTGCAATCGTAAAGTTTACATTAAACTTATGAAAGCTAGCTCTCTTCTCCCTTAGACACTCCTTGATCAGGTCACATGGACACCGAAGGCTCAGAGAAGGTTGGGGCATGAGACCCTCTGGACTCCTCTCCCTGGCTAGGTGTCTTCACTGCAATGCAGGAATGTGAAATATTTAGAGGGCGCTGCAATCGAAAAGTTTACATTAAACTTATGAAAGCTAGCTCTCTTCTCCCTTAGACACTCCTTGACCAGGTCACATGGACACCGAAGGCTCAGAGAAGGTTGGGGCAGGAGACCCTCTGGACTCCTCTCCCTGGCTAGGTGGCTTCACTGGAATGCAGAAATCTGCCATATTTACAGGGCGCTGCAATCGAAAACTTTACATTAAGCTTAAGAAAACTAGCTCTCTTCTCCCTTAGACAGACCTTGGCCAGGTCACATGGACCCCGAAGGCTCAGAGAAGGTTGCGGGAGGGGACCCTCTGGACTCCTCTCGCTGACTAGTTGTCTTCACTGCAATGCACGAATTTGCCATATTTAGAGGGCGCTGCAATCGAAAAGTTTACATTAAACTTAGGAAAGCTAGCTCTGTTCTCCCTTAGACACTCCTTGGTCAGGTCATATGAGCCCTAAGGCTCAGAGAAGGTTGGGGGAGGGGACCCTCTGGACTCCTCTCTCTGGCTAGGTGGCTTCACTGCAATGCAGGAATCTGCCATATTTAGAGGGCGCTGCAATCGAAAAGATTACATTAAGCTTATGAAAGCTAGGTCTCATCTCCCTTAGACACTCCTTGTCCAGGACACATGGACTCCGAATGCTCAGAGAAGGTTGGGGGAGCGGACCCTCTGGACTCCTCTCCCTGGCTAGGTGGCTTCACTGCAATGCACGAATCTGCCATATTTAGAGGGCGCTGCAATCGAAAACTTTACATTAAGCTTAAGAAAGCTAGCTCTCTTCTCCTTTAGACACTCCTTGGCCAGTTCACATGGACCCCGAAGGCTGAGAGAAGGTTGGGGGAGGAAACCCTCTGGACTCCTCTTCCTGGCTAGGTGCCTTCACTGCAATGCACGAATTTGCTCTGTTTAGAGGGCGCTGCAATCGAAAAGTTTACATTAAACTTATGAAAGCTAGCTCTCTTCTCCCTTAGACACTCCTTGGCCAGGTCACATGAACCCCTAAGGCTCAGATGAGGTTGGGGGAGGGGACCCTCTGGACTCCTCTCCCTGGCTAGGTGGTTTCACTGCAAATCAGGAATCTGCCATATTTAGAGGGCGCTGCAATCGAAAAGTTTACATTAAGCTTATGGAAGCTACCTCTCTTCTCCCTTAGGCACTACTAGTCCAGGTCACATGGACCCCGAATGCTCAGAGAAGGTTGGGGGAGGGGACCCTCTGGACTCCTCTCCCTGGCTAGGTGGCTTGACTGCAATGCAGGAATCTGTCATATTCAGAGAGCGCTGCAATCGAAAATTTTATATTAAGCTTATGAAAGCTAGCTCTCTTCTCCCTTAGACACTCCTTGGCCAGGTCACATGGACCCCGAAGGCTCAGAGAAGGTTTGAGGAGGGGACCCTCTGGACTCATCTCCCTGGCTAGGTGGCTTCACTGGAATGCAGGAATCTGCCATATTTAGAGGGCGCTGCAATCGAAAAGTTTACATTAAGGTTATGAAAGCTAGCTCTCTTCTCCCTTAGACACTACTTGTCCAGGTCACATGGACCCCGACTGCTCAGACAAGGTTGGGAGAGGGGACCCTCTGGACTCCTCTCCCTGGCTAGGTGGCTTCACTGCATTGCAGTAATCTGCCATATTTAGAGGGCGCTGCAATCGAAAAGTTTACATTAAGCTTATGAAAGCTAGCTCTCCTCTCCCTTGGACACTCTTTGGCCAGGTCGCATGGACCCCAAAGGCTCAGAGAAGTTCGGGGGAGGGGATCCTCTGGACTCTTCTGCTTGGCTAGGAGACTTCACTGAAATGCAGGAATCTGCCATATTTAGAGGGCGCTGCAATCGAAGAGTTTATATTAAGCTTATGAAAGCTAGATTTCTTCTCCCTTAGACACTCCTTGGCCAGATCACATGGACCCCGAAGGGTCAGAGAAGTTTGGGGGAGGGGACCCTCTGGACTCATCTCCCTGGCTAGGTGGCTTCACTGCAATGCAGGAATCTGTCATATTCAGAGGGCGCTGCAATCGAAAAGTTTACATTAAACTTATGAAAGCTAGCACTCTTCTCTCTTAGACAGTCCTTGGCCAGGTCACATGGACCCCGAAGGCTCAGAGAAGGTTGGGGGAGGGGACCCTCTGGACTCCTCTCCCTGTCTAGGTGGCTTCACTGCAATGCAGGAATCTGCCATTTTTAGAGAGTGCTGCAATCGAAAAGTTTACATTAAGCTTATGAAAGCCAGCACTCTTCTCCCTTAGACACTCCTTGGCCAGGTCACATGGACCCTGAAGGCTCAGAGAAGGTTGGGGGAGGGGACCCTCTGGACTCCTCTCCCTGGCTAGGTGGATTCACTGTAATGTAGGAATCTGCCATATTTAGAGGGCGCTGCAATCGAAAAGATTACATTAAGCTTAAGAAAGCTAGCTCTCTTCTCCCTTAGACACTCCTTGGCCAGGTCACATGAACCCCGAAGGCTCAGACAAGGTTGGCTTCACTGCAATGCAGGAATCTGCCATATTTAGAGGGCGCTGCAATCGAAAACTTTACATTAAGCTTAAGAAAGCTAGCTCTCTTCTCCTTTAGACACTCCTTGGCCAGGTCACATGGACCCCGAAGGCTCAGAGAAGGTTGGCGGTGGGGGCCCTCTGGACTCCTCTCCCTGGCTAGGTGCCTTCACTGCAATGCAGGAATTTGCCATATTTAGAGGGCGCTGCAATCGAAACGTTTACATTAAACGTATGAAAGCTAGCTCTCTTCTCCCTTAGACACTCATTGGCCAGGTCACATGATCCCCTAAGGCTCAGATGAGGTTGGGGGAGGGGACCCTCTGGACTCCTCTCCCTGGCCAGGTTGTTTCACTGCAATGCAGGAATCTGCCATATTTAGAGGGCGCTGCAATCGAAAAGTTTACATTAAGCTTATGAAAGCTAGCACTCTTCCCTCTTAGACACTCCTTGGCCAGGTCACATGGACCCTGAAGGCTCAGAGAAGGTTGGGGGAGGGGACCCTCTGGACTCCTCTCCCTGGCTAGGTGCCTTCACTGCAATGCACGAATTTGCCCTATTTAGAGGGCGCTGCAATCGAAAAGTTTACGTTAAACTTATGAAAGCTAGCTCTCTTCTCCCTTAGACACTCCTTGGCCAGGTCACATGAACCCCTAAGGCTCAGATGAGGTTGGGGGAGGGGACCCTCTGGACTCCTCTCCCTGGCCAGGTTGTTTCACTGCAATGCAGGAATCTGCCATATTTAGAGGGCGCTGCAATCGAAAAGTTTACATTAAGCTTATGGAAGCTAGCTCTCTTCTCCCTTAGACACTACTAGTCCAGGTCACATGGACCCCGAATGCTCAGAGAAGGTTAGGGGAGGGGACCCTCTGGACTCCTCTCCCTGGCTAGGTGGCTTGACTGCAATGCAGGAATCTGCCATATTTAGAGGGCGCTGCAATCGAAAAGTTTACATTAAGCTTATGCAAGCTAGCTCTCTTCTAACTTAGACACTACTTGTCCAGGTCACATGGACCCCGACTGCTCAGAGAAGGTTGGGAGAGGGGACCCTATGGACTCCTCTCCCTGGCTAGGTGGCTTCACTGCATTGCAGTAATCTGCCATATTTAGAGGGCGCTGCAATCGAAAAGTTTACATTAAGCTTATGAAAGCTAGCTCTCCTCTCCCTTGGACACTCTTTGGCCAGGTCGCATGGAACCCAAAGGCTCAGAGAAATTTGGGGGAGGGGACCCTCTGGACTCCTCTGCTTGGCTAGGAGACTTCACTGAAATGCAGGAATCTGCCATATTTAGAGGGCGCTGCAATCGAAGAGTTTATATTAAGCTTATGAAAGCTAGATTTCTTCTCCCTTAGACACTCCTTGGCCAGGTCACATGGACCCCGAAGGGTCAGAGAAGGTTGGGGGAGGGGACCCTCTGGACTCATCTCCCTGGCTAGGTGGCTTCACTGCAATGCAGGAATCTGTCATATTCAGAGGGCGCTGCAATCGAAAAGTTTACATTAAACTTATGAAAGCTAGCTCTCTTCTCCCTTAGACACTCCTTGGCCAGGTCACATGAACCCCTAAGGCTCAGATGAGGTTGGGAGAGGGGACCCTCTGGACTCCTCTCCCTGGCTAGGTGGCTTCAGTGCATTGCAGTAATCTGCCATATTTAGAGGGCGCTGCAATCGAAAAGTTTACATTAAGCTTATGAAAGCTAGCTCTCTTCTAACTTAGACACTACTTGTCCAGGTCACATGGACCCCGACTGCTCAGAGAAGGTTGGGAGAGGGGACCCTCTGGACTCCTCTCCCTGGCTAGGTGGCTTCACTGCATTGAAGTAATCTGCCATATTTAGAGGGCGCTGCAATCGAAAAGTTTACATTAAGCTAATGAAAGCTAGCTCTCCTCTCCCTTGGACACTCTTTGGCCAGGTCGCATGGAACCCAAAGGCTCAGAGAAATTTGGGGGAGGGGACCCTCTGGACTCCTCTGCTTGGCTAGGAGACTTCACTGAAATGCAGGAATCTGCCATATTTAGAGGGCGCTGCAATCGAAGAGTTTATATTAAGCTTATGAAAGCTAGATTTCTTCTCCCTTAGACACTTCTTGGCCAGGTCACATGGACCCCGAAGGGTCAGAGAAGGTTGGGGGAGGGGACCCTCTGGACTCATCTCCCTGGCTAGGTGGCTTCACTGCAATGCAGGAATCTGTCATATTCAGAGGGCGCTGCAATCGAAAAGTTTACATTAAGCTTATGAAAGCTAGCACTCTTCTCTCTTAGACACTCCTTGGCCAGGTCACATGGACCCCGAAGGCTCATAGAAGGTTGGGGGAGGGGACCCTCTGGACTCCTCTCCCTGTCTAGGTGGCTTCATTGCAATGCAGGATATATTTAGAGGGCGTTGCAATCGAAAAGTTTACATTAAACTTATGAAAGCTAGCTCTCTTCTCCCTTAGACACTCCTTAGCCAGGTCACATGGACCACGAAGGCTCAGAGAAGGTTGGGGGAGGGGACCCTCTAGACTCCTCTCCCTGGCTAGATTGCTTCACTGCAATGCAGGAATCTGCCATATTTAGAGGGCGCTGCAATCTAAAAGTTTACGTTAAACTTATGAAAGCTAGCTCTCTTCTCCCTTAGACACTCCTTGACCAGGTCACATGGACCCTGAAGGCTAAGACAAGGTTGGCTTCACTGCAATGCAGCAATCTTCCATATTTAGAGGGCGCTGCAATCCAAAACTTTACATTAAGCTTAAGAAAGCTAGCTCTCTTCTCCCTTAGACACTCCTTGGCCAGGTCACATGGCCCCCGAAGGCTCGGAGAAGGTTGGGGTAGGGGGCCCTCTGGACTCCTCTCCCTGGCTAGGTGGCTTCACTGTAATGTAGGAATCTGCCATATTTAGAGGGCGCTGCAATCGAAAAGATTACATTAAACTTATGAAAGCTAGCTCTCTTCTCCGTTAGACACTACTTGACCAGGTCACATGGACCCCTAAGGGTCAGAGAAGGTTGGGGGAGGGGACCCTCTGGACTCCTCTCCCTGGCTAGGTGGCTTCACTGTAATGTAGGAATCTGCCATATTTAGAGGGCGCTGCAATCGAAAAGATTACATTAAACTTATGAAAGCTAGCTCTCTTCTCCGTTAGACACTACTTGACCAGGTCACATGGACCCCTAAGGGTCAGAGAAGGTTGGGGGAGGGGACCCTCTGGACTCTTCTCCCTGGCTAGGTGGCTTCACTGCAACGCAGGAATCTGCCGTGTTTAGAGGGCGCTGCAATCGAAAGGTTTCCATTAAGCTTATGAAAGCTTGCTCTCTTCTCCTTTAGACACTGCTTGGCCAGGTCACATGGACCCCAAAGACTCAGAGAAGGTTGGGGGAGGGGACCCTCTCGAATCCTCTCCCTGGCTAGGTGGCTTCACTGCAATGCAGGAATCTGTCATATTCAGAGGGCGCTGCAATCGAAAAGTTTACATTAAGCTTATGAAAGCTAGCACTCTTCTCCCTTAGACACTCCTTGACCAGGTCACATGGACCCCGAAGGCTCAGAGAAGGTTGGGGGAGGGGACCCTCTGGACTCCTCTCCCTGGCTAGGAGTCTTCACTGCAATGCACGAATTTGCCATATTTAAAAGGCGCTGCAATCGAAAAGTTTACATTAAACTTATGAAAGCTAGCTCTCTTCTCCCTTAGACACTCCTTGTCCAGGTCACATGAACCCCTAAGGCTCAGAGAAGGTTGGCGGAGGGGACCCTCTGGACTCCTCTCCCTGGCTAGGTGGCTTCACTGTAATGCAGGAATCTGCCATATTTAGAGGGCGCTGCAATCGAAAGGTTTCCATTTAGCTTATGAAAGCTAGCTCTCTTCTCCCTTAAACACTCCTTGGCTAGGTCACATGTACTCCGAAGGCTCAGAGAAGTTTGGCGGAGGGGACCCTCTGGACTCCTCTCCCTGGCTAGGTGACTTCACTGCAATGCAGGCATCTCCCATATTTAGCGGGCGCTGCAATCGAAAAGTTTACATTAAGCTTATGAAAGCTAGCTCTCTTCTCCCTTAGACACTCCTTGTCCAGGTCACATGGACCCCGAATGCTCAGAGAAGGTTGGGGTAGGGGACCCTCTGGAATCCTCTCCCTGGCTAGGTGGCTTCACTGCAACGCAGGAATCTGCCATATTTAGAGGGCGCTGCAATCGAAAAGTTTACATTAAACTTATGAAAGCTAGCTCTCTTCTCCCTTAGACACTCCTTGTCCAGGTTACATGGACCCCGAAGGCTCAGAGAAGGTTAGGGGAGGGGACCCTCTGGACTCCTCTCTCTGGCTAGGTGGTTTCACTGCAATGCAGGATTCTGCCATATTTAGAGGGCGCTGCAATCGAAAAATTTGCATTAAGCTTATGGAAGCTAGCTCTCTTCTCCCTTAGACACTACTAGTCCAGGTCACATGGACCCCGAATGCTCAGAGAAGGTTGGGGGAGGGGACCCTCTGGACTCCTCTCCCTGGCTAGGTGGCTTCAATGCAATGCAGGAATGTGTCATATTTAGAGAGCGCTGCAATCGAAAAGTTTATATTAAGCTTATGAAAGCTAGCTCTCTTCTCCCTTAGACACTCCTTGGCCAGGTGACATGGACCCCGAAGGCTCAGAGAAGGTTGGGAGAGGGGACCCTCTGGACTCATCTCCCTGCCTAGGTGGCTTCACTGCAATGCAGGAATCTGCCATATTTAGATGGCGCTGCAATCGAAAAATTTACATTAAGCTTATGAAAGCTAGCTCTCTTCTCCCTTAGACACTACTTGTCCAGGTCACATGGACCCCGAATGCTCAGAGAAGGTTGGGAGAGGGGACCCTCTGGACTCCTCTCCCTGGCTAGGTGGCTTCACTGCATTTCAGGAATCTGCCATATTTAGAGGGCGCTGCAATCGAAATTTACATTACAATCGAATTTTACATTAAACTTATGAAAGGTTGCTCTCCTCTCCCTTGGACACTCTTTGGCCAGGTCGCATGGACCCCGAAGGCTCAGAGAAGTTTGGGGGAGGAGACCCTCTGGACTCCTCTGCTTGGCTATGAGACTTCACTGAAATGCAGGAATGTGCCATATTTAGAGGGCGCTGCAATCGAAAAGTTTACATTAAACTTATGAAAGCTAGCTCTCTTCTCCCTTAGACACTCCTTGGCCAGGTCACATGGACCCCGAAGGTTCAGAGAATGTTGGGGGAGGGGACCCTCTGGACTCCTCTCCTTGGCTAGGTGGTTTCACTGAAATGCAGGAATCTGCAATATTTAGAGGACGCTGCAATCGAAAAGTTTATATTAAGCTTATGAAAGCTAAATTTCTTCTCCCTTAGACTCTCCTTGTCCAGGTCACATGGACCACGAAGGCTATAATAATAATCTTTATTCATATTCATGTTAGTTATACAAAAGTTTAAACAAATGACCCGCAAAGCCTCTGCTTATCTGCAGGAGAGAAGAATAATAACGTTAAATGAAAATACATAAGATATAGTTTAAAACAATGTCATCAAATTATATGAATTCCAGTGGAAGCTCCATTGTGGTGGTTGAAATTTTTATTTAAAATTTAGTGACTAGAAGGAAATTTTTTGTCTTATTTTTGATTTCTTTAAAATTGTTTAATAAAATAATTTCCCTTGGCAGTTGATTGAACATGCAAGGTATTGTATATGCCCTTGTACATTTCCCATAATTGTTTAATATTTTTGGAAATTGGAAATAATTTTTGGATTGCAACCTTGTGTTTTTCCCATGAGAGATTTTAGATTTAAATTGATTATCAAAAACATATTTTAAAGTGATGCTGTATTTGTAAAGGTTGTGAAAAGAGAGTACGCCTAGATAATTTAGTCTTTCTTCGCTATGATAAAATGAATTTCTTAAGTTGTATGGGATTATATTTTTAGCAATGGATGATTGAATAGTTTCTATTTTCTTTATATTTGTGAGGTTAGTTGAGCCGTATATTGTCAAACCATAGGTCAATATAGATTCACAGATAGCTTTGTAAACCAAAATACATGTATGTGTGCTTGCAACAAATTTTAGTTTATAAAGTTTAGATGCACATAGACGCAATTTCCCTGCTAACTTTTGAATATGTGTATTACATCGGAAGGTTGTGTCCATGTAGAGTCCAAGATATTTATGGCTCTCAACACGCTCAATAACATCACAGTCGCAGCAGTCAGGGTCATGATTTATCATGATGTGAGGACACAAGGGTTCGTGGTTTTTAATTGCATAAGATGAGAGATCATAGTATCCTGGTGAATGAAAGCTCATCCATTTGGTTTTTTCTGAATTTATGTAAATACGATTAATGTTAGACCAGTAAATAATTTTGTTAAAATCATCCTGTGTATCTCGGACTGCGTCTCCTATATTGTGATTCACGTTAACCAAGGCGGTGTCATCAGCATATATATAAAGAGAGCCCTTCAGTTTAAGGTTAGCTAGATCATTAATATAAATAATGAATAAAAGCGGACCTAAAATTGAACCTTGTGGAACACCAGTGTACACTGTTCTCTTCTCACTAAAAACGCCATTAATTTTGGTAACATGCACTCTATTTTTTAAATAATTTTCAAACCATTTAAGGGTAATACCTCGGATACCATAAATATACAATTTTTGAAGCAAAATATCGTGATCCAACGTATCAAATGCCTTACGAAAGTCCAGAAAGATAGCTGCTTCTTTTTTTCCGTTGTTTAAAGTTCCATTAATGACGTCAGAAAACTCCGTTAAAAGTGTAATTGTATTTTTACCTTTTTGGAAACCATATTGCTTTTCACTATCTGATCACTCTTTCTATTTCTATCACGATTTCTATTTTCACTCCTGATCGTGTCCACATGATTTTCTTTTCACTAATAATGTTATGTTTTTTCAAGAAATTGGCTAGAACGTTAGCTACATATCTTTCAAGTATTTTGTGAAGGACGGGTAAGATGGCAATTGGCCTATAGTTAGTGCAATCGGATTTAGTTCCACTTTTGTAAATTGGTCTTAGAATAGCAATTTTGAGTTTATTAGGGATGTTTCCTGTAGATATGCTTTCATTGATAAAGTTTGTCACGAGATCAGCTAAGGAGGTTTTGCATGCTTTAATGTGCTTTATGTGTACCTGATCGTGTCCACATGATTTTCTTTCATTTAAGTCACTTAGAATTTTGAAAGTTTCTTGTTTTGAGATGGGAGGAATAAAAATTGAGGGGACAGAAGGTTGGATATGTTTAGGAACTGTAGAGAGATTCTGTATACGGTTATCGTCTCTGAGATTGACAATAATGTCTGCAAAGGTGTTGTTAAATTTCTCTGCTGCTTGAGTTTCAGACATACCTTGTGGCATATTCTTCATGATAAAATCGTCAATGGCAGTTTTAGGTTTATTGTTGATAATTTGGTTGATGAGTTCCCAATTTTGCTTTGGTTTATTTTTACATGACTCAAATTGTTTGAAGTAATATTTTTTCTTCTCCTGCCTAATAACGGACGTGACTGTGTTTCTTAAGTTTGTGTATAGTAATTTAAAATTTCTGTTTCTCTTGTTATTTTTGTAATCAATCCAAGCCGAGTCTCTTTTACGTATTAAGTTTATTATTTCCTGATTTATCCAGTCTTTGCTACAATTGCGTTGTTTAATTTTTGAGCCACCCGATAGTTTATTAATTTTGTTATTGTTAACAATCGCCGTATATTTTTTATGAATGCTTCATAAAGTACGTCTATTGGTTCTGAATTTGGGGTTTCGTTTCCAGTGCCTCTGTCCAGCCAGTTTGTTAGACTTATTTCTTTGCATATGTTTTTATGATCTAAGATAGTTTTCGTGTTAAAATTGCTGTCTAGCTTTTTAGTGTGATTGGACGAATTCCCAAGTTTCCCCCCCCCCGCAAGTTGCCGCAATTAAGTAGTGGTCTGCGATCCTATTGCAAAAAATCATTGAATTTGTGTCGAGTTTAATGTCAAGCCGGACGTTAATGTGATCAATGCATGTCTGAGAAAGAGAGTCTCCAATGATGTCTTCCCTGGTGATATTAGTAATGATAGGTGAGAAACCAAACTCGGTTAACAATTCTACATATTTGGCAACTCCGTATTTTTTGATACTTTTGATATCTAAATTAAAGTCTCCAACTAGTATTTGATTGCGATGTTTATCAGTTGTTTCGAACCAATTTTTGAGATTAGAAAGAAAAGTATTAATGTTCGAGCTTGGTGATCTGTAAATAGCAAGTAAATTGAAAGTTAAATTACCCTTGTAGATATATATATTCAATGTTTCAGCTGGAATTACAAGTGAAGGTATCGTTTTGACTAATAATGTGTCGCGGAAGAAAAGTAGAATCCCATGTTCAAACGCACCAGGAGTTCTCGTAAAAAGTTGATTAAAATTTTCTAGATTGAACAATGGAGCATCCGTGCTGAGGATGTTAGTTTCTGTTAATATAATAATATCTAAGAAATTCAAGATATCTTTAAGATAAACACAGAGAGTATCCCAGTTTTTTTTCAGACTTCGAATGTTCACATGCAGGAAGCTTAAGTGTTCATCAGATTCATAACACAATTTACTAGTCAAGAACCATTTCTTAACTTCTTCATAGTCGCACAGAACATTTTCGTTGTGATCAAATGTTGGTAAGTCATCAAAATGAAAAGTCGCCATGGCAGAACAAATGAGGAGGAGCAAATAAGCACTATATTTCCCGTTTATAATTCGTCGAAATTCGTCTGCATATCAATTCGAATTACGCTGTCACCATCAGTTTTTCTCATCATGATTTTCCCGTTCCGAAACCAGACGTATTTAAAATTGTTTGATTTGGCCAGGCACATCGCTTTCCAGAAAAGTTCTCTGTTTATTGGAGTTAAATTTTCATTTAGATACACTGGCGTTTTTTTAGCGTCATCAATAACGTTACTGGCAAAGATTTTCGATTTCTTTTTTGACATCCATTGTTCATGTTCGTTTCTAGATTTAAATTGGGCAATAATCGCAGGTGTTTTTTTCTTGTTCCTTGTTGGCAGTCTATGTAAGGCTTCAAGTTGATCAATGTTAAAATTTTTTATATCTAGCGCTTTTGCAACGTTGATCATTATCTGATTTAGATTTTCTTTCTCATCCTGGTCGTCCATTGGAATGCCATGTATCTCGATATTTCGGTTTCTGCCGTATTGTTCAAGATCATTAATTTGCAACTTTAGAGCCGTATTCTCTTGAGTGAGATCTGCACATGTAGTTTCAATGGTAGCTAGTTTACTCATAGTGTCTAGTTGCGTCGCTTCATATTCGTGAAATTTATTCAATAGTGTATCATATTGAGATGAGAAAAATTCTACTGAATGCCTTAAGTCTTTGATTTCGTTTCTTAAGTGCGTTATTTCATTTAGTAATGTTTGAAAGTTTCTAGTTTCTTGTTGCGCCGAAGACGAGGGCCGTATACTATTAGTGTTACAGTCTTCTCCGGGTGTCTTAGAGTAGCGGTGAGCCAAGGATGTCTCCTGGCTATAGTCACTATTGTTATTCGATGTCGGTGAGGGTGATACACGTGTGTTATTCATTAAAGGCGTATTATCTCTGTTTTCTTTATCTGAAACGGGCCTGTTGTTTGTCCTGCTTAATTTGCAGTCAGTACAGAGCCACGTTTTTTTCTTCTCTTGAGTCATCTTTTTATAGTTTCTCTCCGTTGTGCCAGAGCACCCAAAATGCAGTTTCCCTTTGCATCCACTGCATAGGATATGGTCGGCATTAGGAGAAATTGTTTCCCCACAGCTGTAACACAATGAATTCATTGTGTAGAGAGTTTTGGCTCACAAATTCAACTGCAGGAACCACTAATGGGAGATGCACAAATTGGGCTCTAAAGTCCAGGTGCTTAATTGATTTTAGCCAGCTCACTCTACACAAGACACTGTGTAAAGCACGACGGACTGATGCAAGGGGGAGAGGAATAAAGCGTAGACGCGTAGGAGCAATAAAGTTTATGGCACTTACTAGTCCGGTGACGGCCCAGAAGGTCAACCGACGCTGGTCGCGGTCACGAGAGGGCAGCGGACACACCCTGCTGGCAGGAGCTCTGCGAAGAACGTCCGATCGCAACGACTAAACTAGCGACCTATGCTAGGAGATAGGATGGGCGCCTCCCTCTCTTCCTACCTCCATGGTTTAAACTAGCGACCTATGCTAAGAGATAGGACGGGCGTCTGGCTCTCTTCCTACATCCATGGGTTACATTAGCGACCTATGCTAAGAGATAGGACGGGCGGCTCCCTCTCTTCCTACCTCCATGGGTTACATTAGCGACCTATGCTAAGAGATAGGACGGGCGCCTCCCTCTCTTCCTACCTCTATGGGTTACACTTGCGACCTATGCTAAGAGATAGGACGGGCGCCTCCCTCTCTTCCTACCTCCATTCGTTACACTAGCGACCTATGATAATAGATAGGACGGGCGCCTCCCTCTTTTCCTACCTCCATGGGTTACACTAGCGACCTATGCTAAGAGATAGGACGGGCGCCTCCCTCTTTTCCTACCTCCATGGGTTAAACTAGCGACCTATGCTAAGAGATAGGACGGGCGCCTCCCTCTCTTCCTACCTCCATGGGTTACACTAGCGACCTATGCTAAGAGATAGGACGGGCGCCTCCCTCTCTTCCTACCTCCATGGGTTACACTAGCGACCTATGCCAAGAGATAGGACGGGCGGCTCTCTCTCTTCCTACCTTCATGGGTTAAACTAGCGACCTATGCTAAGAGATAGGACGGGCGCCTCCCTCTCTTCCTACATCCATGGGTTAAACTAGCGACCTATGCTAAGAGATAGGACGGGCGCCTCCCTCTCTTCCTACCTCCATGGGTTAAACTAGCGACCTATGCTAAGAGATAGGACGGGCGGCTCTCTCTCTTCCTACCTCCATGGGTTAAACTACCGACCTATGCTAAGAGATAGGACGGGCGCCTCCCTCTCTTCCTACCTCCATGGGTTAAACTAGCGACCTATGCTAAGAGATAGGACGGGCGCCTCCCTCTCTTCCTACCTACATGGGTTAAACTAGCGACCTATGCTAAGAGATAGGACGGGGGCCTCCCTCTCTTCCTACCTACATGGTTTACACTAGCGACCTATGCTTAGATATAGGACGGGCGCCTCCCTCTCTTCCTACCTCCATGGGTTAAACTAGCGACCTATGCTAAGAGATAGGACGGGCGCCTCCCTCTCTTCCTACCTCCATGGGTTAAACTAGCGATCTATGCTAAGAGATAGGACGGGCGCCTCCCTCTCTTCCTACCTCCATGGTTGCAGCTTTGTTGGAACTTTTTTTTTCAAAAGTGGTTGCCAGATCAGGGGTAATATAATCTCATGGGTAATATAATCTCCATGGTTGCAGCTTTGTTGGAACTTTTTTTTTCAAAAGTGGTTGCCAGATCAGGGGTAATATAATCTCTTGCACATCGTTCATTGCGCCATGCGCCATCTTTTGGCTGTATTAGTAATCCTGCTTTTCTTATGAATGCATTTTTTAATTATTGTTGTGTTCCAGTCTATTTTTTATTAGTTTTTTTCTACGTGTCTCTCAGTCCTGTTTTATTTTCGTAATAAGTGTTGTTTCAAACCATTTAATAAACTAAGTATACAGTTTAGAGATTTGCACAATGATTATTTTAATATTAAATAATTGTGAATGATCTATATAAAAAAGTTTATTTTCGACATATTCCACCTTCCATAACACAATAAGTACTGAAAGAATATTGTTATCCGAGATTTAAATAGATTTGATTTAAAATATAATATTAAATAAAATAAATACCCCCTCAAGCAGCTGCTTGCGACAGAGGTCTGACAGGAGCCTGTCAGTCTATATGCCACAGTAGGAGATCTGAGAGGATGGCAGGACCTCAGCAGAAAAACAACACATACATCCATGCCTAATCCTGGGCTCGAACCCAGGTCCCTTAGATCAGTAACCAAGCGTGCTAAAAAATAAATAATCCCTCAAGCAACTGCTTGCCACAGAGGTCTGACAGGAGCCTGTCAGTTTATATGCCACAGTAGGAGATCTGAGAGGATGGCAGGACCTCAGCAGAAAAACAATACATACATCCATGCCTAATCCTGGGCTCGAACCCAGGTCCCTTAAATCAGTAGCCAAGCGTGCTAAAAAATAAATAATCCCTCAAGCAACTGAGACATATGAACCGACAGGCTCCTGTCAAACCTCAAACCACAGAGGTTTGACAGGAGCCTGTCGGTTCATATGCCACAGTAAAAGGTCTGTGAGGATGGCAGGCCCTCAGCAGAAAAACAACACAGACAGCCATACCTTACCCGGGGCTCGAACCCAGGTCCCTTAGATCAGTAGCCAAGCGTGCTAACCACTCGGTCATGGGACAGCTGATGATCTGTGAGGATGGCGGGACCTCAGCAGAAACGTCCGTGCCTTGATCTGTATCCCAGCACGTTAATTATCATCTGCAATTTATTTTCAGTCACATTTTACTACTAAATGACTATTTTAAAAGTTATAAACATTCAAATTTAGATTCTCATTGACATCACAGGAGGTGTATAAACGAAAACTTTGTGGTGTGTTTTACGTATACTTTGTTATCAGTGTATTATTTGACAGTGTAAAATCGATGAAAATGGTGTCATCGTTGGTTATTGTATCTTTTGAGCGGAACATTTTTCGCACACAATGGGCTAGATTGTCAGGTCACAAGGGCCCCGAGACTGAGAGAATGTTGTTCGGACACAGATGGTAGCCTCCCGTCAAGGCCATCGAGTGTGTTCTTTAACGTACACAGGGTATGGCTCTCAGGCAACACCATGGGCTAAATGGCCAGGTCACATGAACCCCGAAGACTCAGAGAAGGTTGGGGGAGGGGACCCACTGGAACAGCTGTTGGGAGACAGATGGGAGCCTCCCGTCAAGGCCATCCAGCGTGTTCTTTAACGTGCACAGGGTATGGCTCTTCCACACATGGGGCCACGGCTTAACGTCCCATCCGACGGATCATTGGATCGTGTGAGCCCACAAAGACCTGGATCGTGTGGGCTCACTCGCGGAAATATTGAGCGTGTGCAGTTTCCGTTCACAGCAAACTGGAGCGGTTGCGGTTAATGTTCACAGCACATTGGATCGTGTGAGCTCACAAAGACCTGGATCGTGTGGGCTCACTCACGGAAATATTGAGCGAGTGCAGTTTCCGTTCACAGCAAACTGGAGCGGTTGCGGTAAATGTTCACAGCACATTGGATCGTGTGAGCTCACAAAGACCTGGATCGTGTGGGCTCACTCGCGGAAATATTGAGCTTGTGCAGTTACCGTTCACAGCAAACTGGAGCGGTTGCGGTTAATGTTCACAGCACATTGGATCGTGTGAGCTCACAAAGACCTGGATCGTGTGGGCTCACTCGCGGAAATATTGAACGTGTGCAGTTAACGTTCACAGCAAACTGGAGCGGTTGCTGTTAATGTTCACAGCACATTGGATCGTGTGAGCCCACAAAGACCTGGATCGTGTGGGCTCACTCGCGGAAATATTGAGCGTGTGCAGTTTCCGTTCACAGCAAACTGGAGCGGTTGCGGTTAATGTTCACAGCACATTGGATCGTGTGAGCTCACAAACACCTGGATCGTGTGAGCTCACAAACACCTGGATCGTGTGTGCTCACTCGCGGAAATATTGAGCGTGTGCAGTTACCGTTCACAGCAAACTGGAGCGGTTGCGGTTAATGTTCACAGCACATTGGATCGTGTGAGCTCACAAAGACCTGGATCGTGTGGGCTCACTCACGGAAATATTGAGCGTGTGCAGTTACCGTTCACAGCAAACTGGAGCGGTTGCGGTAAATGTTCACAGCACATTGGATCGTGTGAGCTCACAAAGACCTGGATCGTGTGGGCTCACTCACGGAAATATTGAGCGTGTGCAGTTACCGTCCACAGCAAACTGGAGCGGTTGCGGGTAATGTTCACAGCACATTGGATCGTGTGAGCTCACAAAGACCTGGATCGTGTGGGCTCACTCACGGAAATATTGAGCGTGTGCAGTTACCGTTCACAGCAAACTGGAGCGGTTGCGGTTAATGTTCATAGCACATTGGATCGTGTGAGCTCACAAAGACCTGGATCGTGTGGGCTCACTCACGGAAATATTGAGCGTGTGCAGTCACCGTTCACAGCAAACTGGAGCGTGTGCAGTAACTGCACACGCTCCAGTTTGGTGTGAACGGTAACTGGAGCGTGTACAGTTGCTGTACACGCTCCAGTATTAAATTATTACACATATTAAATTATTGTTTTATCGTAGCACACTATTAATTATAATTTTTCTTTTCTTTTTCGTTTTGTTATTGACTAGGTTATTAGACGAAAATTTCCTAATTTGACTACAAAAAGATTAGGTACACGTGGCCAATCCAAAGTAAGCTTAATTTTTGTAACTTTTTTTAATTAAACGTATCATATGTTGGATATCTTTCAAGTTATTATAATTGTCAATAAAATAATCCTATGAACTAAATATTTTGATTCTGATGTTTTTTTTCTGTAAATATTTTTATTCTGATGTTTTTTTCTGTAAATATTTTTATTCTGATGTT
This sequence comes from Ryuthela nishihirai, assembly GCA_038380435.1. Classification (NCBI taxonomy): domain Eukaryota; kingdom Metazoa; phylum Arthropoda; class Arachnida; order Araneae; family Heptathelidae; genus Ryuthela; species Ryuthela nishihirai. Next base: position 1,249,515 of record JAWZYU010000055.1, read on the forward strand.
TTTTTCTGTAAATATTTTGATTCTGATGTTTTTTTTTCCTGTAAATATTTTGATACTGATATTTTTTTTTCTGTAAATATTTTGATTGTGATGTTTTTTTCCTATAAATATTTTGATTCTGATATTTTTTTTCTGTAAATATTTTTATTCTGATGTTATTTTTCTGTAAATATTTTTATTCTGATGTTTTTTCTGTAAATATTTTGATTCTGATGTTATTTTTCTGTAAATATTTTGATTCTGATGTTTTTTTTCTGTAAATATTTTTATTCTGATGTTTTTTCTCTAAATATTTTGATTTTGGTGATTTTTTTCTGTAAATATTTTTATTCTGATGTTTTTTTCTGTAAATATTTTTATTCTGATGATTTTTTTTCTGTAATTATTTCTATTCTGATGTTTTTTTTTTTCTGTAAATATTTTTGTTCTGATGTTTTTCCCTGTAATTATTTTGATTCTGATGTTTTTTTTTCTGTAAATATTTTGATTCTGATGTTTTTTTTCCGTAAGTATTTAAGATGTTTTTTTTTTCCTTCTGTAAACGATGAGTAGATTAGGGCTCTTGGCTACTGATCTAAGGAACCTGGGTTTGATCCCCGGGTAACACATGGATGTTTGTGCTGTTTTTCTACTGAGTCCTTCCATCCTCACAGATATATTACGACATATAAACTGATAGGCTCCTCTCACACCTCTGTGGCAAGCACCTGCTTGAGCGGGTATTTCTTTTTTAAACTTTATGTGAGTATATGTCCCTTAATCTTTAGGCTTAGTGAGTGTTTGATCAATGAGATTTTATTTAATGTTAACATGATCGAATGACGATAAAGCGCAGACTCAACTTTAATGTTTAAATTCACCTTACACTTTAATTCTTTATGATTGCAGATACCATTACTATGGGATAGGAGTGAAAGCGAATTCCGTCTATTACAAGCAACTTAATACTGGAGCTGGACTCACCAGGTGAGACAGGAATTACTTTACGTCACGAATAAGCGAGGGACTGTGTGTGTCAGTTCCTCAGTGGTCTAGCGGTTAAGATGCCCAACATTCTTCTGGGTCACAGGAAGGCTTAGTTTAAGAAATGGTCAATTCCTCAGTGGTCTAGCGGTTAAGATGCCCAGCATTCTTCTGGGTCATAGGAAGGTTTAGTTGAAGAAATGATCAGTTCCTCAGTGGTCTAGCGGTTAAGATGCCCAACATTCTTCTGGGTCACAGGAAGGCTTAGTTTAAGAAATGATCAGTTCCTCAGTGGTCTAGCTGTTGAGATGCCCAGCATTCTTCTGGGTCACAGGAAGGCTTAGTTTAAGAAATGGTCAGTTCCTCAGTGGTCTAGCGGTTAAGATGCCCAGCATTCTTCTGGGTCACAGGAAGGCTTAGTGTAAGAAATGATCAGTTCCTCAGTGGTCTAGCGGTTAAGATGCCCAGCATTCTTCTGGGTCACAGGAAGTCTTAGTTTAAGAAATGGTCAGTTCCTAAGTGTTCTAGCGGTTAAGATGCCCAGCATTCTTCTGGGTCACAGGAAGGCTTAGTTTAAGAAATGGTCAGTTCGTCAGTGGTATAGCGGTTAAGATGCCCAGCATTCTTCTGGGTCACAGGAAGGCTTAGTTGAAGAAATGATCAGTTCCTCAGTGGTCTAGTAGTTAAAATGCCCAGCATTCTTCAGGGTCACAAGAAGGCTTAGTTTAAGAAATGGTCAGTTCCTCAGTGGTCTAGAGGTTAAGATGCCCAGCAATCTGCTGGGTCACAGGAAGGCTTAGTTTAAGAAATGGTCAGTTCCTCAGTGGTCTAGCGGTTCTTTTGAGGGGGGTGAAGTCTTATGTTCGGACTCCCCCCCCCCCCCCATCGCAACCTAAATCCGGGATGCGTGCTTGTGAAGTTTGGAATGGTTCAGAGAAAATAGTTTCTGGGAGACAACGGTCTCAAAGTTAGACTTTGATGGGATTTCCCCAGTTAATAAATTATTTCACCGAACAGAAAAGATAAAAATAATGCTCTACATTGAATAAGATTTTATAGTTTTCTTTGTAATGTATTTTATCGACGGACATAAAATATAGGAATAAAAGAAAATTATCGAAAGACAACTGTTTTGAATTTCAAACCATATAGAGAAGTTTGAGATTTCGTATAAGACGACAGGATTTGCGGAGGGAGACTCCTGATTCCCTGATCTATCCCCCTGATGTTGACTCTTACTGAACAGTGACTTCGGTCTCAGTAGGGCGTTGGGTTGGGTTGTTTTATCTCTGAGCAGCAGTTTTTTGCACACAATGTGCTTAATGATCAGGCCACAAGGACCCCGAAGGTTCAGAGAAGGTTTTCGGAGGGGACCTACTGGAACAACTGTTGGGATACAGATGGTAGCCTCCCGTCAAGGCCATCCAGCGTGTTCTTTAACGTTGGATTGTTTTATCTCTGAGCAGCACTTTTTTGCACACAATGTGCTAAATGACCAGGCCACAAGGACCCCGAAGGTTCAGAGAAGGTTGGGGGAGGGGACCCACTGGAACAGCTGTTGGGATACAGATGGTAGTCTCCCGTCAAGCCATCCAGCATGTTCTTTAACGTTGGGTTGTTTTATCTCTGAGCAGCACTTTTTGCACACAATGTGCTAAATGACCAGGCCACAAGGACCCCGAAGGTTCAGAGAAGGTTTTGGGAGGGGACCCACTGAAACAGCTGTTGGGATACAGATGGTAGCCTCCCGTCAAGGCCATCCAGCGTGTTCGTTAATGTTGGGTTGTTTTATCTCTGAGCAGCACTTTTTTGCACACAATGTGCTAAATGACCAGGCCACAAGGACCCCGAAGGTTCAGAGATTGTTGGGGGAGGGGGACCCACTGGAACAGCTGTTGGGATACTGATGGTAGTCTCCCGTCAAGCCACCCAGCAAGTTCTTTAACGTTGGGTTGTTTTATCTCTGAGCAGCAATTTTTTGCACACAATGTGCTAAATGACCAGGCCACAAGGACCCCGAAGGTTCAGAGAAGGTTGGGGGAGGGGACCCACTGGAACAGCTATTGGGAGACAGATGGTTAGCTTCCCGTCAAGGCCATCCAGCGTGTTCTTTAACGTGCACAGGTTATGGCTCTCCCGCACACGGGGCCACGGCTTAACGTCCCATCCGACGGACGGCGGCCTTTCCAAGCCCATCGGTGTTCCCTACTGACCATGAGCAGGGCGGGGGATTTTTGCGGAGATAAATCTCAACGCTGATCCAGCTGGGACTCGAACCTGGGAACTACAGATTACGAGTCTGGCACGCTACCAACTGAGCCACCCCCGCCCCAGTTAGTTGGGACTAATGTCCATATTCCGAGCTCTAGTGGGTGTGATGATGGTTGGGAGAGGTGACGCACCTCTCCCAACAGCTGTTGGGAAGAGGGTGTCAGACTCCCGTCAAGGCCATCCAGTGTGTTCTTTTATGTGCGTGGGTATTGCTCTCCCACACATGGGGTCATTGCTTAATGTTCTAGAGATTATTCTCTTCCAAACTCCCCACCCTGCCTACAGTGAATAGCGGTCTCCTGTTGGTCTTGAAAAGGCCGCCGTCCATCGTATGGGACGTTAAGCCGTGGCCCCGTGGAGAGCGGCCTTTTCAAGCCCAACAGTGCCCCAATTCACTGTAGGCAGGGTGGGGAGTTTGGAAGAGAATAATCTCTACTCTTTCCCAGTTGAAACCTATGGCTCTCCCGCACACGGGGCCACGGCTTAACGTCCCATCCGATGGACGGCAGCCTTTTCAAACTCTTCGGTGTCTCCAAGTGGCCGAGGACAGGGCGAGGAGTTTTGCGGAGAAAAATCTCAAAGCTGACCCAGCTGGAACTCGGACCTAGGAATTCCAGATTACGTGTCTGGCGAGCTACCCACTGAACCACCTCCGCCCCTCAGTAGGGCGTGTCGTTGTATTAGGCTTGCAAAAGATAGGAGTATCTTCTGGAATTCTTTATTCTGCTTTCAAATGATTTGGGTTGGGATGTTTTACCTCTGAGCGGCACTTTTTTGCACACCATGGGCTAAATGGTCAGGTCACATGGACCCCAAAGGCTCAGAGAAGGTTGGGGGAGGGGACCCACTGGAGCAGCTGTTGGGAGACAGATGGTAGCCTCCCGTCAGGGCCATCCAGCGTGTTCTTTAACGTGCACAGGGTATGGCTGTCCCATACACGGGGCCACGGCTTAACGTCCCATCCGACGGACGGCGGCCTTTCCAAGCCCATCGGTTTCCCCTACTGACCGTGGGCAGGGCGGGAAATTTTGCGGAGATAAATCTCAACGCTGACCCAGCTGGGACTCGAACCTGCGAACTACAGATTACGAGACTGGCGCGCTACCGACTGAGCAACCCCGCCCCCAGATGGCACGAGAATATATATTTATTTTAGGAAGGCGAAAGCAATTTCGTTTGAATTGCTTTCGCCTTCCTAAAATCTTTTTCTAATTTTACTACTAATATATTACTATGATAATAAAAATATTTATTTACATATAGACTTTATTTAGAAGGAAAATTACTCAAATTACTTAGAAATTATCATAATGCTAATACATACGAATAAGTTTCTTCTAAATATAATATATTTATAAATAATCCGTAATAGGTTATTAGCACGATTACAGGACTACTAATGTGACGTCATAACTTCGTCCATCCAACACCTTCTATAACAGAAGGCCAGTGGACGATGGGCCGGGGTGGTCAGTCGGTAGCGCGCCAGACTCGTAATCTGTAGTTCGCAGGTTCGATTCCCAGCTGGGTCAGCGTTGAGATTTATCTCTGCAAAACTCCCCGCCCTTCCCACGGTCAGTAGGGGACAGCGATGGGCTTGGAAAGGCCGCCGTCCGTCGGATGGGACGTTAATCCGTGGCCCCGTGTGCGGGAGAGCCATACCCTGTGCACGTTAAAGAACACGCTGGATGGCCTTGACGGGAGGCTACCATCTGTCTTCCAACAGCTGTTCCAGATGGTCCCCTCCCCCAACCTTCTCTGAGCCTTCGGGGTCCATGTGACCTGGCCAAGTAGTGTGTAAGGGAGAAGAGAACTAGCTTCCATAGACGTAAGGTAAACTTTTCGATTGCAGCGCCCTCTAAATATGGCAAATTCGTGCATTGCGTTATTTTTCCACTGCCCAGCAACGTTTTCAATGGCTTACACCAGGTCACTAATTTTACATTCACTTTTGCTCTGTTCAAAGTGTTCATTTTCTAAATTTTACCATCATAACTTTTCTTTTTACAAGGATTAGTTTAAATTATTTTCTTTAATAAAACCCCATTTTGTAAAACAGGTAGTCACTAAGAAAAAAAATTTTAATATTTTGAATATTCTACAATATTTAATATATTATAATAAATTGAAATTTATGGCTCTATGAGAGATAACATGTTTTAGTTAATTATATTTTATAGAATTTTAGATATTTTCAATAAAAGTCCTATCGAGTTTCTTAGTTATATAAATTGTCAATAGATGGCAGCAGGCACTTCTCGTATCACCAATAAAAATTTACTATTAGAACAAAACTGCAGACACCTATATACATCGATATGCTCCAGGGATCACAAACCTGCAACATACATTGACTTATATATATTCGCAAGATGATTAACTGTATTAATTTACATATTAATTTTAAAAATTCTGCAAATTTACTCAAAATAAACATACAACGGTTTTTTTAGGTATCGTAAAATGTACTCCTGAACGAGATAAAACACTCTTTGAATAACTTTAGGGTCAGCTACCACTGTGCCAAACAGCCATGGCTGTTAGACATTTGGAAACACTGGTTAGATCGCAGTATGCATACCAATAGTAAGACAAACCATAGCTGCATTGGGCTAAAATGATTGCACTGCGCATGCGCAGATCGCCCCTTACAGTTGTACTGCACATCAATTTGCCACGTTCAGCTTCGGTAAAATTCCGCAGAACGGCGCCACTTACGCTTGTGCGAAGCTTGCCTTCTTCTCCTTAGACCTTCTGTGACCTGGCCATTTAGCCCATGGTGTGCAAAAAAGTGCCGCTCAGAGGTAAAACAACCCAATCCAACCTATCAGACCTTGAAAAAGAACGTGCTATGGTCTGTACTGCGGTAATGTGAATTTTATAACTGTAGTTGATAGATTTGTCGTATCACGAATGATACGTACCCGATATAGACACAGCATACGATGCGTTTCAAAGATTAAACGAACGAAAATTCACTTTCTATATTTTAAACTAAAAGAAAATGGGTAGTTTCTATTTTAATAAGAAATTTCAAATGAAACACTTAAAGGGAACTTAAACTATTACAATTAATATTTTCTAAAGCCATATAATTATTTTTGCATAAACTCCTGCTCAAAATGTGAACTATATAGATAATGAAATATATTGAAAATGGTTATCAGGAAATACCAATAAAATATCTTTTGCAAAGCTGTTGTTACCTGATTTAAATAACAGCATGTGGGTTGCCTCTGAGCGGCAATTTTTTTGCACATAATGGGATAAATGGCCAGGTCACAAGGATCCCGAGGTCTCAGAACAAAGAAGGTCTAAGGAGAAGAAGTTCGAGCTCTAACTAAGCATAAGTGGGGCCGCTAGGCGGATCTTCTCAGAACCAGATCCCGGCAGATTGGTGTGCAGCCACAGAAACAACTGTAAGACGCGATCTGCGCATGCGCAGTGCAATCGTTTTACCACACTGCAATTATGGTTTGTCTTAGTCTTCAAATATTTAATGAATGTGATTTAATTAGTGTTTCAACCTGTCTAACGATCATGGCTACTTTCCTACAGTGGTGGATTTGCGAAAAGTTATTCAATGAGTATTTTATCCCGTTCAGGAGTGCATTTTACGATTATTTTAAGCCTTTGTATGTTTATTTTGAGTAATTTTGAAGAAGTTTTAAAAATAATATGTAAATTAATACATTTAATCATCTGACGAATATATTATAAGGCAATGTATATTGCGAGTTTGTATCCCGTGGAGGACATCGATATATTATAGGCTTCTGCACTTTGCTCTAACAGTGTAATTCTTTTTTATGGTTGATACAGGAAGTGCCTGCTGCCATCTGTTGAACGTTTATACAAGTATAAAACTCTTTATGATATTTAAGAAAATACGAAGAATTGTATAAAATATAATTATATAGAACATGTTATCGTACATTGACTCATAAATCTCAATATATTATAATATACTAAATGCTGTAGGTTGTTCAAAATATTAAAATTTTGTTCTTTAGCAGAGCTACTACCAGTTATACAAAATTGGATTTTACTAAAGAGAATGATTTCATTATTTTTTTGATATTTTCTCTCTAAACGAAAAAAAAATTATGATTGTACCTCCTGAAGAAAATGAACATTTTTCAGAGACAAATGGTAGCCTCTCGTCAAGGCCATCCAGCGTGTTCTTAACGTGCACAGGTATGGCTCTCCCGCACACGGGGCCACGGCTTAACGTCCCATCCTACGGACGGTGGCCTTTTCAAGCCCATCGGTGTCCCCTACTGACCGTGGACAGGGCGGGGAATTTTTGCGGAGATAAATCTCAACGCTGACCCAGCTGGGACTCGAACCTGCGAACTACAGATTACGAGACTGGCGCGCTACCGACTGAGCAACCCCCGCCCCCAGATGGCATGAGAATATATATTTATTTTAGGAAGGCGAAAGCAATTTCGTTTGAAAGTGGCGTAATATATATTTGCATTAGGGGACAAAAAAAATAAGTTTTTTCTTTGAGAGAGACCATTTACTTTAGAGCGGCAAAAATACATTTTTAATGGAGGGCGGCAGAAGCAAAGTTATTGAGAGAGAAAAGAATTTGATATAAGGACTGCAAAAGTAACTTTTAATTATTGAGTGGAACAGGTAAATTTTTATTTTAGGGCGCCAAAAGAGTAAATTTTTATTTTAGGGCGCCAAAAAAGTAAATTTCTATTTTAGGGCGGCAAAAATTCATTTTCAATGGAGGGCGGCAGAAGAAAGTTATTGAGAGAGAAAAGAATTTGATGTAAGAACGGCAATAATGCAGTGCTGCATTATACAAATTATTCTATGCGAGATAATGGGAAAAGGTTTCTGTTACCACTTGCAAATAAAGAAATTATGCACGAACACTTTGTTATTTGGCCCCTAAAATTTTTAACTCTTTACCGATTATAATTCGAAATGAAACTAATTTTATGCATTTCAGATCTCTCATTGCTAATTATCTAATGACCATTACAAATGCAGACAGCCTGTTTTCAGTGTTAAAGTAAAAAAAAATAATTCGCTTTTATAAATTCTGTGTTGTTTTTGTATATATATATTTTTTTCTTTATGTAAAGTTGAGTGTCAGTGTTGCCAAAATTATGTATTTAAATAATTTATAAATTAACCTACATGAGCTTAGATGCTCTTGGGTTAATAAGAGTATTACAAATATCTGTTGTTTGTAACCTTATTATTATAATAAAACTAAACTGGACAAAAGTAACTTTTTTTTGAAAGCGGCAAAAGTAACTTTTAATTTTTGAGTGGAACAGGTAAATTTTTATTTTAGGGCGCCAAAAAAGTAAATTTTTATTTTAGGGCGCCAAAAAAGCATATTTTTATGTTAGGGCGCCAAAAAAGTAAATTTTTATTTTAGGGCGCCAAAAAAGTAAATTTTTATTTTAGGGCGCCAAAAAAGCATATTTTTATGTTAGGGCGCCAAAAAAGCATATTTTTATGTTAGGGCGCCAAAAAAGTAAATTTTTATTTTAGGGCGCCAAAAAAGTAAATTTTTATCTTAGGGCGCCAAAAAAGTAAATTTTTATTTTAGGGCGCCAAAAAAGTAAATTTTTATGTTAGGGCGCCAAAAAAGTAAATTTTTATGTTAGAGCGCCAAAAAAGTAAATTTTTATTTTAGGGTGGCAAAAAGTAAATTTATTTTATGACGGCAAAATAAATTTTATCTGAGGGAGGCACAAAATAAAATTTTTTCAGCGTGTAAAATATAAATTTATATTTGAGGGCAGAAGAAAGTAAATTTATTTTAGGGCGGCAAGAATCAGATGTACTTTAGTACGACAAAAAATAAATTTTATTTCAAGGCAGCAAAAAAGTGAACTCATTTCAAGGAGCCACAAACTAAATTTTTGATTTGAGGGCGGCAGAAGACAGATGATATTGGTGACAGCAAGAAAAAAAACTCTTTGAGGCAGCGAAAAGTAAATTTATCTGTAAGCGGCAAAAGTAGATGTATTTTAGGGTGGCAAAAATAGATGTTTTTGAGGGCAGTATGAAGCGATTCGTTTTAGGGCGGCAAAAAGTAGATTTTGAGGGCGATATGAAGTGATTATTTGAGGGCGGCAAAAGTAGATTTTGAAGGCAGTATAAAGTGATTTATTTTAGGGCGGAAAAATTATATTTATTTGAGGGCAATATGAAATGATTTATTTTAGGGCGGCAAAAAGTATACAATTTGAGAACAGTATGAAGTGATTTATTTTAGGGCGGCAATATATATATATATATATTTAGAGCGATATGAAATGATTTATTTTAGGGTGGCAAAAGTAGATGCATTTGAGGGCGGTATGAAGTAACATATTTTAGGGCGGAAAAAGTACATTTTGTTTGAGAGTGGCAGAAAGTAAATTGAGGGTAGGAAAATTAAATTTAGTTTAGGGTGGCAGAAGTAAATTTTTATTTGAAGGCGTCAAAAATATTTTTTTTAAATGAGGGGAAAAAGAAATTTTAATTGAGGGTGGGCAAAAGGTGTGATTTATCATTATTTAACTTTTTTCTGAAACGTGTTATTCTTTATAGGGACATCATAAAAAGGCGGAAATATATTCCCCAAATAAAAAAACCGTGCTTCAAGAATTTCCGAGTTTTGAGGATTATAATGTACCGAATGAACTTAGCAGGACAAAGGTCAGTTATTTTCAAAACAATAAATATTGAATAGAAATCATTTTTTTAAAGGAAATAAATTTATTTTAAAGGAAATAAATTTATAGAATTATATTTTAATAAAAAAAATATCAATCTTCTTTTCAGGTAACAAAACCCACTGTCAAAGGATTCTAGGCCACGTGATCAATTCCAGTTTCGAAGAGGTAAGAACATTTTGGTTTTTTTAATTTTTCTTGAATAAAGCTCAAATTAGAAGAAAACTAGAAAAAAAATACACATCGCTTTCGGCGAACATAAAATGCATATATTCAAAAAGAAAGAAGCTTTAATTTTTTTGACATTTTGCGTCTTCTCACGGTCGAAATTACAGTTAATGAATGATTGGATAAATGTAGAGGCCCTATATAGGTAGAGGTTGGCAATCTCCAAATTGGACGCCATGTTTTGTCGTCTCTAGGATTGTTTAACGTGCATAGCTTATTGGTATGGTATGGTTTGGGTTGTTTTACCTCTGAGCGGCACTTTTTTGCACACCATGGGCTAAATGGCCAGGTCACATGGACCCCTAAGGCTCAAAGAAGGTTGGGGAAGGTGACCCACTGGAACAGCTGTTGGGAGACAGATGGTAGCCTCCCGTCAAGGTAATCCAGCGTGTTCTTTAACGTAGGATTGTTTTACCTCTTTGCGGCATATTTTTGCACACCATGGGCTAAATGGCCAGGTCCCATGGACCACGAAGGCTCAAAGAAGGTTGGAGGAGGGGACCCACTGGAACAGCTGTTGGGAAACAGATGGTAGCATCCCGTAAAGGCCATCCAGCGTGTTCTTTAACGTAGGATTGTTTTACATCTAAGCGGCACTTTTTTGCACACCATTGGCTAAATGGCCAGGTCACATGGACCACGAAGGCTCAAAGAAGGTTGGGGGAGGGGACCCACTGGAACAGCTGTTGGGAGACAGATGGTAACCTCCCGTTAAGGCCATCCAGCGTGTTCTTTAACGTAGGATTGTTTTACCTCTGAGCGGCACTTTTTTGCACACCATGGTCAAAGTGGACATGTCACAAGGACTCCAAAAGCTCAGAGAAGGTTGGGGGAGGGGAACCACTGGAACAGCTGTTGGGAGACAGATGGTAGCCTCCCGTCAAGGCCATTCAGCGTATTCTTTAACGTAGGATTATTATACCTCTGAGCGTCACTTTTTTGCACATCATGGGCTAAACGGCCAGGTCACATGGACCCCGAAGGCTCAAAGAAGGTTGGGGGAGGGGACCCACTGGAACAGCTGTTGGGAGACAGATGGCAGCCTCCCGTCAAGGCCATCCAGTGTGTTCTTTAACGAAGGATTGTTTTACCTCTGAGCGGCACCTATTTGCACACCATGGGCTAAATGGCCAGGTCACATGGACCCTGAAGGCTCAAAGAAGGTTGGGGGAGGGGACCCACTGGAACAGCTGTTGGGAGACAGATGGCAGCCTCCCGTCAAAGCCATCCACTGTGTTCTTTAACGTAGGATTGTTTTAACTCTGAGTGGCACCTTTTTGCACACCATGGGCTAAATGGCAAGGTCACATGGACCTAAAAGGCTCAAAGAAGGTTGGGGGAGGGGACCCATTGGAACAGCTGTTGGGAGACAGATGGTAACCTCCCGTCAAGGCCGTCCAGCGTGTTCTTTAACGTAGGATTGTTTTACCTCTGAGCGGCACATTTTTGCACACCATGGGCAAAATGGCCAGGTCACAAGGACTCCAAAGACTCAGAGAAGGTTGGGGCAGGGGACCCACTGGAACAGCTTTTGGGAGACAGATGGTAGCCTGCCGTCAAAGCCATCCAGCGTGTTCTTTAACGTAGGATTATTTTACCTCTGAGCGGCACTTTATTGCACACCATGGGCTAAATGGCCAGGTCACATGGACCCCGAAGGCTCAAAGAAGGTTGCGGGAGGGAACCCACTGGAATAGCTCTTGGGAGACAGATGGTAGCCTCCCGTCAAGACCATCCAGCGTGTTCTTTAACGTAGGATTGTTCTACCTCTGAGCCGCACTTTTTTGCACACCATGGTCTAAATGGCCAGGTCACATGGACACCGAAGGCTCAAAGAAGGTTGGGGGAGGGGACCCATTGGAAGAGCAGTTGGGAGACAGATGGTAGCCTCCCGTCAAGGCCATCCAGCGAGTTCTTTAACGTAGAATTGTTTTACATCTGAGCGACACTTTTTTGCACGCCATGGGCAAAATGGCCAGGTCACAAGGACTCCAAAGGCTCAGAGAAGCTTGGGGCAGGGGACCCACTGGAACAGCTGTTGGGAGACAGATGGTAGCATCCCGTCAAGGCGATCCAGCGTGTTCTTTAACGTAGGATTGTTTTACCTCTGAGCGGCACTTTTTTGCACACAATGGGCTAAATGGCCAGGTCACATGGATCCCGAAGGCTCAAAGAAGATTGGGGGAGGGGACCCACTGGAACAGCTGTTGGGAGACAGATGGTAGCCTTCCGTCAAGGCCATCCAGCGTGTTCTTTAACGTAGGATTGTTTTACCTCTGAGCAGAACTTTTTTGCACACCATGGGCTAAATGGCCAGGTCTCATGGACTCCAAAGGCTCAGAGAAGGTTGGGGGAGGGAACCCATTGGAACAGCTGTTGGGAGACAGATGGTAGCCTCCCGTCAAGGCCATCCAGCGTGTTCTTTAACGTAGGATTATTTTACCTCTGAGTGGCAATTTTTTGCACGCCATGGGATGAATGGCCAGGTCACATCGACCCCGAAGGCTCAAAGAAGGTTGGGGGAGGGGACCCACTGGAACAGCTGTTGGGAGACAGATGGTAACCTCCCGTCAAGCCCATCCAGCGTGTTCTTTAACGTGCACAGGGTATGGCTCTCCCGCACACGGGTCCACGGCTTAACGTCCCATCCGACGGACGGCGGCCTTTCGAAGTCCATCGGTGTCCGCTACTGACCGTAGGCAGGGCGGGGAATTTTGCGGAGATAAATCTCAACGGTGACCCAGCTGGACTCGAACCTGGGAACTACAGATTACGAGCCTGGCGCGCTAACGTCTGAGCTATCCCCACCCCAGGTATGGTATGGTATTTATGGATTCCGTAAAAGGGTAGGGAAATATATGTTACATATTTCATTGTTGATGTTTGGAAGCACTTTAGAAAACAGCTAAAAAGGGAAAAGTAAATTTTAGGGCTTTATCTTTATATATAAAAAGATATAATTCGCAGTAAACATCGAACTTTTTTGTTTATACAGATAAATAAAAAAATTCTTTTTGTGTTAGATAGGTTTTAATGATATATTACGATTTGCATTTTTCGAATCTCCAAATTGTTATAACTGCGCCCTCTAACGATGGAAATTTTTGAAAACTTCAAAATGTCAAACGAATATTCTAAGCGATTCTAATGTTAGAAGTTTGAAATTTTGGTTTTGAGTTGGGTTGGGTTGTTTTACCTCTGAGCGGCACTTTTTTCCACACCATGGGCTAAATGGCCAGGTCACATGGACACCGAAGGCTCAAAGAAGGTTGGGGGAGGGGACCCACTGGAACAGCAGTTGGGAGACAGATGGTAGCCTCCCGTCAAGGCCATCCAGCGTGTTCTTTAACGTAGGATTGTTTTACCTCTGAGCGGCACTTTTTTGCACACCATGGGCTAAATGGCCAGGTCACATGGATCCCGAAGGCTCAAAGGAGATTGGGGGAGGGGACCCACTGGAACAGCTGTTGGGAGACAGATGGTAGCCTTCCGTCAAGGCCATCCAGCGTGTTCTTTAACGTAGGATTGTTTTACCTCCGAGCGGCACTTTTTTGCACATCATGGGCTAAATGGCCAGTTCACATGGACCCCGAAGGCTCAAAGAAGGTTGGGGGAGGGGGACACACTGGAACAGCTGTTGGGAGACAGATGGTTGCCTCCCGTCAAGGCGATCCAGCGTGTTCTTTAACGTAGGATTGTTTTACCTCTTAGCGGCACTTTTTTGCACACCATGGGCTAAATGGCCAGGTCACATGGATCCCGAAGGTTCAAAGGAGATTGGGGGAGGGGACCCACTGGAACAGCTGTTGGGAGACAGATGGTAGCCTTCCGTCAAGGCCATCCAGCGTGTTCTTTAACGTAGGATTGTTTTACCTCTGAGCAGAACTTTTTTTCACACCATGGGCTAAATGGCCAGGTCTCATGGACCCCGAAGGCTCAAAGAAGGTTGGGGGAGGGGACCCACTGGAACAGGTGTTGGGAGACAAATGGTAGCCTCCCGTCAAGGCCATCCAGCGTGTTCTTTAACGTAGGATTGTTTTACCTCTGAGCGGCACTTTTTTGAATACCATGGGCTAAATGGCCAGGTCACATGGATCCCGAAGGCTCAAAGAAGGTTGGGGGAGGGGACCCACTGGAACAGCTGTTGGGAGACAGATGGTAGCCTCCCGTCAAGGCCATCCAGCGTGTTCTTTAACGTAGGATTATTTTACTTCTGAGCGGCACTTTTTTGCACACCATGGGCTAAATGGCCAGGTCACATGGACCCCGAAGGCTCAAAGAAGGTTGCGGGAGGGAACCCACTGGAATAGCTCTTGGGAGACAGATGGTAGCCTCCCGTCAAGACCATCCAGCGTGTTCTTTAACGTAGGATTGTTCTACCTCTGAGCGGCAATTTTTGCACACCATGGTCTAAATGGCCAGGTCACATGGACACCGAAGGCTCAAAGAAAGTTGGGGGAGGGGACCCACTGGAAGAGCAGTTGGGAGACAGATGGTAGCCTTCCGTCAAGGCCATCCAGCGTGTTCTTTAACGTAGGATTGTTTTACCTCTGAGCGCAATTTTTTGCACACCATGGGCAAAATGGCCAGGTCACAAGGACTCCAAAGGCTCAGAGAAGGTTGGGGGAGGGGACCCACTGGAACAGCTGTTGGGAGACAGATGGTAGCCTCCCGTCAAGGCCATCCAGCGTATTCTTTAACGTAGGATTATTTTACCTCTGAGTGGCAATTTTTTGCACACCTTGGGATGAATGGCCAGGTCACATCGACCCCGAAGGCTCAAAGAAGGTTGGGGGAGGGGACCCACTGGAACAGCTGTTGGGAGACAGATGGTAACCTCCCGTCAAAGGCCATCCAGCGTGTTTTTAACGTGCACAGGGTATGGCTCTCCCGCACACGGGCCCACGGCTTAACTTCCCATCCGACGGACGGCGGCCTTTCGAAGTCCATCGGAGTCCGCTACTGACCGTAGGCAGGGCGGGGAATTTTGCGGAGATAAATCTCAACGGTGACCCAGCTGGACTCGAACGTGGGAACTACAGATTACGAGCCTGGCGCGCTACCGTCTGAGCTATCCCCACCCCAGGTATGGTATGGTATTTATGGATTCCGTAAAAGGGGAGGGAAATATATGATACATATTTCATTGTTGATGTTTGGAAGCACTTCAGAAAACGGCTAAAAAGGGAAAAGTAAATTTTAGGGCTTTATCTTTATATATAAAAAGATATAATTCGCAGTAAACATCGAACTTTTTTGTTTATACAGATAAATAAAAAAATTCGTTTTGTGTTAGATAGGTTTTAATGATATATTACGATTTGCATTTTTCGAATCTCCAAATTGTTATAACTGCGCCCTCTAACGATGGAAATTTTTGAAAACTTCAAAATGTCAAACGAATATTCTAAGCGATTCTAATGCTAGAAGTTTGAAATTTTGGTTTTGAGTTGGGTTGGGTTGTTTTACCTCTGAGCGGCACTTTTTTCCACACCATGGGCTAAATGGCCAGGTCACATGGACACCGAAGGCTCAAAGAAGGTTGGGGGAGGGGACCCACTGGAACAGCAGTTGGGAGACAGATGGTAGCCTCCCGTCAAGGCCATCCAGCGTGTTCTTTAAAGTAGGATTATTTTACCTCTGAGCGGCACTTTTTTGCACATCATGGGCTAAATGGCCAGTTCACATGGACCCCGAAGGCTCAAAGAAGGTTGGGGGAGGGGGACACACTGGAACAGCTGTTGGGAGACAGATGGTTGCCTCCCGTCAAGGCGATCCAGCGTGTTCTTTAACGTAGGATTGTTTTACCTCTTAGCAGAACTTTTTTTCACACCATGGGCTAAATGGCCAGGTCTCATGGACCCCGAAGGCTCAAAGAAGGTTGGGGGAGGGGACCCACTGGAACAGGTGTTGGGAGACAAATGGTAGCCTCCCGTCAAGGCCATCCAGCGTGTTCTTTAACGTAGGATTGTTTTACCTCTGAGCGGCACTTTTTTGAATACCATGGGCTAAATGGCCAGGTCACATGGATCCCGAAGGCTCAAAGAAGGTTGGGGGAGGGGACCCACTGGAACAGCTGTTGGGAGACAGATGGTAGCCTCCCGTCAAGGCCATCCAGCGTGTTCTTTAACGTAGGATTGTTTTACTTCTGAGCGGCACTTTTTTGCACACCATGGGCTAAATGGCCAGGTCACATGGACCCCGAAGGCTAAAAGAAGGTTGCGGGACGGAACCCACTGGAATAGCTCTTGGGAGACAGATGGTAGCCTCCCGTCAAGGCCATCCAGCGTGTTCTTTAACGTAGGATTATTTTACTTCTGAGCGGCACTTTTTTGCACACCATGGGCTAAATGGCCAGGTCACATGGACCCCGAAGGCTCAAAGAAGGTTGCGGGAGGGAACCCACTGGAATAGCTCTTGGGAGACAGATGGTAGCCTCCCGTCAAGACCATCCAGCGTGTTCTTTAACGTAGGATTGTTCTACCTCTGAGCGGCAATTTTTTTGCACACAATGGGCTAAATGGCCAGGTCTCATGGACTCCGAAGGCTCAAAGAAGGTTGGGGGAGGGGACCCATTTGAACAGGTGTTGGGAGACAGATGGTAGCCTTCCGTCAAGGCCATCCAGCGTGTTCTTTAACGTAGGATTGTTTTACCTCTGAGCGCAATTTTTTGCACACCATGGGCAAAATGGCCAGGTCACAAGGACTCCAAAGGCTCAGAGAAGGTTGGGGGAGGGGACCCACTGGAACAGCTGTTGGGAGACAGATGGTAGCCTCCCGTCAAGGCCATCCAGCGTGTTCTTTAACGTAGGATTATTTTACCTCTGAGTGGCAATTTTTGCACACCATGGGATGAATGGCCAGGTCACATCGACCCCGAAGGCTCAAAGAAGGTTGGGGGAGGGGACCCACTGGAACAGCTGTTGGGAGACAGATGGTAACCTCCCGTCAAGCCCATCCAGCGTGTTCTTTAACGTGCACAGGGTATGGCTCTCCCGCACACGGGTCCACGGCTTAACGTCCCATCCGACGGACGGCGGCCTTTCGAAGTCCATCGGAGTCCGCTACTGACCGTAGGCAGGGCGGGGAATTTTGCGGAGATAAATCTCAACGGTGACCCAGCTGGACTCGAACCTGGGAACTACAGATTACGAGCCTGGCGCGCTACCGTCTGAGCTATCCCCACCCCAGGTATGGTATGGTATTTATGGATTCCGTAAAAGGGGAGGGAAATATATGATACATATTTCATTGTTGATGTTTGGAAGCAATTTAGAAAACGGCTAAAAAGGGAAAAGTAAATTTTAGGGCTTTATCTTTATATATAAAAGGATATAATTCGCAGTAAACATCGAACTTTTTTGTTTATACAGATAAATAAAAAAATTCTTTTTGTGTTAGATAGGTTTTAATGATATATTACGATTTGCATTTTTCGAATCTCCAAATTGTTATAACTGCGCCCTCTAACGATGGAAATTTTTGGAAACTTCAAAATGTCAAACGAATATTCTAAGCGATTCTAATGCTAGAAGTTGAAATTTTGGTTTTGAGTTGGGTTGGGTTGTTTTACCTCTGAGTGGCACTTTTTTGCACACCATGGGCTAAATGGCCAGGTCACATGGACACCGAAGGCCCAAAGAAGGTTGGGGGAGGGGACCCACTGGAACAGCAGTTGGGAGACAGATCGTAGCCTCCCGTCAAGGCCATCCAGCGTGTTCTTTAACGTAGGATTGTTTTACCTCTGAGCGGCACATTTTTGCACACCATGGGCAAAACGGCCAGGTCACAAGGACTCCAAAGGCTCAGAGAAGCTTGGGGCAGGGAACCCACTGGAACAGCTGTTGTAGACAGATGGCAGCCTGCCGTCAAGGCCATCCAGCATGTTCTTTAACGTAGGATTATTTTACCTCTGAGCGGCACTTTTTTGCACATCATGGGCTAAATGGCCAGTTCACATGGACCCCGAAGGCTCAAAGAAGGTTGGGGGAGGGGGACACACTGGAACAGCTGTTGGGAGACAGATGGTTGCCTCCCGTCAAGGCGATCCAGCGTGTTCTTTAACGTAGGATTGTTTTACCTCTTAGCGGCACTTTTTTGCACACCATGGGCTAAATGGCCAGGTCACATGGATCCCGAAGGCTCAAAGGAGATTGGGGGAGGGGACCCACTGGAACAGCTGTTGGGAGACAGATGGTAGCCTTCCGTCAAGGCCATCCAGCGTGTTCTTTAACGTAGGATTGTTTTACCTCTGAGCAGAACTTTTTTTCACTCCATGGGCTAAATGGCCAGGTCTCATGGACCCCGAAGACTCAAAGAAGGTTGGGGGAGGGGACCCACTGGAACAGGTGTTGGGAGACAAATGGTAGCCTCCCGTCAAGGCCATCCAGCGTGTTCTTTAACGTAGGATTGTTTTACCTCTGAGCGGCACTTTTTTGAACACCATGGGCTAAATGGCCAAGTCACATGGATCCCGAAGGCTCAAAGAAGGTTGGGGGAGGGGACCCACTGGAACAGCTGTTGGGAGACAGATGGTAGCCTCCCGTCAAGGCCATCCAGCGTGTTCTTTAACGTAGGATTGTTTTACCTCTGAGCGGCACTTTTTTGCACACCATGGGCTAAATGGCCAGGACACATGGACCCCGAAGGCTCAAATAAGGTTGGGGGAGGGGACCCACTGGAACAGCTGTTGGGAGACAGATGGTAACCTCCCGTTAAGGCCATCCAGCGTGTTCTTTAACGTAGGATTGTTTTACCTCTGAGCGGCAATTTTTGCACACCATGGTCTAAATGGCCAGGTCACATGGACACCGACGGCTCAAAGAAAGTTGGGGGAGGGGACCCACTGGAAGAGCAGTTGGGAGACAGATGGTAGCCTCCCGTCAAGGCCATCCAGCGAGTTCTTTAACGTAGGATTGTTTTACATCTGAGCGGCACTTTTTTGCACGCCATGGGCAAAATGGCCAGGTCACAAGGACTCCGAAGGCTCAGAGAAGCTTGGGGCAGGGGATCCACTGGAACAGCTGTTGGGAGACAGATGGTAGCCTGCCGTCAAGGCCATCCAGCATGTTCTTTAACGTATTATTATTTTACCTCTGAGCGGCACTTTTTTGCACACCATGGGCTAAATGGCCAGTCCACATGGACCCCGAAGTCTCAAAGAAGGTTGGGGGAGGGGGACCCACTGGAACAGCTGTTGGGAGACAGATGGTAGCCTCCCGTCAAGGCGATCCAGCGTGTTCTTTAACGTAGGATTGTTTTACCTCTGAGCGGCACTTTTTTGCACACCATGGGCAAAATTGCCAGGTCACATGGATCCCGAAGGCTCAAAGAAGATTGGGGGAGGGGATCCACTGGAACAGCTGTTGGGAGACAGATGGTAGCCTTCCGTCAATGCCATCCAGCGTGTTCTTTAACGTAGGATTGTTTTACCTCTGACCAGAACTTTTTTGCACACCATGGGCTAAATGGCCAGGTCTCATGGACTCCGAAGGCTCAAAGAAGGTTGGGGGAGGGGACCCATTGGAACAGGTGTTGGGAGACAGATGGTAGCCTCCCGTCAAGGCCATCCAGCGTGTTCTTTAACGTAGGATTGTTCTACCTCTGAGCGGCAATTTTTTTGCACACAATGGGCTAAATGGGCAGGTCTCATGGACTCCGAAGGCTCAAAGAAGGTTGGGGGAGGGGACCCATTTGAACAGGTGTTGGGAGACAGATGGTAGCCTTCCGTCAAGGCCATCCAGCGTGTTCTTTAACGTAGGATTGTTTTACCTCTGAGCGCAATTTTTTGCACACCATGGGCAAAATGGCCAGGTCACAAGGACTCCAAAGGCTCAGAGAAGGTTGGGGGAGGGGACCCACTGGAACAGCTGTTGGGAGACAGATGGTAGCCTCCCGTCAAGGCCATCCAGCGTGTTCTTTAACGTAGGATTATTTTACCTCTGAGTGGCAATTTTTGCACACCATGGGATGAATGGCCAGGTCACATCGACCCCGAAGGCTCAAAGAAGGTTGGGGGAGGGGACCCATTGGAACAGGTGTTGGGAGACAGATGGTAGCCTCCCGTCAAGGCCATCCAGCGTGTTCTTTAACGTAGGATTGTTTTACCTCTGAGCGGCACTTTTTTGCACACCATGGGCAAAATGGCCAGGTCACAAGGACTCCAAAGGCTCAGAGAAGGTTGGGGCAGGGGACCCACTGGAACAGCTGTTGGGGGACAGATGGTAGCCTGCCGTCAAGGCCATCCAGCATGTTCTTTAACGTAGGATTATTTTACCTCTGAGCGGCACTTTTTTGCACATCATGGGCTAAATGGCCAGTTCACATGGACCCCGAAGGCTCAAAGAAGGTTGGGGGAGGGGGACACACTGGAACAGCTGTTGGGAGACAGATGGTTGCCTCCCGTCAAGGCGATCCAGCGTGTTCTTTAACGTAGGATTGTTTTACCTCTTAGCGGCACTTTTTTGCACACCATGGGCTAAATGGCCAGGTCACATGGATCCCGAAGGCTCAAAGGAGATTGGGGGAGGGGACCCACTGGAACAGCTGTTGGGAGACAGATGGTAGCCTTCCGTCAAGGCCATCCAGCGTGTTCTTTAACGTAGGATTGTTTTACCTCTGAGCAGAACTTTTTTTCACACCATGGGCTAAATGGCCAGGTCTCATGGACCCCGAAGGCTCAAAGAAGGTTGGGGGAGGGGACCCACTGGAACAGGTGTTGGGAGACAAATGGTAGCCTCCCGTCAAGGCCATCCAGCGTGTTCTTTAACGTAGGATTGTTTTACCTCTGAGCGGCACTTTTTTGAACACCATGGGCTAAATGGCCAGGTCACATGGATCCCGAAGGCTCAAAGAAGGTTGGGGGAGGGGACCCACTGGAACAGCTGTTGGGAGACAGATGGTAGCCTCCCGTCAAGGCCATCCAGCGTGTTCTTTGACGTAGGATTGTTTTACCTCTGAGCGGCACTTTTTTGCACACCATGGGCTAAATGGCCAGGACACATGGACCCCGAAGGCTCAAATAAGGTTGGGGGAGGGGACCCACTGGAACAGCTGTTGGGAGACAGATGGTAACCTCCCGTTAAGGCCATCCAGCGTGTTCTTTAACGTAGGATTGTTTTACCTCTGAGCGGCACTTTTTTGCACACCATGGGCTAAATGGCCAGGTCACATGGACCCCGAAGGCTCAAAGAAGGTTGCGGGAGGGAACCCACTGGAATAGCTCTT
Organism: Ryuthela nishihirai; assembly: GCA_038380435.1. Lineage (NCBI taxonomy): Eukaryota > Metazoa > Arthropoda > Arachnida > Araneae > Heptathelidae > Ryuthela > Ryuthela nishihirai. The sequence continues at coordinate 1,270,898 of JAWZYU010000055.1, forward strand.
GGGAGACAGATGGTAGCCTCCCGTCAAGACCATCCAGCGTGTTCTTTAACGTAGGATTGTTCTACCTCTGAGCGGCAATTTTTGCACACCATGGTCTAAATGGCCAGGTCACATGGACACCGAAGGCTCAAAGAAAGTTGGGGGAGGGGACCCACTGGAAGAGCAGTTGGGAGACAGATGGTAGCCTCCCGTTAAGGCCATCCAGCGTGTTCTTTAACGTAGGATTATTTTACCTCTGAGTGGCAATTTTTTGCACACCATGGGCTAAATGGCCAGGTCACATGGACCCTGAAGGCTCAAAGAAAGTTGGGGGAGGGGACCCACTGGAACAGCTGTTGGGAGACAGATGGTAACCTCCCGTCAAGGCCATCCAGCGTGTTCTTTAACGTAGGATTATTTTACCTCTGAGTGGCAATTTTTTGCACATCATGGGATAAATGGCCAGGTCTCATCGACCCCGAAGGCTCAAAGAAGGTTGGGGGAGGGGACCCACTGGAACAGCTGTTGGGAGACAGATGGTAACCTCCCGTCAAGCCCATCCAGCGTGTTCTTTAACTTGCACAGGGTATGGGTCTCCCGCACACGGGTCCACGGCTTAACGTCCCATCCGACGGACGGCAGCCTTTCGAAGCCCATCGGTGTCCGCTACTGACCGTAGGCAGGGCGGGGAATTTTGCGGAGATAAATCTCAACGGTGACCCAGCTGGACTCGAACCTGGGAACTACAGATTACGAGCTTGGCGCGCTACCGTCTGAGCCATCCCCACCCCAGGTATGGTATGGTATTTATGGTTTCCATAAAAGGGTAGGGAAATATATGATACATATTTCATTGTTGATGTTTGGAAGCACTTTAGAAAACGGCTAAAAAGGGAAAAGTGCACAGGGTATGGCTCTCCCGCACACGGTACCACGGCTTAACGTCCCATCCGACGGACCGCGGCCTTTGCAAGCCAATGCATTAGGGTACATATCTCAATCTTTTCAGGATGTTGAACTACCTATGTGGCTGATATACACAAACTCAGGTGTCTTGTCATATATGCAATCATTTGCAGCATTTTATACTTTATAATATATAAAAATAGTGACTACACACCTGGTATAGTCACTCAAAAAAGTATCCGAACATTGTGGTTGATTACAGAATTCAGAAAAAATATCTGGCAACGATATTTTTAGAAATGAGTAATTTGGCAACCTTCGCCATAGTGTTCGGATATTTTTTAATATATATAATGCGTATGAACAAATAATGCAACGAATATGGAGCGTGTGCAGTTACCGTTCACAGCAAACTGGAGCGGTTGCGGTTAATGTTCACAGCACATTGGATCGTGTGAGCTCACAAAGACCTGGATCGTGTGGGCTCACTCACGGAAATATTGAGCGTGTGCAGTTACCGTTCACAGCAAACTGGAGCGGTTGCGGTTAATGTTCACAGCACATTGGATCGTGTGAGCTCACAAAGACCTGGATCGTGTGGGCTCACTCACGGAATTATTGAGCGTGTGCAGTTACCGTTCACAGCAAACTGGAGCGTGTGCAGTAACTGCACACTCTCCAGTTTGCTGTGAACGGTAACTGGAGCGTGTACAATTGCTGTACACGCTCCAGTATTAAATTATTACACATATTAAATTACTGTTTTATCGCAGCACACTATTAATTATAATTTTTCTTTTCTTTTTCGTTTTGTTATTGACTAGGTTATTAGACAAAAATTTCCTAATTTGACTACACAAAATGATTAGGTACACGTGGGCAATCAAAGTAAGCTTAATTTTTCTAACTTTTTTTTAATTACACGTATCATATGTTGGATATCTTTCAAGTTATTATAATTGTCAATAAAATAATCCTATGAATTAAATATTTTGATTCTGATGTTTTTTTTCCTGTAAATATTTTGATTCTGATGTTTTTTTTTTCTGTAAATATTTTTATTCTGATGTTTTTTTTCTGCAAATATTTTGATTCTGATGTTTTTTTTTTCTGTAAATATTTTGATTCTGATGTTTTTTTTCTGTAAATATTTTTATTCTGATGTTTTTTTTTCTGTAAATATTTTGATTCTAATGTTTTTTTTTTCTGTCAATATTTTTATTCTGATTTTTTTTTCTGTAAATATTTTTATTCTGATGTTTTTTCTTCTGTAAATATTTTTATTCTGATGTTTTTTTTTCTGTAATTATTTTTATTCTGATGTTTTTTTTCTGTAAATATTTTTATTCTGATGTTTTTTTTTCTGTAAATATTTTGATTCTGATGTTTTTTTTCTGTAAATATTTTTATTCTGATGTTTTTTTTTCTGTAAATATTTTGATTCTGATGTTTTTTTTTTCTGTAAATATTTTTATTCTGATGTTTTTTTCCCTATAACTATTTTTATTCTGATGTTTTTTTTTCTGTAAATATTTTGATTCTGATGTTTTTTTCCCGTAAATATTTGAGATGTTTATTTTTCCTTCTGTAAACGATGAGTAGATTAGTGCTCTTGGCTACTGATCTAAGGAACCTGGGTTTGATCCCCGGGTAAGGCATGGATGTTTGTGCTGTTTTTCTGCTGAGTCCTTCCATCCTCAGAGATATTATATTACGACATATAAACTGATAAGCTCCTGTCAGACCTCTGTGGCAAGCACCTGCTTGAGCGGGTATTTCTTTTTTAAATTTTATGTGAGTATATGTCCCTTAATCTTTAGGCTTAGTGAGTGTTTGATCAATGAGATTTTATTTAATGTTAACATGATCGAATGACGATAAAGCGCAGACTCAACTTTAATGTTTAAATTCACCTTACTCTTTAATTCTTTATGATTGCATATACCATTATTATGGGATAGGAGTGAAAGCAAATTCCGTCTATTACAAGCAACTTAATACTGGAGCTGGACTCACCAGGTGAGACAGGAATTACTTTACGTCACGAATAAGCGAGGGACTGTGTGAAGGTATGTTGCCTCCCACCCACTGTAGCCTCCCACCCCCATGAGATTGGGAGAGGCCTCCATCCGTATTGCCTCTCACCTCAATGAGATTGGGGAGGCCTCCATCCGTATTGTCTCGCGTCCCAATGAGATTGGGGAGGCCTCCAACCCCTATACAGATACCATTACTATGGCATAAAGGTGTAAGCAAATTCCGTCTATTACAAGCAACTTAATACTGGAGCTGGACTCACCAGGTGAGACAGGAATTACTTTACGTCACGAATAAGCGAGGGACTGTGTGAAGGTATGTTGCCTCCCACCCACTGTAACCTCCCACCCCCCCATGAGATTGGGGGAGGCCTCCATCCGTATTGCCTCTTACCTCAATGAGATTGGGGAGGCCTCCATCCGTATTGCCTCGCGCCCCAATGAGATTGGGGCGGCCTCCGACCCCTATACAGATATCATTACTATGGCATAGGGGTGAAAGCAAATTCCGTCTATTACAAGCAACTTAATACTGGAGCTGGACTCACCAGGTGAGACACGAATTACTTTACGTCACGAATAAGCGAGGGACTGTGTGAAGGTATGTTGCCTCCCACCCACTGTAGACTCCCACCCCCATGAGATTGGGGGAGGCCTCCATCCGTATTGCCTCACACCCAATGAGATTGGAGAGGCCTCCAACCCCTATACAGGTATCATTACTATGGCATAGGGGTGAAAGCAAATTCCGTCTATTACAAGCAACTTAATTCTGGAGCTGGACTCACCAGGAGAAACAGGAATTACTTTACGTCACGAATAAGCGAGGGACTGTGTGAAGGTATGTTGCCTCCCACCCACTGTAGACTCCCAGCCCCATGAGATTGGGGAAGGCCTCCACCCATATTGCCTTCCACCCCTATGAGATTGGGGAGGCCTCCAACCCCTATTGCCTTCCGCCCTTAAGAGATTGGGAGAGGCCTCCACCCCCTATTGCTTCCCACCTCCTTTGAGCAGGTTAGTAAGGATAATGGAGATTTAACTGCATTGTAGTTAAGGAACTAGTTAGTATTTTAGCAAGCATGGCTGCTCAACTCCTGACAATAGATGGCGCCACTGGTTACTCAACAGGAAGGCTCATATGTCACTTAGTTGAAGAAATGGTCAGTTCCTCAGTGGCCTAGTGGTTAAGATGCCTGGCATTCTTCTGGGTCACAGGAAGGTTTAGTTAAAGAAATGATCAGTTCCTCAGTGGTCTAGAGGTGAAGATTCCCAGCATTATTCTGCTTCACAGGAAGGCTTAGTTTAAGAAATGGTCAATTCCTCAGTGGTCTAGAGGTGAAGATGCCCAGCATTCGTCTGGGTCACAGGAAGGCTTAGTTGAAGAAATGGTCAGTTCCTCAGTGGTATAGCGGTTAAGATGCCCGGCATTCTTCTGGGTCACAGGAAGGCTTACTTCAAGAAATGGTCAGTTCCTCAATGGTCTAGCGGTTAAGATGCCGGCATTCTTCTGGGTCACACGAAGGTTTAGTTGAAGATATGGTCAGTTCCTCAGTGTTCTAGTGGTTAAGATGCCGAGCATTCTCCTGGGTCACAGAAAGGCTTAGTTTAAGAAATGATCAGTTCCTCAGTGGTCTAGCGGTTAAGATGCCCAGCATTCTCCTGGGTCAGAGGAAGACTTAGTTTAAGACAGGGGTGGCCAACCCAAATGATCTTGCGGGCCACTTTGGAAATGCATCATAACTCCGCGGGCCGCATATAAAATTATATATCCCCATATTAGATTTAGACCCACTATAGATATTTTTTTTGAGTGAAAAATTGAAACATAATGAGTTATTGTTATTGTGTTTAGTATTATTCTTACATGTAAACATAGATAATATAATAATAATGATACTAAACGCACATTGTAAGAAATATATAACACTAAAAATGAAATATAAAAAATATATAAATATAAATGAAATAAAAAAAATGAAATCATTAAAAAATATATATTTTACTAGTGCGATATTTGTTTCTCCACTCTTTCACTTAGCTTTTGCAAATCGATCTCAATTTGGGTATTTGCACATCGTAATTGGTGTTGCAGGTTAGCGTCTGTTATGTTTGAGCGTGTTTTGTTGTTTGGTCAATTTCATTTTCGAAAAAAACTATTCGCAGGTGTAATTGAACCAAAAGCGCTAACAACTTTTTGTGCCAGATTTCTCAAATTGGAAAATTTCTCTTTTGTGACGTAAGTGTTATAAAAACCTATTTTTGATTCTGATGTTTCAAAAATGTGTTTTAATTCAATATTGCACTGTAAGTCAACCAGTTCCACTTGGAGATATTCTGGAGCCGACTCGATTTCAACATGAAAGGGAGATGAATATATTTCAAAAATTTTTTTGTATTTGTCTAACTCTAAATTACTGAACGGCTTTCAAAAGCGGCTGCAAGTTTCCTTATTTCTTTTGCATATTTGATGTAATAGTTACATTTTGATTTCTTAAATCCTTTCAACAATGGAAAGTGGTGAGCGTTATTACTTTTCAATTGCGATTCAAATAACAACAATTTCTTCTGAAATGCTTTGATGTGATTAAATGTATCTATTATAAGGTTATCTTTTCCTTGCAATGATATATTTAATTGATTGAGTTTTTCGACAATATCCACTAAAAAGCATAAATCCAATGCTCTGCTATCAACAATCAACTGTGCGTATCTAGGGATGATCACTGCGTCACTGAGGTCACTTAAGAGTGAAACATCATGATTTCGCAGAATATAATTTAATTATTCTGCGAACTCATAACTGTAAACTCATAGATAAAACAGGCAATATCTGTCATATATTCGCAAGAATATTATTTTAAAATCAAAGTTAATTTTTTCTCATAATTTCGACAGTTAATTTTTGAATATATGGATGCACAAATAATGTATTTTTTTAATACATTGGTTTTCACTACTTTGGCCATTATAAAATATATATATTTTGTAAAAGTGTGATGAATCTCGCGGGCCGAAAAAATGCTCAAGGGAGGCCGCATGCGGCCCGCGGGCCGCGGGGTGGTCACCCCTGGTTTAAGAAATGGTCAGTTCCTCAGTGGTCTAGCGGTTAAGATGCCCAGCATTCTTCTGGGTCACAGGAAGGCTTAGTTTAAGAAATGGTCAGTTCCTCAGTGGTCTAGCGGTTAAGATGCCCAGCAATCTTCTGGGTCACAGGAAGGTTTAGTTGAAGAAATGATCAGTTCCTCAGTGGTCTAGCGGTTAAGATGCCCAGCATTCTTCTGGGTCACAGGAAGGCTTAATTTAAGAAATGATCAGTTCCTCAGTGGTCTAGCGGTTAAGATGCCCAGCATTCTTCTGGGTCACAGGAAGGCTTAGTTTAAGAAATGATCAGTTCCTCAGTGGTCTAGCGGTTACGATTCCCAGCATTCTTCTGGGTCACAGGAAGGCTTAGTTTAAGAAATGATCAGTTCCTCAGTGGTCTAGCGGTTAAGATGCCCGGCATTCTTCTGGGTCAGAGGAAGGCTTAGTTTAAGAAATGGTCAGTTCCTCAGTGGTCTAGCGGATAAGATGCCCAGCATTCTTCTGGGTCGCAGGAAGGCTTAGTTTAATAAATGGTCAGTTCCTCAGTGGTCTAGTGGTTAAGATGCCCAGCATTCTTCTGGGTCACAGGAAGGCTTAGTTTAAGAAATGGTCACTTCCTCAGTGATCTAGTGGTTAAGATGCCCAGCATTCTTCTGGGTCACAGGAAGGCTTAGTATAAGAAATGGTCAGTTCCTCAGTGGTCTAGCGGTTAAGATGCCCAGCATTCTTGTGGGTCACAGGAAGGCTTAGTTTAAGAAATGGTCAGTTCCTCAGTGGTCTAGCGGTTAAGATGCCTAGCATTCTTCTGGGTCGCAGGAAGATTTAGTTTAAGAAATGGTCAGTTCCTCAGTAGTCTAGCGATTACGATGCCCAGCATTCTTCTGGGTCACAGGAAGGCTTAGTTTAAGAAATGGTCAGTTCCTCAGTGGTCTATCGGTTAAGATGCCCAGCATTCTTCTGGGTCACAGGAAGGCTTAGTTCAAGAAATGGTCACTTCCTCAATGGTCTAGTGGTTAAGATGCCCAGCATTCTTCTGGGTCACAGGAAGGCTTAGTTTAAGAAATGATCAGTTCCTCAGTGGTCTAGCGGTTACGATGCCCAGCATTCTTCTGGGTCACAGGAAGGCTTAGTTTAAGAAATGGTCAGTTCCTCAGTGGTCAATCGGTTAAGATGCCCAGCATTCTTGCGGGTCACAGGAAGGCTTAGTTTAAGAAATGGTCAGTTCCTCAGTGGTATAGCGGTTAAGATGCCCAGCATTCTTGTGGGTCACAGGAAGGCTTAGTTGAAGAAATGATCAGTTCCTCAGTGGTCTAGCAGTTAAGATGCCCAGCATTCTTCTGGGTCACAGGAAGGCTTAATTTAAGAAATGATCAGTTCCTCAGTGGTCTAGCGGTTAAGATGCCCAGCATTCTTCTGGGTCACAGGAAGGCTTAGTTTAAGAAATGATCAGTTCCTCAGTGGTCTAGATGTTCTTTTGAGGGGGGTGAAGTCTTATGTTCGGACTACCCCCCCCCCCCCCCCCCCCCCATCGCAACCTAAACCCGGGAAGCGTGCCTGTGAAATTTGGAATGGTTCAGAGAATTTAGTTTCTGGGAGACAACGGTCTCAAAGTAAGACTTTGGTAGGATTTCCCCAGTTAATAAATTATTTCACCGAACAGAAAAGATAAAAATAATGCTGTACATTGAATAAGATTTTACAGTTTTCTTCTTTGTAATGTATTTTATCGACGGACATAAAATATAGGAATAAAAGAAAATTATCGAAAGACAACTGTTTTGAATTTCAAACCATATAGAGAAGTTTGAGATTTCGTATAAGACGACAGGATTTGCGAAGGGAGACTCCTGATTCCCTGATCTATCCCCCGATGTTGACTCTTACTGAACAGTGACTTCGGTCTCAGTAGGGCGTTGGGTTTGATTGTTTTTCCTGTGAGCGGCACTTTTTTGCACACCATGGGATAAATGACCAGGTCACAAGGACCCCGAAGGTTCAGAGAAGGTTGGGGGAGGACACAAATTGGAACATCTGTTGGCATACAGATGGTAGCCTCACGTCAAGGCCATTCAGCATGTTCTTTAACGTTGGGTTGTTTTAATCTGAGCAGCACATTTTTGCACACAATGTGCTAAATGATCAGGCCACAAGGACCCCGAAGGTTCAGGGAAGGTTGGGGGAGGGGACCCACTGGAAGAGCTGTTGGGATACAGATGGTAGTCTCCCGTCAAATCATCCAGCATGTTCTTTAACGTTGGGTTGTTTTTTCGCTGAGCAGCACTTTTTTGCACACAATGTGCTAAATGACCAGGCCACAAGGACCCCGAAGGTTCAGAGAAGGATTTGAGAGGGGATCCACTGGAACAGCTGTTGGGATACAGATGGTAGCCTCCCGTCAAGGCCATCAAGCGTGTTCGTTAACTTTGGGTTGTTTTATCTCTGAGCAGCACTTTTTTGCACACAATGTGCTAAATGACCAGGCCACAAGGACCCCGAAGGTTCAGAGAAGGTTGGGGGAGGGGACCAACTGGAACAGCTGTTGGGATACAGATGGTAATCTCCCGTCAAGGCATCCAGCAAGTTCTTTAACGTTGGGTTGTTTTTTCTCTGAGCAGCACTTTTTTGCACACAATGTGCTAAATGACCAGGCCACAAGAACCCCGAAGTTTCAGAGAAGGTTGGGGGAGGGGACCAACTGGAACAGCTGTTGGGATACAGATGGTAATCTCCCGTCAAGGCATCCAGCAAGTTCTTTAACGTTGGGTTGTTTTTTCTCTGAGCAGCACTTTTTTGCACACAATGTGCTAAATGACCAGGCCACAAGAACCCCGAAGTTTCAGAGAAGGTTGGGGGAGGGGACCAACTGGAACAGCTGTTGGGATACAGATGGTAATCTCCCGTCAAGGCATCCAGCAAGTTCTTTAACGTTGGGTTGTTTTTTCTCTGAGCAGCACTTTTTTGCACACAATGTGCTAAATGACCAGGCCACAAGAACCCCGAAGTTTCAGAGAAGGTTGGGGGAGGGAACCCACTGGAACAGCTGTTGGGATACAGATGGCAGTCTCCCGTCAAGGCCATCCAGCATGTTCTTTAACGTTGGGTTTTTTTATCTCTGAGCGGCACTTTTTTGCACACAATGTGCTAAATGACCAGGCCACAAGGACCCCGAAGTTTCAGAGAAGGTTGGGGGAGGGGACCCACTGGAACAGCTGTTGGGATACAGATGGTAGTCTCCCGTCAAGGCCATCCAGCATGTTCTTTAACGTTGGGTTGTTTTATCTCTGAGCAGCACTTTTTTGCACACAATGTGCTAAATGACCAGGCCACAAGGACCCTGAAGGATCAGAGAAGGTTGGGGGAGGGAACCCACTGGAACAGCTGTTGGGATACAGATGGTAGTCTCCCGTCAAGGCCATCCAGCATGTTCTTTAACGTTGGGTTGTTTTATCTCTGAGCGGCACTTTTTTGCACACAATGTGCTAAATGACCAGGCCACAAGGACCCCGAAGTTTCAGAGAAGGTTGGCGGAGGGGACCCACTGGAACAGCTGTTGGGACAGATGGTAGTCTCCCGTCAAGGCCATCCAGCATGTTCTTTAACGTTCGGTTGTTTTATCTCTGAGCAGCACTTTTTTGCACACAATGTGCTAAATGACCAGGCCACAAGGACCCCGAAGGATCATAGAAGGTTGGGGGAGGGGACCCACTGGAACAGCTATTGGGAGACAGATGGTTAGCTTCCCATCAAGACCATCCAGCGTGTTCTTTAACGTGCACAGGGTATGGCTCTCCCGCACACGGGCCCACGGCTTAACGTCCCATCCGACGGACGGCGGCCTTTCCAAGCCCATCGGTGTTCCCTACTGATCATGGGCAGGGCGGGGGAATTTTGCGGAGATAAATCTCAACGCTGACCCAGCTGGGACTCGAACCTGGGAACTACAGATTACGAGTCTGGCACGCTACCATCTGAGCCACCCCCGCCCCAGTTAGTTGGGACTAATGTCCATATTCCTAGCTCTAGTGGGTGTGATGATGGTTGGAAAGGTGACGCACCTCTCCCAACAGCTGTTGGGAAGAGGGTGTCAGACTCCCGTCAAGGCCATCCAGTGTGTTCTTTTATGTGCGTGGGTATTGCTCTCCCACACATGGGGTCATTGCTTAAAGTTCTAGAGATTATTCTCTTCCAAACTCCCCACCCTGCCTACAGTGAATAGGGGTCTCCTGTTGGTCTTGAAAAGAAAGCCGTCCATCATATGGGACGTTAAGCCGTGGCCCCGTGGACAGCGGCCTTTTCAAGCCCAACAGTGCCCCTATTCACTCTAGGCAGGGTGGGGAGTTTGGAAGAGAATAATCTCTACTCTTTACCAGTTGAAACCTATGGCTCTCCCGCACACGGGGCCACGGCTTAACTTCCCATCCGATGGACGGCAGCCTTTTCAAACTCTTCGGTGTCTCCATGCGGCCGAGGACAGGGCGAGGAGTTTTGAGGAGAAAAACCTCAAAGCTGACCCAGCTGGAACTCGAACCTAGGAATTCCACATTACGTGTCTGGCGAGCTACCCACTGAACCACCCCCGCCCCTCAGGAGGGCGTGTCGTTGTATTAGAAGGCTTCCAAAAGCTAGGAGTAGCTTCTGGAATTCTTTATTCTGCTTTCAAATGATTTGGGTTGGGTTGTTTTACCTCTGAGCGGCACTTTTTTGCACACCATGGGCTAAATGGCCAGGTCACATGGACCCCAAAGTCTCAGAGAAGGTTGGGGGAGGGGACCCACTGGAACAGCTGTTGGGAGACAGATGGTAGCCTCCCGTCAGGGCCATCCAGCTTGTTCTTTAACGTGCACAGGGTATGGCTCTCCCGTTCACGGGGCCACGGCTTAACGTCCCATCCGACGGACGGCGGCCTTTACAAGCCCATTGGTGTCCCCTACTGACCGTGGGCAGGGCGGGGAATTTTGCGGAGATAAATATCAACGCTGACCCAGCTTGGACTCGAACCTGGGAACTACAGATTACGAGTCTGGCGCGCTACCGACCGAGCCACCCCCGCCCTCTTTCAAATGAAGAACAAACAATTATATTGCTAAATTTTTACGTATTTCAACATTTTTTTTTTCAAGAAAAATTTTTAAGTACTGTAAAACGGAAAGGAATAGAAATCCAGTGTCTACCACTTCCCCCTTATTGCTCTTCTTGATCGGTCCTGGTGGTGTACACAGAATAGGGTTCGATCAATTCACGGTTGGAGAGATCTCTGAGAGGCCCCTTTGCCAACATAAGTTCCCAGGTTCGAGTCCCAGCTGGGTCACAGTTGAGATTTATCTCTTTAAAATTTCCCGCCCTGCCCACGGTCAGTAGGGGACACCGATGGGCTTGGAAAGGCCGCCGTCAGTCGGATGGGTCGTTAAGCCGTGGCCCCGTGTGCGGGAGAGCCATATCCTGTGCACATTAAAGAACACGCTGGATGGCCTTGACGGGAGGCTACCATCTGTCTCCCAACAGCTGTTCCAGTGGGTCCCCTCCCCCAACCTTCTCTGAGCCTTCGGGGTCATGTGACCTGGCCATTTAACCCATGGTGTGCAAAAAAGTGCCGCTCAGATGTAAAACACCCCAATGTTAAAGAACACGCTGGATGGCCTTGACGGGAGGCTACCATCTGTCTCTCAACAGCTGTTCCAGTGGTCCCCTCCCCCAATCTTCTCTGAGCCTTCGGGGTCCTTGTGACCTGGTCATTTAGTCCATGGTGTGCAAAAAAAGTGCCGCTCAGAGGTAAAACAAATCAACTCAACCTTGTTTTAAGTTTCTGGGTACGGCACTAGACATATTAGTACATATTATCATTAAATTATCATAAAATTGACCTAAATGTAAAAGCATTTTTTCTACTTTCAGATTTTCTGGATTCACAATGAAAACTACAAGTGTAAGTAACAACATTTGAGTGGTATCTGAATATATGATTTTCACGAAAAAATTTTATTGACTAGTTTTTAAAAAATGAGCTGGTCATTTCTGAACATAATTATACATCATAATCAAATTTATTCAAATCTCGATTTTCAACCATGTTCTTTCAATATTTAAAGTGGTAGAGAAGATTAAACATTTCACGACTAACATGTCCATGTGAATTAATCCAAGACCTCCTATAACAGTGTACCAAATTTTTGACGTCACTTAGGTAGTCCGTAGATCGTAGATCGTATAATCATATTCGATGTACCGGGTAATAATTTTACCCCCAACTATCTCCATCATAAAGATATGCCTATTTGGCATGAGTAACATGCATGATTCTGCACATTGCATGATTCTCCCTCCCATGCTATGGTCTAACGTCTCATCCAAAAGAAAGCTGCCGTTTCATGCCCATTTTTGGCCCCTACTGAACGAAGCCAGGCTGAGGGGTTTTGCGGAGATAAATCTTAAGGTTGGTACAAATGGGATTTGAGCCCTACAATAGTGAAAAATGCTGCAAATATAGAAACTCGCCAGGCTTTGGATTGGATTGTTTTACCTCTGAGCGGCACTTTTTTGCACACCATGGGCTTAATGGCCAAGCCACAAGGACCCCGAAGGCTCAGAGAAGGTTGGGGGAGGGGACCCACTGGAACAGCTGTTGGGAGACAGATGGAAGCCTTCCGTCAAGGCCATCCAGCGTGTTCTTTAACGTGCACAGGGTATGGCTCTCTCCCGCACACGAGCCACGGCTTCCGCACACGGTGCCACGGCTTAACGTCCCATCCGACGGACGGCGGTCTTTCCAAGCCCATCGGTGTCCCCTACTGACCGTGGGCAGGGCGAGGAATTTTGCGGAGATAAATCTCAAAGCTGACCCAGCTGGGACTCGAACCTGGGAACTACATATTACGAGCCTGGCGAGCTACCGACTGAGCCACCCCCGCCCCTTCTCCCCTGGAACTCCTTGCTCAGAGAAAGTTGGGGGAGGGAACCCACTGGACAGATGTTGGGAGACATATGTTGCCTCCCGTCAAAGCCAACGAGTTGTGTTCTTTAACGTGCACATTACATGATTCGCCCTCCCATGCTATGGTCTAACGTCTCATCTAAAAGAGAGCTGCCGTTTCAAGCCCATTTATGGCCACTACTGAATGAAACCAGGCTGGGGGTTTTGCGGAGATAAATCTTAAGGCTGGTACAAATGGGATTTGAACCCTAAAATAGTGAAAAATGCTGCAAATATAGAAACTTGCTAGGTCACACATGTATTAAAGATTCTGTTTCTGTCCACCACGGCGGCATCCTCTTTAATTTCTTCAGAATCTAAAGAGAATTATTTTCATTTGTATATTTTTATTCTGTTGGGTGTAGACTGCAATATCTCTGTCAGCTTAATAACTTTAAAGCAAAAAATGAATGGGAAAATGTTACAAAATATATTGCACAGTTTCTTACACTAAGAGAGCGAAATTGTTTGCTATTTTAAGACGACGTTAATGTCTGTCAAAATTTTGTTTGAGGCATTTATCACAATAAAGCTATCTGATATTTATGATTTATTTCTTGAGATAATTCATCTAATATTACATCATGGTTTGGTTTACCTCTGAGCGGCACTTTTTTCCACACAGTGGGGTAAATGGTTAGGTCACAAGGACCCCCGAAGGCTCAGAGAATGTTGTGGGAGGGGACCCACAAGAACAGCTGTTGGGAGACAGATGGTAGCCTCCCGTCAAGACCATCCAGTGTGTTCTTTTACGTGCAAGGGATATGGCTCTACCGCACAAGGTGTCAGGTTTTAACGTCCCATCCGAAGTCCCATCCGCCCTTCCAAGCCCATCAGTTTCCACTACTGACCGTGGGCAGGGAGATTTGCGGAGGTAAATCTCAATGCTGACCCAGCTGGGACTCGAACCTGGGAACTAGCAGATTACGAATCCAGGGCGCTACCGACTGTGCCACCCCCACCTTCCCTTCTAAAATGAAGTCAAACATTATTCTGTTGCTTTAGCACCATAACGAGATGGAGAAAATAACAGCTAAAGAATTTACAGAGTTTGGGAAATCTGAAGTAATCACATCCTAAAATTGCTAATTTTGAAATATTTGGACACTGCATTCTAACTGAACACTTAATTTTCTGAAGTTTGTAACTTCAAAGTTAAACCCCAAACAAAATTATTTTACGCTATAAAATATTTTATGAATGGTAGTTAAAATTTTGTTTGACTTTCAGTTATAGAGTATTCTTAATATGAAATTAATCAAAATTTACAGGCCAAATAGTATTCAAATTGATAACACCGTTGTTGCAAATATCTTAAGACGAAATAGAGAAAAAAAACTATGAAAATTATATTTCGTAATAAATCTGCTTGGCAGCAGATTTCTTCTGTCGCAGAAATGTAAACAACAAATGCATCATTTAAATATAATAAATACAAAATAAGGTAATGTTCAAGCAGAGAACTCGTACATAATATTTACTGCTATAGCCGAATGAACAGATATTTCCTGTACAGTCGCTCAAAAAAGTATCCGAACACTACGGTTGATTATAGAATTCAGAAAAATTATCTGGCAACGATTTTTTTAGAAATTAGTGATCTGGCAACCTTCCTGTCACGTGATTACAGAATTCAGGAAAAATATCTGGAGCGTGTACAGCAACTGTACACGCTCCAGTTACCTTTCACAAACTGGAGCGTGTGCAGTTACTGCACACGCTCCAGTTTGCTGTGAACGGTTACTGCACACGCTCAATATTTCCGTGAGTGAGCCCACACGATCTAGGTCTTTGTGAGCTCACACGATCCAATGTGCTGTGAACATTAACCACAACCAACCTTCATGTCACGTGACACGAAGGTTGCCAGATCACTAATTTCTAAAGAAATCTTTGCCAGATATTTTTTCTGAATTCTATAATCAACCGCAGTGTTCGGATACTTTTTTGAGCGACTGTACTACGTGGAATCGCCTTATATACTTTTATTAAGGAAAACCATAAGGTTATTGACTCATTAAATAAGCTTCCTCGATTTATTGAAAAAAAACCTTTCGCCTTTTCAACTGGGGGCGGGGGTGGCTCAATCGGTAGCGCGCCAGGCTCGTAATCTGTAGTTCCCAGGTTCGAGTCCCAACTGGGTCAGCGTTGAGATTTATCTCCGCAAAATTCCCCGCCTTGCCCACGGTCAGTAGGGGACACCGATGGGCTTGGAAAGGCCGCCGTCCGTCGGATGGGACATTAAGCCGTGGCCCCGTGTGCGGGAGAGATATACCCTGTGCACGTTAAAGAACACGCTGGATGGCCTTGACGGGAGGCTACCATCTGTCTTCCAACAGCTTTTCCAGAGGGTCCCCTCCCCCAACTTTCTCTGAGCCTTCGGGGTCCATGTGACCTGGCCAAGGAGTGTGTAAGGGAGAAGAGAGCTAGCTTCCATAGACGTAATGTAAACTTTTCGATTGCAGCGCCATCTAAATATGGCAAATTCGTGCATTGCAGAGAAGCCACCTAGCCAGGGAGAGGAGCCAGTTCCTTGCGTTATTTTTCTACCGCCCAGCAACGTTTTTCAAGTACCGCCCAGCAACGTTTCAATGTCGTAATTAGTGACGTGTTACACCACGTCACTAATTTTACATTCACTTTAGCTCTATTCAAAGTGTTCATTTTCTAAATTTTACCATCATAATTTTCCTTTTTACAAGGATTAGTTAAAATTATTTTCTTTAATAAAACCCCATTTTGTAAAACAGGTAGTCACTAAGAAAATTTTTTTTAATATTTTGAATATTCTACAATATTTAATATATTATAATAAATTGAAATTTATGGCTCTATGAGAGATAACATGTTTTAGTTAATTATATTTTATAGAATTTTAGATATTTTCAATAAAAGTCCTATCGAGTTTCTTAGTTATATAAATTGTCAATAGATGGCAGCAGGCACTTCTCGTATCAACCATAAAAAATTTACTATTAGAACAAAACTGCAGACACCTATATACATCGATATGCTCCAGGGATCACAAACCTGCAACATACATTGACTTATATATATTCGCAAGATGATTAACTGTATTAATTTACATATTAATTTTAAAAATTCTGCAAATTTACTCAAAATAAACATACAACGGTTTTTTTAGGTATCGTAAAATGTACTCCTGAACGAGATAAAACACTCTTTGAATAACTTTAGGGTCAGCTACCACTGTGCCAAACAGCCATGGCTGTTAGACATTTGGAAACACTGGTTAGATCGCAGTATGCATACCAATAGTAAGACAAACCACAGCTGCATTGGGCTAAAATGATTGCACTGCGCATGCGCAGATCGCCCCTTACAATTGTACAGTTGTACTGCACATCAATTTGCCACGTTCAGCTTCGGTAAAATTCCGCAGAACGCGCAGTTCTGCGGAACACTTACGCTTGTGCGAAGCTTGCCTCCTTCTCCTTAGACCTTCTGTGACCTGGCCATTTAGCCCATGGTGTGCAAAAAAGTGCCGCTCAGAGGTAAAACAACCCAATCCAACCTATCAGACCTTGAAAAAGAACGTGCTATAGTCTGTACTGCGATAATATAGATTTCACAAATGTAGTTAATAGATTTATCGTATCACGAATGACACGTACCCGATATAGACTCTTGCAGAAGCGTTAGATGGACCGAAGATTAAACGAACGAAAATTCATTTTCCATATTTTAAACTAAAAGAAAATGGGTAGTTTCTATTTTAATAAGATATTTCAAATGAAACAAAGAGAACTTAAACATATTACAATTAATATATTCTAAAGCCATATAATTATTTTTGCATAAACTCCTGCTCAAAATGTGAACTATATAGATAATAAAATATAATGAAAATGGTTATCAAGAAATACCAATAAAATATCTTTTGGAAAGCTGTTGTTACCTGATTTAAATAACAACAAGTGGGTTGCCTCTGAGCTACAATTTTTTTGCACATAATGAGATAAATGGCCAGGTCACAAGGATCCCGAGGTCTCAGAGCAAAGAAGGTCTAAGGAGAAGTTCGAGCTCAAGCTAAGCGTAAGTGGCGCCGCTAGGCGGATCTTCTCAGAACCAGATCCTGGCAGATTGGTGTGCAGCCACAGAAACAACTGTAAGACGCGCTCTGCGCATGCGCAGTGCAATCGTTTTAGCACACTGCAATTATGGTTTGTCTTAGTCTTCAAATATTTAATGAATGTGATTTAATTAGTGTTTCAACCTGTCTAACGATCATGGCTATTTTCCTACAGTGGTAGCTTAGGGTAAAGTTATTCAATGAGTATTTAATCCCGTTCAGGAGTGCATTTTACGATAACTGGAAAAGCCTTTGTATGTTTATTTTGAGTAATTTTGCAGAAGTTTTAAAAATAATATGTAAATTAACACATTTAATCAGCTTACGTATATATTATAAGGCAATGTATATTGCGAGTTTGTGTCCCGTGGAGGACATCGATATAATATAGGCTTCTGCACTTTGCTCTAACAGTGTAATTCTTTTTTATGGTTGATACAGGAAGTGCCTGCTGCCATCTGTTGAACATTTATACAAGTATTAAACTCATTATGATATTTATTGAAAATACGAAGAATTGTATAAAATATAATTATATAGAACATGTTATCGTACATTGACTCATAAATCTCAATATATTATAATATACTAAATGCTGTCATCATCATCATCATCATCCTCAAGCAGCCATGGGCTACGGAGGTCCAACCAGACCGTGCAATTTAGTTCTCCAAGCAAGTCTATCCTGAGCTACATCTACTGCATCTGGCCACTGCACACCAATTCTAACAAGGTCCTGTTTGACATTGTCTGCCCACCGCATCCTAGGTCTCCCCTTCTTTCTGAGGCCTTTAGGCACACTGTTCATAACCCTATTCGCCAATCTATAATTATTCATACGGGCAACATGGCCAAACCAACGGAGTCTCTCTCTGCACAATATGCTGCTTAAAGGAGGTTGCAAACTCCTTTTCCTAATCTCATCATTAGTTACAAAGTTGAACCACCTAATGCCCAAGATACTGCGTAAGCATCTGGAATCAAAAGCATCTAGTTTCCTGTTATCTTGTTTACAAAGTGTCCAAGTTTCACTACCATAACTAACCCTAGAAAGAACCAAACTATTATACAGTCTAATTTTAGTCTTTAGGTGTATACGCCTATTTCTCCACACTCTCCATAGATTCTTAAAAGTCCCAGCAGCAATCCCTATTCGTCTGTTAATCTCATGCCGCACATCACCATTATCTGTTACATAGCTCCCAAGATAATTAAACTGTGACACCTGCTCAAGACTGCAACCATTCAGATTAACTGAATCACAGCCTGCCTGACCAATTTTCATCACTTTAGTTTTCTCTCTGTTTATAACCAAACCTACTCTACTACCAGTCTCATCAACGGCTCGAATGAAAGAGTTCATCTCATCAACATCATTTGCCAGAAGGGCTAAATCATCAGCATAATCTAAATCAGAAATTTTCCTATCTCCAGCCCATTTAAGGCCAAAATCTTTCCCTTGAAGTGAATTTCGCATAACATAATCAATAACCAAGCTAAAGAGAAAAGGAGACAAAATGCACCCTTGTCGAACACCAGAAGTAATGCTAAACCAATTGCTACAAGCCTTACCAACTCTCACACACGACTCAGTGTTATTATAGAGAGCTTTCATAATGTTAACTAACTTGTCTGGTATACCATATGATCTCACAATCAACCACAAATTATGACGATCAACAGAGTCGAAAGCCTTTTTGAAATCAACAAAGCTAGCAACCAAAGGTTTCTGAAACTCTAAACATTTCTCAAGAATCTGCCTAAGTGAAAATATCTGATCTACACATCCCCTACCACTTCTGAATCCACATTGCTCATCACGCAATTGCCTGTCAACCAGATTCTTAATTCTATTAAGCACAATCATGGAAAGAACTTTACCTGGAACAGAGAGTAGGCTGATACCCCTATAGTTATCACAAGAACTGCGATCACCTTTTTTGAAAATAGGGATAACAATAGCTCTGATAAAATCCTTAGGAACCATGCCTTTATCGTAAAAGATATTCAGAATTTCAGTCATCCAAGTGGTAACCGAAACATTCCCAGCTCTAAGCATTTCCGTAGTAATTTCATCAACCCCTGGGGATTTATGAAGTTTAAGTTTAGAAACAGCCAAACTAACTTCAGATTGTGTTATAGGGCCAACATTAAAGCCACCAATGCATCTATCATCATTGCAAACAATGGGAGTAGAACTAACTACATTGTTTAGAACATCACTGAAATGCTCAGCCCACCTAGCCATGACAGAATCCTCCCCTTCTATAACCTTACCTTGTTTATCCTTCAATCCTTGTATGCCTGTCCGTTTTCTATCACACAAAACATTAACTATCTGGTACAGCTCTCTGCTGTTGTGCTGTCTAACTGCTTCCTCGGCTTTGTCAGCCAAACCATCAAGCCAAAAATTTTTATCAGCAGCTAACTGATCCTTTACAAGTTTATTAAGGTCTCTGTAATGCTTTCTATTAGGACTAGTAGGGTATTGATTAAGGGCATTCCTGCAGTTCTTTCTTTCCGAAATAAGCTCAAGTGCCTTATCACTCAGATAATTTTGCCTCTTCTGCTCCTTTTTTCCTAAAAGAGTACTGTTAGTGTCCAAAAAAGCCTGTTTAAAATGATCCCATTCTTCCTCAACTTCAGTAGTAAGCAAACCATGACTGTCATAATGACTAAGTAACCTATCATGGTAAGCTTTGGCTATAACTGGATCTTTCAGAGCTTCATATTAAAAGTAAATTTTTTAACCCTAGCACAACACTTTTTAAGTTTAAGTTGCAACACACTTTTAACAAGGTAATGGTCAGATCCAATTTCAGCTCCCCTATATGCCCTGGTATTCCTAACAGAACTAGTCCATTTGCTGTTAATTAATATGTAATCAATCATATTCTTATGCAGCCCATCAGGTGAAACCCATGTGTACTTATGTATGTCGCGGTGTTTGTAATAAGTGTTAGTTATTCTGAATCCATTGAGTTTACTTACCTGTAGGAGACGTTGCCCATTGCTATTGTAGCTACCAATACCAAAAGGGCCTATTACTCCTCCCCAAAGGTCAGAGTCAGTACCAACTTTGGCATTGAAGTCACCAAGAACAAGGGTAATATCTCCTTTCTTGACAGAATTCAAAATATCCTGAAGTTGTTCATAAAACCTATCCTTCTCATCCTCATCGGCATCCTCAGTGGGGGCATAACAGCAGATAACATTCAAGTCTTTAACGCTTGTCTGAAATTTTGCTGTAAGAAACCTTTCATTAATGCACTCATATCCTAGAAGAACATCACTAGCGTGTCTGCTGAGAAGCAGACCCACGCCTTGGTGATGGGTTGTTCAAAATATTAAAATTTTGTTCTTAAGCATAGCCACTACCAGTTTTACAAAATTGGATTTCACTAAAGAGAATGATTTCATTACTTTTCGATATTTTCTCTCTAAACGAAAAAATAATTATGTTTGTACCTCCTGAAGAAAATGAACATTTTTCAGAGTCAAATGGTAGCCTCCCGTCAAGGCCATCCAGCGTGTTCTTTAACGTGCACAGGTATGGCTCTCCCGCACACGGGGCCACGGCTTAACGTCCCATCCGACGGACGGTGGCTTTTCCAAGCCCATCGGTGTCCCCTACTGACCGTGGACAGGGCGAGGAATTTTTGCGGGGATAAATCTCAACGCTGACCCAGCTGGGACTCGATCCTGCGAACTACAGATTACGAGACTGGCGCGCTTCCGACTGAGAACCCCCGCCCCCAGATGGCACGAGAATATATATTTATTTTAGGAAGGCGAAAGCAATTTCGTTTGAAAGTGGCATAATATATATTTTCATTAGGGGACAAAAAAAATAAGCTTTGTTTTGAGAGAGACCATTTACTTTAGAGCGGCAAAAATACATTTTTAATGGAGGGCGGCAGAAGCAAAGTTATTGAGAGAGAAAAGAATTTGATATAATGACGGCAAAAGTAACTTTTTTTGAAAGCGGCAAAGGTAACTTTTAATTTTTGAGTGGAACAGGTAAATTTTTATTTTAGGGCGCCAAAAAAGTAAATTTCTATTTTAGGGCGCCAAAAAAGTAAATTTTTATTTTAGGGCGCCAAAAAAGTAAATTTCTATTTTAGGGCGCCAAAAAAGTAAATTTTTATTTTAGGGTGCCAAAAAAGTAAATTTCTATTTTAGGGCGCCAAAGAAGTAAATTTCTATTTTAGGGCGAGCCTACAATTTGAGAACAGTATGAAGTGATTTATTTTAGGGCGGCAATATATATATATAGAGCGATATGAAATGATTTATTTTAGGGTGGCAAAAGTAGATGCATTTGAGGGCGGTATGAAGTAATTTATTTTAGGGCGGAAAAAGTACATTTTGTTTGAGAGTGGCAGAAAATAAATTGAGGGTAGGAAAATTAAATTTAGTTTAGGGTGGCAGAAAATAAATTGAGGGTAGGAAAATTAAATTTAGTTTAGGGTGGCAGAAGTAAATTTTTATTTGAAGGCGGCAAAAAATATTTTTTTAAATGAGGGGAAAAAGAAATTTTAATTGAGGGTGGCAAAAAGGTGTGATTTATCATTATTTAACTTTTTTCTGAAACGTGTTATTCTTTATAGGGACATCATAAAAAGGCGGAAATATATTCCCCAAATAAAAAAACCGTGCTTCAAGAATTTCCGAGTTTTGAGGATTATAATGTACCGACTGAACTTAGCAGGACAAAGGTCAGTTACTTTCAAAACAATAAATATTGAATAGAAATCATTTTTTTAAAGGAAATAAATTTATTTTAAAGGAAATAAATTTATAGAATTATATTTTAATAAAAAAAATATATATCTTCTTTTCAGGTACGGAGTTTTCTTATCATGTACAAAACCCACTGTCAAAGGATTCTAGGCCACGTGATCAATTCCAGTTTGGAAGAGGTAAGAACATTTTGGTTTTTTTAATTTTTCTTGAATAAAGCTCAAATTAGAAGAAAACTAGAAAAAAAATACACATCGCTTTCGGCGAACATAAAATGCTCATATTCAAAAAGAAAGAAGCTTTCATTTTTTTGACATTTTGCGTCTTCTCACGGTGGAAATTACAGCTAATGAATG
Organism: Ryuthela nishihirai; assembly: GCA_038380435.1. NCBI lineage: Eukaryota > Metazoa > Arthropoda > Arachnida > Araneae > Heptathelidae > Ryuthela > Ryuthela nishihirai. The sequence continues at coordinate 1,293,062 of JAWZYU010000055.1, forward strand.
ATTGGATAAATGTAGAGGCCCTACATAGGTAGAGGTTGGCAATCTCCAAATTGGACGCTATGTTTTGTCGTCTCTAGGATTGTTTAACGTGCATAGCTTATTGGTATGGTATGGGTTGGGTTGTTTTACCTCTGAGCGGCACTTTTTTGCACACCATGGGCTAAATGGCCATGTCACATGGACCCCGAAGGCTCAGAGAAAGTTGGAGGAGGAGACCCACTGGAACAGCTGTTGGGAGACAGATGGTAGCCTCCCGTCAAGGCCATCCAACGTGTTCTTTAACATTGTGTTGTTTTACCTCTGAGCAGCACTTCTTTTGCACACTCTGGGCTAAATGACCAGGTCACAAGGACCCCAAAGGCTCAGAGAATTTTGGGGGAGGGAACCCACTGGAACAGCTGTTGGGAGACAGATGGTAGCATCCCGTCAAGGCCATCCAGCGTGTTCTTTAACGTAGGATTGTTTTACCTCTGAGCGACACTTTTTGCACACCATGGGCTAAATTGCCAGGTCACATGGACTCCGAAGGCTCAAAGAAGGTTGGGGGAGGGGACCCACTGGAAGAGCTGTTGGGAGACAGATGGTAGCCTCCCGTCAAGGCCATCCAGCGTGTTCTTTAATGTAGGTATGTTTTACCTCTGAGCGGCACTTTTTTGCACACCATGGGCTAAATGGCCAGGTCACATGGACCCTGAAGGCTCAAAGAAGGTTGTGGGAGAGGACCCACTGAAACAGCTGTTGGGAGACAGATGGTAGCCTCCCGTCAAGCCCATCCAGCGTGTTCTTTAACGTTCGGTTGTTTTACTTCTGAGCGGCACTTTTTTGCACACCATGGGCTAAATGGCCAGGTCACATGGACCCCGAAAGCTCAAAGAAGGTTGGGGGAGGGGACCCACTGGAACAGCTGTTGGGAGACAGATGGTAACTTCCCGTCAAGGCCATCCAGCGTGTTCTTTAACGTAGGATTATTTTACCTCTGAGAGGCACTTTTTTGCACACCATGGGCCAAATGGCCAGGTCACATGGACCCCGAAGGCTCAAAAAAGATTGGGGGAAGGGACCCACTTGAACAGCTGTTGGGAGACAGATGGTAGCCTCCCGTCAAGGCCATCTAGCGTGTTCTTTAACGTAGGATTGTTTTACCTCTGAGCGGCACTTTTTTGCACAACATGGGATAAATGGCCAGTTCACATGGACCCCGAAGGCTCAGGGAAGGTTGGGGCAGGGGACCCACTGGAACAGCTGTTTGGAGACATATGGTAGCCTCCTGTCAAGGCCATCCAGCGTGTTCTTTAACGTGCACAGGGTATGGCTCTCTCGCACACGGGGCCACGGCTTAACGTCCCATCCGACGGACGGCGGCCTTTCCAAGCCCATCGGTGTCCGCTACTGACCGTAGGCAGGGCGGGGATTTTTGCGGAGATAAATCTCAACGCTGACCCAGCTGGACTCGAACCTGGGAACTACAGTTTACGGGCCTGGCGCGCTACCGACTGAGCCACCCCCACCCCTACCCCAGGTATGGTATGGTATTTATGGATTCCGTAAAAGGGTAGATAAATATATGATACATATTTCATTTATGATGTTTGGAAGCACTTTAGATAACGGCTAATAAAGGAAAAGTAAATTTTATGGCTTTATCATTTTATATAAAAAGATATAATTTCGCTTTGTTTTCTGTCCTCTGTAGACATCGAACTTTTTTGTTTATAGAGATAAATAAAAAAATTCTTTTTGTGTCAGATAGGTATTAATGATATATTACGATTTGCATTTTTCGAATCTCCAAATTGTTATAACTGCGCCCTCTAACGGTGGAGAAAATAGAAAATTTAAAACGAATATTGCAAACGATGTAGTTAAGCTAGAAATTTGAAATTTTGGTGGTGGAATGTGACAGTCTTGAAAATTCCATTGAGAACAATGAGTTGACCCTAAGTCCAAGGTAGGTAAGAAACGAAACGGTTGTGTTTTCAGAGATAATTGGAAATCTGTTTTTTAGTTGGTTACGAATAAAATATAATTCCCATTTAATAATAATCATTAATAATAATATTATTAATGACCAAGCACCAGGGAAAGCATACGTGTGAGGGTAAGAAATGGAGGGTTTAAACCGGATCAAGAAGTCGAGAAAAATCTCTGAACCCGGACCCAGCACACGTGTTGGGGTAAGAAATCGGGCTGGAAATCCGGTCAAAATATAAGCCCTCCCCATCAAAGCGCACAAGAAAGCCTATCACGGGTCGTTGACCTCTAAGCGATGACCAGTTCTGGGCCGCCATTTTTAATTGCTCACTTCCGGGTGCGCTATATATCCAGCGATACTACTTACGTGTGTGTGTGTGCGAAATTCGGGGCGGGGGTGGCTCAGTCGGTAGCGCGCCAGGCTCGTAATCTGTAGTTCCCAGGTTCGAGTCCCAGTTGGGTCAGGTTGAGATTTATCTCCGCAAATATTCCCCGTCTTGCCCACAGTCAGTAGGGGACACCGATGGGCTTGGAAAGGCCGCCGTCCGTCGGATGGGAAGTTAAGCCGTGGCCCCGTGTGTGGGAGAGCCATACCCTGTGCACGTTAAAGAACACGCTGGATGGCCTTGACGGGAGGCTACCATCTGTCTCCCAACAGCTGTTCCAGTGGGTCCCCTCCTCCAGTGGATCTTCTCTGAGCCTTCAGGGTCCATGTGACCTGGCCATTTAGCCCATGAAGTGCAAAAAAGTGCCGCTCAGAGGTAAAACAACCCAACCCAACCCGGCGAGACATGGACGCTACAAGATTTCAAAAGGTGTCTTGTTGTATCTGGTACCAACACGTTCCAGCAGATTCTTTAACTCTTGTAAGTTACGTGGGTGAGCTGCCACAGATCGAATATGCTGTTCCAACACAGACCACAGATGCTCGATGGGATTGATATCTGGGGAATTTGGAGGCCAAGGCCTTACCTGGAAGTCTTCCTCATATTCCGCGAAACATTCTCAAACAATCTGGGCAGTTTGGCATGGTGCATTATCCTGCTGAAAGAAGACATTACTAGAGGGGTACACCGTTGCCATGAAAGCACGTACTTGGTCTGCAATGATGTTTAGATAGGTGGTAAATGTCATAGTTTCCTGCACAACAATGACTGGACCCAGAGTTCCCAGCAGAACATTGCTCAAAGCATTACACTTCCTCCACTGGCTTGTTTTCGTTCCATGGTGCATCCTGGTGCAACACTTCCCCAGGTAAACTATGCACACGTACCCGGCCATCCACATGTTGCAACAGGAAACGAGATTCATCAGTCCAGACAACCTTCTATCAATTGATGTTCGCGATTGTGGGTGCTTTTGACAGTGAACCGAGGTTAGCATGGGCACTCGGAGCTGCCTGCAGTTACGCAGCCCCATTTTCAAAAAAGTGTTTTCAAAAAATTTTCAGCAGGGTTCGATGTACTGTGTGTTGTGACACATTAGTCCCGTCACCAGCATTCAAATTACGTGCGAGTTGTACCACAGTATCCCATTTGTTGGCTCGTAGTATACGGAATAGCCTTCGCTTACCTCTAGTATCGATGAGCTGTGGTCTGCCCACACTTTGCCGCCGTTTCATGGTTTTTTCCCTCCACGGACCACTTTTTGAAGGTACTAACCACGGCTGACTGTGAGCATTCCACAATCCTTGCCATCTCGGAAATGCTCTGCCCCAGCCGTCTGGCCATTGCAATTTGGTTTTTGTCAAACTCACTTAAATCCACTGCCTTTCCCATCTGAAGAACAAGAATAACACTTCTTAACAGAGCTCAGTATCAGGTGTTATTTATACCGTTTCATGACTTTCACACGCGCCATCGTTTGCCTGCAGTTGCTTCGATTTGCATAAAGACGCGCTGGTCATAATGTTTTGGCTCTGCGGTGTATTTCTATAATACATAAATTTGACTAAATATTGATTCTTTAACAGGCATTCGAGGACAAGCTTTTGCCAGCAACTCTAGAAAACGTTGTAGAAAGGTAAGCGAACTACCAGTTTTCAGTTATTTATTTATATACATATATATATACAGTCGCTCAAAAAATATCTGAACACTAGGTTGATTACAGAATTCATAAAAAAAATATCTGACAACGAGTTTTTAGAAATTAGTGATCTGTCAACCTTCGTGTACGTACATACATGAAGGTTGATAATTATAAATAAATTTTTTTCTACAAAGTGAATTAATCAAATTTTTTATGCAAGCTTTCCTTGGCATGTATATATGTATCTAGCATTATTCTTAAGCAGCTATAAGCTTTGAAGATTTCCACTGGGTTTGTAATAAATAGTGACAGTTGCCATCAGAGTTCATACAAAAGATTGCTACCAGTGTTTTAACGGTTTTTTTTTAAATCCTTATTACATTTGGCACATTTTTGTTGCAGTTTACGCTCGGAAATCTCTAATTTCTTGCATCAGTTTCCTTCTTGGATGGATGAGGCCATGAGACATGTTCCAGAACTTCTCAAGGACAAGAAACAGCAAGGTAATCATTTGGATTGAAATAATTCGTGTTTTGATAACTTTCGTGACAAAAATGAAACATTAAACTTTTAGTAAATATACACTATATTGCAGAAAGTGTCCGGACACTTTCATGTTAAGTGAACAAATATCCACATTCAAATCTATCTGACTTTGAAAATAAGCTTTTTACGGAAAAAAGTCACTATACATAAATTGAAGACCTCGCTCAGAGCTCTCTAAATCTCTATTTTCTATAATATTAATCTAATATTTAAAGAGTTATGGAAGCTGTAATATTTAACAACAGGTGTTATCACACTCCACACTTCCAAAACATTCTCCCCCAAATTGATGAAAACTTCAAAAATCCTTACACAGATTTCAAATATCGCATTTATATTGCGAACAACTTGTTATAACAGTTGTGATTTAACTTTTTGAGGTAAATTTTCAAAACTAGTTTGCAAAAGTTTCATTTAAATATTTCAGCTTGCATAACTCTTTAAACATTAGATTAATATTCTAGAAAATAGAGATTTAGACAGCTCTGACCGAGATCTTCAATTTATGTCTAGTGACTTTTTCCCGTAAAAAGATTTTCAAAGTTAGGTATTCGTTCACTTAACATGAAAGTGTCCGGACACTTTTTGCAATATAGTGTATCACACAACGAAAGATTAAAACTTTTAAAGTGAAAGGCATTTTTCTTTTCAGTTTTGCAAGTGTGCTTACGAAGTGTGAAAAGGTCCTTGGCATTTTTATCTCTAATTCAGGTAAGTATTAATGTAAAATGATGTCGAAAAGTAAAGTACAACCCCATGTTAAGTTAACGGGAATTAATTTAAAATCTGTATAATCTGTATATCTGTATAACTTCTAAATAATTCGTTTTTTTTATGAAAAACTGTGGTTGGTTGTTTTGCCTCTGAGCGGTACTATTTTGCATACCATGGGCTAAATCAACTCTTCCTGTAACAAAAGGCCAGTAGACAAATTTATGACGTCAGAAGAGTTAGTTTTAAAAATCCAAATATATCTTATTATTTGTTTTTATTATTAGTGGTGTACTTTTATACTAATCTTTATACTAATATTTATTATTAAATATATCTTATTTAGAAGGTAAATTAGTGGTATTTATTAACAGTTATCATAATATTAATAAATGTAAACAATTTTTTAAATAAAAATTATTTATAAATCAACATTGCTATGAAGATTGTTATAAAGTACACCACTAATAATAATAGAAAGTAATAAATAATATCTGGATTTCAGGACTACCTTTGCTGACGTCACCATTTGGCTCACTGGCCTTCTGTTGTAGGAGTTGGCTAAATGGATAGGTGTTAAAGATTCCTAACGCTCAGAAAAGGTGAAGGAAAGGAACCCACTGGACAGGTGTTAGGAGGCAGAGGAAGCTTCCCATCGAAGCCATCCAGCGTGCTCTTTAACGTTCTCCTCTGTATCCGGCCACGGCTTTACATCTGGCGACGTGGCCTTGCCACGCCCACCAGTCTTTGTAGGAGAATTTAAAAGTTTAGTCAACATAAATTTTCACAGATATTGTGTTGGGTTGGGTTGTTTTACCTCTGAGCGGCACTTTTTTGCACACCATGGGCTAAATGGCCAGGTCACATGGACCCCGAAGGCTCAGAGAAGGTTGGGGGAGGGGACCCACTGGAACAGCTGTTGGGAGACAGATGGTAGCCTCCTGTCAAGGCCATCCAGCGTGTTCTTTAACGTGCACAGGGTATGGCTCTCCCGCACACGGGACCACGGCTTAACGTCCCATCCGACGGACAGCGGCCTTTCCAAGCCCATCGGTGTCCCCTACTGACCGTGGGTAGGGCAAGGAGTTTTGCGGAGATAAGTCTCAACGCTGACCCAACTGGGACTCGAACCTGGGAACTACAGATTACGAGCCTGGAGCGCTACCGACTAAGCCACCCCCGTCCTTCAGAGACATTGTGCAAAACACAGGTGGGAATATAAATCTCTCCGCCATTCACAGTCGTATCAGAATAATATGACCATCTATCATAGTATATGTATGCTAGGAGGTCATATTATTCTGATACGACTGTTATATTACAATTGAAAAGTATATAATTAAGACTTACTACTTATTATCTCACAATAAGGGGTGGGGGCGGGGGTGGCTCAGTCGGTAGCGCGCCAGACTCATAACCTGTAGTTCACAGGTTCGAGTCCCAGCTGGGTCAGCGTTGAGATTTATCTCTGCAAAATTCCCCCGCCCTACCCACGGTCAGTAGGGGACACCGATGATCTTGGAAAGACCGCCGTCCGTCGGATGGGACGTTAAGCCGTGACCCCGTGTGCGGGAGAGCCATACCCTGTGGACTTTAAGGAACACGCTGGATGGCCTTGACGGGAGGGCTACCATCCGTCTCCCACCAGCTGTTCCAGTGGGTCTCTTCTCCCAACCTTCTCTGAGCCATACCTGACCATTTAGCCCATGGTGTGCAAAAAAGTGCCTCTCAGAGGTAAAACAACCCAACCCAATCTCACAGTAACATATTTGAAAAATGGCATCACGGAACCAAAAAAAGTAAAATTTATCATAATATTTGGTGACTTACACCGAAGAGCCAAAATATTCTGTCCAGTGATGCACCATGGGACGAAAACAGGCCGTTGGAGGAAGTGTAATGCTTTGGGCAATGTTCTGACTGCCCAAAGACAAGCAAGTGTAATGCTGCTGGGAAACCCTGGATCCAGTCATTGATGAATTTGATTTGAATGCTGGTGACGGGACTAATGTGTCACAACACACAGTACATCGAACCCTGCTGAAAATGGGGCTGCGTAACTGCAGGCAGCTCCAAGTGCCCATGCTAACCTCGGTTCACTGTCGAAAGCACCTACAATGAGGACGCGAACATCAAAACTGAATCTTGAATGATTGATAGAAGGTTGTCTGGACTGATGAATCACGTTTCCTCTTGCATCATGTGGACGGCCGGGTACATGTGCGTCGTTTATATGGGGAAGTGTTGGCACTAGGATGCACCATGGGATGAAAACAAGCCGTTGGAGGAAGTGTAATGCTTTGGGCAATGTTCTGCTGGGAAACACTGGGTCCAGTCATTCATGTGCAGGAAACTATGACATTTTCCACCTATCTAAGGGGCGGGGATGGCTCAATCGGTAGCGCGCCAGGCTCGTAATCTGTAGTTCCCAGGTTCGAGTCCCAGCTGTGACAGCATTGAGATTTATCTCCACAAAAATTCCCCCACCCTGCCCACGGACAGTAGGGGACACCGATGGGCTTGGAAAGGCCGCCGTCCGTCGGATGGGACGTTAAGCCGTGGCTCCTTGTGTGGGAGAGCCATACCCTGTGCACGTTAAAGAACACGCTGGATGGCCTTGACGGGACGCTACCATCTGTCTCCCAACAGCTGTTCCAGTGGGTCCCCTCCCCCAACCTTCTCTGAGCCTTCGGGGTCCATGTGGCCTAGCCATTTAGCCCATGGTGTGCAAAAAAGTGCAGCTCAGAGGTAATACAACCCCAACCCAACCTGGGGAAGTGTTGGCACCAGGATGACCTTGGAACGAAAACAAGCCAGTGGAGGAAGTGTAATGCTTTGAGCAATGTTCTGCTGGTAACTCTGAGTCCAGTCATTGTTGTGCAGGAAACTATGACGTCTTCCACCTATCTAAACATCATTGCAGACCAAGTACGTGCTTTCATGGCAACGGTATACCCCTCTAATAATGCCTTCTTTCAGCAGGATAATGCACCATGCCACACTGCCCATTTTGTTTGAGAATGTTTCGCGGAATATGAGGCAGACTTCCAGGTAAGGCCTTGGCCTCCAAATTCCCCAGACATCAATCCAATCGAGCATCTGTGGTCTGTGTTGGAACAGCATATTCGATCTGTGACAGCTCACCCACGTAACTTACAAGAGTTAAAGAATCTGCTGGAACGTCTTGGTACCAGATACAACAAAACACCTTTTGAAACCTTGTAGCGTCCATGTCTCGCCGGGTAAGAGCTGTTTTGGCAGCACGTGGAGGACCAACATCATATTAGACAGGTGGTCATAATGTTTTGGCTCTTCGGTGTATTTTGAACTTTTATTTACTTTAATATTGGACATAAGAGCCTGAAAGTCAGCTTCTCTGCAATACTCGTTGCCAATGCTCAGTCTCTTATGTGGATACCAAAGGGTGCAACTAGCACAATAATGTTCTTTTTTTTTTTAATTACTTTTTAATTGAAATTTAATATCTTAAAATTCCACTAGTAGCTCTTTAGTTTTAAAAATTCGGTTATTGATTTTAAAACATTCATAAATATTTTATAAAGTCTGAATTGAATAATTATATTACTTTTGTAAAAAATAAAGAAAAAGTCCTGTAGAAAAGAAACACTTAATTATTTGAGAAAAATTGTTGTCCTCAATGGGACTCAGGACAATAATTTTTTCAACTAATTTTTTCAAGTGTTATATTACTTTATATTTAAAAACAAATGACCTGTACTTAAACTTCAGGCAAATTAAATCACCAAAATCTTTGCGCAAATTAAAATTCCTTCTTTGTTCAGCTCCTGTTCGGGCCCGGTATAAAGGGGCGGGGGTTGCTCAGTCGGTAGCGCTCCAGGCTCGTAATCTGTAGTTCTCAAGTTCGAGTCCCAGCTGGGTCAGCGTTGAGATTTATTTCCGCAAAATTCCTCGCCCTGCCCACGGTCAGTAGGGGACACCGATGGGCTTGGAAAGGTCGCCGTCCATCGGATGGGACGTTAAGCCGTGGCCCCGTGTGTGGGAGAGCCATACCCTGTGCACGTTAAAGAACACGCTGGATGGCCTTGACGGGAGGCTACCATCTGTCTCCCAACACCTGTTCCAGTGGAACCCCTACCAACAAACTTCTCTGAGCCTTCGGGGTCCATGTGACCTGGCCATTTAGCCCATGGTGTGCAAAAAAGTGCCACTCAGAGGTAAAACAACCCAATGGTAAAGAACATGTTTCATGTGACCCGTCCATTTAGCCCATGGTGTGCAAAAAAAGTGCCACTCAGAGGTAAAAAACAACCCAATGGTAAAAAACAGGGTCCATGTGACCTGGCCATTTAGCCCATGGTGTGCAAAAAAGTGCCACTCAGAGGAAAAACAACCCAATGGTAAAGAACACGCTGGATGACCTTGACGGGAGGCTACCATCTGTCACCCAACAGCTGTCCCAGTGAGTCCCCTCTCCCAACCTTCTCTGAACCTTCGGGGTCCATGTGATCTGGCCATTTAGCCCATAGTGTGCAAAAAAGTGCCGCTCAGAGGTAAAACAACAAGAACCCAAGCCCGGGGACGGGAGGCTACCATGTGTCTCCCAACAACAGTTACAGTGGGTCCCCTCCCCAAACCTTCTCTCAGCCTTCGGGGTCCTTGTGACCTGGCCATTTAGCCCATTGGGTGCACAAAATTGCTGCTCAGAGGTAAAACAACCGAACGTTAAAGAAAACGCTGGATGGCCTTGACGGGAGACTCCTATTATCCAGCTAGTGAACCGGTATATCCAGCTATTGAACAATAAGCTATTGAAATATACGAATAACTCTTATATCAGAAAATATTATTAGTCTTGATACAAAGTAATGGGTTCTAAATTTATTTATATTTATTGGTTTAATATCAGCAGCGGTTACTGTTACGGTAACATTCGAAAAGCATATATTCGAACTTGCTACGTATTATTACCTCACAATAATATTTTATATTTGATAACTACCATCACGGAACTAAAAAAAACACAATTTAACTTAATATTTGGTAACTTATTTCGAACTTTTATTTGCTTTAATGTTGTACATGAGACCCGGAAAATCAGCTTCTCTGCAATACTCGTTGAATCTTCTAGGAAATTTCCCACCAGAGGGCGCCCTACAGGGAATGAATTACCTCTATTATTTATATTAGAAGATAGATTCCCATTTGTTTTAGTTGGGTTGGGTTGTTTTACCACTGAGCGGCACATTTTTGCACACCATGGGCTAAATGGCCAGGTCACATGGACCCCGAAGGCTCAGAGAAGGTTGGGGGAGGGGACCCACTGGAACAGCTGTAGGGCGACAGGTGGTAGCCTCCCGTCAAGGCCATCCAGCGTGTTCTTTAGCGTGCACAGGGTATGGCTCTCCCGCACACGGAGCCACGGCTTAACGTCCCATCCGACGGACGGCGGCCTTTCCAAGCCCATTGGTGTCCCCTACTGACCGTGGGCAAGGCGGGGAATTTTGCGGAGATAAATCTCAACGTTGACACAGCTGGGACTCGAACCTGGGAAGTACAGATTACGAGCCTGGCGCGCTACCGACTGAGCTACCCCCGCCACTTTGGTAATAGGTAATGTTGGTAAAGTACAACCTCATGATCCACAACTGGTTAAATAGATTTTTTGATGGTTTTGGGTTGTTTTACCTCTTAGCGGCACTATTTTTGCACACCATGGGCTAAATGGCCAGGTCACAAGTACCCCAAAGTCTCAGAGTTTTGGGGAAGGGGACCCACTGCTTAGCTATTAGGACACAGATGGTAGGTTCCTGTTAAAGCCATCCAGTGTGTTCTTTAACGTGCACAGGTTATGGCTGTCTCCTGCACACGGGACCATGGTTTAACGCCGCATCCGACGGACGACAGTCTTTTTAAGTATATAGGGTTAAGTTGGGTTGTTTTATCTCTAAGTGGCACTTTTTTGCACCCAATGACTAAACGGCCAGGTCACAAAGACCACGAAGGCTCAGAGAAGATTGGGGGGAGGAGACCCACTGGAACAGCTGTTGGGAGACAGATGGTATCCTTCCGTCAAGACCATCCAGCGTTTTCTTTAACGTTGGGTTGTTTTACCTCTGAGCAGCACTTTTTTGCACCCAATGGGCTAAATGGCCAGGTCAGAAGGACCCCGAAGGCTCAGAGAAGGTGGGGGAGGGGACCCACTGGAACAGCTGTTGGGAGACAGATGGTAGTCTCCCGTCAAGGCCATCCAGCGTTTTCTTTAACGTTGTGTTGTTTTACTTCTGAGTGGCATTTTTTGCACACCATGGGCTAAATGGCCAGGTCACAAGGACCCCGAAGGCTCAGAGAAGATTTGGGGAGGAGACCCACTGGAACAGCAGTTGGGAGACAGATGGTAGTCTCCCGTCAAAGCCATCCAGCGTTTTCTTTAACGTTGGGTTGTTTTACCTCTGAGCAGCAATTTTGTGCTCCCAATGGGCTAAATGGCCAGGTCACAAGGACTCCGAAGGCTGAGAGAAGGTTTGGGGAGGGGACCCACTGTAACTGTTGTTGGGAGACACATGGTAGCCTCCCGTCAAGGTCATTCAGCGTGTTCTTTAAAGTGCACAGGGTATGGCTATCCTGCACATGGGACCACGGCTTAACGTCCCATCCGACAGACGGAGGCCTTTCCAAACCCATCGGTGGCCCCTACTGACCGTGGGCAAGGCGGGGAGTCTTGTGGAGATAAATCCCAACGCTGACCCAGCTTGGACTCAAACCTGGGAAATCCAGATTACGAGCCTGACGCGCTTCAGACTGAGCCACCGAAGTCCCGATTTTTTTAAGGAAACGTATGACTCAAGATGAATATAAAATACCAACTAAACTCTCTAAATTCCGATTTTTTCAAAAATATCCTTTCAATACTTAAAAGAGTTATAGAAATTTATATGTTGTGTTAGTTTGTTTTCCCTCTGAGCGGCACTTTTTTGCACACCATGTGCTAAATGTCCAGGTCACATGGACCCCGAAGGCTCAGAGAAGGTTGGGGGAGGGGACCCACTGGAACAGCTGTTGGGAGACAGATGGTAGCCTCCCGTCAATCCAGCGTGTTCTTTAACGCGCACAGTGTTATCACTCTCCCGCATACGGAACCACGGCTTAACGTCCTATCCAACGGACGGTGGCCTTTCCAAGCCCTTCAATGTCCCCTACTAACAGTGGACAGGGCAGGGAATTTTGCAGAGATAAATCTCAACGGTGACCCAGCTGGGACTCGAACCTGGAAACTACAGATTACGAGCCTGGCGCGCTACCGACTGAGTCACCCCGCCCTATTTATATGTTGAATAACAGAGATGTCAATCAGAAGAATTCCCTCGAAAGTTAATTGAAACTTAAAAAGAAACTATAATATTAAACTATTTAATAAAATTAGTACATGTTTTAATATTTTGTGCAAAAAGTTCTTTCAATAATTATCAATTTTACAGTAATTTCTCAGTTCTGACTTTGATGCTGTTAAGCATTCGAGCTTCCATAACTATTTAAATAAACAAACAAATATTGTTAAAAGTCGAGATTTATATCTGAATGAGATTTGAATTTACCCATGCTTATTTTCCTTTAAGAAGCTCATAGCAAAAATATACGGATCTTCCAATTTGACTCTTCTCTGATTTAATATAGAAATGTTTACATTTCTTCTGTCCAGTATCTGTACATTAATAGTAAAATAGAACTTTTTTTGCACTTAATTTTACTTACAGATTAACGTTTATTTTTTAACACATAATTTAATTCTTTCAAAAACTACCAGCTGTTAATTAAAATATTATGCTATAAAAGTTGCTGTTAGTAAATTTCACTCATGAGATTAGTTATGCTTGAATCCAAGTCTAGGAGATTTTCCATTTACAGAGAACTAAAAAAAAAATTAAAAAAAATCCTAACTAAATTTTAGACATTTTTTTGGTTTATATTATATATGTCCAGCATCTGAATATACATATATTTGCTTCACTCAACAGCCTTGCAGAGACATTCTGGCCAATCATCAGACGATGCAACAGATTATCGATGACGTCAGCGAGATGGACGTAACAGGATTGGTCGTTCAAATGAACTATCTTAGTTGGTCGGAATCATCTGAGCCATTTTATGCAGAAAATGTTCAGCAATGTAAGAGATCGAAATTAATTAATATTAGTTTAGTAATTAATTAAATAATTAATTAATGAAATTAATTTTCCTCAGAGAAGGTTGAGGAAGGGGACTCATTGGACTGCTCTTGGGAGACAGATGATAGCCTTCCATCAAGTTGTTGGGTTGTTTTACCTCTGAGCGGCACTTTTTTGCACACCATGGGCTAAATGGCCAGGTCACATGGACCCCGAAGGCTCAGAGAAGGTTGGGGGAGGGGACCCACTGGAACAGCTGTCGGGAGACAGATGGTAGTCTCCCGTCAAGGCCATCCAGCGTGTTCTTTAACGTGCACAGGCTATGGCTCTCCCGCACACTGGGCCACGGCTTAACGTCCCATCCGAAGGACGGCGACCTTTCCAAGCCCATCGGTGTCCCCTACTGACCATGGGCAGGGCGGGGAAGTTTGCAGAGATAAATCTCAACGCTGACCTAGCTGGGACTCGAACCTGGGAACTACAGATTACGAGCCTGGCGCGCTACCGACTGAGCCCTCCCCGCCCCCTTCCATCAAGACCATTCAGCGTGTTTGTTTAACGAGCAGAGGGACCTCGGCTTAGTGTCCCATTCGACAGACGGTGGCCTTTCCAAGCCCATCAGTGTCCCTTACTGACCGAGGGCAGCGTAAAGAATTTTGCGGAGACAAATCTCAACGCTGGGCCAGCGTGTGACGTCACCTGTTACGGTAACAGATGGGGTTTGTGTTGTAATTTCAGGGTGAAATTTGCCTGAATAAGGGCTCGCTATACCAGTGATGGGGTTCCCAGATGCCGTCGGTCGGGAGTGATCCCTCGGAAAGTGTCCGAAGTTTCTGGGGGCGCTGCCATCGCTACCTACTTTGTACATAGAGTGGTACGTTGTGAATAGTGCGAGTGGAAAGCTGTGAAAGAACTTGTCAATGGGCATAGGTTTGGCGCTAAACTTTTGGCGCGATTTAATTGTGACTGGAGCGATGAAAAGCTCAGAATGAACTTATCGACACGTTTCGCGCCAAACGTTTGGCGGGATTTAATTGTGATTAGAGTGGTGGAAAGCTGAAAATGAAGTTATCGATACGTTTCGCGCCAAACATTTAGCAGGATTTAATTGTGACTGGAGGGATAGAAAGCTGAAAATGAACTTATAAATACGTTTCGCGCCAAACTTTTGGCGGGATTTAATTGTGACTAGAGTGGTGGAAAGCTGAAAATGAAGTTATCAATACGTTTCGCGACAAACATTTAGCAGGATTTAATTGTGACTGGAGGGATAGAAAGCTGAAAATGAACTTATAAATACGTTTCGCGCCAAACTTTTGGCGGGATTTAATTGTGACTAGAGTGGTGGAAAGCTGAAAATGAAGTTATCGATACGCTTCGCGCCAAACTTTTAGCAGGATTTAATTGTGACTGGAGGGATAGAAAGCTGAAAATGAACTTATAAATACGTTTCGCGCCAAACTTTTGGCGGGATTTAATTGTGACTAGAGTGGTGGAAAGCTGAAAATGAAGTTATCGATACGTTTCGCGACAAACTTTTAGCAGGATTTAATTGTGACTGGAGGGATAGAAAGCTAAAAATGAACTTATAAATACGTTTCGTGCCAAACTTTTGGCGGGATTTAATTGTGACTAGAGTGGTGGAAAGCTGAAAATGAAGTTATCGATACGTTTCGCGCCAAACTTTTAGCATGATTTAATTGTGACTGGAGGGATAGAAAGCTGAAAATGAACTTATAAATACGTTTCGCGCCAAACTTTTGGCGGAATTTCATTGCGACTAGAGTGGTGGAAAGCTGAAAATGAACTTATCGATACGTTTCGCGCCAAACTTTTAGCAGGATTTAATTGTGATTGGAGGGATAGAAAGCTGAAAACGAACTTATCAATAGGTTTCGCGCCAAACTTTTGGCGGGATTTAATTGTGACTAGAATGGTGGAAAGCTGAAAATAAACTAATCGATACGTTTCGCGTCAAACTTTTAGCAGGATTTAATTGTGATTGGAGGGATAGAAAGCTGAATATGAACTTATAAATACGTTTCGCGCCAAACTTTTGGCGCGATTTAATTGTGACTAGAGTGGTGGAAAGCTGAAAATGAACTTATCGATACGTTTCGCGCCAAACTTTTAGCAGGATTTAATTGTGACTGGAGTGATAGAAAGCTGAAAATGAACTTATAGATACGTTTCGCGCAAACTTTTGGCGGGATTTAATCGTGACTGGAGTGGTGGAAAGCTGAGAATGAACTTATCGATACCTTTCGGGCCAAACGTTTGGCGTGAGTTAAACTCCTATTAGATAAGAGCTGCAATTCCGGGCGGGCGGACACATATGACGTCATCAGTGGCAGAAACGAGGCCGACGAGATAGCTTCGTAGCAGAAATTGGAAGTTTCCCGTTATTCGGCGGTTATTTGAGCGATCGTCCCCAAATTTGCTGGGGTGGTGCCATCTATATCTGGTCCTATTAAGGTAACAGATCGGATTCCTATCTGCCTTCGGTCGACCCCCCCCCCCCCCCCCCGATAGGGGACCACCTTGGCGTGGTGGTGGTGGTGGTGGTGGTGGTGGGGGTGGGGGTTTCGGGCCCAGCAACCCGGTCGAAGGCTGTGCCGACCGGAATGGTCCCCCGGTGGACATAGCCAAGACCAACCGAGGTCGAGAGTGCCGCCGACCGGTTTCTCTGGTGCCGGTTGGACGGTGACGGTGCCTTAGACCTCACCTATCAGGTGCTCTGGGTGAGCAGTTCGAGGGCTCTTCTGAAACGATTTGTGCCCCAGTAGGTCGAGCCCTCATCAAAGTCTGGGCCTCACTGAGAGTCTCCACCCCGGATGCCGAGCGAACTTGGATCTATATACCCTTGTTCATGGCTAACCAGGGGTGGGGGGGGGGGCGGCATGGGCGGCTCAGTCGGTAGCGCGCCAGGCTCGTAATCTGTAGTTCTCAGGTTCGAGTTCCAGCTGGGTCAGCGTTGAGATTTATCTCCGCAAAATTCCCCGCCCTGCCCACGGGCAGTAGGGTACACCGATGGTCTTGGAAAGGCCGCCGTCCGTCGGATGGGACGTTAAGCCGTAGCCCCGTGTGCGGGAGAACCATACCCTGTGCACGTTAAAGAACTCACTGGATGGCCTTGACGGGAGGCTACCATCTGTCTCCCAACAGCTGTTCCACTGGGTCCCCTCCCCCAACCTTCTCTGAGCCTTCGGGGTCCATGTGACCTGACCCTTTAGCCCATGGTGTGCAAAAAAAGGGCCGCTCAGAGGTGAAACAACCCAACCCATGGCTAACCGGGGAACAGATTAAAGTTTGGTTTATTCCGGTGGTTAGCTTTCCTTTTATAGGACTGCTGCCATGTGAGGTCGGGGTTGAGGTGCGTCTGTATGGCGCATTCTTGCCCCCGACTCTACATAGGCACGGCTTTTTATAACCAGGTAGTGTCGTGAGACGGAATCGGGAATTGCCGTGGTTGCATAAGATCGCAACAAAATAGTACGAATGCCTTCGGCCGGAAGTGATGCCTCGAAAAGCATCCTAAATTTCAGGGAAAGCTGCCATCGCCTACTTTGTGAATCGAGGGATAAATAGTGAGCAGTATGGTGGAAAGCTGTGAATGAAAGAGTTTATTGTTGTTTTTTATTACATTTTTATTATAGTTTTATTGTTTGTTTCCCAGCGTAAACAAAAGCACTACACGAATCGAAACACCGCTTGAGGTCGCCATTTATGCTTTGTCAAATATGAACTTTTTCTTATACATTCTTTACCAGCCGTCCATCGGATGGGACGTTAAGCCGTGGCCCCTTGTGCGGGAGAGCCATACACTATGCACGTTAAAGAACACACTGGATGGCCTTGACGAGAGGCTACCATCTGTCTCTCAAGAGCTGTTCCAGTGGGTCTCCTCCCCCAACCTTCCCTGAGCCTTCGGGGTCCTTGTGACCTGGCCGTTTAGCCCATGGTGTGCAAAAAAGTGCTGCTCAGAGGTAAAACAGCCCAACAGGAGAGCCATACCCTGTGGACGTTAAAGAACTCCCTGGATGGCCTTGACGGGAGGCTACCATCTGTCTCCCAACAGCTGTTCCAGTGGGTACCCTCCACCAACCTTCTCTGAGCCTTCGGGGTCCTTGTGACCTGGCCATTTAGCCCATGGTGTGCAAAAAAGTGCTGCTCAGAGGTAAAACAGCCCAACAAGAGAGCCATACCCTGTGGACGTTAAAGAACTCCCTGGATGGCCTTGACGGGAGGCTACCATCTGTCTCTCAACAGCTGTTCCAGTGGGTCCAGTGTTTCAGGAGTTATCATTCGAGATATGCTTCGCGTCAAATGTATCACGTGAGTTTAACTAGTATTTAATTTTATTTAATAAAAATGAATACTCCCAATAAACAAACAAGAAAATTATCCTTCATACATAATTGCATGTTTTCTGAAGAATCATGAACCTGTAACTAAAATAATAAATTCGTAAGGTATTAAAATTAAAGCCAAAAATAATACTAACGGTAACTATTTATTGTATTTTTAAGATCTACTGGATATACTGAATATAATTGGTAAGCAGCCGGCAATTGAAGAGATCACAGAATGGATGGATCGAATTATTGAAATGAATTTGCTACAGGTAAATACATTTTATCTAGTTTTTTAATCAGTTATACCTTCAGTGGTAGGGGCGGGGGTGGCTCAGTCGGTAGCGCGCCAGGCTCGTAATCTGTAGTTCCCAGGTTCGAGTCCCAGCTTTGTCAACGTTGAGATTTATCTCCGCAAAATTCCCCGCCTTGCCCACGGTCAGTAGGGGACACCAATGGGCTTGGAAAGTCCGTCGGATGGAACGTTAAGCCGTGGCCCCGTGTGCGAGAGAGCCATACCCTGTGCATGTTAAAGAACACGCTGGAAGGCCTTGACGGGAGGCTACCATCTCCCAACAGCTGTTCCAGTGGGTCCCTTCCCCCAACCTTCTCTGAGCCTTCGGGGTCCATGTGACCTTGCCATTTAGCCCATGGTGTGCAAGAAAGTGCCGCTCAGAGGTAAAACAACCCAACCCAAATCCCCTTTCTGACTGATGGTTAACGGAGATAGTTCTTTATTTACGTGTACAGTTCTGCACTGAGCAATTAATACCAATAAGAACGCCGGATTTAAAAACAAAAAGAAAAAAAGGTACGATAATCATTGAAAATGCATGTAAAAAAATACTTTTCATATTTATTTATATGAAAAGCATTTTTTGAAATACTGTCTGAAATTTATTATGAAAAACTTTTAAATAATATACTGTCGGAAATAAAAGAAAACGTAAAAAAACAAGGTTACAAAATTATCGTTATGTAGAAAAAAAACAACAAAAAGTTTTACTGCATGGATATTATTCAACAAAATTTAATGTCGTGATCAATTTTTTTTCCAGGATGGCAGAAAAGTCCTCTTTCAAATTGCATTTTTTTTTTGTTTACTATCCAGGAAAAACCCGAAAACTTCGTCACATCATCTTCCCAATTTCTTCTCCATCTTGGATTTGCATTCTCTATGCTGATGCGAGATCTGACTTTAAGGAAAGCGAAAAGTTTCGGTAAGTGACTGTTTTCAGATGTTAACATTGTGATTAGTTTCAGTTCTTAACTTTGTGATTGTCTTGTTAATATTGTGATTGTCTTCAGTTGTTAAACATTGTAATTAGTTTCAGTTCTTAACATTGTGATTTTCTTGTTAATATTGTGATTGATTTTAGTTGTTAACATTGTGATTAGTTTCAGTTCTTAACATTGTGATTGTCTTGTTAATACAGTGATTGTTTTTAGTTGTTAACATTGTGATTAGTTTCAGTTCTTAACATTGTGATTGTCTTCAGTTGTTAACATTGTGATTAGTTTCACATTGTGATTGTCTTGTTAATATTGTGATTGTTTTTAGTTGCTAATAATGTGATTGTTTTTAGTTGCTAATAATGTGATTGTTTTTAGTTGCTAATAATGTGATTGTTTTTAGTTGTTAATATTGTGATTTGTTTCAGTCGTTAAAATTGTGATTGTCTTTACTTATGAAAAGTGTGATTGTCTTTATTTGCTAAGATTGTGATTTTCTTTACTTGTTAACATTGTGATTGTCTTTTCTTGTTATCATTGTGATTAGTTTCAGTTTTTAATATTGTGACTGTCTTGTTAATATTGTAATTGTCTTTAATTGTTAATATTGTGATTAGTTTCTGTTTAAGTCTTCATGATTTTACTTGCAGTCATCATGGTCAAAATCGAAATAACTGCTGGATACACTATCAGTTAACTAATATTATACCTTTCTGTCACTGATGATTTCTTATGTGGTCAATATTATGATTAGCTTCAGTTGTAGTCATCAAAATCATCGAAATAACCACAATGTGCAAGTCACACTTGAAGAACTCACTGTTGTTGAAGTGTGACTTGTATTGACCAAGTGTTCTAATATGTATTGACTCAGAAAACTAATATTGTAGGTTGCGGTCATTAATGAGTTGTCTCAGTTGCCGATATTGTGACTGGTGTTTGAGACCTGGCCATTTAGCCCATTGTGTGTAAAAAGGTGCCGCTCAGAGGGTAAAACAGTCCAACTTACTAAAGAACACACTGGATGGCTTGATGAGAGGCTACCATCTGTCTCCCAACAGCTGTTCCAGTGGGTACCCTCCCCCACCCTTCGGGGTTCTTGTGACCTGAGCATTTAGTCCATTGTGTGTAAAAAATGTGCCTCTCAGAGGTAAAACTGTGAAACCTTTTAAAAAAACACTGGATGGCCTTGATGAGAGGCTACCATCTATCTCCCAACAGCTGTTCCAGTGGGTACCCTCCCCCACCCTTCGGGGTTCTTGTGACCTGAGAATTTAGCCCATTGTGTGTAAAAAACTTGCCTGTCAGAGGTAAAACAGTCCAACATATTAAAGAACACGCTGGATGGCCTTGTTGAGAGGCTACCATCTATCTCCCACCAGCTGTTAAAGTGGGTACCCTATCCACACTTCGGGGTTCATGTGACCTGGCCATTTAGCCCATTGTGTGTAAAGAAGTGCCTCTCAGAGGTAAAACAATCCAAGCTATTAAAGAACAAGCTGGATGGAAATGATGAGAGGCTACCATCTGTCTCCCAACAGCTGTTCCAGTGGGTACCCTCCCCCACCCTTCGGGGTTCTTGTGACCTAGCCATTTAGTCCATTGTGTGTAAAAAAGTGCCTCTCAGAGGTAAAACAGTCCAACATATTAAAGAACACGCTGGATGGCCTTGTTGAGAAGCTACCATCTGTTTCCCAAAAGCTGTTCCAGAGCGTACCCTCCCCCACCCTTCGGAGTTCTTGGGATCTGGCAATTTAGCCCATTGTGTGTAAAAAAAGGGCCTCTCAGAGATAAAACTGTGCAACATTGTAAAGAACACGCTGGATGGCCATGATGAGAGGCTACCATTTGTCTCCCAACAGCTGTTCCAGTGGGTACCCTTTCCCACCCTTCGGGGTTCTTGTGACCTGAGCATTTAGCCCATTGTGTGTAAAAAAGTGCCTCTCAGAGGTAAAACAGTCCAATGCATTAAAAACACACTGGTTGGCGATGATGAGAGGCTACCATCTCTCTCCCAACAGCTGTTCCAGTGGGTACCCTCCCCCACCCTTCGGGGTTCTTGTGACCTGAGCATTTAGCCCATTGTTTGTAAAAAAATGCCTCTCAGAGGTAAAACAGTCCAACATATTAAAGAACACGCTGGATGGCCTTGTTGAGAGGCTACCATCTGTCTCCCACCAGCTGTTCCGGAGCGTACCCTCCCCCAAACTACGGAGTTCTTGGGATCTGGCCATTTAGCCCACTGTGTGTAAAAAAGTTCCTCTCAGAGGTAAAACTGTGCAACCCTTTAAAGAACAAGCTGGATGACCATGATGAGAGGCTACCATCTGTCTCCCAACAGCTGATCCAGTGGGTACCCTTTCCCACCCTTCGGGGTTCTTGTGACCTGAGCATTTAACCCATTGTGTGTAAAAAAGTGCCTCTTAGAGGTAAAACAGTCCAACGCATTAAAAACACACTGGATGGCCTTGATGAGAGGTTACCATCTGTCTCCCAACAGCTGTTCCAGTGGGTACCCTCACCCATATTTCGGAGTTCTCGTGACCTGGCCATATAGCCCATTGTGTGTAAAAAAGTGCCTCTCAGAGGTAAAACTGTGGAACCCTTTAAAGAAACACTGGATGGCCTTGTTGAGAGGCTACCATCTGTCTACCAAAAGCTGTTCCAGAGCGTACCCTCCCCCACCCTTCGGAGTTCTTGGGATCTGGCCATTTAGCCCATTGTGTGTAAAAAAAAGTGCCTCTCAGAGGTAAAACTGTGCAACCCTTTAAAGAACACGCTGGATGGCCTTGATTAGAGGCTACCATCTGTCTCCCAACAGCTGTTCCAGTGGGTACCCTCTCCCACCCTTCAGAGTTCTTGTGACCTGGCCATTTAGCCCATTGTGTGGAAAAATGTGCCGCTCAGAGGTAAAATAATCCAACTCTATAATATTACCCACCCTTTCAAGCTCTGATAAGAAATAGCCTTCGGACTTCCTAATCCCTAGCCCTCCTGAAACTCACCATTTCTTCAACCATGTGGCCCACTCAGGACAAACAATTTTTTCCCCAACTAATTATTTCAAGCTTTTTTTTTATCTACAGGACGTTTTCCTGTGATATTTTACTACTGGACTAAACCTGTTTTTCTTCCAGGGTCTTGTCAAGTGCTAAGTTTTGCTTTGCAAGAATATGCCACGGTCGCCATAGCAACTGAAGAGAAAAGATTGCATAAAGTTCGCCAATGCAAAATATTAAGTAAATGGAGAAAAAATTCAGTTGAAGGTAATTTTTGTTGCAAATTCTTTCCGTTGTCTTTTGTAATAGCTGATATTTACGAAAATTTCAGAACTGATTATTTTCTGAGAAATATCTAGATGTACCCATAGTAAATACACAGATTTCCTGTAGAAATAACTTCAACATTAGTTAATATTTCTGAAAAAAAATTGTCTCCGACAGGGCGGGAATCGAACCCGCAACTCTCCAGATTCACGTCAGTGCGCGCTACCATTATTCCCGTAGGGGCGGCGATAAATTTTTTTCATAATTATTAACTGATGTTGAAGTTATTTCTACAGATTACAGTCGCTCAAAATATCCGAACACTATGGTTGATTACAGAATTCAGAAAAATATCTGGCAACGATTTCTTTTAGAAATTAGTGATCTGGCAAACTTCGTGTACAGAATTCAGGAAAAATATCTGGCAACGATTTTTTTAGAAGTTAGTGATCTGGCAACCTTCGTGTACAGAATTCAGAAAAACTCTCTGGCAAAATTTTTTTTAAAGAAAGTAGTGATCTGGCAACCTTCGTGTACAGAATTCAGGAAAAATATCTGTCAACGAATTTTTTTAGAAATTAGTGCTCTGGCACACTTCGTATACAGAATTCAGAAAAAAATCTGGCAACGATTTTTTTTTTAGAAGTTAGTGATCCGTCAACCTTCGTGTACAGAATTCAGGAAAAATAAGGATCTGGCAATGATTTTTTTAGAAGTTAGTGAACCGGCAAACTTCGTGTATAGAATTCAGAAGAAATGTCTGGCAACGATTTTTTTTTTAAAGAAAATAGTGATTTGGCAATCTTCGTGTACAGATTTCAGGAAAATTATCTGGCAACGTTTTTTTTTTAGAAATTAGTGATCTGGCAAACTTTGAGTACAGAATTCAGAAAAAATATCTGGAAACGATTTTCTTTAGAAAGTAGTGATCTGGCAACCTTCGTGCAGACAATTAAGGAAAAATGTCTAGCAACGATTTTTTTTTAGAAATTAATGATCTGGCAAACTTCGTGTACAGAATTCAGGAAAAATATGTCGCAACGATTTTTTTAGAAGTTAATGATCCGGCAACCTTCGTGTACAGAATTCAGAAAAAATATCTGGCAACGATTTTTTTTTTAGAAATTAGTGATCCGGTAAACCTCGTGTACAGAATTCAGAAAAAATATCTGGCAACGATTTTTTTTTTAAGAAAGTAGTGATCTAGCAACCTTCATGTACAGAATTCAGAAAAAATATCTGGCAATTTTTTAGAAATTAGTCATCTGGCAACCTTCGTGTATAGAATTCAGAAAAAATATCCGGCAACGATTTTTTTAGCAAAGTATTGATCTGGCAACCTTCGTGTACAGAATTCGAAAAAAATATCTGGCAACTTTTTCTTGGAAATTGCAACCTTCGTGTACAGAATTCAGAAAAAATATCTGAAAACTTTTTTTTAGAAATTAGTGATCTGGCAAATTTCGTGTACAGAATTCAGAAAAAAATATCTGACAACGATTTTTTTAGAAGTTAGTGATCTGGCAACCTTTGTGTACAGAATTCAGAAAAAATATCTGGCAACTTTTTTTAGAAGTTAGTGATCCGGCAACCTTCATGTACAGAATTCAGAAAAAAATATATGGCAACGATTTTTTTAAGAAAGTAGTGATCTCGAAACCTTCGTGTACAGAATTCAGGAAAAATATCTGGCAATGTTATTTTTTCAGAAATTAATGATCTGGCAACCTTCGTGTACAAAAATCGGAAAAAATATCTTGCAACGATTTTTTTTTTAGAAATTAGTGATCTGCAATCTTCGTGTACAGAATTCAGGAAAAAATATCTGGCAATTTTTTTTAGAAATTACTGATCTGGCAACCTTCGTGTACAGATGGATTTTAAATAATAAACGGCTGAGCGTGATTGACCTTTCTCATTAATATTTGAATCAATAGTAATAATTAGAAAATGTTGCCTCTCCTGGAATATAGATGGCGCCAGATTCGTCACATCTCAGTGAAAGAATTATAAGTTCTCAATTCTAAAGATTTTCTCGTCCGATGCGTAGTGTAATGGTATCGTGCTCTGGCATGAATCTGGAGATTTGCGGGTTCGATTTCCCCCTTGCTTGCGATAAATTTGTTTCAGAAATATTATCTAGATATACTTTTAATTCCCTACAAGTTAAACTCTTGATTATCCGTAGTCGGATTTACCAGAATGCTATTAAATTGGGTTTTGAAATATTGTCACCATAAAACTCTTATATACAGTGTAATGTTCTCGATATCTGTCAGAGAATATTTATTAGCTTAATGTATCTCTATTAAATTCATAATAGATTCCTTATTTCTGTTTCAGCAAAAATGATCCACAGAAATGAATATTTGAATTCATCGGATATAGGGGTGAAGAATCCAACTGACTTCAATCAGAATAACTTCCTTTCCAGAGAACACCATTACAGTACATATTCAAATTGTGCTTTTCCCAGCGATGAAATTGAACAATTTTCTTTCAATTTCCCAATGACAATGCAGCGTGCACGTTCACTGGTAACTATGGCAACCAGTCACATGACTTTATGCAGCTAGAAGCTTCTCTGCCAAGACTTCCAGAAAATAATCAAGGATTTGACGTCTGCACTATGGAATTTCCTCTAAACGAATCCTTTATGTATTCATTTCGTGAAATACAGTTTTGTATGTAAAATTTATTATTCAAATAATTAATGTTCATTTGTCTCTATACTTGTGTAATCTGTCATTTATGGTTTTCCTGCAACGTTCCAATGTTTTATACCCGGAAACCCTTCATCATCATCATCCTCAAGCAGCCATGGGCTGCCGATGTCCAACCAGACCGTGCAATTTACTTCTCCAAGCAAGTCTGTCATGAGCCACATCTGCTGCATCTGGCCACTGCTCACCAATTCTAATAAGGTCCTCTTTGACATTGTCTGCCCCCCGCATCCTAGGTCTCCCCCTCTTTCTGAGGCCTTTAGGCACACTATTCATAACCCTATTCGCCAATCTATAATTATCCATACGGGCAACATGGCCAAACCAATGGAGTCTCTCTCTGCATAATATTCTGCTTAAAGGAGGTTGCAAACTCCTTTGCCTAACCTCATCATTAGTTACAAAGTTGAACCACCTAATGCCCAAGATACTCCGTAAGCATATAGAATCAAAAGCATCTAGCTTCCTGTTACCTTGTTTACAAAGCATCCAAGTTTCACTACCATAACTAATCCTAGAAAGAACAGAATTGAAAAGAAAGAAGAACATTATTTGCAATTCTTTTGACCACTAACTTTAAGAAGAACCAAATGATATTATGTAAATGTTAATATGAATAACTCAAATCAGTACAAGAACTCTGTGATTATAGGTAAGAAATATTACGTATCTGATTACTAATTTCACAACTCACAACAATAAGTCAAGTTTTTATTGCATATTTTCACTTCGACGAATGATCTTTTTAGCTCACGAGCCGATATTTTCCTTCTGTCGGTTTGTCTCTTCAGATATTTATCTTTTTTTCTTAGTTTTAGAGGCATTTTCTATGCTGCAAATGTATTAAAATACCAAATATACTGGGGCGAAGGTGGCTCAGTCGGTAGCACGCCAGGCTCGTAATCCGTAGTTCACAGGTTCGAGTCCCAGCTGGGTCAGTCGTTGAGATTTATCTCCGCAAACTCCCCGCCCTGCCCACGGTCAGTAGATGACAGCGATGGGCTTGAAAAGGCCGCCGTTCTTCGAATGGGACGTTAAGCCGTGGCCCCGTGTGCGGGTAGAGCCATACCCTGTGCACACTAAAGAACACGCTGGATGGCCTTGACGGGAGGTTACCATCTATCTCCCAAAAGCTGTTCCAGTGGGTTCCCTCCCCCAACCTTCTCTGAGCTATCAGAGTCATTGTAATCTGGTCATTTACCACCATGGTGTAAAAAAAAATGCCGCTCAGAGGTAAAGCAATCCACAACCAAATATACTCTGCCAAACATTGCACAATTTTCATGTTATATCTTCGAAGCTTTTTTACGTCTAAAATAAATATTTATTCGAAAAATATAACTGAAGATAAAGATTAGAATCAAACGTATTTAAATCTCGATTTTCAACAATATTCGTACAATATTAAAGAGTTAATAATAAATAAATACCCCCTCAAGCAGCTGCTTGCCACAGAGGTCTGACAGGAGCCTGTCAGTTTATATGCCATAGTGGAAGGTCTGTGAGGATGGCAGGACCTCAACAGAAAAACAACACACATATCCATGCGTCGAACCCAGGTCCCTTAGATCAGTAGCCAAGCGCGCTAACCACTCGGACACGGGAATGTTTCATAAAAATCATTCACAATTATCTAATATTGAGATAATCATATACAAACTACTGAAATGCATCTTTATTTTATTAAATGGTTTGAAACATTACATATTACGTTTAAATTCTTAGAATGCATTACGTACGTATATACCCCCTCAGGGGCGGGGGTGGCTCAGTCGGTAGCGCGCCAGGCTCGTAATCTGAAGTTCCCAGGTTCGAGTCCCAGCTGGGTCAGCGTTGAGATTTATCTCCGCAAAATTCTCCGCCCTCCCCACGGTCAGTAGGGGACACCGATGGGCTTGGAAAGGCCACCGTCCGTCGGATGGGACGTTAAGCCGTGGCCCGTGCGGGAGAGCCATACCCTGTGCACGTTTAAGAACACGCTGGATGGCCTTGACGGGAGGCTACCATCTGTCTCCCAACAGCTGTTCCAGTGGGTCCCCTTCCCCAACCTTCTCTGAGCCTTCGGGGTCCATGTGACCTGGCCATTTAGCCCATGGTGTGCAAAAAAGTGCCGCTCAGAGGTAAAACAACCCAACCCATACCCACTCAAGCAGCTGCTTGCCACAGAGGTCTGACAGGAGCGTGTCAGTTTATACGTCATAGTAAAAGGTCTGTGAGGATGGCGGGATCTCAGCAGATAAACAACACAAATTTCCATGTCTTACACTGGGGTTGAACCCAGTTCCCTTTTATCAGTAGCCAGGGGCGTAGTGAAAGACTATAGTTGCCGGGGGGGGGAGGCATTTTCAAAACTCTCCTGCATTTTGTCATGTAACTCCCAATTTTGCCAACTACCCATAATTTCATCTCGCCTGAATTGTAGGAAGTCAGTATGAATTTTCCCAACTCTCCTTATTTTCACAAAACCAATCCCAATCTTTACATCTCTCCTGAATTTGCAAAGTCACTGCAAATTTTACAAACTGCACAATATTTTGCCAAGTTTTCTCCATTTTGTCAACTATCTTTAATTTCAGAAACCCAATTCCTATTATCACAACTCACCCGTATTTTACCAAGTAGATTCGAATTTTACCAACTCCTCTAGATTTTGCCAAGAGTTCTTGATTTTTCCAACTATCCCTAATTTAAAAAAATCCCAATTTTCACAACTCACCTGTACTTTACCAAATGGTTTCCAATTTTACCAACTCCCCTAGATTTTGTCAAGTTGCCTCGATTTCACCATCTCTCCTTTAATTTCGCAAAACAATCCCAATTTTTACATCTCTCCTGAATTTGCCAGGTCACTTCAAATTTTTGAAACTCCCAAAAATTTTGCCAAGTTTTCTCGATTTTGTCAACTGTCCTTAATTTTACAAAAATGATCCCAATTTTTACAACTCGCCCGTATTTAACAAATGGATTCGAATTTTGCTACTTGCCCTAGATTTTGCCAACTCACTCCGAATTTTGCCATCTCCCCAAGATTTGCCTACTTTCCTAGATTTTGCCAACTTGCCATAATTTTATAGAAAAAAGGTCGCAATTTTTACATCTCACCTGAATTTTGCCAACTCCCAAAGTTTTGCCAAGTCACTCCTAATTTTGCCAGCTGCTCCTAGATTTCGCCAAGTTTCCTCAATTTTGCCAGCTGCTCCTAGATTTCGCCAAGTTTCCTCAATTTTGCCAACTCGCCATAATTTTACAAAACAAAAATCCCAATTTTTACATCTCACCTGAATTTTGCTAACTCCCCACGATTTTGCCAAGTTACTCCGAATTTTCCAACTCCCCAAGATTTACCAAGTCACTCCGAATTTTGCCAAGTTGTCCCCATTTTGTCAACTCCTTGTATTTTACTAAGTGGTTTCGAATTTTGTCAGCTGCTCTAGATTTTGCCGTCTCGAATTTCTCAACTACCTTAGATTTACCAAATTGCCTCGATTTTTTAGATTGTGAATTGCCTCGAAAAATATTAACTGGTTCCTAAAAGAAATTCCCTAGATTTTGCCAATGATTTTGACAATTACCCTAGATTTTGCCAAGTTGTCTAGATTTTACTAGCTCCCCTTAATTTTACAAAAATTTAGCCTCACCCCATAGCTACGCCCCTGTCAGTAGCCAAACGCGCTAACCACTCGCTACGGTACTGTTCTGAAATATTCCAGCCTCCATATTCTTTAAATACTGAACGAACACTGTTGAAAAATCGATATTTAAACACATTTGTTTATGCTCTTTAATTTATTTTCAGTCATATTTTTTAAAAGAAATTTCTGAGTATTTATTAAAAAGGGCTGGAATTAAAAATTTAATTATTGTTGGTGATATTAATATTGATGTGGCAAATACTAATAAATATGGTTGTGATATGTATTTAAATACTTTGATTGAATTTGGTTTAGAACAAATCGTTAAGGGTTTTACTAGAGAGGATGAAACATTAACTAAAATTGCAAGGACGTTAATTGATCATGTTTTGGTTAAAACAAGTAGTTTTGATGTTAAAAGTAAAACATATAGAAATAAATTTCCAGATCATTATGGTATCTTAATAAAGATTTTCAAAAAGAATATTGGCTCTAATGGTGTTACATTTTTGAAAGAGGATTCAAACCTAGGTTTTAAAAAATTTTATAATGATATTTTATTATTCAGAAATTGCAAATGACGCAATGGAATGTTATAGTTGATGAAGACATTAGTACAGAATTAGTATATCAGAAAATATTAAGTAAAATTGATGAAATTCGGGAAAATTCTTGTTGTAGTAAACAAATTAATAATTGTAAAACTAAGAGAATAAGGAAAGAATGGATTACAGATGACATTATTTTAGCAATTAAAAATAGAGATAAATTATGGAAAAGATATAAAGATAATGTAAATAATAAACAAAAAAAGACCTATAAAATGGAAAGAAATAGGGTAAACATCATTATAAGGAACCAAAAACGCATATTTTATTCAAATAAATTAGCAATTAATAAAGGTAATAATAATAGAATATGGGAATAAATTAATGATATTATTGATGATAAAAAAAGGATGTCAATCGACTAAAATGTTGGAAGACACTTGATTAGAGATAACACTCCAAAAGAAATTCTAAATAGTTTTGTTAAGTTTTTTGTAACAATTATTAGTGAGATGCAAACAGAATTTGCGACGATGAATACCAGGTCAGATAAGGTTTACGAATTATGTTACATAAATAAGAATTCTACGCATTTTCCACTAGCTAGTAACTTCCATGTTGCCAATATTATACATCACTTAAAATATAACACATCTCTTGGATTTGACAATATTAAACCAAAATACACAAAGGAAAGTGAATGCAATTTTGTTCATGTAATAACAATTCTTATAAATAAAATTTTTGAAAATTCGCAAATCCCAATAGCTATGATAATTGGAATTATTCGTCTGGTATATGAAAGTGGATCAAAAAAGAATTTTCATAATTATAGACCAATCACTCTATTAAAAACAAAGAAAAATACGTTGGAGATCGCTTGCAAAACGTTTTGAATAAAATTAATTTTCTGTCAAGTCAGCAATTTGGGTTCGGTAAAGGTATGGAAACACAGTCTTTTGGAAGATCTTATTAATAATATAAATATTAATTTAAATATAGGAAAGAAATGCGTTGCGGTATTTATGGACTTAAATAAAGCATTTGATTCAGTTGACATTGATATCTTGCTACAGAAATTATATTTACTTGGTATAAGAGGGAATATTTTTGAATGGTTTAAAAGCTACTTATTACATAGAGAAATAGTTATGAAAATAAATGATAATTTTAGCGATAAATATCAGATCAATTTTGGAGTTCCACAATGATCTATTCTCGGCCCTATGCTATTCCAAATATACATAAATGATTTGGCTAATATTAATTTCGATAGTAAATTATATATGTATGCTGATGATATACTGCTAATCAACTTCCACTCTGATTTAGAATACGCTATTTGCAATCTGCAAAGTGATTTCAATAAAGCAGTTAAATGGTTTGTTCTTAACAAACTGAGTGTAAACAAGAAAAAAACTAAATTTATGTGTATTGGTTCTCAACAACCTACACTTAATAGAAGAATTACTAAGCATCGAATAAGTTGTACTAGGCTGGATGGTTTATCACATGGCACATGCAATTGTTCTGAAATAAAAAGAAGTAAATGAAATAATTTACCTAGGCTTGAAAATGAATTCGAAAATGAAATGGAATAAACATATTGATTGGATGTGTTCAAGACTACGATTTGTAGCATTTAAAATTAGGAAACTTAACATGTTTGCTGATACACAGATAACTATTTTAGTATATAAAGCACTTTTTGAATCTATAATTAGGTATGGGATAACAGTTTATGGGACAGCCTATAAGACAGAATTAAATAAAATTAAAAGAATACAATTTAGTCTGCTAAAAGGATTGTGTAATACAGAAGTTAAATATTCCCTTACAACGAAAGATGATATATTCAGTTTGTTCAAAATTTTACCTATTGAAAGTTTATATGTGTTTGTTTCTGTTATCAATAACTTCTTTGATGATACCTATAAACAAAATATTTACCACAATAAGTTTACTAGAAAAAAGGCTATGGGTTTTTTTGAAACAACCAAAATTTTATAATAATTACGGAAGAAATTCCAAAGAATATCAAACTCCCTACCTATTTAACTTGCTTCCTCGAGAAATAGTTAACTTAAAAAAAAATTGTGATGTTAAAGATAAATTATTTCAGTGGTTGATGAAAAAGTGATGTTTTTATTTGGAAACTTTCATCATTTTGTCGGTTTTCTTTCTCATTTATTCCTTTTTTTTCTCTCCTTCATTTTATGTACTACTGAGGCAATCTAGATCATATCTGTAAAAACATATGTGTACATTCCCGCTGATAAGCTTCCGCTTAGTGGGATTTTTTATGTAATATAATTATAGATAATACTTATTGAAAATAAATTTGAATTTTGAATACTATAACAATAGTTTTATCCATCTATACAAGGGGTACGCAAGTTAATACACATTTCCAGGGTGTACGTGAAGCATAAAAGGTTCCGAACCATTGATATATATGTTTTATTTTATTCCCATTGCTATATTATAAGTATAGTTTTATCTATCTATACAAGGGGTACGCCAGTTACATACACATTTCCAGGGGGTACGTGAAGCATAAAATGTTGAGTTGGGTTGGGTTGTTTTACGTCTGAGCGGCACTTTTTTGCACACAATGGGCTAAATGGCCAGGTCACATGGACCCCGAAGGCTCAGAGAAGGTTGGGGGAGGGGACCCACTGGAACAGCTGTTGGGAGACAGATGGTAGCCTCCCGTCAAGGCCATCCAGCGTGTTCTTTAACGTGCACAGGGTATGGCTCTCCCGCATATGGGGCCACGGCTTAACGTCCTATCCGACGGACGGCTGCCGTTCCAAGCCCATCGGTGTCCCCTACTGACCGTGGGCAGGGCGGGGAATTTTTGCGGAGATAAATCTCAAAGCTGACCCAGCTGGGACTCGAACCTGGGAACTACAGATTACGATCCTCGCGCGCTACCGATTGAGCCACCCCTGCCCCTCAATAAAAGGTTGAGAACCACTGATCTGTGTGTTTTATTTTATTCTCATTGTTATAACAATCGTTTTATCCATCTATACAAGGGGTACGCCAGTTACATACACATTTCCAGGGGTACGTGAATCATAAAAGATTGAGAACCACTGATATATGTGTTTTATTTTATTCCCATTGTTATACTATAACTATAGTTTTATCTATCTATACAAGGGGTACGCCAGTTACATACACATTTCCAAGGAGTACGTGAAGCATAAAAGATTGAAAACCACATATATATATGTTTTATTTTATTCCCATTGTTATACTATAAATATAGTTTTATATATCTATACAAGGGGTACGCCAGTTACATACACATTTCCAGGGGGTACGTGAAGCATAAAAGGTTGAAAACCACTGATATATATGTTTTATTTTATACCCATTGTTATACTATAAATATAGTTTTATATATCTATACAAGGGGTACGCCAGTTACATACACATTTCCCGGGGGTACGTGAAGTATAAAAGGTTGAGAACCACTGATATATACGTTTTATTTTATTCCCATTGTTATACCTAAACTACAGTTTTATCTATCTATACAAGGGGTACGCCAGTTACATACATATTTCCAGGGGGTACGTGAAGCATAAAAGGTTGAGAACCACTGATATATACGTTTTATTTTATTCCCATTGTTATACTATAACTACAGTTTTATCTATCTACACAAGGGGTATGTCAGTTACATATATATTTCCAGGGGGTACGTGAAGCATAAAAGTTTGAGAATCACTGTATTATTAAATTGATCTTACTTGAAGATTTGTAGCAAATTGCGTAACATGAAACCCGTATTTTTTTCTTACAGATAATTGCCATTTTGAAGAAATAACGCCTAGAAATTGCAACAAGAAATTGAATTCAAGGGCTGCAAAAAGTCAGCAAATCCAAACTACCATCGAATGGTTAGAATGTTTTCTTTTTAGTGTGTTAAATAACGTTTTATATACTGCTCTACGAAAATATTGAAATTTCATGTTATGTCAATGGTGACTGAAGATAAAGATTAATATTAAATCTATTTAAATATTGATTTTCAAACAATATTCGTTATTGTTATGGAAACTGGAATATTTCACAATGAGAATGCGACATAAGAATTTACCTGAGAATCAAGAGTTTTCCGCATTTTACCTAGCTAATATGCACATTAACGGCTTCCATATCGTTAAAGTTCAAAAGTTTGTTTCTCTCATAGTGGTGAATCTCTTGAATATGAATCATCGTGTCACGTGTTTCACTCGTCCGCATTATAAAAAACGCCCCGGATTAGCAGAGGCCAAGTGAGAACGAATCGGTAAAGTGATTCATTCTTCATAACGAATCACTAAAATAATTCGTTCTCACTTGGCCTGCTCATTTTGGTGGCGTTTTTTATAATTCGGACGACTGATTCATGTTAGCAGAGGGATGACCCTGGTTTCAACTCTACTCTCGGACACTAGATAAATAACATTATGTTAATTTAAGCGTACAGAAACGTTCCTGTTGTTCCAGCAAAGATCTTATTTTCACTTTAACGAGTGCCTAGTAGGTAATGTGCAGATTATCAAGGTAATTTGCAGATTATCCAGGTAATTTGAGAAATGAAACAATCTTTTTTTTTTTTAGAATATAATTTTTATTCATAAGAGTAAAGAATACAAATATATTTACACTTTAACCCGCAAAGCTAAATAGCTTTTCTGCAGGAAAATGAATAAATTATATTAACATAAGTCATTCAGCCACAAAAATGGTGTACATCAAATAAATCCACAAAACACAACACATAAAAATCAGCTAACTAGAAAGTACCAAATAATTTTTTAATTCCATTTTAAGTCTTCTAAAAGAATCTATATTTAGTAATTCTTCTGGAATAGCATTAAATATAAGTGGTACTTGATATTCGGTGGTATGTTTCCCGTAATTATTTGGAAAATTTGGCAATTTGTAATAACCCTGGTTTTGAAGTCTTGTATTTTTATTATGTTGAATTTTTTCTTTGTAAGTTTCGTCAAAAAATTTTTAATTATTACATTATATTTATATAAATTGCTGTAGGACAAAAGATTTAAAAATTTTAATCTATCGGTAGAAGTTTATAAATTTTTTGCTAATGAAACGGAATAATATTTTTAGCTATTATAGACTGCAGTTTTTCTATTTTATTTATGTTAGTTAAGTTAGTTGTTCCATGCACAATTATTCCATAATTTAAAACAGATTCGCATATTGCTTTATAAAATAGGACACATGTTTCCATATTTAATACGTATTTCAATTTTTGAATTTTTATCGCCGATATTCTCAAGCTTTCACATATGTGGGATATATGGGCATTCCACCTGAAATATTCATCAAAAATGATTCCTAAGTAATTTATTTTATTTACTTGCTCAACAAGTGGGCAGCTGCATAATGAATCACAATTCGAAGCATCCTTTTTTCTGCAATTTATTTTATGAGTTTTGATAAAGAGGTTTTGAGGGATATGAAATCCTGGTGAATGAATAATTATCAGTTTTTTTTTTTTCTCATTTAAATAGATTTTATTATAATTTAACCATCTAATAATATTATTGTAATCTGTTTGAATCTCTGAAATGCTATCATTTAAATATTTCTGACTGTTTATTAAAACAATGTCGTCAGCATATAGATAAATAGCACTATTTAATTTTATATTGAACAAATCATTTATGTACACTAGGAACAAATAAAGGACCTAAAATTGAGCCTTGGGGAATTCCACATCGTGTAATTACTTTTCTGCTGTAGCAGTTTTTTATTTTAGTAATTGTGTATCTGTCTGATAAATAATTTCTAAACCAATCTAACAATATACCGCGAATACCGTAATATTCCAATTTATTTAGTAAAATGCTATGATCTATTGTATCGAAGGCTTTCTTTAAATCTAAGAACATAGTTACAATTTTTCCCTATTATTCAATGATTTATTAATATTATTTGCAATTTTGGAAATTAGTTGAATTGTGTTTTTTCCTTTTTGAAAGTCAAACTGATTTTCATTAATTATGCTGTGTTTAAGTAAAAAGTTAAAAACAGTATTATAAATATATTTTTCCATTATTTTCGAAAAAATAGGCAGAATTGTTATTGGTCGATAGTTAGAAAAATCCTCCTTAATACCACCTTTAAAAATAGGTCTTAAAATACCTGTTTTGAGTTCAGTAGGTATGTTCCCAGTAAATATAATCTGATTTATAATTTTTGATATAATATTTACTAGTGTCTCTTTATTAAATTTTATATGTTTAATGCAAACATTATCGTAACCAGGTGATTTATTGGTGTCTAATGAAGTAATTATTTCATCAGTTTGTTTTTCCGTGATTTCATGTATAGAGATAGATTTCAAAACTCTTTGTATCATGGTTGGACCATAATTTATATCGTCTTGGTGATTTGTATTTCTTATCTGTAAAATTAGTGTATTATAAAAGTCATTGTAATTATTTGCTATTTCTTCCACAGATAATTTCTTTTTGGTCATATTATCAATTATTACATCGTCCGATGATTTTTTCTGTTTTCCTTCTAATATTTCATATATTAATTGCCAGGTAGCCTTCATATCATTTTTTTTCATTATAAGTTTATTTCTATAATAAGGTAGTTTCTGATTTCTAATCTGAATATTAACCCTATTCCTTAATTTTTTAATTGTTATTTTTATTAGCATCACTTTTATCATTGTTTTTAAATTTAATTCAAGCTTTATCTCTTTGTTCAATTAATTCTATCAAGTTCGGTGTTATTCAATTTTTGCTATGATTTCTTTTTACCTTTCCAACTCTTCTCATATATATTCTATTTTTTCCTAAAATTCCATCATAAATGTCTTTAAATACTTTATATAGGTTTAATTCATCCTTTGAGTTGTCTCCATAATTTTCTAAATTCCAATTCGTTTCAGAAATAGCTTTGTTTATATTGTTATGGTCAAATGACCAATTCTTATTTTCCTGGTCTGTTTCATTATAATTAGTATTATTTAAATTGTTATTGGTGTTGCTAATCAGTGTTAAAATCATATAGTGATCTGCTATTTTGCTTGTTTGAATTATTGAATTTGCTGACATATTTTTAATCAGTTTAATATTAATATGGTCTATACAGGTTTTGGTAATTTTATTTTTTACTATTTCTTCTCTTGTAGCTTCCCTTATTAATCTTTCAAAATTCATTTCAGCCAATAGTGTGATATATTTTTCTGTGCCATGTTTTTTAGTATTCATTGTATCGATATTAAAATCACCTATTAAAATCTGATTTTGGTCTTTTTCTGTATTTTCCATCCAGTTTCGGAAATTCAACAGAAAAGAGTTCACATCTGTACTAGGCGATCTGTATAGTGCTAAAACATGATATATTATATTATTTTTTTTTACTTTTATATATATAGTTTCCGCTGGAAGTGTTTGTTGTGAAATAATTTCAATATCTAGATTTTCTTTATAGTATACTGAAATCCCCCTGATATTTTTATTTATATTATCATTTGTGATTTTATTAAATTTATCAATGTTATATAAGTAATTTTCAT
This sequence comes from Ryuthela nishihirai, assembly GCA_038380435.1. Lineage (NCBI taxonomy): Eukaryota > Metazoa > Arthropoda > Arachnida > Araneae > Heptathelidae > Ryuthela > Ryuthela nishihirai. The sequence goes on from JAWZYU010000055.1 coordinate 1,329,783, forward strand.
ATTTATTTGCATTTGTTTCAGTTAAAACAAGCAAATCAATGTGTTTCATGTAATTGTTAATACTTAATTTTAATGAATCCCAATGTTTTCTTTGACTTCTTATATTAACATGAGCAATTCCTAATTTATTTTTGTGAATAAATTTACTATAATTATTTTCGAACCAAGCCTCCACTTCTAAACCTGTAGTTACATAAGAAACATCATAGTTGCTATCAAAAATTTCAAAATTCAAATCAGACATAGCTAACAAGAATATTCCTTAAAAAAAGCAAAAGGAAAGAGCAAAAAAAAAGAGAGAAAAGAAAGCAAGGTGAACATATCCACATTGATAATTCTTTCACCAGTTGGTTTCCTAATTAGAACTTTTCCATTTTTGAACCAAACATACTTAAATTTTTTTTCTTTTGCACACATCCTAGCTCTCCAGAAAAGTTCTCTATTAATCATAGTCATGTTTTCATTAATATATATTGGTGTTCCTTTATCATCAAGGTCTGCAAGAGTGGTGGTAATTTTCTTTTTCCTGTTTTGTATCCAAATGTCTCTCTATCTTTCCGTGTAACGAATTGGACAATTATCTTTGGGATTTTGCTTTTATTACTTTCTGGAAGTCTGTGAACTTTTTCAATCATATTGTCTGTGTAGTTGACTATGTTTAATGACTGGGAAATTTTATAGAACTTTATTTTAAGCTCTGTTTCATCCTCCCCTTCAATTATTGGAACACCATGAATTTCTATATTTTTATTGCGTCCATATTGTTCCACGTCATTAATATTTTGTTTCAGCTCCTTAATCTCTTCTCTCATTTCTGTGTTTAAATTTTCGGCTTCATAGATTTTTGTATTAAATCCTTAACGGATCACCCTAGTTCATCTGCACAATACCTAGATAATCTGTAGAATAACTGATTTCTGCACTTTAGCGGTAACATGTATATGAAACAACTCTTGAACTTCTTAGAAAAAAAATCGATTTAGCAATATTCTACGGAATAATTCCTTTTTTGTACATGAAACAATTGCGATTTTATTAAACAGTATTCGTATAAAGCATTCGGATATATTGCAATTGACGTGCAGCATGCGGCTTTCTGAGTAACAACAACACGCAACCACCGTTCTGAGCGGTTACACTAGCGACCTATGCTAAGAGATAGGACGGGCGCCTCCCTCTCTTCCTACCTCCATGGGATACACTAGCGACCTATGCTAAGAGATAGGACGGGCGCCTCCCTGTCTTCCTACCTCCATGGGTTACACTAGCGACCTATGCTAAGAGATAGGACGGGCGCCTCCCCCTCTTCCTACCTCTATGGGTTACACTAGCGACCTATGCTAAGAGATAGGACGGCCGCCTCCCTCTCTTCCTATCTTCATGGGTTAAAGTAGCGACCTATGCTAAGAGATAGGACGGGCGCCTCCCTCTTTTCCTACATCCATGGGTTACATTAGCGACCTATGCTAAGAGATAGGACGGCCGCCTCCCTCTCTTCCTACCTCCATGGGTTAAAGTAGCGACCTATGCTAAGAGATAGGACGGGCGCCTCCCTCTTTTCCTACATCCATGGGTTACATTAGCGACCTATGCTAAGAGATAGGACGGGCGCCTCCCTCTCTTCCTACCTCCATGGGTTAAGCTAGCGACCTATGCTAAGAGATAGGACGGGCGCCTCCCTCACTTCCTACCTCCATGGGTTACACTAGCGACCTACGCTAAGAGATAGGACGGGCGCCTCCCTCTCTTCTTACCTCCATGGGTTACACTAGCGACCTACGCTAAGAGATAGGACGGGCGCCTCCGTCTCTTCCTACCTCCATGGGTTAAGCTAGCGACCTACGCCAAGAGATAGGACGGGCGCCTCCCTCTCTTCCTACACCCATGGGTTACATTAGCGACCTATGCTAAGAGATAGGATGGGCGCCTCCCTCTCTTCCTACCTCCATGGGTTACACTAGCGACCTATGCTAAGAGATAGGACGGGCGCCTCCCTCTCTTCCTACTTCCATGGGTTACATTAGCGACCTATGCTAAGAGATAGGACGGGCGCCTTCCTCTCTTCCTACCTCCATGGGTTACACTAGCGACCTATGCTGAGAGGTAGGACGGGCGGCTCTCTCTCTTCCTACCTCCATGGGTTAAACTAGCGACCTATGCTAAGAGATAGGACGGGCGCCTCCCTCTCTTCCTACCTCCATGGGTTAAACTAGCGACCTATGCTAAGAGATAGGACCGGCGCCTCCCTCTCTTCCTACATCCATGGGTTAAACTAGCGACCTATGCTAAGAGATAGGACGGGCGCCTCCCTCTCTTCCTACCTCCATGGGTTAAACTAGCGACCTATGCTAAGAGATAGGACGGGCGCCTCCGTCTCTTTTTTTTTTTTTTTTTTTTTTTAGAATATAATTTTTATTCATAAGAGTAAAGAATACAAATACATTTACACTTTCACCCGCAAAGCTAAATAGCTTTTCTGCAGGAAAATGAATAAATTATATTAACATAAGTCCTTCAGCCACAAAAATGGTGTACATCAAATAAATCCACAAAACACAACACAAAAAAATCAGCTAACTAGAAAATACCAAATAATTTTTTAATTCCATTTTAAGTCTTCTAAAAGAATCTATATTTAGTAATTCTTTTGGAATAGCATTAAATATAAGTGGTACTTGATATTCGGTGGTATGTTTCCCGTAATTATTTGGAAAATTTGGCAATTTGTAATAACCCTGGTTTTGAAGTCTTGTATTTTTATTATGTTGAATTTTTAGTTTGTAAGTTTCGTCAAAAAATTTTTAATTATTACATTATATTTATATAAATTGCTGTAGGACAAAAGATTTAAAAATTTTAATCTATCGGTAGAAGTTTTATAAATTTTTTGCAAATGAAACGGAATAATATTTTTAGCTATTATAGACTGCAGTTTTTCTATTTTATTTATGTTAGTTAAGTTAGTTGTTCCATGCACAATTATTCCATAATTTAAAATAGATTCGCATATTGCTTTATAAAATAGGACACAAGTTTCCATATTTAATACGTATTTCAATTTTTGAATTTTTATCGCCGATATTCTCAAGCTTTCACATATGTGGGATATATGGGCATTCCACCTGAAATATTCATCAGAAATGATTCCTAAGTAATTTATTTTATTTACTTGCTCAACAAGGGGGCAGCTGCATAATGATTCACAATTCGAAGCATCCTTTTTTCTGCAATTTATTTTATGAGTTTTAATAAAGAGGTTTTGATGGATATGAAATCCTGGTGAATGAATAATCATCAGTTTTGTTTTTTTCTCATTTAAATAGATTTTATTATAATTTAACCATCTAATAATATTATTGTAATCTGTTTGAACCTCTGAAATGCTATCATTTAAATATTTCTGACTGTTCATTAAAACAATGTCGTCAGCATATAGATAAATAGCACTATTTAATTTTGTATTGAACAAATCATTTATGTACCCTAGGAACAATAAAGGACCTAAAATTGAGCCTTGGAGAATTCCACATCGTGTAATTACTTTTATGCTGTAGCAATTTTTTATTTTAGTAATTGTGTATCTGTCTGATAAATAATTTCTAAACCAATCTAACAATATACCGCGAATACCGTAATTTTCCAATTTATTTAGTAAAATGCTATGATCTATTGTATCGAAGGCTTTCTTTAAATCTAAGAACATAGTTACAATTTTTTCACTATTATTCAACGATTTATTAATATTATTTGCAATTTTGAAAATTAGTTGAATTGTGTTTTTTCCTTTTTGAAAGTCAAACTGATTTTCATTAATTATGCTGTGTTTAAGTAAAAAGTTAAAAAGAGTATTATAAATATGTTTTTCCATTATTTTCGAAAAAATAGGCAGAATTGTTATTGGTCGATAGTTAGAAAAATCCTCCTTAATACCACCTTTAAAAATAGGTCTTAAAATACCTGTTTTGAGTTCAGTAGGTATAATCTGAGCAAATATAATCTGATTTATAAATTTTGATATAACATTTAGTAGTGTCTCTTTATTAAATTTTATATGTTTAATGCAAACATTATCGTAACCAGGTGATTTATTGGTGTCTAATGAAGTAATTATTTCATTAGTTTGTTTTTCCGTGATTTCATGTACATAGATAGATTTCAAAACTCTTTGTATCATAGTTGGAACATAATTTATATCGTCTTGGTGATTTGTATTTCTTATCTGTAAAATTAGTGTATTATAAAAGTCATTGTAATTATTTGCTATTTCTTCCACAGATAATTTCTTTTTGGTCATATTGTCAATTATTACATCGTCCGATGATTGTTTCTGTTTTCCTTCTAATATTTCATATATTAATTGCCAGGTCTGTAAATGGTAGCTAGGTAGTCATTGGAAGGAGAGCTATGTACCAATCCCCTGTGATGATGCATAGAACCGGCCAGGCCTAGCACCTAATGTCCAACCCCGCCTTCTCGTGGTGCGGACCGTTAGTAACTTTCAAAAGAGATACTCTCTTGTGGAAGTGAACGGAAGGGGAGGGCTGCCAGATTAGTGTGGCCTACTGATCTGGACAACTATGGCTACTTTTCTTTTTTTTCTACCCTGCTGAGGAGTGGTCAACCGCACAGGGTCCTGGTGCTGACCATATAAACCTACTGGACTGGACAGATATATGGCTCTGAGCTTGATTATGGATCCTGATTTTGCTGCACTGGTGGGCTTCTGTGGAGGGAAAATCTTCCGCTGTGTTTTCTGTTTGTTTGTGGGTTGACAGCCCCAAGTGAATAGATTCACAGGATATGTTTATCAGCTGGTGGATAATCCTGAGCAGAAGTCATCGCAGGCACCTGAACTCTTTGCTTCTATTGGCATCGTCAAATTCTACATTGGAGGAAGTCTTCCAGTGTAGATGGCTTCAGCCTTTAGTAGTGGGGGAACGGGTCTTTGCCCCTTGTCTGCGATTAGGGGGCTGTTTGATATTGTCGGCATTCCCTCTCTCAATAAACATAGTTTCTTTAAACATCCCACTAACCATTTTCTCTCCATAGGTAGTTGGAATGTGAGGACTCTGCACAGAGCTTTTTCTCTTGATGTCCTCACACAAGAATTCCACCGTTATAATTTAGATATTCTCGGCTTGCAAGAGACCAGATGGACAGATAAAGGTCAGATTCTTAAAAATAATCTTAAATTTCTCTTTTCAGGGAGGGACGACAATAAGCATCACCAAGGCATGGGTCTGCTTCTCAGCAGACACGCTAACGATGCTCTTCTAGGATATGAGTGCATTAATGAAAGGTTTCTTACAGCAAAATTTCAGACAAGCGTTAAAGACTTGAATGTTATCTGCTGTTATGCCCCCACTGAGGATGCCGATGAGGATGAGAAGGATAGGTTTTATGAACAACTTCAGGATATTTTGAATTCTGTCAAGAAAAGAGATATTACCCTTGTTCTTGGTGACTTCAATGCCAAAGTTGGTACTGACTCTGACCTTTGGGGAGGAGTAATAGGCCCTTTTGCTATTGGTAGCTGCAATGGCAATGGGCAACGTCTCCTACAGGTAAGTAAACTCAATGGATTCAGAATAACTAACGCTTATTACAAACACCGCAACATACATAAGTACACATGGGTTTCACCTGATGGGCTGCATAAGAATATGATTGATTACATATTAATTAACAGCAAATGGGCTAGTTCTGTTAGGAATACCAGGGCATATAGGGGAGCTGAAATTGGATCTGACCATTACCTTTTTAAAAGTGTGTTGCAACTTAAACTTAAAAAGTGTTGTGCTAGGGTTAAAAAATTTACTTTTAATACTGAAGCTCTGAAAGATCCAGTTATAGCCAAAGCTTATAATGATAGGTTACTTAGTCATTATGACAGTCATGGTTTGCTTACTACTGAAGTTGAGGAAGAATGGGATCATTTTAAACAGGCTTTTTTGGACACTAACAGTACTCTTTTAGGAAAAAAGGAGCAGAAGAGGCAAAATTATCTGAGTGATAAGGCACTTGAGCTTATTTCGGAAAGAAAGAACTGCAGGAATGCCCTTAATCAATACCCTACTAGTCCTATTAGAAAGCATTACAGAGACCTTAATAAACTTGTAAAGGATCAGTTAGCTGCTGATAAGAAACTTTGGCTTGATGGTTTGGCTGACAAAGCCGAGGAAGCAGTTAGACAGCACAACAGCAGAGAGATGTACCAGATAGTTAATGTTTTGTGTGGTAGAAAAGGGACAGGCATACAAGGATTGAAGGATAAACAAGGTAAGGTTATAGAAGGGGAGGATTCTGTCATGGCTAGGTGGGCTGAGCATTTCAGTGATGTTCTAAACAATGTAGTTAGTTCTACTCCCATTGTTTGCAATGATGATAGATGCATTGGTGGCTTTAATGTTGGCCCTATAACACAATCTGAAGTTATTTTGGCTGTTTCTAAACTTAAACTTCATAAATCCCCAGGGGTTGATGAAATTACTACGGAAATGCTTAGAGCTGGGAATGTTTCGGTTACCACTTGAATGATTGAAATTCTGAATCTCTTTTATGAAAAACTCATGGTTCCTAAGGATTTTACCAGAGCTATTGTTATCCCTATTTTCAAAAAAGGTGATCGCAGTTCTTGTGATAACTATAGGGGTATCAGCCTACTCTCTGTTCCAGGTAAAGTTCTTTCCATGATTGTGCTTAATAGAATTAAGAATCTGGTTGACAGTCAATTGCGTGATGAGCAATGTGGATTCAGAAGTGGTAGGGGATGTGTGGATCAGATATTTTCACTTAGGCAGATTCTTGAGAAATGTTTAGAGTTTCAGAAACCTTTGGTTGCTAGCTTTGTTGATTTCAAAAAGGCTTTCGACTCTGTTGATCGTCATAATTTGTGGTTGATTGTGAGATCATATGGTATACCAGACAAGTTAGTTAACATTATGAAAGCTCTCTATAATAACACTGAGTCGTGTGTGAGAGTTGGTAAGGCTTGTAGCAATTGGTTTAGCATTACTTCTGGTGTTCGACAAGGGTGCATTTTGTCTCCTTTTCTTTTTAGCTTGGTTATTGATTATGTTATGCGAAATTCACTTCAAGGGAAAGATTTTGGCCTTAAATGGGCTGGAGATGCGAAAATTTCTGATTTAGATTATGCTGATGATTTAGCCCTTTTGGCAAATGATGTTGATGAGATGAACTCTTTCATTCGAGCTGTTGATGAGACTGGTAGTAGAGTAGGTATGGTTATAAACAGAGAGAAAACTAAAGTGATGAAAATTGGTCAGGCAGGCTGTGATTCAGTTAATCTGAATGGTTGCAGTTTTGAGCAGGTGTCACAGTTTAATTATCTTGGGAGCTATGTAACAGATAATGGTGATGTGCGGCATGAGATTAACAGACGAATAGGGATTGCTGCTGGGACTTTTAAGAACCTATGGAGAGTGTGTAGAAATAAGGCGTATACACCTAAAAACTAAAATTAGACTGTATAATAGTTTGGTTCTTTCTAGGGTTAGTTATGGTAGTGAAACTTGGACACTTTGTAAACAAGATAACAGGAAACTAGATGCTTTTGATTCCAGATGCTTACGCAGTATCTTGGGCATTAGGTGGTTCAACTTTGTAACTAATGAAGAGATTAGGCAAAGGAGTTTGCAACCTCCTTTAAGCAGCATATTGTGCAGAGAGAGACTCCGTTGGTTTGGCCATGTTGCCCGTATGAATAATTATAGATTGGCGAATAGGGATATGAAAAGTGTGCCTAAAGGCCTCAGAAAGAAGGGGAGACCTAGGATGCGGTGGGCAGACAATGTCAAACAGGACCTTGTTAGAATTGGTGTGCAGTGGCCAGATACAGTAGATGTAACTCAGGATAGACTTGCTTGGAGAACTAAATTGCACGGTTTGGTTGGACCTCCGTAGCAAATGGCTGCTTGAGGATGATGATGATGATGATGAGCCTTCATATCATTATTTTTCGTTATAAGTTTATTTCTATAATAAAGTTGTTTCTGATTTCTAATCTGAATATTAATCCTATTCCTTAATTTTTTATAGTTATTTTTATAAGCATCACTTTTATCATTGTTTTTAACTTTAATCCAAGCTTTATCTCTTTCTTCAATTAATTCTATCAAGTTCGGTGTTATTCAATTTCTGCTATGATTTCTTTTTACCTTTCCAACTCTTCTCATATATATTCTATTTTTTCCTAAAATTCCATCATAAATGTCTTTAAATACTTTATATAGGTTTAATTCATCCTTTGAGTTGTCTCCATAATTTTCTAAATTCCAATTCGTTTCAGAAATAGCTTTGTTTATATTGTTATGGTCAAATGACCAATTCTTATTTTCCTGGTCTGTTTCATTATAATTAGTATTATTTAAATTGTTATTGGTGTTGCTAATCAGTGTTAAAATCATATAGTGATCTGCTATTTTGCTTGTTTGAATTATTGAATTTGCTGACATATTTTTAATCAGTTTAATATTAATATGGTCTATACAGGTTTTGGTAATTTTATTTTTTACTATTTCTTCTCTTGTAGCTTCCCTTATTAATCTTTCAAAATTCATTTCAGCCAATAGTGTGATATATTTTTCTGTGCCATGTTTTTTAGTATTCATTGTATCGATATTAAAATCACCTATTAAAATCTGATTTTGGTCTTTTTCTGTATTTTCCATCCAGTTTCGGAAATTCAACAGAAAAGAGTTCACATCTGTACTAGGCGATCTGTATAGTGCTAAAACATGATATATTATATTATTTTTTTTTACTTTTATATATATAGTTTCCGCTGGAAGTGTTTGTTGTGAAATAATTTCGATATCTAGATTTTCTTTATAATATACTGAAATCCCCCTGATATTTTTATTTATATTATCATTTGTGATTTTATTAAATTTATCAATCTCATATAAGTAATTTTCATATTAATTTACATTTGTTTCATTTAAAACAAGCAAATCAATGTGTTTCATGTAATTGTTAATACTTAATTTTAATGAATCCCAATGTTTTCTTTGACTTCTTATATTAACATGAGCAATTCCTAATTTATTTTTGTGAATAAATTTACTATAATTATTTTCGAACCAAGCCTCCACTTCTAAACCTGTAGTTACATAAGCAACATCATAGTTGCTATCAAAACCTTCAAAATTCAAATCCTACTTCCATGGGTTAAACTAGAGAGTGACCTATGCTAAGAGATGGGACGGGCGCCTTCCTCTCTCCTACATCCATGGGTTACATTAGCGACCTATGCTAAGAGATAGGGCGGGCGCCTCCCTCTCTTCCTACCTCCATGAGTTACATTAGCGACCTATGCTAAGAGATAGGACGGGCGCCTCCCTCTCTTCCTACCTCCATGGGTTACACTAGCGACCTATGTTAAGAGATAGGACGGGCGCCTCCTTCTCTTCCTACCCCCATGGGTTACACAAGCGACCTATGCTAAGAGATAGGACGGGCGCCTCCCTCTCTTCCTACCTCCATGGGTTAAACTAGTGACCTATGCTAAGAGATAGGACGGGCGCCTCCCTCTCTTCCTACCTCCATGGGTTAAACTAGCGACCTATTCTAAGAGATAGGACGGGCGCCTCCCTCTCTTCCTACCTCCATGCGTTACACTAGCGACCTATGCTAAGAGATAGAACGGGCGCCTCCCTCTCTTCCTACCTCAATGGGTTAAACTAGCGACCTATGCTAAGAGATAGGACGGGCGCCTCCCTCTCTTCCTACCTCCATGGGTTACACTAGCGACCTACGCAAAGAGATAGGACGTGTGCCTCCCTCTCTGCCTACCTCCATGGGTTACAATAGCGACCTACGCTAAGAGATAGGACGGGCGCCTCCCTCTCCTCCTACCTCCATGGGTTACGCTAGCGACCTACGCAAAGAGATTGGACGAGCGCCTCCCTCTCTTCCTACATCCATGGATTACACTAGCGACCTACGCAAAGAGATAGGATGGGCGCCTCCCTCTCTTCCTACCTCCATGGGTTACACTAGCGACCTATGCTAAGAGACAGGACGGGCGCCTCCCTCTCTTCCTACATCTATGGGTTAAACTAGCGACCTATACTAAGAGATAGGACGGGCGCCTCCCTCTCTTCCTACCTCCATGGGTTACACTAGCGACCTATGCTAAGAGAAACGACGGGCGGCTCTCTCTCTTCCTACTTCCATGGGTTAAACTAGCGACCTATGCTAAGAGATAGGACGGGCGCCTCCGTCTCTTTCTACCTCCATGGGTTAAACTAGCGACCTATGCTAAGAGATAGGACGGGCACCTCCCTCTCTTCCTACATCCATGGGTTACATTAGCGACCTATGCTAAGAGATAGGACGGGCGCCTCCCTCTCTTCCAATCTCCATGAGTTACATTAGCGACCTATGCTAAGACATAGGACGGGCGACTCCCTCTCTTCCTATCTTCATGGGTTACACTAGCGACCTATGCTAAGAGAAACGACGGGCGGCTCTCTCTCTTCCTACCTCCATGGGTAAAATTAGCGACCTATGCTAATAGATAGGCTTTCTCTCTTCCTACCTCCATGGGTTAAACTAGGGACCTATGCTAAGAGATAGGATGGGCGCCTCACTCTCTTCCTACCTCCATGGGTTAAACTAGCGATCTATACTAAGAGATAGGACGGGCGGCTCCCACTCTTCCTACCTCCATGGGTTAAACTAGCGAAACTATGCTAAGAGATAGGACGGGCGCCTCCCTCTCTTCCTACCTCCATGGGTTAAACTAGCTACCTATGCTAAGAGATAGGACGAGCGCCTCCCTCTCTTCCTACCTCCATGGGTTAAACTAGCGACCTATGCTAAGAGATAGGACGGGCGCCTCCCTCTCTTCCTACCTCCATGGGTTAAACTAGCGATCTATGCTAAGAGATAGGACGGGCACCTCCCTCTCTTCCTACCTCCATGTGTTAAACTAGCGATCTATGCTAAGAGATAGGACGGGCGGCTCCCTCTCTTCCTACCTCCATGGGTTAAACTAGCTACCTAAGCTAAGAGATCGGACGAGCGCCTCCCTCTCTTCCTACCTCCATGGGTTAAACTAGCTACCTATGCTAAGAGATAGGACGAGCGCCTCCCTCTCTTCCTACCTCCATGGGTTAAACTAGCGACCTATGCTAAGATATACGACGGGCGCCTAACTCTCTTCCTACCTCCATGGGTTAAACTAGCGACCTATGCTAAGAGATAGGAAGGGCGCCTCCCTCTCTTCCTACCTCCATGGGTTAAACTAGCTACCTATGCTAAGAGATAGGACGAGCGCCTCCCTCTCTTCCTACCTCCATGGGTTAAACTAGCGACCTATGCTAAGAGATAAGACGGGCGCCTCCCTCTCTTCCTACCTCCATGGGTTAAACTAGCGATCTATGCTAAGAGATAGGACGGGCGGCTCCCTCTCTTCCTACCTCCATGGGTTAAACTAGCGACCTATGCTAAGAGATAGGATGGGCGCCTCCCTCTCTTCCTAACTCCATGGGTTAAACTAGCGACCTATGCTAAGAGATAGGACCAGCGCCTCCCTCTCTTCCTACCTCCATGGGTTAAACTAGCGACCTATGCTAAGATATACGACGGGCGCCTCCCTCTCTTCCTACCTCCATGGGTTAAACTAGCGACCTATGCTAAGAGATAGGACGGGCGCCTCCCTCTCTTCCTACCTCCATGGGTTAAACTAGCGACCTATGCTAAGAGATAGGACGAGCGCCTCCCTCTCTTCCTACCTCCATGGGTTAAACTAGCTACCTATGCTAAGAGATAGGACGAGCGCCTCCCTCTCTTCCTACCTCCATGGGTTAAACTAGCGACCTATGCTAAGAGATAGGACGGGCGCCTCCCTCTCTTCCTACCTCCATGTGTTAAACTAGCGATCTATGCTAAGAGATAGGACGGGCGGCTCCATCTCTTCCTACCTCCATGGGTTAAAGTAGCGACCTATGCTAAGAGATAGGACGGGCGCCTCCCTCTCTTCCTACCACCATTTGTTAAACTAGCGACCTATGCTAAGAGATAGGACGGGCGCCTCCCTCTCTTCCTACCTCCATGGGGTAAACTAGCAACCTATGCTAAGATATAGGACCGGCGCCTCCCTCTCTTCCTAGCTCCATGGGTTAAACTAGCTACCTATGCTAAGAGATAGGACGAGCGCCTCCCTCTCTTCCTACCTCCATGGGTTAAACTAGCGACCTATGCTAAGATATAGGACGGGCGCCTCCCTCTCTTCCTACTTCCATGGGTTAAACTAGCGATCTATGCTAAGAGATAGGACGGGCGCCTCCCTCTCTTCCTACCTCCATGGGTTAAACTAGCGATCTATGCTACGAGATAGGACGGACAGCTCCCTCTCTTCCTACCTCCATGGGTTAAACTAGCGACCTATGCTAAGAGATAGGACGGGCGCCTCCCTCTCTTCCTACCTCCATGGGTTAAACTAGCGACCTATGCTAGGAGATAGGACGGGCGATTCTCTCTCTTCCTACCTCCATGGGTTAAACTAGCGACCTATGGTAAGATATAGGACGAGCGCCTCCCTCTCTTCGCACCTCCATTGGTTAAACTAGTGACCTATGCTAAGAGATAGGACGGGCGCCTCCCTCTCTTCCTAACTCCATGGGTTAAACTAGCGACCTATGCTAAGAGATAGGACGGGCGGCTCCCTCACTTCCTACCTCCATGGGTTAAACTAGCGACCTCTGCTAAGAGATAGGACGGGCGCCTCCCTCTCTTCCTACCTCCATAGGTTACACTAGCGGCGTATGCTAAGAGATAGGACGGACGCAACCCTCTCTTCCTACTTCCATGGGTTAAACTAGCGACCTATGCTAAGAGATAGGAAGGGCGCCTCCCTCTCTTCCTACCTCCATGGGTTAAACTAGCGACCTATACTAAGAGATAGGACGGGCGGCTCCCTCACTTCCTACCTCCATGGGTTAAACTAGCGACCTCTGCTAACAGATAGGACGGGCGCCTCCCTCTCTTCCTACCTCCATAGGTTACACTAGCGGCGTATGCTAAGAGATAGGACGGACGCAACCCTCTCTTCCTACTTCCATGGGTTAAACAGGCGACCTATGCTAAGAGATAGGACGGGCGGCTCCCTCTCTTCCTACTTCCATGGGTTAAACTAGCGACCTATGCTAAGAGATAGGAAGGGCGCCTCCCTCTCTTCCTACCTCCATGGGTTAAACTAGCGACCTATGCTAAGGGATAGGAAGGGCGCCTCCCTCTCTTCCTACCTCCATGGGTTAAACTAGCGACCTATGCTAAGAGATAGGAAGGGCGCCTCCCTCTCTTCCTACCTACATGGGTTAAACTAGCGACCGATGCTAAGAGATGGGACAGGCGCCTCCCTCTCGTCTAACCTCCATGGGTTAAACTAGCGACCTATGCTAAGAGACAGGACGAGCGCCTATATCTCTTCCTACCTTCATGGGTTAAACTAGCAATCTATGCTAAGAGATAGGACGGGCGCCTCCCTCTCTTCCTACCTCCATGGGTTACACTAGCGACCTATGCTAAGAGATAGGATGGGCGGCTCCCTCTCTTCCTACCTCCATGGGTTACACTAGCGACCTATGCTAAGAGATAGGACGGGCGCCTCCTTCTCTTCCTACCTCCATGGGATAAACTAGCGACCGAAGCTAAGGGATGGGACAGGCGCATCCCTCTCGTCTAACCTCCATGGGTTAAACTAGCGACCTATGCTAAGAGATAGGACGGGCGCCTCCATCTCTTCCTACCTTCATGGGTTAAACTAGCAATCTATGCTAAGAGATAGGACGGGCGCCTCCCTCTCTTCCTACCTCCATGGGTTAAACTTGCGACCTATGCTAAGAGATAGGACGGGAGACTCCCTCTCTTCCTACCTCCATGGGATAAACTAGCGACCTATGCTAAGAGATAGGACGGGCGCCTCCCTCTCTTCCTACCTCCATGGGTTACACTAGCGACCTATGCTAAGAGATAGGACGGGCGCCTCCTTCTCTTCCTACCTCCATGGGTTAAACTAGCGACCGAAGCTAAGGGATGGGACAGGCGCATCCCTCTCGTCTAACCTCCATGGGTTAAACTAGCTACCTATGCTAAGAGATAGGACGGGCGCCTCCCTCTCTTCCTACCTCCATGGGTTAAACTAGCGACCTATGCTAAGATATAGGACGGGCGTCTCCCTCTCTTCCTACCTCCATTTGTTAAACTAGCGACCTATGCTAAGAGATAGGACGGGCGCCTCCCTCTCTTCCTACCTCCATGGGTTAAACTAGCTACCTATGCTAAGAGATAGGACGAGCGCCTCCCTCTCTTCCTACCTCCATGGGTTAAACTAGCGACCTATGCTAAGATATAGGACGGGCGTCTCCCTCTCTTCCTACCTCCATGGGTTAAACTAGCGATATATGCTAAGAGATAGGACGGGCACCTCCCTCTCTTCCTACCTCCATGGGTTAAACTAGCGACCTATGCTAAGCGATAGGACGGGCGCCTCCCTCTCTTCCTACCTCCATGGGTTAAACTAGCGACCTATGCTAAGAGATAGGACGGGCGATTCTCTCTCTTCCTACCTCCATGGGTTAAACTAGCGACCTATGGTAAGATATAGGACGGGCGCCTCCCTCTCTTCGCACCTCCATGGGTTAAACTAGTGACCTATGCTAAGAGATAGGACGGGCGCCTCCCTCTCTTCCTAACTCCATGGGTTAAACTAGCGACCTATGCTAAGAGATAGGACGGGCGCCTCCCTCTCTTCCTACCTCCATGGGTTAAACTAGCGACCTATGCTAAGAGATAGGACGGGCGGCTCCCTCACTTCCTACCGCCATGGGTTAAACTAGCGACCTCTGCTAAGAGATAGGACGGGCGCCTCCCTCTCTTCCTACCTCCATAGGTTACACTAGCGGAGTATGCTAAGAGATAGGACGGGCGCAACCCTCTCTTCCTACATCCATGGGTTAAACTAGCGACCTATGCTAAGAGATAGGACGGGCGGCTCCCTCTCTTCCTACTTCCATGAGTTAAACTAGCGACCTATGCTAAGAGATAGGAAGGGCGCCTCCCTCTCTTCCTACCTCCATAGGTTACACTAGCGGCGTATGCTAAGAGATAGGACCGGCGCAACCCTCTCTTCCTACATCCATGGGTTAAACTAGCGACCTATGCTAAGAGATAGGACGGGCGGCTCCCTCTCTTCCTACTTCCATGAGTTAAACTAGCGACCTATGCTAAGAGATAGGAAGGGCGCCTCCCTCTCTTCCTACCTCCATGGGTTAAACTAGCGACCTATGCTAAGAGATAGGACGGGCGCCTCCCTCTCTTCCTACCTCCATGGGTTACACTAGCGACCTACGCAAAGAGATAGGACGTGTGCCTCCCTCTCTGCCTACCTCCATGGGTTACAATAGCGACCTACGCTAAGAGATAGGACGGGCGCCTCCCTCTCCTCCTACCTCCATGGGTTACGCTAGCGACCTACGCAAAGAGATTGGACGAGCGCCTCCCTCTCTTCCTACATCCATGGATTACACTAGCGACCTACGCAAAGAGATAGGACGGGCGCCTCCCTCTCTTCCTACCTCCATGGGTTACACTAGCGACCTATGCTAAGAGAAACGACGGGCGGCTCTCTCTCTTCCTACTTCCATGGGTTAAACTAGCGACCTATGCTAAGAGATAGGACGGGCGCCTCCGTCTCTTTCTACCTCCATGGGTTAAACTAGCGACCTATGCTAAGAGATAGGACGGGCACCTCCCTCTCTTCCTACATCCATGGGTTACATTAGCGACCTATGCTAAGAGATAGGACGGGCGCCTCCCTCTCTTCCAATCTCCATGAGTTACATTAGCGACCTATGCTAAGACATAGGACGGGCGACTCCCCCTCTTCCTATCTTCATGGGTTACACTAGCGACCTATGCTAAGAGAAACGACGGGCGGCTCTCTCTCTTCCTACCTCCATGGGTAAAATTAGCGACCTATGCTAATAGATAGGCTTTCTCTCTTCCTACCTCCATGGGTTAAACTAGGGACCTATGCTAAGAGATAGGATGGGCGCCTCACTCTCTTCCTACCTCCATGGGTTAAACTAGCGATCTATACTAAGAGATAGGACGGGCGGCTCCCACTCTTCCTACCTCCATGGGTTAAACTAGCGAAACTATGCTAAGAGATAGGACGGGCGCCTCCCTCTCTTCCTACCTCCATGGGTTAAACTAGCTACCTATGCTAAGAGATAGGACGAGCGCCTCCCTCTCTTCCTACCTCCATGGGTTAAACTAGCGACCTATGCTAAGAGATAGGACGGGCGCCTCCCTCTCTTCCTACCTCCATGGGTTAAACTAGCGATCTATGCTAAGAGATAGGACGGGCACCTCCCTCTCTTCCTACCTCCATGTGTTAAACTAGCGATCTATGCTAAGAGATAGGACGGGCGGCTCCCTCTCTTCCTACCTCCATGGGTTAAACTAGCTACCTAAGCTAAGAGATCGGACGAGCGCCTCCCTCTCTTCCTACCTCCATGGGTTAAACTAGCTACCTATGCTAAGAGATAGGACGAGCGCCTCCCTCTCTTCCTACCTCCATGGGTTAAACTAGCGACCTATGCTAAGATATACGACGGGCGCCTAACTCTCTTCCTACCTCCATGGGTTAAACTAGCGACCTATGCTAAGAGATAGGAAGGGCGCCTCCCTCTCTTCCTACCTCCATGGGTTAAACTAGCTACCTATGCTAAGAGATAGGACGAGCGCCTCCCTCTCTTCCTACCTCCATGGGTTAAACTAGCGACCTATGCTAATAGATAAGACGGGCGCCTCCCTCTCTTCCTACCTCCATGGGTTAAACTAGCGATCTATGCTAAGAGATAGGACGGGCGGCTCCCTCTCTTCCTACCTCCATGGGTTAAACTAGCGACCTATGCTAAGAGATAGGATGGGCGCCTCCCTCTCTTCCTAACTCCATGGGTTAAACTAGCGACCTATGCTAAGAGATAGGACCAGCGCCTCCCTCTCTTCCTACCTCCATGGGTTAAACTAGCGACCTATGCTAAGATATACGACGGGCGCCTCCCTCTCTTCCTACCTCCATGGGTTAAACTAGCGACCTATGCTAAGAGATAGGACGGGCGCCTCCCTCTCTTCCTACCTCCATGGGTTAAACTAGCGACCTATGCTAAGAGATAGGACGAGCGCCTCCCTCTCTTCCTACCTCCATGGGTTAAACTAGCTACCTATGCTAAGAGATAGGACGAGCGCCTCCCTCTCTTCCTACCTCCATGGGTTAAACTAGCGACCTATGCTAAGAGATAGGACGGGCGCCTCCCTCTCTTCCTACCTCCATGTGTTAAACTAGCGATCTATGCTAAGAGATAGGACGGGCGGCTCCATCTCTTCCTACCTCCATGGGTTAAAGTAGCGACCTATGCTAAGAGATAGGACGGGCGCCTCCCTCTCTTCCTACCACCATTTGTTAAACTAGCGACCTATGCTAAGAGATAGGACGGGCGCCTCCCTCTCTTCCTACCTCCATGGGGTAAACTAGCAACCTATGCTAAGATATAGGACCGGCGCCTCCCTCTCTTCCTACCTCCATGGGTTAAACTAGCTACCTATGCTAAGAGATAGGACGAGCGCCTCCCTCTCTTCCTACCTCCATGGGTTAAACTAGCGACCTATGCTAAGATATAGGACGGGCGCCTCCCTCTCTTCCTACTTCCATGGGTTAAACTAGCGATCTATGCTAAGAGATAGGACGGGCGCCTCCCTCTCTTCCTACCTCCATGGGTTAAACTAGCGATCTATGCTACGAGATAGGACGGACAGCTCCCTCTCTTCCTACCTCCATGGGTTAAACTAGCGACCTATGCTAAGAGATAGGACGGGCGCCTCCCTCTCTTCCTACCTCCATGGGTTAAACTAGCGACCTATGCTAGGAGATAGGACGGGCGATTCTCTCTCTTCCTACCTCCATGGGTTAAACTAGCGACCTATGGTAAGATATAGGACGAGTGCCTCCCTCTCTTCGCACCTCCATGGGTTAAACTAGTGACCTATGCTAAGAGATAGGACGGGCGCCTCCCTCTCTTCCTAACTCCATGGGTTAAACTAGCGACCTATGCTAAGAGATAGGACGGGCGGCTCCCTCACTTCCTACCACCATGGGTTAAACTAGCGACCTCTGCTAAGAGATAGGACGGGCGCCTCCCTCTCTTCCTACCTCCATAGGTTACACTAGCGGCGTATGCTAAGAGATAGGACGGACGCAACCCTCTCTTCCTACTTCCATGGGTTAAACTAGCGACCTATGCTAAGAGATAGGAAGGGCGACTCCCTCTCTTCCTACCTCCATGGGTTAAACTAGCGACCTATAGTAAGAGATAGGACGGGCGGCTCCCTCACTTCCTACCTCCATGGGTTAAACTAGCGACCTCTGCTAACAGATAGGACGGGCGCCTCCCTCTCTTCCTACCTCCATAGGTTACACTAGCGGCGTATGCTAAGAGATAGGACGGACGCAACCCTCTCTTCCTACTTCCATGGGTTAAACAGGCGACCTATGCTAAGAGATAGGACGGGCGGCTCCCTCTCTTCCTACTTCCATGGGTTAAACTAGCGACCTATGCTAAGAGATAGGAAGGGCGCCTCCCTCTCTTCCTATCTCCATGGGTTAAACTAGCGACCTATGCTAAGGGATAGGAAGGGCGCCTCCCTCTCTTCCTACCTCCATGGGTTAAACTAGCGACCTATGCTAAGAGATAGGAAGGGCGCCTCCCTCTCTTCCTACCTACATGGGTTAAACTAGCGACCGATGCTAAGAGATGGGACAGGCGCCTCCCTCTCGTCTAACCTCCATGGGTTAAACTAGCGACCTATGCTAAGAGACAGGACGAGCGCCTATATCTCTTCCTACCTTCATGGGTTAAACTAGCAATCTATGCTAAGAGATAGGACGGGCGCCTCCCTCTCTTCCTACCTCCATGGGTTACACTAGCGACCTATGCTAAGAGATAGGATGGGCGGCTCCCTCTCTTCCTACCTCCATGGGTTACACTAGCGACCTATGCTAAGAGATAGGACGGGCGCCTCCTTCTCTTCCTACCTCCATGGGATAAACTAGCGACCGAAGCTAAGGGATGGGACAGGCGCATCCCTCTCGTCTAACCTCCATGGGTTAAACTAGCGACCTATGCTAAGAGATAGGACGGGCGCCTCCATCTCTTCCTACCTTCATGGGTTAAACTAGCAATCTATGCTAAGAGATAGGACGGGCGCCTCCCTCTCTTCCTACCTCCATGGGTTAAACTTGCGACCTATGCTAAGAGATAGGACGGGAGACTCCCTCTCTTCCTACCTCCATGGGATAAACTAGCGACCTATGCTAAGAGATAGGACGGGCGCCTCCCTCTCTTCCTACCTCCATGGGTTACACTAGCGACCTATGCTAAGAGATAGGACGGGCGCCTCCTTCTCTTCCTACCTCCATGGGTTAAACTAGCGACCGAAGCTAAGGGATGGGACAGGCGCATCCCTCTCGTCTAACCTCCATGGGTTAAACTAGCTACCTATGCTAAGAGATAGGACGGGCGCCTCCCTCTCTTCCTACCTCCATGGGTTAAACTAGCGACCTATGCTAAGATATAGGACGGGCGTCTCCCTCTCTTCCTACCTCCATTTGTTAAACTAGCGACCTATGCTAAGAGATAGGACGGGCGCCTCCCTCTCTTCCTACCTCCATGGGTTAAACTAGCTACCTATGCTAAGAGATAGGACGAGCGCCTCCCTCTCTTCCTACCTCCATGGGTTAAACTAGCGACCTATGCTAAGATATAGGACGGGCGTCTCCCTCTCTTCCTACCTCCATGGGTTAAACTAGCGATATATGCTAAGAGATAGGACGGGCACCTCCCTCTCTTCCTACCTCCATGGGTTAAACTAGCGACCTATGCTAAGCGATAGGACGGGCGCCTCCCTCTCTTCCTACCTCCATGGGTTAAACTAGCGACCTCTGCTAAGAGATAGGACGGGCGATTCTCTCTCTTCCTACATCCATGGGTTAAACTAGCGACCTATGGTAAGATATAGGACGGGCGCCTCCCTCTCTTCGCACCACCATGGGTTAAACTAGTGACCTATGCTAAGAGATAGGACGGGCGCCTCCCTCTCTTCCTAACTCCATGGGTTAAACTAGCGACCTATGCTAAGAGATAGGACGGGCGCCTCCCTATCTTCCTACCTCCATGGGTTAAACTAGCGACCTATGCTAAGAGATAGGACGGGCGGCTCCCTCACTTCCTACCTCCATGGGTTAAACTAGCGACCTCTGCTAAGAGGTAGGACGGGCGCCTAACTCTCTTCCTACCTCCATAGGTTACACTAGCTGCGTATGCTAAGAGATAGGACGGGCGCAATCCTCTCTTCCTACTTCCATGGGTTAAACTAGCGACCTATGCTAAGAGATAGGACGGGCGGCTCCCTCTCTTCCTACTTCCATGGGTTAAACTAGCGACCTATGCTAAGAGATAGGACGGGCGGCTCCCTCTCTTCCTACCTCCATGGGTTAAACTAGCGACCTATGCTAAGAGATAGGAAGGGCGCCTCCCTCTCTTCCTACCTCCATGGGTTAAACTAGCGACCTATGCTAAGAGATAGGAAGGGCGCCTCCCTCTGTTCCTACCTACATGGGTTAAACTAGCGACCGATGCTAAGAGATGGGACAGGCGCCTCCCTCTCGTCTAACCTCCATGGGTTAAACTAGCGACCTATGCTAAGAGACAGGACGAGCGCCTTCATCTCTTCCTACCTTCATGGGTTAAACTAGCAATCTATGCTAAGAGATAGGACGGGCGCCTCCCTCTCTTCCTACCTCCATGGGTTACACTAGCGACCTATGCTAAGAGATAGGATGGGCGGCTCCCTCTCTTCCTACCTCCATGGGTTACACTAGCGACCTATGCTAAGAGATAGGACGGGCGCCTCCCTCTCTTCCTACCTCCATGGGTTAAACTTGCGACCTATGCTAAGAGATAGGACGGGCGACTCCCTCTCTTCCTACCTCCATGGGATAAACTAGCGACCTATGCTAAGAGATAGGACGGGCGCCTCCCTCTCTTCCTACCTCCATGGGTTACACTAGCGACCTATGCTAAGAGATAGGACGGGCGCCTCCTTCTCTTCCTACCTCCATGGGTTAAACTAGCGACCGAAGCTAAGGGATGGGACAGGCGCATCCCTCTCGTCTAACCTCCATGGGTTAAAGTAGCGACCTATGCTAAGAGATAGGACGGGCGCCTCCATCTCTTCCTACCTTCATGGGTTAAACTAGCGATCGATGCTAAGAGATAGGACGGGCGCCTCCCTCTCTTCCTACCTCCATGGGTTACACTAGCGACCTATGCTAAGAGATAGGATGGGCGGCTCCCTCTCTTCCTACCTCCATGGTTTAAACTAGCGACCTATGCTAAGATATAGGACGGACGGCTCTCTCTCTTCCTACCTCCATGGGTTAAACTAGCGACCTATGCTAAGAGATAGGACGGGCGCCTCCCTCTCTTCCTACCACCATTTGTTAAACTAGCGACCTATGCTAAGAGATAGGACGGGCGCCTCCCTCTCTTCCTACCTCCATGGGGTAAACTAGCAACCTATGCTAAGATATAGGACCGGCGCCTCCCTCTCTTCCTACCTCCATGGGTTAAACTAGCTACCTATGCTAAGAGATAGGACGAGCGCCTCCCTCTCTTCCTACCTCCATGGGTTAAACTAGCGACCTATGCTAAGATATAGGACGGGCGCCTCCCTCTCTTCCTACTTCCATGGGTTAAACTAGCGATCTATGCTAAGAGATAGGACGGGCGCCTCCCTCTCTTCCTACCTCCATGGGTTAAACTAGCGATCTATGCTACGAGATAGGACGGACAGCTCCCTCTCTTCCCACCTCCATGGGTTAAACTAGCGACCTATGCTAAGAGATAGGACGGGCGCCTCCCTCTCTTCCTACCTCCATGGGTTAAACTAGCGACCTATGCTAAGAGATAGGACGGGCGATTCTCTCTCTTCCTACCTCCATGGGTTAAACTAGCGACCTATGGTAAGATATAGGACGAGCGCCTCCCTCTCTTCGCACCTCCATGGGTTAAACTAGTGACCTATGCTAAGAGATAGGACGGGCGCCTCCCTCTCTTCCTAACTCCATGGGTTAAACTAGCGACCTATGCTAAGAGATAGGACGGGCGGCTCCCTCACTTCCTACCTCCATGGGTTAAACTAGCGACCTCTGCTAAGAGATTGGACGGGCGCCTCCCTCTCTTCCTACCTCCATAGGTTACACTAGCGGCGTATGCTAAGAGATAGGACGGACGCAACCCTCTCTTCCTACTTCCATGGGTTAAACTAGCGACCTATGCTAAGAGATAGGAAGGGCGCCTCCCTCTCTTCCTACCTCCATGGGTTAAACTAGCGACCTATACTAAGAGATAGGACTGGCGGCTCCCTCACTTCCTACCTCCATGGGTTAAACTATCGACCTCTGCTAACAGATAGGACGGGCGCCTCCCTCTCTTCCTACCTCCATAGGTTACACTAGCGGCGTATGCTAAGAGATAGGACGGACGCAACCCTCTCTTCCTACTTCCATGGGTTAAACAGGCGACCTATGCTAAGAGATAGGACGGGCGGCTCCCTCTCTTCCTACTTCCATGGGTTAAACTAGCGACCTATGCTAAGAGATAGGAAGGGCGCCTCCCTCTCTTCCTACCTCCATGGGTTAAACTAGCGACCTATGCTAAGAGATAGGAAGGGCGCCTCCCTCTCTTCCTACCTACATGGGTTAAACTAGCGACCGATGCTAAGAGATGGGACAGGCGCCTCCCTCTCGTCTAACCTCCATGGGTTAAACTAGCGACCTATGCTAAGAGACAGGACGAGCGCCTATATCTCTTCCTACCTTCATGGGTTAAACTAGCAATCTATGCTAAGAGATAGGACGGGCGCCTCCCTCTCTTCCTACCTCCATGGGTTACACTAGCGACCTATGCTAAGAGATAGGATGGGCGGCTCCCTCTCTTCCTACCTCCATGGGTTACACTAGCGACCTATGCTAAGAGATAGGACGGGCGCCTCCTTCTCTTCCTACCTCCATGGGATAAACTAGCGACCGAAGCTAAGGTATGGGACAGGCGCATCCCTCTCGTCTAACCTCCATGGGTTAAACTAGCGACCTATGCTAAGAGATAGGACGGGCGCCTCCATCTCTTCCTACCTTCATGGGTTAAACTAGCAATCTATGCTAAGAGATAGGACGGGCGCCTCCCTCTCTTCCTACCTCCATGGGTTAAACTTGCGACCTATGCTAAGAGATAGGACGGGCGACTCCCTCTCTTCCTACCTCCATGGGATAAACTAGCGACCTATGCTAAGAGATAGGACGGGCGCCTCCCTCTCTTCCTACCTCCATGGGTTACACTAGCGACCTATGCTAAGAGATAGGACGGGCGCCTACTTCTCTTCCTACCTCCATGGGTTAAACTAGCGACCGAAGCTAAGGGATGGGACAGGCGCATCCCTCTCGTCTAACCTCCATGGGTTAAACTAGCTACCTATGCTAAGAGATAGGACGGGCGCCTCCCTCTCTTCCTACCTCCATGGGTTAAACTAGCGACCTATGCTAAGATATAGGACGGGCGTCTCCCTCTCTTCCTACCTCCATTTGTTAAACTAGCGACCTATGCTAAGAGATAGGACGGGCGCCTCCCTCTCTTCCTACCTCCATGGGTTAAACTAGCTACCTATGCTAAGAGATAGGACGAGCGCCTCCCTCTCTTCCTACCTCCATGGGTTAAACTAGCGACCTATGCTAAGATATAGGACGGGCGTCTCCCTCTCTTCCTACCTCCATGGGTTAAACTAGCGATATATGCTAAGAGATAGGACGGGCACCTCCCTCTCTTCCTACCTCCATGGGTTAAACTAGCGACCTATGCTAAGAGATAGGACGGGCGATTCTCTCTCTTCCTACCTCCATGGGTTAAACTAGCGACCTATGGTAAGATATAGGACGGGCGCCTCCCTCTCTTCGCACCTCCATGGGTTAAACTAGTGACCTATGCTAAGAGATAGGACGGGCGCCTCCCTCTCTTCCTAACTCCATGGGTTAAACTAGCGACCTATGCTAAGAGATAGGACGGGCGCCTCCCTCTCTTCCTACCTCCATGGGTTAAACTAGCGACCTATGCTAAGAGATAGGACGGGCGGCTCCCTCACTTCCTACCGCCATGGGTTAAACTAGCGACCTCTGCTAAGAGATAGGACGGGCGCCTCCCTCTCTTCCTACCTCCATAGGTTACACTAGCGGCGTATGCTAAGAGATAGGACGGGCGCAACCCTCTCTTCCTACATCCATGGGTTAAACTAGCGACCTATGCTAAGAGATAGGACGGGCGGCTCCCTCTCTTCCTACTTCCATGAGTTAAACTAGCGACCTATGCTAAGAGATAGGAAGGGCGCCTCCCTCTCTTCCTACCTCCATGGGTTAAACTAGCGACCTATGCTAAGAGATAGGAAGGGCGCCTCCCTCTCTTCCTACCTCCATGGGTTAAACTAGCGACCTATGCTAAGAGATAGGAAGGGCGCCTCCCTCTCTTCCTACCTACATGGGTTAAACTAGCGACCGATGCTAAGAGATGGGACAGGCGCCTCCCTCTTGTCTAACCTCCATGGGTTAAACTACCGACCTATGCTAAGAGACAGGACGAGCGCCTCCATCTCTTCCTACCTTCATGGGTTAAACTAGCAATCTATGCTAAGAGATAGGACTGGCGCCTCCCTCTCTTCCTACCCCCATGGGTTACACTAGCGACCTATGCTAAGAGATAGGACGGGCGCCACCCTCTCTTCCTACCTCCATGGGATAAACTAGCGACCTATGCTAAGAGATAGGACGGGCGCCTCCCTCTCTTCCTACCTCCGTGGGTTACACTAGCGACCTATGCTAAGAGATAGGACGGGCGCCTCCTTCTCTTCCTACCTCCATGGGTTAAACTAGCGACCGAAGCTAAGGGATGGGACAGGCGCATCCCTCTCGTCTAACCTCCATGGGTTAAACTAGCGATCTATGCTAAGAGACAGGACGAGCGCCTCCATCTCTTCCTACCTTCATGGGTTAAACTAGCAATCTATGCTAAGAGATAGGACGGGCGCCTCCCTCTCTTCCTACCCCCATGGGTTACACTAGCGACCTATGCTAAGAGATAGGACGGGCGCCTCCCTCTCTTCCTACTTCCATGGGTTACACTAGCGACTTATGCTAAGAGAAACGACGGGCGGCTCTCTCTCTTCCTACTTCCATGGGTTAAACTAGCGACCTATGCTAAGAGATTGGATGGCCGCCTCCCTCTCTTCCTACTCCATGGGTTAAGCTAGCGACCTATGCTAAGAGATAGGACGGGCGCCTCCCTCATTTCCTACCTCCATGGGTTAAACTAGCGACCTATGCTAAGATATAGTAGTGGCGCCTCCCTCTCTTCCTACATCCATGGGTTAAACTTGCGACCTATGCTAAGAGATAGGACGGGCGCATCCCTCTCTTCCTACCTCCATGGGTTAAACTAGCGATCTATGCTAAGAGATAGGACGGGCGGCTTCCTCTCTTCCTACCTCCATGGGTTAAACTAGCGACCTATGCTAAGAAATAGGACGGGCGACTCCCTCTCTTCCTACCTCCATGGGTTAAACTAGCTGCCTATGCTAAGAGATAGGACGAGCGCCTCCCTCTCTTCCTACCTCCATGGGTTAAACTAGCGACCTATGCTAAGAGATAGGACGGGCGCCTCCCTCTCTTCCTACCTCCATGGGTTAAACTGGCGATCTATGCTAAGAGATAGGACGGGCGCCTCCCTCTCTTCCTACCTCCATGTGTTAAACTAGCGATCTATGCTAAGAGATAGGACGGGCGGCTCCCTCTCTTCCTACCTCCATGTGTTAAACTAGCGACCTATGCTAAGAGATAGGACGGGCGCCTCCCACTCTTCCTACCTCCATGGGTTAAACTAGCGAACTATGCTAAGAGATGGGACGGGCGCCTCCCTCTCTTCCTACCTCCATGGGTTAAACTAGCGACCTATGCTATGATATAGGACGGGCGCCTCCCTCTCTTCCTATCTCCATGGGTTAAACTAGCTACCTATGCTAAGAGATAGGACGAGCGCCTCCCTCTCTTCCTACCTCCATGGTTTAAACTAGCGACCTATGCTAAGAGATTGGACGGGCGCCTCCCTCTCTTCCTACCTCCATGGGTAAAACTAGCGGCCTATGCTAAGAGATAGGACGGGCGCCTCCCTCTCTTCCTACCTCCATGGGTTAATCTAGCGTCCTATGCTAAGATATAGGACGGGCGCCTCCCTCTCTTCGCACCTCCATGGGTTAAACTAGTGACCTATGCTAAGAGATAGGACGGGCGCATCCCTCTCTTCCTACCTCCATGGGTTAAACTAGCGACCTATGCTAAGATATAGGACGGGCGGTTCCCTCTCTTCCTACCCTCATGGGTTAAACTAGCGACCTATGCTAAGAGATAGGATGGGCGCCTCCCTCTCTTCCTACCTCCATGGGTTAAACTAGCTACCTATGCTAAGAGATAGGACGAGCGCCTCCCTCTCTTCCTACCTCCATGGGTTAAACTAGCGACCTATGCTAAGAGATAAGCCGGGCGCCTTCCTCTCTTCCTACCTCCATGGGTTAAATTAGCGACCTATGCTAAGAGATAAGACGGGCGCCTCCCTCTCTTCCTACCTCCATGGGTTAAACTAGCGATCTATGCTAAGAGATAGGACGGGCGGCTCCCTCTCTTCCTACCTCCATGGTTTAAACTAGCGACCTATGCTAAGAGATAGGACGGGCGCCTCCCTCTCTTCCTAACTCCATGGGTTAAACTAGCGACCTATGCTAAGAGATAGGACCAGCGCTTCCCTCTCTTCCTACCTCCATGGGTTAAACTAGCGACCTATGCTAAGATATACGACGGGCGCCTCCCTCTCTTCCTACCTCCATGGGTTAAACTAGCGACCTATGCTAAGAGATAGGACGGGCGCCTCCCTCTCTTCCTATCTCCATGGGTTAAACTAGCTACCTATGCTAAGAGATAGGACGAGCGCCTCCCTCTCTTGCTACCTCCATGCGTTAAACTAGCGACCTATGCTAAGAGATAGGACGGGCGGCTCCCTCTCTTCCTACCTCCATGGGTTAAACTAGCGACCTATGCTAAGAGATAGGACGGGCGCCTCCCTCTCTTCCTACCTCCATTTGTTAAACTAGCGACCTATGCTAAGAGATAGGACGGGCGCCTCCCTCTCTTCCTACCTCCATGGGTTAAACTAGCGACCTATGCTAAGATATAGGACCGGCGCCTCCCTCTCTTCCTACCTCCATGGGTTAAACTAGCTACCTATGCTAAGAGATAGGACGAGCGCCTCCCTCTCTTCCTACCTCCATGGGTTAAACTAGCGACCTCTGCTAAGAGATAGGACGGGCGATTCTCTCTCTTCCTACATCCATGGGTTAAACTAGCGACCTATGGTAAGATATAGGACGGGCGCCTCCCTCTCTTCGCACCTCCATGGGTTAAACTAGTGACCTATGCTAAGAGATAGGACGGGCGCCTCCCTCTCTTCCTAACTCCATGGGTTAAACTAGCGACCTATGCTAAGAGATAGGACGGGCGCCTCCCTCTCTTCCTACCTCCATGGGTTAAACTAGCGACCTATGCTAAGAGATAGGACGGGCGGCTCCCTCACTTCCTACCTCCATGGGTTAAACTAGCGACCTCTGCTAAGAGGTAGGACGGGCGCCTAACTCTCTTCCTACCTCCATAGGTTACACTAGCTGCGTATGCTAAGAGATAGGACGGGCGCAATCCTCTCTTCCTACTTCCATGGGTTAAACTAGCGACCTATGCTAAGAGATAGGACGGGCGGCTCCCTCTCTTCCTACTTCCATGGGTTAAACTAGCGACCTATGCTAAGAGATAGGACGGGCGGCTCCCTCTCTTCCTACCTCCATGGGTTAAACTAGCGACCTATGCTAAGAGATATGAAGGGCGCCTCCCTCTCTTCCTACCTCCATGGGTTAAACTAGCGACCTATGCTAAGAGATAGGAAGGGCGCCTCCCTCTGTTCCTACCTACATGGGTTAAACTAGCGACCGATGCTAAGAGATGGGACAGGCGCCTCCCTCTCGTCTAACCTCCATGGGTTAAACTAGCGACCTATGCTAAGAGACAGGACGAGCGCCTTCATCTCTTCCTACCTTCATGGGTTAAACTAGCAATCTATGCTAAGAGATAGGACGGGCGCCTCCCTCTCTTCCTACCTCCATGGGTTACACTAGCGACCTATGCTAAGAGATAGGATGGGCGGCTCCCTCTCTTCCTACCTCCATAGGTTACACTAGCGACCTATGCTAAGAGATAGGACGGGCGCCTCCCTCTCTTCCTACCTCCATGGGTTAAACTTGCGACCTATGCTAAGAGATAGGACGGGCGACTCCCTCTCTTCCTACCTCCATGGGATAAACTAGCGACCTATGCTAAGAGATAGGACGGGCGCCTCCCTCTCTTCCTACCTCCATGGGTTACACTAGCGACCTATGCTAAGAGATAGGACGGGCGCCTCCTTCTCTTCCTACCTCCATGGGTTAAACTAGCGACCGAAGCTAAGGGATGGGACAGGCGCATCCCTCTCGTCTAACCTCCATGGATTAAAGTAGCGACCTATGCTAAGAGATAGGACGGGTGCCTCCATCTCTTCCTACCTTCATGGGTTAAACTAGCGATCGATGCTAAGAGATAGGACGGGCGCCTCCCTCTCTTCCTACCTCCATGGGTTACACTAGCGACCTATGCTAAGAGATAGGATGGGCGGCTCCCTCTCTTCCTACCTCCATGGTTTAAACTAGCGACCTATGCTAAAATATAGGACGGACGGCTCTCTCTCTTCCTACCTCCATGGGTTAAACTAGCGACCTATGCTAAGAGATAGGACGGGCGCCTCCCTCTCTTCCTACCTCCATGGGTTAAAGTAGCGACCTATGCTAAGAGATAGGACGGGCGCCTCCCTCTCTTTTTTTTTTTTTTTTTTTTTTGTTTCGATATTTTTTTTTAATAATAATAATAATAATCTTTATTCATATTCATGTTAGTTATACAAAATTTTAAACAAATGACCCGCAAAGCATTTGCTTATCTGCAGGAGAGAAGAATAATAACGTTACATGAAAATACATAAGATATAGTTTAAAACAATGTCATCAAATTATATGAATTTCAGTGGAAGCTCCATTGTAGTGGTTGAAATTTTTATTTAAAATTTAGTGCCTAGAAGAAAATTTTTTGTCTTATTTTTGATTTCTTTAAAATTGTTTAATAAAATAATTTCCCTTGGCAGTTGATTGAACACGTAAGGTATTGTGTATGCCCTTGTACATTTCCCGTAATTGTTTAATATTTTTGGAAGTTGGAAATAATTTTTGGATTGTAACCTTGTGTTTTTCCCATGAGAGATTTTATATTTAAATTGATTATCAAAAAAATATTTTAAAGTGATGCTGTATTTGTAAAGGTTGTGAAAAGAGAGTATGCCTAGATAATTTAGTCTTTCTTCGCTATGATAAAATGAATTTCTTAAGTTGTATGGGATTATATTTTTAGCAATGGATGATTGAATAGTTTCTATTTTCTTTATATTTGTGAGGTTAGTTGAGCCGTATATTGTCAAACCATAGGTCAATATAGATTCACAGATAGCTTTGTAAACCAAAATACATGTATGTGTGCTTGCAACAAATTGTAGTTTATAAAGTTTAGATGCACATAGACGCAATTTCCCTGCTAACTTTTGAATATGTGTATTCCATCGGAAGGTTGTGTCCATGTAGAGTCCAAGATATTTATGGCTCTCAACACGCTCAATAACATCACAGTCGCAGCAGTCAGGGTCATGAGTTATCATGTTGTGGGGACACAAGGGTTCGTGGTTTTTAATTGCATAAGATGAGAGATCATAGTATCCTGGTGAATGAAAGCTCATCCATTTGGTTTTTTCTGAATTTATGTAAATACGATTAATGTTAGACCAGTAAATAATTTTGTTAAAATCATCCTGTGTATCTCGGACTGCGTCTCCTATATTGTGATTCACGTTAACCAAGGCGGTGTCATCAGCATATATATAAAGAGAGCCCTTCAGTTTAAGGTTAGCTAGATCATTAATATAAATAATGAATAAAAGCGGACCTAAAATTGAACCTTGTGGAACACCAGTGTACACTGTTCTCTTCTCACTAAAAACGCCATTAATTTTGGTAACATGCACTCTATTTTTTAAATAATTTTCAAACCATTTAAGGGTAATACCTCGGACACCATAAATATACAATTTTTGAAGCAAAATATCGTGATCCAACGTATCAAATGCCTTACGAAAGTCCAGAAAGATAGCTGCTGCTTTTTTTCCGTTGTTTAAAGTTCCATTAATGACGTCAGAAAACTCCGTTAAAAGTGTAATTGTATTTTTACCTTTTTGGAAACCATATTGCTTTTCACTAATAATGTTATGTTTTTTCAAGAAATTGGCTAGAACGTTAGCTACATATCTTTCAAGTATTTCCTACTCCATGGGTTAAACTAGCGACCTATGCTAAGAGAGAGGACGGGCGCCTCCCTCTTTTCCTACCTCCATGGGTTACACAAGCGATCTAAACTAAGAGATAGGACGGGCGCCTCTCTCTCTTCCTACCTTCATGGGTTACACTAGCGACCTAAGCTAAGAGATAGGATGGGCGCCTCTCTCTCTTCCTACCTTCATGAGTTACATTAGCGACCTATGCTAAGAGATAGGCTTTCTCTCTTCCTACCTCCATGGGTTAAACTAGGGACCTATGCTAAGAGATAGGATGGGCGCCTCGCTCTCTTCCTACCTCCATGGGTTAAACTAGCGACCTATGCTAAGAGAGAGGACGGGCGCCTCCCTCTCTTCCTACATCCATGGGTTAAACTAGCGACCTATGCTAAGAGATAGGATGGGCGCCTCGCTCTCTTCCTACCTCCATGGGTTAAACTAGCGACCTATGCTAAGTGATAGGACGGGCGCCTGCCTCGCTTCCTATCTTCATGGGTTAAACTAGTGACCTATGCTAAGAGAGAGGACGGGCGACTCTCTCTCTTCCACCCTCCATGGGTTAAACTAGCGACCTATGCTAAGAGATAGGACGGGCGCCTAAGTCTTTTCCTACCTCCATGGGTTAAACTAGCGACCTATGCTAAGAGATAGGACGGGCGCCTCCCTCTCTCCCTACATCCATGGGTTACATTAGCAACCTATGCTAAGAGATAGGACGGGCGCCTCTCTCTCTTCCTAACTCCATGAGTTACATTAGCGACCTATGCTAAGAGATAATACGGGCGCCTCCCTCTCTTCCTACCTCTATGGGTTAAACTAGCGACCTATGCTAAGAGATAGGATGGGCGCCTCCCTCTCTTCCTACCTCCACGGGTTAAACAAGCGACCTATCCTAAGAGATAGGACGGGCGCCTCCCTCTCTTCCTACATCCATCGTTTACATTAGCGACCTATGCTAACAGATAGGGCGGGCGCCTCCCTCTCTTCCTACCTCCATGAGTTACATTAGCGAGCTATGCTAAGAGATAGGACAGGCGCCTCCCTCTATTGATACCACCATGTGTTACACTAGCGACCTATGCTAAGAGATAGGATGGCCGCCTCCCTCTCTTCCTACTCCATGGGTTAAGCTAGCGACCTATGCTAAGAGATAGGACGGGCGCCTCCCTCACTTCCTACCTCCATGTGTTAAACTGGCGACCTATGCTAAGAGATAGGACGGGCGCCTCCCTCTCTTCTTACCTCCATGGGTTGAACTAGCGATCTATGCTAAGAGATAGGATGGGCGGCTCCCTCTCTTCCTACCTCCATGGGTTACACTAGCGACCTATGCTAAGAGATAGGATGGGCGGCTCCCTCTCTTCCTACCTCCATGGTTTAAACTAGCGACCTATGCTAAGATATACGACGGGCGGCTCTCTCTTTTCCTACCTCCATGGGTTAAACTAGCGACCTATACTAAGAGATATAACGGGAGCCTCCGTCTCTTTCTACCTCCACGGGTTAAACTAGCGACCTATGCTAAGAGATAGGACGGGCGCCTCCCTCTCTTCCTACATCCATGGGTTACATTAGCGACCTATGCTAAGAGATAGGACGGGCGCCTCCCTCTCTTCCTATCTCCATGAGTTACATTAGCGACCTATGCTAAGAGAGAGGATAGGCGCCTCCCTCTCTTCCTACCACCATGAGTTACACTAGCGACCTATGCTAAGAGATAGGACGGGCGGCACTCTCTCTTCCTACCTCCATGGGTTAAACTACCGACCTATGCTAAGAGATAGGACGGGCGCCTCCCTCTCTTCCTACCTCCATGGGTTAAACTAGCGACCTATGCGAAGAGATAGGACGGGCGCCTCCCACTCTTCCTACCTCCATGGGTTAAACTAGCGACCTATGCTAAGATATAGGACGGGCGGCTCTCTCTCTTCCTACCTCCATGGGTTAAACTAGCGACCTATGCTAAGAGATAGGACGGGCGCCTCCCTCTCTTTCTACATCTATGGGTTAAACTAGCGACCTATGCTAAGAGATAGGACAGGCGCCTCCCTCTCTTCCTACCTCCATGGGTTAAACTAGCGACCTATGCTAAGGGATAGGACGGGCGCCTCTCTCTCTTCCTACCACCATGGGTTACACTAGCGACCTATGCTAAGAGATTGGAAGGGCGCATCCCTCTCTTCCTACCTCCATGGGATAAACTAGCGACCTATGCTAAGAGATAGGACGGGCGCCTCCCTCTCTTCCTACCACCATGGGTTACACTAGCGACCTATGCTAAGATATTGGAAGGGCGCATCCCTCTCTTCCTACCTCCATCGGTTAAACTAGAGACCTATGCAAAGAAATAGGACGGGCGCCTCCCTCTCTTCCTCCATCCATGGTTTAAACTAGCGACCTATGCTAAGATAGGACGGGCGCCTCCCTCTCTTACTACCTCCATGATTTACATTAGCGACCTATGCTAAGAGATAGGACGGGCGCCTCCCTCTCTTCCTACCTCCATGGGTTAAACTAGCGACCTATGCTAAGAGATAGGATGGGCCCCTCCCTCTCTTCCTACCTCCATGGGTTAAACTAGCGACCTATGCTAAGAGATAGGACGGGCGGCTCCCTCACTTCCTACCTCCATGGGTTAAACTAGCGACCTCTGCTAACAGAGTGTCCGCTGCCCTCCCGTGACCGCGACCATCGGTTTGACCTTCGGGCCGTCACCGGACTAGTAAGTGCCATAAACTTTATTGCTCCTACGCGTCCTCTCCCCCTTGCATCAGTCCGTCGTGCTTTACACAGTGTCTTGTGTAGAGTGAGCTGGCTAAAATCAATTAAGCACCTGGACTTTAGGGCCCAATTTGTGCATCTCCCATTAGTGGTTCCCGCCGTTGAACTTGTGAGCCAAAACTCTCTACACAATGAATTCATTGTGCTACAGCTGTGGAGAAACAATTGCTCCTAATGCCGACCATATCCTATGCAGTGGATGCAAAGGGAAACTGCATTTTGGGTGCTCTGGCACAACGGAGAGAAACTATAAAAAGATGACTCAAGAGAAGAAAAAAACGTGGCTCTGTACTGACTGCAAATTAAGCAGGACAAACAACAGGCCCGTTTCAGATAAAGAAAACAGAGATAATACGCCTCTAAAGAATAGCACACGTGTATCACCCTCACCGACATCGAATAACAATAGTAACTATAGCCAGGAGACATCCTTGGGTCACCGCTCCTCTAAGACACCTGGAGAAGGCTGTAACACTAATAGTATACGGCCCCCGTCTTCGGCGCAACAAGAAACTAGAAACTTTCAAACATTACTGAATGAAATAACGCACTTAAGAAACGAAATCAAAGACTTAAGGCATTCAGTAGAATTTTTCTCATCTCAATATGATACACTATTGAATAAATTTCACGAATATGAAGCGACGCAACTAGACACTATGAGTAAACTAGCTACCATTGAAACTACATGTGCAGATCTCACTCAAGAGAATACGGCTCTAAAGTCGCAAATTAATGATCTTGAACAATACGGCAGAAACCGAAATATCGAGATACATGGCATTCCAATGGACGACCAGGATGAGAAAGAAAATCTAAATCAGATAATGATCAACGTTGCAGAAGCGCTAGATATAAATAATTTTAACATTGATCAACTTGAAGCCTTACATAGACTGCCAACAAGGAACAAGAAAAAAACACCTGCGATTATTGCCCAATTTAAATCTAGAAACGAACGTGAACAATGGATGTCAAAAAAGAAATCGAAAATCTTTGCCAGTAACGTTATTGATGACGCTAAAAAAACGCCAGTGTATATAAATGAAAATTTAACTCCAATAAACAGAGAACTTTTCTGGAAAGCGAGGTGCCTGGCCAAATCAAAAAATTTTAAATACGTCTGGTTTCGGAACGGGAAAATCATGATGAGAAAAACTGATGGTGACAGCGTAATTCGAATTGATATGCAAACGAATTTCGACGAATTTTAAACGGGAAATATATTGTTTATTTGCTCCACCTTATTTGTTCTGCCATGGCGACTTTTCATTTTGATGACTTACCAACATTTGATCACAACGAAAATGTCCTGTGCGACTATGAAGAAGTTCAGAAATGGTTCTTGACTAGTAAATTATGTTATGAATCTGATGAACATTTAAGCTTTCTGCATGTGAACATTCGAAGTCTGAAAAAAAACTGGGATACTCTCTGTGTTTATCTTAAAGATATCTTGAATTTCTTAGATATTATTATATTAACAGAAACTAACATCCTCAGCACGGATGCTCCATTGTTCAATCTAGAAAATTTTAATCAACTTTTTACGAGAACTCCTGGTGCGTTTGAACATGGGATTCTACTTTTCTTCCGCGACACATTATTAGTCAAAACGATACCTTCACTTGTAATCCCTGCTGAAACACTGAATATAAATATCTACAAGGGTAATTTAACTTTCAATTTACTTGCTATTTACAGATCACCAAGCTCGAACATTAACACTTTTCTTTCTAATCTCAAAAATTGGTTCGAAACAACTGATAAACATCGCAATCAAATACTAGTTGGAGACTTTAATTTAGATATCAAAAATATCAAAAAACACGGAGTTGCCAAATACGTAGAATTGTTAACCGAGTTTGGTTTCTCACCTATTATTACTGGTATCACCAGGGAAGACATCATTGGTGACTCTCTTTCTCAGACATGCATTGATCACATTAACGTCCGACTTGACATTAAACTCGACACAAATTCAATGATTTTTGGCAGTAGGATCGCAGACCACTACTTAATCGCGGCAATTTGCGGGGGGAAAAAACTAGGGAATTCGTCCAATCACACTAAAAAGCTAGACAGCAATTTTAACACGAAAACTATCTTAGATCATAAAAACATATGCAAAGAAATAAGTCTAACAGACTGGCTGGACAGAGGCACTGGAAACGAAACCCCAAATTCAGAACTAATAGACGTACTTTATGAAACATTCATAAAAAAATATATGGCGATTGTCAACAATAACAAAATTAATAAACTATCGGATGGCTCAAAAATGAAACAACGAAATTGTAGCAAAGACTGGATAAATCAGGAAATAATAAACTTAATACGTAAAAGAGACTCGGCTTGGATTGATTACAAAAATAACAAGAGAAACAGAAATTTTAAATTACTATACACAAACTTAAGAAACACAGTCACGTCCGTTATTAGGCAGGAAAAGAAAAAATATTACTTCAAACAATTTGAGTCATGTAAAAATAAACCAAAACAAAATTGGGAACTCATCAACCAAATTATCAACAATAAACCTAAAACTGCCATTGACGATTTTATCATGAAGAATATGCCACAAGGTATGTCTGAAACTCAAGCAGCAGAGAAATTTAACAACACCTTTGCAGACATTATTGTCAATCTCAGAGACGATAACCGTATACAGAATCTCTCTACAGTTCCTAAACATATCCAACCTTCTGTCCCCTCAATTTTTATTCCTCCCATCTCAAAACAAGAAACTTTCAAAATTCTAAGTGACTTAAATGAAAGAAAATCATGTGGATACGATCAGGTACACATAAAGCACATTAAAGCATGCAAAACCTCCTTAGCTGATCTCGTGACAAACTTTATCAATGAAAGCATATCTACAGGAAACATCCCTAATAAACTCAAAATTGCTATTCTAAGACCAATTTACAAAAGTGGAACTAAATCCGATTGCACTAACTATAGGCCCATTGCCATCTTACCCGTCCTTCACAAAATACTTGAAAGATATGTAGCTAACGTTCTAGCCAATTTCTTGAAAAAACATAACATTATTAGTGAAAAGCAATATGGTTTCCAAAAAGGTAAAAATACAATTACACTTTTAACGGAGTTTTCTGACGTCATTAATGGAACTTTAAACAACGGAAAAAAAGCAGCAGCTATCTTTCTGGACTTTCGTAAGGCATTTGATACGTTGGATCACGATATTTTGCTTCAAAAATTTTATATTTATGGTGTCCGAGGTATTACCCTTAAATGGTTTGAAAATTATTTAAAAAATAGAGTGCATGTTACCAAAATTAATGGCGTTTTTAGTGAGAAGAGAACAGTGTACACTGGTGTTCCACAAGGTTCAATTTTAGGTCCGCTTTTATTCATTATTTATATTAATGATCTAGCTAACCTTAAACTGAAGGGCTCTCTTTATATATATGCTGATGACACCGCCTTGGTTAACGTGAATCACAATATAGGAGACGCAGTCCGAGATACACAGGATGATTTTAACAAAATTATTTACTGGTCTAACATTAATCGTATTTACATAAATTCAGAAAAAACCAAATGGATGAGCTTTCATTCACCAGGATACTATGATCTCTCATCTTATGCAATTAAAAACCACGAACCCTTGTGTCCCCACAACAATATAACTCATGACCCTGACTGCTGCGACTGTGATGTTATTGAGCGTGTTGAGAGCCATAAATATCTTGGACTCTACATGGACACAACCTTCCGATGGAATACACATATTCAAAAGTTAGCAGGGAAATTGCGTCTATGTGCATCTAAACTTTATAAACTACAATTTGTTGCAAGCACACATACATGTATTTTGGTTTACAAAGCTATCTGTGAATCTATATTGACCTATGGTTTGACAATATACGGCTCAACTAACCTCACAAATATAAAGAAAATAGAAACTATTCAATCATCCATTGCTAAAAATATAATCCCATACAACTTAAGAAATTCATTTTATCATAGCGAAGAAAGACTAAATTATCTAGGCATACTCTCTTTTCACAACCTTTACAAATACAGCATCACTTTAAAATATTTTTTTGATAATCAATTTAAATATAAAATCTCTCATGGGAAAAACACAAGGTTACAATCCAAAAATTATTTCCAACTTCCAAAAATATTAAACAATTACGGGAAATGTACAAGGGCATACACAATACCTTACGTGTTCAATCAACTGCCAAGGGAAATTATTTTATTAAACAATTTTAAAGAAATCAAAAATAAGACAAAAAATTTTCTTCTAGGCACTAAATTTTAAATAAAAAATTTCAACCACTACAATGGAGCTTCCACTGAAATTCATATAATTTGATGACATTGTTTTAAACTATATCTTATGTATTTTCATGTAACGTTATTATTCTTCTCTCCTGCAGATAAGCAAATGCTTTGCGGGTCATTTGTTTAAAATTTTGTATAACCAACATGAATATGAATAAAGATTATTATTATTATTATTATTACTAGCGACCTATGCTAAGAGATAGGACGGGCGCCTCCCTCTCTTCCTACCTCGATGGGTTAAACTAGCGACCTCTGCTAAGAGATAGGACGGGCGGCTCACTCTCTTCCTACCTCCATGGGTTAAACAAGCGACTTATGCTAAGAGATAGGACGAGCGCCTCCCTCTCTTCCTACCTCCATGGGTTAAATTAGCTACCTATGCTGAGAGATAGGACGAGCGCCTCCCTCTCTTCCTACCTCCATGGGTTAAACTAGCGACCTATGCTAAGAGATGGGACCGGCGGCTCCCTCTCTTCCTACCTCCATGGGTTAGACTAGCGACCGATGATAAGAGATGGGACAGGCGCCTCCCTCTCGTCTAACCTACATGGGTTAAACTTGCGACCTATGCTAAGAGATAGGACGGGCGCCTCCCTCTCTTCCTCCCTAAATCGGTTAAACTAGCGACCTATGCTAAGAGATAGGACGAGCGCCTCCCTCTCTTCCTACCTCCATGGGTTAAACTAGCGACCTTTGCTAAGAGATAGGACGGGCGGCTCCCTCTCTTCCTACCTCCATGGGTTAAACTAGCGACCTATGCTAAGAGATAGGATGGGCGCCACCCTCTCTTCCTACATCCATGGATTAAACTAGCGACCTATGCTAAGAGATAGGACGGGCGCCTCCCTCTCTTCCTACCTAGATGGGTTAAACTAGCGACCTATGCTAAGAGATAGGACGGGCGGCTCCCTCTCTTCCTACCTCCATGGGTTAAACTAGCGACCTATGCTAAGAGATAGGACGGGCGCCTCCCTCTCTTCCTACCTCCATGGGTTAAACTAGCGACCTATGCTAAGAGATAGGACGGGCGCCTCCCTCTCTTCCTACATCCATCGTTTACATTAGCGACCTATGCTAAGAGATACAGCGGGCGCCTCCCTCTCTTCCTACCTCCATGAGTTAAATTAGCGAGCTATGCTAAGAGATAGGACGGGCGCCTCCCTCTCTTCCTCCCTAAATGGGTTAAACTAGCGACCTATGCTAAGAGATAGGACGAGCGCCTCCCTCTCTTCCTACCTCCATGGGTTAAGCTAGCGACCTATGCTAAGAGATAGGACGGGCGCCTCCCTCACTTCCTACCTCCATGGGTTAAACTAGCGACCTATGCTAAGATATAGGACGGGCGCCACCCTCTCTTCCTACATCCATGGGTTAAACTAGCGACCTATGCTAAGAGATAGGACGGGCGCCTCACTCTCTTCCTACCTAGATGGGTTAAACTAGCGACCTATGCTAAGAGATAGGACGGGCGCCTCCCTCACTTCCTACCTCCATGGGTTAAACTAGCGACCTATGCTAAGATATAGGACGGGCGCCTCCCTCTCTTCCTACATCCATGGGTTAAACTTGCGACCTATACTAAGAGATAGGACGGGCGCCTCCCTCTCTTCTTACCACCATGGGTTAAACTAGCGATCTATGCTAAGAGATAGGACGGGCGCCTCCCTCACTTCCTACCTCCATGGGTTAAACTAGCGACCTATGCTAAGATATAGGACGGGCGCCTCCCTCTCTTCGTACATCCATGGGTTAAACTTGCGACCTATACTAAGAGATAGGACGGGCGCCTCCCTCTCTTCCTACCTCCATGGGTTAAACTAGCGACCTATGCTAAGAGATTGGACGGGCGCCTCCCTCTAGTCCTACCTCCATGGGTTAAACTAGCGACCTATGCTAAGAGAGATAGGACGGGCGCCTCCCTCTCTTCCTACCTCCATGGGTTAAACTGGCGACCTATGCTAAGATATAGGACGGGCGCCTCCCTCTCTTCGCACCTTCATGGGTTAAACTAGTGACCTATGCTAAGAGATAGGACGGGCGCCTCCCTCTCTTCCTACATCCATGGGTTAAACTAGCGACCTATGCTAAGAGATAGCACGGGCGCCTCCCTCTCTTCCTACATCCATGGGTTAAACTAGCGACCTCTCCTAAGAGATAGGACGGGCGGCTCCCTCTCTTCCTACCTCCATGGGTTAAACTAGCGACCTATGCTAAGAGAGAGAACGGGCGCCTCCCTCTCTTCCTAACTCCATGGGTTAATCTAGCGACCTATGCTAAGATATAGGACGGTCGCTTCCCTCTCTTCGCACCTGCATGGATTAAACTAGTGACCTATGCTAAGAGATAGGACGGGCGCCTCCCTCTCTTCCTACCTCCATGGGTTAAACTAGCGACTACTGCTAAGAGATAGGACAGGCGGCTCCCTCTCTTCCTACCTCCATTTGTTAAACAAGCGATTTATGCTAAGAGATAGGACGAGCGCCTCCCTCTCTTCCTACCTCCATGGGTTAAACTAGCTACCTATGCTAAGAGATAGGACGGGCGGTTCCCTCTCTTCCTACCTCCATGGGTTAAACTAGCGACCGATGCTAAGATATAGAACGGGCGGCTCCCTCTCTTTCTACCTCCATGGGTTAAACAAGCGACTTATGCTAAGAGATAGGACGGGCGCCTCCCTCTCGTCTAACCTCCATGGGTTAAACTAGCGACCTATGCTAAGAGATAGGACGGGCGCCTCCCTCTCTTCCTACCTCCATGGGTTAAACTAGCGACCTCTGCTAAGAGATAGGACTGGCGCCTCCCTCTCTTCCTACATCCATCGTTTACATTAGCGACCTATGCTAAGAGATAGGGCGGACGCCTCCCTCTCTTCCTACCTCCATCAGTTACATTTGCGAGCTATGCTAAGAGATAGGACAGGCGCCTCCCTCTCTTCCTACCTCCATGGGTTAAACTAGCGACCTATGCTAAGAGATAGGACGGGCGCCTCCCTCTCTTCCTACCTCCATGGGTTAAACTAGCGACCTATGCTAAGAGATAGGACGGGCGCCTCCCTCTCTTCCTACCTCCATAGGTTAAACTAGCGACCTCTGCTAAGAGATAGGACGGGAGGCTCCCTCTCTTGCTACCTCCATGGGTTAAAATAGCGACCTCTCCTAAGAGATAGGACGGGCGGCTCCCTCTCTTCCTACCTCCATGGGTTAAACTAGCGACCGATGCTAATAGATGGGACGGGCGCCTCCCTCTCGTCTAACCTCCATGGGTTAAACTAGCGACCTATGCTAAGAGACAGGACGGGCGACTCCCTCTCTTCCTAACTCCATGGGTTAAACTAGCGACCTCTGCTAAGAGTTAGGACGGGCGGCTCCCTCTCTTCCTACCTCCATGGGTTAAACAAGCGACTTATGCTAAGAGATAGGACGAGCGCCTCCCTCTCTTCCTACCTCCATGGGTTAAACTAGCGACCGATGCTAAGAGATAGGACGGGCGCCTCCCTCTCTTCCTACCTCCATGGGTTAAACTAGCGACCTATGCTAAGAGATAGGACGGGCGCCTCCCTCTCTTCCTACCTCGATGGGTTAAACTAGCGACCTCTGCTAAGAGATAGGACGGGCGGCTCACTCTCTTCCTACCTCCATGGGTTAAACAAGCGACTTATGCTAAGAGATAGGACGAGCGCCTCCCTCTATTCCTACCTCCATGGGTTAAATTAGCTACCTATGCTGAGAGATAGGACGAGCGCCTCCCTCTCTTCCTACCTCCATGGGTTAAACTAGCGACCTATGCTAAGAGATGGGACCGGCGGCTCCCTCTCTTCCTACCTCCATGGGTTAGACTAGCGACCGATGATAAGAGATGGGACAGGCGCCTCCCTCTCGTCTAACCTACATGGGTTAAACTTGCGACCTATGCTAAGAGATAGGACGGGCGCCTCCCTCTCTTCCTCCCTAAATCGGTTAAACTAGCGACCTATGCTAAGAGATAGGACTAGCGCCTCCCTCTCTTCCTACCTCCATGGGTTAAACTAGCGACCTCTGCTAAGAGATAGGACGGGCGGCTCCCTCTCTTCCTACCTCCATGGGTTAAACTAGCGACCTATGCTAAGAGATAGGATGGGCGCCACCCTCTCTTCCTACATCCATGGATTAAACTAGCGACCTATGCTAAGAGATAGGAGGGGCGCCTCCCTCTCTTCCTACCTCCATGGGTTAAACTAGCGACCTATCCTAAGAGATAGGACGGGCGGCTCCCTCTCTTCCTACCTCCATGTGTTAAACTAGCGACCTCTGCTAAGAGAT
Source organism: Ryuthela nishihirai (assembly GCA_038380435.1). NCBI lineage: Eukaryota > Metazoa > Arthropoda > Arachnida > Araneae > Heptathelidae > Ryuthela > Ryuthela nishihirai. The sequence continues at coordinate 1,371,874 of JAWZYU010000055.1, forward strand.
AGGACGAGCGCCTGCCTCTCTTCCTACCACCATGGGTTAAACTAGCGACCTATGCTAAGAGATTGGACGGGCGGCTCCCTCTCTTCCTACCTCCATGGGTTAAACTTGCGATCTATGCAAAGAGATAGGACGGGCGCCTCCCTCTCTTCCTACCTCCACGTGTTAAACTACCGATCTATGCTAAGAGATAGGACGGGCGGCTCCCTCTCTTCCTACCTAGATGGGTTAAACTTGCGACCTATGCTAAGAGATAGGACGGGCGTCTCCCTCACTTCCTACCTCCATGGGTAAAACTTGCGACCTATGCTAAGATATAGGACGGGCGCCTCCCTCTCTTCCTACATCCATGGGTTAAACTTGCGACCTATGCTAAGAGATAGGACGGGCGCCTCCCTCTCTTCCTACCTCCATGGGTTAAACTAGCGATCTATGCTAAGAGAGAGGACGGACGGCTCCCTCTCTTCCTACCTCCATGGGTTAAACTAGCGACCTATGCTAAGAGATAGGACGGGCGCCTCCCTCTCTTCCTACCTCCATGGGTTAAACTAGCGACTACTGCTAAGAGATAGGACAGGCGGCTCCCTCTCTTCCTACCTCCATTTGTTAAACAAGCGATTTATGCTAAGAGATAGGACGAGCGCCTCCCTCTCTTCCTACCTCCATGGGTTAAACTAGCTACCTATGCTAAGAGATAGGACGGGCGGTTCCCTCTCTTCCTACCTCCATGGGTTAAACTAGCGACCGATGCTAAGATATAGAACGGGCGGCTCCCTCTCTTTCTACCTCCATGGGTTAAACAAGCGACTTATGCTAAGAGATAGGACGGGCGCCTCCCTCTCGTCTAACCTCCATGGGTTAAACTAGCGACCTATGCTAAGAGATAGGACGGGCGCCTCCCTCTCTTCCTACCTCCATGGGTTAAACTAGCGACCTCTGCTAAGAGATAGGACTGGCGCCTCCCTCTCTTCCTACATCCATCGTTTACATTAGCGACCTATGCTAAGAGATAGGGCGGACGCCTCCCTCTCTTCCTACCTCCATCAGTTACATTTGCGAGCTATGCTAAGAGATAGGACAGGCGCCTCCCTCTCTTCCTACCTCCATGGGTTAAACTAGCGACCTATGCTAAGATATAGGACGGGCGCCTCCCTCTCTTCGCACCTGCATGGGTTAAACTAGTGACCTATGCTAAGAGATAGGACGGGCGCCTCCCTCTCTTCCTACCTCCATGGGTTAAACTAGCGACTACTGCTAAGAGATAGGACGGGCGGCTCCCTCTCTTCCTACCTCCATTTGTTAAACAAGCGATTTATGCTAAGAGATAGGACGAGCGCCTCCCTCTCTTCCTACCTCCATGGGTTAAACTAGCTACCTATGCTAAGAGATAGGACGGGCGGTTCCCTCTCTTCCTACCTCCATGGGTTAAACTAGCGACCGATGCTAAGATATAGAACGGGCGGCTCCCTCTCTTTCTACCTCCATGGGTTAAACAAGCGACTTATGCTAAGAGATAGGACGGGCGCCTCCCTCTCGTCTAACCTCCATGGGTTAAACTAGCGACCTATGCTAAGAGATAGGACGGGCGCCTCCCTCTCTTCCTACCTCCATGGGTTAAACTAGCGACCTCTGCTAAGAGATAGGACTGGCGCCTCCCTCTCTTCCTACATCCATCGTTTACATTAGCGACCTATGCTAAGAGATAGGGCGGGCGCCTCCCTCTCTTCCTACCTCCATCAGTTACATTTGCGAGCTATGCTAAGAGATAGGACAGGCGCCTCCCTCTCTTCCTACCTCCATGGGTTAAACTAGCGACCTATGCTAAGAGATAGGACGGGCGCCTCCCTCTCTTCCTACCTCCATGGGTTAAACTAGCGACCTATGCTAAGAGATAGGACGGGCGCCTCCCTCTCTTCCTACCTCCATAGGTTAAACTAGCGACCTCTGCTAAGAGATAGGACGGGAGGCTCCCTCTCTTGCTACCTCCATGGGTTAAAATAGCGACCTCTCCTAAGAGATAGGACGGGCGGCTCCCTCTCTTCCTACCTCCATGGGTTAAACTAGCGACCGATGCTAATAGATGGGACGGGCGCCTCCCTCTCGTCTAACCTCCATGGGTTAAACTAGCGACCTATGCTAAGAGACAGGACGGGCGACTCCCTCTCTTCCTAACTCCATGGGTTAAACTAGCGACCTCTGCTAAGAGTTAGGACGGGCGGCTCCCTCTCTTCCTACCTCCATGGGTTAAACAAGCGACTTATGCTAAGAGATAGGACGAGCGCCTCCCTCTCTTCCTACCTCCATGGGTTAAACTAGCGACCGATGCTAAGAGATAGGACGGGCGCCTCCCTCTCTTCCTACCTCCATGGGTTAAACTAGCGACCTATGCTAAGAGATAGGACGGGCGCCTCCCTCTCTTCCTACCTCGATGGGTTAAACTAGCGACCTCTGCTAAGAGATAGGACGGGCGGCTCACTCTCTTCCTACCTCCATGGGTTAAACTAGCGACCTCTGCTAAGAGATAGGACTGGCGCCTCCCTCTCTTCCTACCTCCATGGGTTAAACTAGCGACCGATGCTAAGATATAGAACGGGCGGCTCCCTCTCTTTCTACCTCCATGGGTTAAACAAGCGACTTATGCTAAGAGATAGGACGGGCGCCTCCCTCTCGTCTAACCTCCATGGGTTAAACTAGCGACCTATGCTAAGAGATAGGACGGGCGCCTCCCTCTCTTCCTACCTCCATGGGTTAAACTAGCGACCTCTGCTAAGAGATAGGACTGGCGCCTCCCTCTCTTCCTACATCCATCGTTTACATTAGCGACCTATGCTAAGAGATAGGGCGGGCGCCTCCCTCTCTTCCTACCTCCATCAGTTACATTTGCGAGCTATGCTAAGAGATAGGACAGGCGCCTCCCTCTCTTCCTACCTCCATGGGTTAAACTAGCGACCTATGCTAAGAGATAGGACGGGCGCCTCCCTCTCTTCCTACCTCCATGGGTTAAACTAGCGACCTATGCTAAGAGATAGGACGGGCGCCTCCCTCTCTTCCTACCTCCATAGGTTAAACTAGCGACCTCTGCTAAGAGATAGGACGGGAGGCTCCCTCTCTTGCTACCTCCATGGGTTAAAATAGCGACCTCTCCTAAGAGATAGGACGGGCGGCTCCCTCTCTTCCTACCTCCATGGGTTAAACTAGCGACCGATGCTAATAGATGGGACGGGCGCCTCCCTCTCGTCTAACCTCCATGGGTTAAACTAGCGACCTATGCTAAGAGACAGGACGGGCGACTCCCTCTCTTCCTAACTCCATGGGTTAAACTAGCGACCTCTGCTAAGAGTTAGGACGGGCGGCTCCCTCTCTTCCTACCTCCATGGGTTAAACAAGCGACTTATGCTAAGAGATAGGACGAGCGCCTCCCTCTCTTCCTACCTCCATGAGTTAAACTAGCGACCGATGCTAAGAGATAGGACGGGCGCCTCCCTCTCTTCCTACCTCCATGGGTTAAACTAGCGACCTATGCTAAGAGATAGGACGGGCGCCTCCCTCTCTTCCTACCTCGATGGGTTAAACTAGCGACCTCTGCTAAGAGATAGGACGGGCGGCTCACTCTCTTCCTACCTCCATGGGTTAAACAAGCGACTTATGCTAAGAGATAGGACGAGCGCCTCCCTCTATTCCTACCTCCATGGGTTAAATTAGCTACCTATGCTGAGAGATAGGACGAGCGCCTCCCTCTCTTCCTACCTCCATGGGTTAAACTAGCGACCTATGCTAAGAGATGGGACCGGCGGCTCCCTCTCTTCCTACCTCCATGGGTTAGACTAGCGACCGATGATAAGAGATGGGACAGGCGCCTCCCTCTCGTCTAACCTACATGGGTTAAACTTGCGACCTATGCTAAGAGATAGGACGGGCGCCTCCCTCTCTTCCTCCCTAAATCGGTTAAACTAGCGACCTATGCTAAGAGATAGGACTAGCGCCTCCCTCTCTTCCTACCTCCATGGGTTAAACTAGCGACCTCTGCTAAGAGATAGGACGGGCGGCTCCCTCTCTTCCTACCTCCATGGGTTAAACTAGCGACCTATGCTAAGAGATAGGATGGGCGCCACCCTCTCTTCCTACATCCATGGATTAAACTAGCGACCTATGCTAAGAGATAGGAGGGGCGCCTCCCTCTCTTCCTACCTCCATGGGTTAAACTAGCGACCTATCCTAAGAGATAGGACGGGCGGCTCCCTCTCTTCCTACCTCCATGTGTTAAACTAGCGACCTCTGCTAAGAGATAGGACGAGCGCCTGCCTCTCTTCCTACCACCATGGGTTAAACTAGCGACCTATGCTAAGAGATTGGACGGGCGGCTCCCTCTCTTCCTACCTCCATGGGTTAAACTTGCGATCTATGCAAAGAGATAGGACGGGCGCCTCCCTCTCTTCCTACCTCCACGTGTTAAACTACCGATCTATGCTAAGAGATAGGACGGGCGGCTCCCTCTCTTCCTACCTAGATGGGTTAAACTTGCGACCTATGCTAAGAGATAGGACGGGCGTCTCCCTCACTTCCTACCTCCATGGGTAAAACTTGCGACCTATGCTAAGATATAGGACGGGCGCCTCCCTCTCTTCCTACATCCATGGGTTAAACTTGCGACCTATGCTAAGAGATAGGACGGGCGCCTCCCTCTCTTCCTACCTCCATGGGTTAAACTAGCGATCTATGCTAAGAGAGAGGACGGACGGCTCCCTCTCTTCCTACCTCCATGGGTTAAACTAGCGACCTATGCTAAGAGATAGGACGAGCGCCTCCCTCTCTTCCTACCTCCATGGGTTAAACTAGCGATCTATGCTAAGAGATAGGACGGGCGCCTCCCTCACTTCCAACCTCCATGGGTTAAACTAGCTACCTATGCTAAGAGATAGGACGAGCGCCTCCCTCTCTTTCTACCTCCATCGGTTAAACTAGCGATCTATGCTAAGAGATAGGACGGGAGCCTCCCTCTCTTCCTACCTCCATGGGTTAAACTTGCGATCTATGCAAAGAGATAGGACGGGCGCCTCCCTCTCTTCCTACCTCCACGTGTTAAACTACCGATCTATGCTAAGAGATAGGACGGGCGGCTCCCTCTCTTCCTACCTTCATGGGTTAAACTAGCGACCTATGCTAAGAGATAGGACGAGCGCCTCCCTCTCTTCCTACCTCCATGGGTTAAACTAGCGACCTATGCTAAGAGATAGGACGGGCGCCTCCCTCTCTTCCTACCTCCATGCGTTAAACAAGCGACCTATGCTAAGATATAGGACGGACGCCTCCCTCTCTTCCTACCTCCATGGGTTAAAATAGCTACCTATGCTAAGAGATAGGACGAGCGCCTCTTTCTCTTCCTACCTCCATGGGTTAAACTAGCGACCTATGCTAAGATATAGGACGGGCGCCTCCCTCTCTTACTACCTCCATGGGTTAAACTAGCGATCTATGCTAAGAGATAGGATGGGCGCCTCCCTCTCTTCCTACCTCCATGGGTTAAACTAGCGATCTATGCTAAGAGATAGGACGGGCGGCTCCCTCTCTTCCTACCTCCATGGGTTAAACTAGCGACCTATGCTAAGAGATAGGACGGGCGCCTCCCTCTCTTCCTAACTTCATGGGTTAAACTAGCGACCTATGCTAAGAGATAGGACGGGCGCCTCCCTCTCTTCCTACCTCCATGGGTTAAACTAGCGACCTATGCTAAGATATAGGACGGGCGCCTCCCTCTCTTTGCACCTCCATGGGTTAAACTAGTGACCTATGCTAAGAGATAGGACGGGCGCCTCCCTCTCTTCCTACCTCCATGGGTTAAACTAGCGACCTATGCTAAGAGATAGGAGGGGCGCCTCCCTCTCTTCCTACCTAAATGGGTTAAACTAGCGACCTATCCTAAGAGATAGGACGGGCGGCTCCCTCTCTTCCTACCTCCATGTGTTAAACTAGCGACCTCTGCTAAGAGATAGGACGAGCGCCTGCCTCTCCTCCTACCTCCATGGGTTAAACTAGCGACCTATGCTAAGAGATTGGACGGGCGGCTCCCTCTCTTCCTACCTCCATGGGTTAAACTAGCGACCTATGCTAAGAGATAGGATGGGAGCCTCACTCTCTTCCTACCTCCATGGGTTAAACTAGCGACCTATGCTAAGATATAGGACGGGCGCCTCCCTCTCTTCGCACCTCCATGGGTTAAACTAGTGACCTATGCTAAGAGATAGGACGGGCGCCTCACTCTCTTCCTACCTCCATGGGTTAAACTAGCGACCGATGCTAAGGGATGGGACAGGCGCCTCCCTCTCGTCTAACCTCCATGTGTTAAACTAGCGACCTATGCTAAGAGATAGGACGGGCGCCTCCATCTCTTCCTACTTTCATGGGTTAAACTAGCGATCTATGCTAAGAGATAGGAGGGGCGCCTCCCTCTCTTCCTACCTCCATGGGTTACACTAGCGACCTATGCTAAGAGATAGGATGGGCGGCTCCCTCTCTTCCTACCTGCATGGGTTAAACTAGCGACCTATGCTAAGAGATAGGACGGGCACCTTCCTCTCTTCCTAACTCCATGGGTTAAACTAGCTACCTATGCTAAGAGATAAGACAGGCGCCTCCCTCTATTGATACCACCATGTGTTACACTAGCGACCTATGCTAAGAGATAGGATGGCCGCCTCCCTCTCTTCCTACTCCATGGGTTAAGCTAGCGACCTATGCTAAGAGATAGGACGGGCGCCTCCCTCACTTCCTACCTCCATGGGTTAAACTTGCGACCTATGCTAAGATATAGGACGGGCGTATCCCTCTCTTCCTACATCCATGGGTTAAACTTGCGACCTATGCTAAGAGATAGGACGGGCGCCTCCCTCTCTTCCTACCTCCATGGGTTAAACTAGCGATCTATGCTAAGAGAGAGGACGGACGGCTCCCTATCTTCCTATCTCCATGGGTTAAACTAGCGACCTATCCTAAGAGATAGGACGGGCGCCTCCCTCTCTTCCTACCTCCATGGGTTAAACTAGCGATCTATGCTAAGAGATAGGACGGGCGCCTCCCTCTCTTCCTACATCCATGGGTTAAACTAGCGATCTATGCTAAGACATAGGACGGGCGCCTCCCTCTCCTCCTACCTCCATGTGTTAAACTACAGATCTATGCTAAGAGAGAGGACGGGCGACTCCCTCTCTTCCTACCTCCATGAGTTACATTATCGAGCTATGCTAAGAGATAGGACAGGCGCCTCCCTCTATTGATACCTCCATGGGTTACACTAGCGTCCTATGCTAAGAGATAGGATGGCCGCCTCCCTCTCTTCCTACTCCATGAGTTAAGCTAGCGACCTATGCTAAGAGATAGGACGGGCGCCTCCCTCACTTCCTACCTCCATGGGATAAACTAGCGGCCTATGCTAAGATATAGGACGGGCGCCTCCCTCTCTTCCTACATCCATGGGTTAAACTTGCGACCTATACAAAGAGATAGGACGGGCGCCTCCCTCTCTTCCTACCTCCATGGGTTAAACTAGCGACCTATGCTAAGATATAGGACGGGCGGCTCCGTCTCTTCCTACCTCCATGGGTTAAACTAGCTACCTATGCTAAGAGATAGGACGAGCGCCTCCCTCTCTTCCTACCTCCATGGGTTAAACTAGCGACCTATGCTAAGAGATTGGACGGGCGGCTCCCTCTCTTCCTACCTCCATGGGTTAAACTAGCGACCTATGCTAAGAGATAGGACGGGCGCCTCCCTCTCTTCCTACCTCCATGGGTTAAACTGGCGACGTATGCTAAGATATAGGACGGGCGCCTCCCTCTCTTCGCACCTTCATGGGTTAAACTAGTGACCTATGCTAAGAGATAGGACGGGCGGCTCCCTCTCTTCCTACCTCCATGGGTTAAACTGGCGACCTATGCTAAGATATAGGACGGGCGCCTCCCTCTCTTCGCACCTTCATGGGTTAAACTAGCGACCTATGCTAAGAGATAGGACGGGCGCCTCCCTCTCTTCCTACCTCCATGGGTTAAACTAGCGACCTATGCTAAGAGATAGGACGGGCGCCTCCCTTTCTTCCTACCTCTATGGGTTAAACTAGCGACCTATGCTAAGATATAGGACGGGCGCCTCCCTCTCTTCGCACCTCCATGGGTTAAACTAGTGACCTATGCTAAGAGATAGGATGGGGGCCTCCCTCTCTTCCTACCTCCATGGGTTAAACTAGCGACCTATGCTAAGAGATAGGACGGGCGCCTCCCTCTCTTCCTACCTCCATGGGTTAAACTAGCGACCTATGCTAAGAGATAGGACGGGCGGCTCCCTCTATTCCTACCTACATGAGTTAAACTAGCGACCTCTGCTAAGAGATAGGACGGGCGCCTCCCTCTCTTCCTACCTCCATGGGTTAAACTAGCGACCTCTGCTAAGAGATAGGACGGGCGGTTCCCTCTCTTCCTACCTCCATGGGTTAAACTAGCGACCTATGCTAAGAGATAGGATGGGCGGCTCCCTCTCTTCCTACCTCCATGGGTTAAACTAGCGACCTATGCTATGAGATAGGACGGGCGCCTCCCTCGGTTCCTACCTCCATGGGTTACACTAGGGACCTATGTTAAGAGATAGGACGGGCGCCTCCCTCTTTTCCTATATCCATGGGTTAAACTAGCGACCTATGCTAAGAGATAGGACGGGCGCCTCCCTCTCTTCCTACCTCCATGGGTTAAACTAGCGACCTATGCTAAGAGATAGGACGGGCGCCTCCATCTCTTCCTACCTTCATGGGTTAAACTAGCGATCTATGCTAAGAGATAGGACGGGCGCCTCCCTCTCTTCCTACCTCCATGGCTTACACTAGCGACCTATGCTAAGAGATAGGATGGGCGACTCCCTCTCTTCCTACCTCCATGGTTTAAACTAGCGACCTATGCTAAGAGATAGGACGGTCGCCTCCCTCTCTTCCTACCTCCATGGGTTACACTAGCGACCTATGCTAAGAGATCGGACGGGCGCCTCCCTCTCTTCCTACCTCCATGGGTTAAACTTGCGACCTATGCTAAGAGATAGGACGAGCGACTCCCTCTCTTCGTACCTCCATGGGATAAACTATCGACCTATGCTAAGAGATAGGACGGGCGCCTCCCTCTCTTCCTACCTCCATGGGTTACACTAGCGACCTATGCTAAGAGATAGGACGGGCGCCTACTTCTCTTCCTAACTCCATGGGTTAAACTAGCGACCGATGCTAAGGGATGGGACAGGCGCCTCCCTCTCGTCTAACCTCCATGTGTTAAACTAGCGACCTATGCTAAGAGATAGGACGGGCGCCTCCATCTCTTCCTACTTTCATGGGTTAAACTAGCGATCTATGCTAAGAGATAGGAGGGGCGCCTCCCTCTCTTCCTACCTCCATGGGTTACACTAGCGACCTATGCTAAGAGATAGGATGGGCGGCTCCCTCTCTTCCTACCTGCATGGGTTAAACTAGCGACCTATGCTAAGAGATAGGACGGGCACCTTCCTCTCTTCCTAACTCCATGGGTTAAACTAGCTACCTATGCTAAGAGATAAGACAGGCGCCTCCCTCTATTGATACCACCATGTGTTACACTAGCGACCTATGCTAAGAGATAGGATGGCCGCCTCCCTCTCTTCCTACTCCATGGGTTAAGCTAGCGACCTATGCTAAGAGATAGGACGGGCGCCTCCCTCACTTCCTACCTCCATGGGTTAAACTTGCGACCTATGCTAAGATATAGGACGGGCGTATCCCTCTCTTCCTACATCCATGGGTTAAACTTGCGACCTATGCTAAGAGATAGGACGGGCGCCTCCCTCTCTTACTACCTCCATGGGTTAAACTAGCGATCTATGCTAAGAGAGAGGACGGACGGCTCCCTATCTTCCTATCTCCATGGGTTAAACTAGCGACCTATCCTAAGAGATAGGACGGGCGCCTCCCTCTCTTCCTACCTCCATGGGTTAAACTAGCGATCTATGCTAAGAGATAGGACGGGCGCCTCCCTCTCTTCCTACATCCATGGGTTAAACTAGCGATCTATGCTAAGACATAGGACGGGCGCCTCCCTCTCCTCCTACCTCCATGTGTTAAACTACAGATCTATGCTAAGAGAGAGGACGGGCGACTCCCTCTCTTCCTACCTCCATGGGTTAAACTAGCGACCTATGCTAAGAGATAGGACGAGCGCCTCCCTCTCTTCCTACTTCTATGTGTTAAACTAGCGACCTATGCTAAGAGATAGGACTGGCGCCTCCCTCTCCTCCTACATCCATCGTTTACATTAGCGACCTATGCTAAGAGATAGGGCGGGCGCCTCCCTCTCTTCCTACCTCCATGGGTTAAACTAGCGACCTATGCTAAGAGATAGGACGGGCGCCTCCCTCTCTTCCTACCTCCATGGGTTAAACTAGCGACCTATGCTAAGAGATAGGACGGGCGCCTCCCTCTCTTCCTACCTCCATGGGTTAAACTAGCGAACTATGCTAAGAGATAGGACGGGCGCCTCCCTCTCTTCCTACCTCCATGGGTTAAACTAGCGACCTATGCTAAGAGATAGGACGGGCGCCTCCCTCTCTTCCTACCTCCATGGGTTAAACTAGCGAACTCTGCTAAGAGATAGGACGGGAGGATCCCTCTCTTGCTACCTCCATGGGTTAAAATAGCGACCTCTCCTAAGAGATAGGACGGGCGGCTCCCTCTCTTCCTACCTCCATGGGTTAAACTAGCGACCGATGCTAATAGATGGGACGGGCGCCTCCCTCTCGTCTAACCTCCATGGGTTAAACTAGCGACCTATGCTAAGAGACAGGACGGGCGACTCCCTCTCTTCCTAACTCCATGGGTTAAACTAGCGACCTCTGCTAAGAGATAGGACGGGCGGCTCCCTCTCTTCCTACCTCCATGGGTTAAACAAGCGACTTATGCTAAGAGATAGGACGAGCGCCTCCCTCTCTTCCTACCTCCATGGGTTAAACTAGCGACCGATGCTAAGAGATAGGACGGGCGCCTCCCTCTCTTCCTACCTCCATGGGTTAAACTAGCGACCTATGCTAAGAGATAGGACGGGCGCCTCCCTCTCTTCCTACCTCGATGGGTTAAACTAGCGACCTATGCTAAGAGATAGGACGAGCGCCTCCCTCTCTTCCTATTTCCATGGGTTAAACTTGCGAACAATGCTAAGAGATAGGACAGGCGCCTCCCTCTCTTCCTACCTCCATGGGTTAAACTAGCGACCTATGCTAATGGATAGGACGGGCGCCTCCCTCTCTTCCTACCTCCATGGGTTAAACTAGCGACCTATGCTAAGAGATAGGACGGGCGCCTCCCTCTCTTCCTACCTCCATGGGTTAAACTAGCGAACTCTGCTAAGAGATAGGACGGGAGGCTCCCTCTCTTGCTACCTCCATGGGTTAAAATAGCGACCTCTCCTAAGAGATAGGACGGGCGGCTCCCTCTCTTCCTACCTCCATGGGTTAAACTAGCGACCGATGCTAATAGATGGGACCGGCGGCTCCCTCTCTTCCTACCTCCATGGGTTAGACTAGCGACCGATGATAAGAGATGGGACAGGCGCCTCCCTCACTTCCTACCTCCATGGGTTAAACTAGCGACCTATGCTAAGATATAGCACGGGCGCCTCCCTCTCTTCCTACATCCATGGGTTAAACTAGCGACCTATGCTAAGAGATAGGACGGGCGCCTCCCTCTCTTCCTACCTCCATGGGTTAAACTCGCGACCTATGCTAAGATATAGGACGGGCGCCTCCCTCTCTTCCTACATCCATGGGTTAAACTTGCGACCTATACTAAGAGATAGGACGGGCGCCTCCCTCTCTTCCTACCTCCATGGGTTAAACTAGCGATCTATGCTAAGAGATAGGACGGGCGCCTCCCTCTCTTCCTACCTCCATAGGTTACACTAGGGGCGTATGCTAAGGAATAGGACGGGCGCAGCACTCTCTTCCTACTTCCATGGGTTAAACTAGCGACCTATGCTAAGAGATAGAACGTTCGGCTCCCTCTCTTCCTACCTCCATGGGTTAAACTAGCGACCTATGCTAAGAGATAGAACGTTCGGCTCCCTCTCTTCCTACCTCCATGGGTTAAACTAGCGACCTATGCTAAGAAATAGGAAGGGCGCCTCCCTCTCTTCCTACCTCCATGGGTTAAACTAGCGACCTCTGCTAAGAGAGAGGACGAGCGCCTCCCTCTCTTCCTACCTCCATGGGTTAAACTAGCGACCTATGCTAAGAGATTGGACGGGCGGCTCCCTCTCTTCCTACCTCCATGGTTTAAACTAGCGACCTATGCTAAGATATAGGACGGGCGCCTCCCTCTCTTCGCACCTCCATGGGTTAAACTAGTGACCTATGCTAAGAGATAGGACGGGCGCCTCCCTCTCTTCCTAACTCCATGGGTTAAACTAGCGACCTATGCTAAGAGATAGGACGGGCGCCTCCCTCTCTTCCTACCTCCATGGGTTAAACTAGCGACCTATGCTAAGAGATAGGACGGGCGCCTCCCTCTCTTCCTACCTCCATGGGTTAAACTAGCGACCTCTGCTAAGAGATAGGACGAGCGCCTCCCTCTCTTCCTACCTCCATGGGTTAAACTAGCGACCTATGCTAAGAGATTGGACGGTCGGCTCCCTCTCTTCCTACCTCCATGGGTTAAACTAGCGATCTATGCTAAGAGATAGGATGGGCGCCTCACTCTCTTCCTACCTCCATGGGTTAAACTAGCGACCTCTGCTAAGAGAGAGGACGAGCGCCTCCCTCTCTTCCTACCTCCATGGTTTAAACTAGCGACCTATGCTAAGATATAGGACGGGCGCCTCCCTCTCTTCGCACCTCCATGGGTTAAACTAGTGACCTATGCTAAGAGATAGGACGGGCGCCTCCCTCTCTTCCTAACTCCATGGGTTAAACTAGCGACCTATGCTAAGAGATAGGACGGGCGCCTCCCTCTCTTCCTACCTCCATGGGTTAAACTAGCGACCTATGCTAAGAGATAGGACGGGCGCCTCCCTCTCTTCCTACCTCCATGGGTTAAACTAGCGACCTCTGCTAAGAGATAGGACGAGCGCCTCCCTCTCTTCCTACCTCCATGGGTTAAACTAGCGACCTATGCTAAGAGATTGGACGGTCGGCTCCCTCTCTTCCTACCTCCATGGGTTAAACTAGCGACCTATGCTAAGAGATAGGACGGGCGCTTCCCTCTCTTCCTACATCCATCGTTTACATTAGCGACCTATGCTAAGAGATAGGGCGGGCGCCTCCCTCTCTTCCTACCTCCATGAGTTACATTATCGAGCTATGCTAAGAGATAGGACAGGCGCCTCCCTCTATTGATACCTCCATGGGTTACACTAGCGTCCTATGCTAAGAGATAGGATGGCCGCCTCCCTCTCTTCCTACTCCATGGGTTAAGCTAGCGACCTATGCTGAGATAGGACGGGCGCCTCCCTCACTTCCTACCTCCATGGGTTAAACTAGCGGCCTATGCTAAGATATAGGACGGGCGCCTCCCTCTCTTCCTACATCCATGGGTTAAACTTGCGACCTATACAAAGAGATAGGACGGGCGCCACCCTCTCTTCCTACCTCCATGGGTTAAACTAGCGACCTATGCTAAGATATAGGACGGGCGGCTCCGTCTCTTCCTACCTCCATGGGTTAAACTAGCTACCTATGCTAAGAGATAGGACGAGCGCCTCCCTCTCTTCCTACCTCCATGGGTTAAACTAGCGACCTATGCTAAGAGATTGGACGGGCGGCTCCCTCTCTTCCTACCTCCATGGGTTAAACTAGCGACCTATGCTAAGAGATAGGACGGGCGCCTCCCTCTCTTCCTACCTCCATGGGTTAAACTGGCGACGTATGCTAAGATATAGGACGGGCGCCTCCCTCTCTTCGCACCTTCATGGGTTAAACTAGTGACCTATGCTAAGAGATAGGACGGGCGGCTCCCTCTCTTCCTACCTCCATGGGTTAAACTGGCGACCTATGCTAAGATATAGGACGGGCGCCTCCCTCTCTTCGCACCTTCATGGGTTAAACTAGCGACCTATGCTAAGAGATAGGACGGGCGCCTCCCTCTCTTCCTACCTCCATGGGTTAAACTAGCGACCTATGCTAAGAGATAGGACGGGCGCCTCCCTTTCTTCCTACCTCTATGGGTTAAACTAGCGACCTATGCTAAGATATAGGACGGGCGCCTCCCTCTCTTCGCACCTCCATGGGTTAAACTAGTGACCTATGCTAAGAGATAGGATGGGGGCCTCCCTCTCTTCCTACCTCCATGGGTTAAACTAGCGACCTATGCTAAGAGATAGGACGGGCGCCTCCCTCTCTTCCTACCTCCATGGGTTAAACTAGCGACCTATGCTAAGAGATAGGACGGGCGGCTCCCTCTATTCCTACCTACATGAGTTAAACTAGCGACCTCTGCTAAGAGATAGGACGGGCGCCTCCCTCTCTTCCTACCTCCATGGGTTAAACTAGCGACCTATGCTAAGAGATAGGACGGGCGCCTCCCTCTCTTCCTACCTCCATGGGTTAAATTAGCGACCTATGCTAAGAGATAGGACGGGCGGCTCTCTCTTTTCCTACCTCCATGGGTTAAACTAGCGACCTATGCTAAGAGATAGGACGGGCGCCTCCCTCTCTTCCTACCTCCATGGGATACACGAGCAACCTATGCTAAGAGATAGGACGGGCGCCTCCCTCTCTTCCTACCTCCATGGGTTAAACTAGCGACATATGCTAAGAGATAGGACGGGCGCCTCCCTGTCTTCCTACCTCCATGGGTTAAACTAGCGACCTATGCTAAGATATAGGACGGGCGCCTCCCTCTCTTCGCACCTCCATGGGTTAAACTAGTGACCTATGCTAAGAGATAGGATGGGGGCCTCCCTCTCTTCCTACCTCCATGGGTTGAACTAGCGACCTATGCTAAGAGATAGGACGGGCGCCTCCCTCTCTTCCTAACTCCATGGATTAAACTAGCGACCTATGCTAAGAGATAGGACGGGCGACTCATTTTCTTCCTACCTCCATGGGTTACACTAGCGACCTATGCTAAGAGATAGGACGGGCGCCTCCCTCTCTTCATACCTCCATGGGTTAAACTAGCGACCTCTGCTAAGAGAGAGGACGGGCGCCTCCCTCTCTTCCTACCTCCATTGGTTAAACTAGCTACCTATGCTAAGAGATAGGACGAGCGCCTCCCTCTCTTCCAACCTCCATGGGTTAAACTAGCGACCTATGCTAAGAGATTGGACGGGCGGCTCCCTCTCTTCCTACCTCCATGGGTTAAACTAGCGACCTATGCTAAGAGATTGGACGGGCGCCTCCCTCTCTTCCTACCTCCATGGGTTAAACTAGCGACCTATGCTAAGATATAGAATGGGCGCCTCCCTCTCTTCGCACCTCCATGGGTTAAAAACGAAACCCCAAATTCAGAACTAATAGACGTACTTTATGAAACATTCATAAAAAAATATATGGCGATTGTCAACAATAACAAAATTAATAAACTATCGGATGGCTCAAAAATGAAACAACGAAATTGTAGCAAAGACTGGATAAATCAGGAAATAATAAACTTAATACGTAAAAGAGACTCGGCTTGGATTGATTACAAAAATAACAAGAGAAACAGAAATTTTAAATTACTATACACAAACTTAAGAAACACAGTCACGTCCGTTATTAGGCAGGAAAAGAAAAAATATTACTTCAAACAATTTGAGTCATGTAAAAATAAACCAAAACAAAATTGGGAACTCATCAACCAAATTATCAACAATAAACCTAAAACTGCCATTGACGATTTTATCATGAAGAATATGCCACAAGGTATGTCTGAAACTCAAGCAGCAGAGAAATTTAACAACACCTTTGCAGACATTATTGTCAATCTCAGAGACGATAACCGTATACAGAATCTCTCTACAGTTCCTAAACATATCCAACCTTCTGTCCCCTCAATTTTTATTCCTCCCATCTCAAAACAAGAAACTTTCAAAATTCTAAGTGACTTAAATGAAAGAAAATCATGTGGATACGATCAGGTACACATAAAGCACATTAAAGCATGCAAAACCTCCTTAGCTGATCTCGTGACAAACTTTATCAATGAAAGCATATCTACAGGAAACATCCCTAATAAACTCAAAATTGCTATTCTAAGACCAATTTACAAAAGTGGAACTAAATCCGATTGCACTAACTATAGGCCCATTGCCATCTTACCCGTCCTTCACAAAATACTTGAAAGATATGTAGCTAACGTTCTAGCCAATTTCTTGAAAAAACATAACATTATTAGTGAAAAGCAATATGGTTTCCAAAAAGGTAAAAATACAATTACACTTTTAACGGAGTTTTCTGACGTCATTAATGGAACTTTAAACAACGGAAAAAAAGCAGCAGCTATCTTTCTGGACTTTCGTAAGGCATTTGATACGTTGGATCACGATATTTTGCTTCAAAAATTGTATATTTATGGTGTCCGTGGTATTACCCTTAAATGGTTTGAAAATTATTTAAAAAATAGAGTGCATGTTACCAAAATTAATGGCGTTTTTAGTGAGAAGAGAACAGTGTACACTGGTGTTCCACAAGGTTCAATTTTAGGTCCGCTTTTATTCATTATTTATATTAATGATCTAGCTAACCTTAAACTGAAGGGCTCTCTTTATATATATGCTGATGACACCGCCTTGGTTAACGTGAATCACAATATAGGAGACGCAGTCCGAGATACACAGGATGATTTTAACAAAATTATTTACTGGTCTAACATTAATCGTATTTACATAAATTCAGAAAAAACCAAATGGATGAGCTTTCATTCACCAGGATACTATGATCTCTCATCTTATGCAATTAAAAACCACGAACCCTTGTGTCCCCACAACATGATAACTCATGACCCTGACTGCTGCGACTGTGATGTTATTGAGCGTGTTGAGAGCCATAAATATCTTGGACTCTACATGGACACAACCTTCCGATGGAATACACATATTCAAAAGTTAGCAGGGAAATTGCGTCTATGTGCATCTAAACTTTATAAACTACAATTTGTTGCAAGCACACATACATGTATTTTGGTTTACAAAGCTATCTGTGAATCTATATTGACCTATGGTTTGACAATATACGGCTCAACTAACCTCACAAATATAAAGAAAATAGAAACTATTCAATCATCCATTGCTAAAAATATAATCCCATACAACTTAAGAAATTCATTTTATCATAGCGAAGAAAGACTAAATTATCTAGGCATACTCTCTTTTCACAACCTTTACAAATACAGCATCACTTTAAAATATTTTTTTGATAATCAATTTAAATATAAAATCTCTCATGGGAAAAACACAAGGTTACAATCCAAAAATTATTTCCAACTTCCAAAAATATTAAACAATTACGGGAAATGTACAAGGGCATACACAATACCTTACGTGTTCAATCAACTGCCAAGGGAAATTATTTTATTAAACAATTTTAAAGAAATCAAAAATAAGACAAAAAATTTTCTTCTAGGCACTAAATTTTAAATAAAAAATTTCAACCACTACAATGGAGCTTCCACTGAAATTCATATAATTTGATGACATTGTTTTAAACTATATCTTATGTATTTTCATGTAACGTTATTATTCTTCTCTCCTGCAGATAAGCAAATGCTTTGCGGGTCATTTGTTTAAAATTTTGTATAACTAACATGAATATGAATAAAGATTATTATTATTATTATTAACTAGTGACCTATGCTAAGAGATAGGACGGGCGCCTACCTCTCTTCCTACCTCCATGGGTTAAACTAGCGACCTATGCTAAGAGATAGGACGGGCGCCTCCCTCTCTTCCTACCTTCATGGGTTAAACTAGCGACCTCTGCTAAGAGATAGGACGGGCGGCTCCCTCTCTTCCTACATCCATGGGTTAAACTAGCGCCCTATGCTAAGAGATAGGACGGGCGCCTCCCTCTCTTCCTATCTCCATGTGTTAAACTAGCGACCTATGCTAAGAGATAGGACGGCGCCTCCCTCTCTTTCTACCTCCAAGGGTTAAACTAGCGACCTCTGCTAAGAGATAGGACGGGCGGCTCCCTCTCTTCCTACCTCCATGGGTTAAACTAGCGACCTATGCTAAGAGAGAGGACGGGCGCCTCCCTCTCTTCCTACCTCCATGGGTTGAACTAGCGACGTATGCTAAGAGATAAAACGGGCGCCTCCCTCTCTTCCTAACTCCATGGGTTAAACTCGCGACCTATGCTAAGAGATAGGACGGGCGACTCCCTTTCTTCCTACTTCCATGGGTTACACTAGCGACCTATGCTAAGAGATAGGACGGGCGCCTCCCTCTCTTCATACCTCCATGGGTTAAACTAGCGACCTCTGCTAAGAGATAAGACGGGCGGCTCCCTCTCTTCCTACCTCCATGGGTTAAACTAGCGACCTATGCTAAGAGAGAGGACGGGCGCCTCCCTCTCTTCCTACCTCCATGGGTTGAACTAGCGACGTATGCTAAGAGATAGGACGGGCGCCTCCCTCTCTTCCTAACTCCATGGGTTAAACTAGCGACCTATGCTAAGAGATAGGACGGGCGACTCCCTTTCTTCCTACTTCCATGGGTTACACTAGCGACCTATGCTAAGAGATAGGACGGGCGCCTCCCTCTCTTCATACCTCCATGGGTTAAACTAGCGACCTCTGCTAAGAGATAGGACGGGCGGCTCCCTCTCTTCCTACCTCCATGGGTTAAACTAGCGACCTATGCTAAGAGAGAGGACGGGCGCCTCCCTCTCTTCCTACCTCCATGGGTTACACTAGCGACCTATGCTAAGAGATAGGACGGGCGCCTCCTTCTCTTCCTACCTCCATGGGTTAAACTAGCGACCTATGCTAAGAGATAGGACATGCGCTTCAATCTCTTCCTACATCCATGGGTTACATTAGCGACCTATGCTAAGAGATAGGACGGGCGCCTCCCTCTCTTCCTTCCTCCATATGATACACTAGCGACCTATGCTAAGAGATAGGACGGGCGCCTCCCTCTCTTCCTACCTCCATGGGATACATTAGCGACCTATGCCAAGAGATAGGTCGTGCGCCTCCCTCTCTTCCTACCTCCATGGGTTACACTAGGCGACCTATGCTAAGAGGTAGGACGGGCGCCTCCCTCTCTTCCTACCTCCATGGGTTAAACTAGCGACCTATGCTAAGAGATAGGACGGGAGCCTCCCTCTCTTCCTACCTCCATGGGATACGCTAGCGACCTATGCTAAGAGATAGGACGAACGCCTCCCTCTCTTCCTACATCCATGGATTACACTAGCGACCTACGTAAAGAGGTAGGACGGGCGCCTCCCTCTCTTCCTACCTGCATGGGTTGAATTGAATGAATTGAATTGAATTGAATTGAAGTTTATTTCACCTAAACATACATATATTGGTAGATAAAACACAGACAAGTTCACAGACAGGTGAAAGTAGCGACCTATGCTAAGAGATAGGATGGGCGCCTCCCTCTCTTCCTACATCCATGTGTTAAACTAGCGACCTATGCTAAGAGATAGGACGGGCGCCTCCCTCTCTTCCTACCTCCATGGGTTAAATTAGCGACCTATGCTAAGAGATAGGACGGGCGGCTCTCTCTTTTCCTACCTCCATGGGTTAAACTAGCGACCTATGCTAAGAGATAGGACGGGCGCCTCCCTCTCTTCCTACCTCCATGGGATACACGAGCAACCTATGCTAAGAGATAGGACGGGCGCCTCCCTCTCTTCCTACCTCCATGGGTTAAACTAGCGACATATGCTAAGAGATAGGACGGGCGCCTCCCTGTCTTCCTACCTCCATGGGTTAAACTAGCGACCTATGCTAAGAGATGGGACGGGCTCCTCCCTCTCTTCCTACCTCCATGGGTTAAACTAGTGACCTATGCTAAGAGATAGGACGGGCGCCTCACTCTCTTCCTACCTCCATAGGTTACACTAGCGACCTATGCTAAGAGATAGGACGGGCGCCTCCCTCTCTTCCTACCTCCATGGGTTGAACTAGCGACCTATGCTAAGAGATAGGACGGGCGCCTCCCTCTCTTCCTAACTCCATGGATTAAACTAGCGACCTATGCTAAGAGATAGGACGGGCGACTCATTTTCTTCCTACCTCCATGGGTTACACTAGCGACCTATGCTAAGAGATAGGACGGGCGCCTCCCTCTCTTCATACCTCCATGGGTTAAACTAGCGACCTCTGCTAAGAGAGAGGACGGGCGCCTCCCTCTCTTCCTACCTCCATTGGTTAAACTAGCTACCTATGCTAAGTGATAGGACGAGCGCCTCCCTCTCTTCCAACCTCCATGGGTTAAACTAGCGACCTATGCTAAGAGATTGGACGGGCGGCTCCCTCTCTTCCTACCTCCATGGGTTAAACTAGCGACCTATGCTAAGAGATTGGACGGGCGCCTCCCTCTCTTCCTACCTCCATGGGTTAAACTAGCGACCTATGCTAAGATATAGAATGGGCGCCTCCCTCTCTTCGCACCTCCATGGGTTAAACTAGTGACCTATGCTAAGAGATATGACGGGCGCCTACCTCTCTTCCTACCTCCATGGGTTAAACTAGCGACCTATGCTAAGAGATAGGACGGGCGCCTCCCTCTCTTCCTACCTTCATGGGTTAAACTAGCGACCTCTGCTAAGAGATAGGACGGGAGCCTCCCTCTCTTCCTACCTCCATGGGTTAAACTAGCGCCCTATGCTAAGAGATAGGACGGGAGCCTCCCTCTCTTCCTATCTCCATGTGTTAAACTAGCGACCTATGCTAAGAGATAGGACGGCGTCTCCCTCTCTTTCTACCTCCAAGGGTTAAACTAGCGACCTCTGCTAAGCGATAGGACGGGCGGCTCCCTCTCTTCCTACCTCCATGGGTTAAACTAGCGACCTATGCTAAGGGATAGGACGGGCGGCTCCCTCTCTTCCTACCTCCATGGGTTAAACTAGCTACCTATGCTAAGAGATAGGACGAGCGCCTGCCTCTCTTCCTACCTCCATGGGTTAAACTAGCGAGCTATGCTAAGAGATAGGACGGGCGCCTCCCTCTCTTCCTACCTCCATGCGTTAAACTAACGACCTCTGCTAAGAGATAGGACGGGCGACTCCCTCTCTTCCTACCTCCATTGGTTAAACAAGCGACTTATGCTAAGAGATAGGACGGGCGCCTCCCTCTCTTCCTACCTCCATGGGTTAAACTACCTACCTATGCTAAGAGATAGGACGAGCGCCTCCCTCTCTTCTTACCTCCATGGGTTAAACTAGCGACCTATGCTAAGAGATAGGACGGGCGGCTCCCTCTCTTCCTACCTCCATGGGTTAAACTAGCGACCGATGCTAAGAGATGGGACGGGCGCCTCCCTCTCGTCTAACCTCCATGGGTTAAACTAGCGACCTATGCTAAGAGATAGGACGGGCGCCTCCCTCACTTCCTACCTCCATGGGTTAAACTAGCGACCTCTGCTAAGAGATACGACGGGCGACTCCCTCTCTTCCTACCTCCATGGGTTAAACAAGCGACTTATGCTAAGAGATAGGACGGGCGCCTCCCTCTCTTCCTACCTCCATGGGTTAAACTACCTACCTATGCTAAGAGATAGGACGAGCGTCTCCCTCTCTTCCTACCTCCATGGGTTAAACTAGCGACCTATGCTTAGAGATGGGACCGGTGGCTCCCTCTCTTCCTACCTCCATGGGTTAAACTAGCGACCGATGCTAAGAGATGGGACAGGCGCCTCCCTCTCGTCTAACCTCCATGGGTTAAACTAGCGACCTTTGCTAAGAGATAGGACGGGGGGCTCCCTCTCTTCCTACCTCCATGGGTTAAACTAGCGACCTATGCTAAGAGATAGGACGGGAGCCTCCCTCTCTTCCTACCTCCATGGTTGCAGCTTTGTTGGAACTTTCTTTTGCAAAAGTGGTTGCGAGATCATGGGTAATATTATCTCTTGCACATCGTTCATTGCGCCATCTTTTGGCTGTATTAGTAATCCTGCTTTTCTTATAAATGCATTTTTTAATTATTGTTGTGTTCCAGTCTATTTTTTGATTAGTTTTTTTCTACCAGTCCTGTCAGTCCTGTTTTATTTTCTCTGTTTTATACTCTCAGTCCTGTTTTATTTTCGTAATAAGTGTTGTTTCAAACCATTTAATAAACTAAGTATACAGTTTAGAGATTTGCACAATGATTATTTTAATATTAAGTAATTGTGAATGATTTTTATAAAAAAAGATTGTTTTTGACATATTCCACCTTCCATAACACAATAAGTGGTGAAAGAATATTGTTATCCGAGATTTAAATAGATTTGATTTGAAATATAATAATAAATAAAATAAGTACCCACTCAAGCAGCTGCTTGCCACAGAGGTCTGACAGGAGCCTGTCAGTTTATATGCCACAGTAAAGATCTGAGAGGATGGCAGGACCTCAGCAGAAAAACAACACATAGATCCATGCCTAATCCTGGGCTCGAACCCAGGTCCCTTAGATCAGTAGCCAAGCGTGCTAAAAAATAAATAATCCCTCAAGCAACTGCTTTCCACAGAGGTCTGACAGGAGTCCTATCTCTGATTTTTTAGGCTTATGAAACTCTGCACACTGACCGTGTGCAGGGCGGGGAGTTTTGCAGAGAAAGGTCTGTGAGGATGGCAGGATCTCAGCAGAAAAACGACACATACATCCATACCTTACCCGTGGCTCGAACCCAGGTCCCTTAAATCAGTAGCCAAACGTGCTAACCACTCGGCCATGGGACAGCTGATGATCTGTGAGGATGACGGGACCTCAGCAGAAACGTCCGTGCCTTGATCTGTATCCCAGCACGTTAATTATCATCTGCAATTTATTTTCAGTCATATTTTACTATTAAATGAATATTTTAAAAGTTATAAAGATTCAAATTTAGATTCTCAATGAAATCACAGGAGGTTATAAACGAAAACTTTGTGGTGTGTTTTACATGTACTTTGATATCAGTGTATTATTTGACATTGTAATATCGATGAAAATGGTGTCATCGTTGGTTATTGTATCTTTTGAGCGGCACTTTTTTCGCACACAATGGGCTAGATGGTCAGGTCACAAGGACCTCGAGACTCAGAGAATGTTGTTGGGAGACAGATGGTAGCCTCCCGTCAAGGCCATCGAGTGTGTTCTTTAACGTACACAGGGTATGGCTCTCACGCAACACCATGGGCTAAATGGCCAGATCACAAAGACCCCGAAGCCTCAGAGAAGTTAGGGGGTGGGGACCCAATGAAACAGCTTTTGGGAGACATATGGTGGAATCCCGTCAAGGCCACCCAGCGTGTTCTTTAACGTGCACAAGGTATGGCTCTCCCATACATGGGGCCACGGCTTAACATCCCATCCGACGGACGGCGGCTTTTCCAAGCCCATCGGTGTCTCATACTGACCGTGTGCAGGGCGGGGAGTTTTGCAGAGAGAAGTCTCAACGCTGACTCAGCTGGAACTCCAACCTAGGAACTGCAGATTACGAGCCAGGCGCGCTACCGACTGAGCCACCCCCACTCCAAATGTATCAGTAGATCTTTAATTGTAAATTTCTCAATTCCAATTTCTTCTAGTGAGTGAAACATTTGCTCTCTATGAATATCAAATTTTATGCAATTAAGCAACACATGAATGATTGTTTTTGAAACAGTCTATTTATCAAAAATTTAGTTTTATAACTTCGAACTATTTTTAAATGATTTTTTTTTCATCCATTCTGCTTATAGCAGTTGATTCAACAAAAGTGATTTTCAATAGGAAAAATGATCGTCTATTAAAATTATTCTATCAGTTTTCAAATATTTCTACTTAGCACCGAAATTCCTTTCCTCTCTCCCGGTCAGCATGAAAAATATAAAGAATTATCGTTTGTTTCTAAAGTTCTCAAGAACTACATTTCGAAACTGGATGATGCGAAAACTTCTTTCCATTGAATTACCAAAACTGTTCATATGTAACATGGATATTGAATGTTTCTGACTTTCTGACTTTCACACTTCTGGATTACTAGAATTTTTCTGCTTTGAGTTGTTTTCGTTTTTTGTGTGTTATATTCAATGTGACGACTGAAAAAATTGTTTCTGTATGGAGATATATTCTGTATTAGTTTTTTATTATGGAGATAAAATAAAAATTATCTATGAATCTTATCATTTGTGTTGTTGGGTTGTTTTACCTCTGAGCGGCACTTGTTTGGTCAGGTCACATGGACCCCGAAGACTCAGAGAAGGTTGGGAGAGGGGACCCACTGGAACAGCTGTTGGGAGACAGATGGGACACTCCCGTCAAGGCCATCCAGCGTGTTCTTTAAAGTGCACAGAGTATGGCTCTTCCACACATGGAGCCACGGCTTAACGTCCCAACCGACGGACGGCGGCCTTTCTAAGCCCATCGGTGTCCCCTACTGACCGTGGGCAGGGCGGGGAATTTTGCGGAGATAAATCTCAACGCTGACCCAGCTGGGACTCGAACTTGGGAACTACAGATTACGAGCCTGGCGCGCTACCGACTGGCCACCCCCGCCCCTCAATATTATCATATAAATTGGAATAGTTTATTTAAAAAAAATTGCACCTTATTTTCTGTTTCCCTGCAATATCAAATGCACTATACTTAATCGAAACACCGTTGGATGTCGCCACTTACGCTTTGTCGAAGCTGAACGTCTTTTTCTTGTACTTTCTTTGATATCGGCGAACCGTTAAAGCTATCATTCATTATATCGCAGTTATACTTCATTGGTTAACCAATTAATTTATAAATACGTAATAAGTATTAATTGTTTAAAAACTTTATGAATTTTTTAAGGATTGAAAAAAATTATGAAGAGGCTAAGGGAGTATGCTTGCCTAGGTGCGCCCTCTATCAACACTATCTCGATTTCTGCTGTAAACAAAGATTTTCCCCAACTGGAGCAGCAGCATTTGGAAAAGTAAGTTTTTTATTCAGTATCAAAACAAGGCGTTCAAATTTTTACAATTTGAATTTTTTTTTCATCTCCAAACTATCTTGCTTCTTTAACCTATTTTGGCTTCTGTAACCCTTTTCTGCTGAGGTCCTGCCATCCTCTCAGATCTCCTACTGTGGCATATAAACTGACAGGCTCCTGTCAGACCTCTGTGGCAAGCAGCTGCTTGAGAGGGTATTTAGTTATTTATTTATTTATAACACTTTCGATTGCTACATTTAGACCAGTAGATGGAGAATGACGTCATAAAATTACCCAATATATTTTGAATTTTAATAGTGAAAACCGAGCGTCAGTTCAAAAGTAACCAAACATCTTTAATTATTAATTTATAAATATATAAATAATTTATATAGCGGTAATTTTTTAATTTCCGATATATATATATCTATTCCGCTATAAATATATTCCGCTATATAATATCTCCGGTGTTATATTAATTTCCGCTATATAATATTTCCGGTATATTTTTAAGTATATTTATATTTATTATACTTAAAAAAATAACAATACCAGGCTTGTAATCTTTAGTTCCCAGGTTCGAGTCCCAGCTGGGTCAGCGTTGAGATTTATCTCCGCAAAATTCCCCGCCCTGCCCACGGTCAGTAGGGGACACCGATGGGCTTGGAAAGTCCGTCGGATGGGACGTTAAGCCGTGGCCCCGTGTGTGGGAGAGCCATACCCTGTGCACGTTAAAGAACACGCTGGATGGCCTTGACGGGAGGCTACCATCTGTCTCCCAACAGTTGTTCCAGTGGGTCCCCTCCCCCAACCTTCTCTGAGTCTTCGTGGTCCATGTGACCTGACCATTTAGCCCATGGTGTGCAAAAAAGTGCCGCTCAGAGGTAAAACAACCCAACTCAATTCTTATTATTCAAAGTGTCTCTCTGTTCCAATCAGTTGGTGACGTAATTGTCACGCTGAAGAATACGCGAGCGTAATGGGCTCATTGTAGCACGTTCATCTGTCATAACAACATCACAGAGTAATAAAACTAAAGGATGCAATAAACAAACGGATTTTTAACTAGAAGGATAACATATTGCCTCTGGAGAATATGGGACGCTTATTTTCAGAGAAAATGTAATTTTTCATCCGATTTTTTGCACCCTTTAACAATATTAATTCGTTTTAATGGATGATTCAAAAATGTAAAGAATGATATAATTGTAGACAGGCGTCTTCTCTGCCTGTCTGGGCTAGGTTGTTTTTCAATTGACGTGTGTGAGAGAGTATGCAGAAGGGTGTATTTTTGGATTGTTTTTCCTCTGAGCGGCACTTTTTTTGCACCCCATGAGCTAAATGGCCAGGTCACATAACCCCGAAGGCTCAGAGAAAGTTGGGGGAGGGAACCCACTGCAACAGCTGTTGGGAGACAGATGGTAGCCTCCCGTCAAGGCTATCCAGTGTGTTCTTCACCATTGGGTTGTTTTACCTATGAGCGGCACATTTTTGCACACCATGGGCTAAATGTCCTGGTCACAAAGACCCCGAAGACGCAGAGAAAGTTGGGGGAGGGAACCCACAGGAACAGCTGTTGGGATACAGATGGTAGCCTTCCGTCAAGGCCATTCAGTGTGTTCTTCACCATTTGGTTGTTTTACCTCTGAGCAGCACTTTTTTGCACACCATGGGCTAAAGGGCCAGTTCACAAGGACCCCGAAGACTCAGAGAAGGTTGGGGGAGGGAACCCACTAGAACAGCTGTTGGGAGACAGATGGTAACCTTCCGTCAAGGCCATCCAGTGTGTTCTTCACCATTGGGTTGTTTTACCTCTGAGCGGCACTTTTTTGCACACCATGGGCTAAATGGCCAGGTCACAAGAACCCAGAAGGCTCAGAGAAGGTTGGGGGAGGGAACCCACTGGAACAGCTGTTGGGAAACAGATCGTAGCCTCCCGTCAAGGCCATCCAGTGTGTTCTTTAACGTGCCTAGAGTATGGCTCTCCCGCACACAAAAACACGGCTTAATGTCCCATCTGACTGACGGCGGTCTTTCCAAGCCCATGAATTAGGGTAAATATCTCAATCTTGTCAGGATGTTGAACTACCTAGGTGGCTGATATACACAAACTCAGGTGTCTTGTCATATACGCAATCATTTGCAGCATTTTATACTTTATAATATATAAAAAGAGTGACTACACACCTGGTATAGTCACTCAAAAAATTATCCGAACATTATGGTTGATTACAGAATTCAGAAAAAATATCTGGCAACGATATTTTTAGAAATGAGTAATTTGGCAACCTTCGTGTCACGTGACACGAAGGTTGCCAGATCACTCATTTCTAAAAAAATCGTTCCCAGATGATTTTTCTGAATTCTGTAAATCAGCCATAGTGTTCGGATATTTTTTAATATATAAAATGCGTATGAATATATAATGCAACGAATATGGAGCGTGTGAAGTTACCGTTCACAGCAAACTGGAGCGGTTGCGGTTAATGTTCACAGCACATTGGATCGTGTGAGCTCACAAAGACCTAGATCGTGTGGGCTCTCTCACGGAAATATTGAGCGTGTGCAGATACCGTTCACAGCAAACTGGAGCGGTTGCGGTTAATGTTCACAGCACATTGGATCGTGTGAGCTCACAAAGACCTGGATCATGTGGGCTCACTCACGGAAATATTGAGCGTGTGCAGTTACCGTTCACAGCAAACTGGAGCGGTTGCGGTTAATGTTCACAGCATATTGGATCGTGTGAGCTCACAAAGACATGGATCGTGTGGGCTCACTCACGGAAATATTGAGCGTGTGCAGTTACCGTTCACAGCAAACTGGAGCGGTTGCGGTTAATGTTCACAGCAAATTGGATCATGTGAGTTCACAAAGACCTGGATCGTGTATGCTCACTCAAGGAAATATAGAGCGTGTGCAGTTACCGTTCACAGCAAATTGGAGCTGTTGCGGCTAATGTTCACAACACATTGGATCGTGTGAGCTCACAAAGACCTGGATCGTGTGGGCTCACTCACGGAAATATTGAGCGTGTGCAGTTCAGTTCGCAGCAAACTGGAGCGGTTGCGGTTAATGTTCACAGAACATTGGATCGTGTGAGCTCACAAAGACCTGGATCGTGCAGGCTCACTCACGGAAATATTGAGTGTGTGCAGTTACCGTTCACAGCAAACTGGAGCGTTTGCAGTTACCGTTCACAGCACATTGGATCGTGTGGGCTCACTCATGGAAATATTGAGCGTGTGCAGTTACCGTTCACAGCAAACTGGAGCAGTTCCGGTTAATGTTCACAGCACATTGGATCGTGTGAGCTCACAAAGACCTAGATCGTGTGGGCTCACTCACGGAAATATTGAGCGTGTGCAGATACCGTTCACAGCAAACTGGAGCGGTTGCGGGTAATGTTCACAGCACATTGGATCGTGTGATCTCACTCACGGAAATATTGAGCGTGTGCAGTTCAGTTCGCAGCAAACTGGAGCGGTTGCGGTTAATGTTCACAGAACATTGGATCGTGTGAGCTCACAAAGACCTGGATCGTGCGGGCTCACTCACGGAAATATTGAGCGTATGCAGTTACCGTTCACAGCAAACTGGAGCGTTTGCAGTTACCGTTCACAGCACATTGGATCGTGTGGGCTCATTCATGGAAATATTGAGCGTGTGCAATTACCGTTCACAGCAAAGTGGAGCGGTTGTGGTTAATGTTCACAGCACATTGGATCGTGTGAGCTCACAAAGACCTGGATCGTGTGGGCTCACTTACGGAAATATTGAGCGTCTGCAGTTACCGTTCACAGCAAACTGGAGCGGTTGCGGTTAATGTTCACAGCACATTGGATCGTGTGAGCTCACAATGACCTGGATCGTGTGGGCTCACTCACGGAAATATTGAGCGTGCGCAGTTACCATTCACAGCAAACTGGAGCGGTTGCGGTTAATGTTCACAGCACATTGGATCGTGTGAGCTCACAAAGACCTGGATCGTGTGGGCTCACTCACGGAAATATTGAGCGTGTGCAGTTACCGTTCACAGCAAACTGGAGCGGTTGCGGTTAATGTTCACAGCACATTGGATCGTGTGAGCTCACAATGACCTGGATCGTGTGGGCTCATTCACGGAAATATTGAGCGTGCGCAGTTACCGTTCACAGCAAACTGGAGCGGTTGCGGTTAATGTTCACAGCACATTGGATCGTGTGAGCTCACAATGACCTGGATCGTGTGGGCTCACTCACGGAAATATTGAGCGTGCGCAGTTACCGTTCACAGCAAACTGGAGTGGTTGCGGTTAATGTTCACAGCACATTGGATCGTGTGAGCTCACAAAGACCTGGATCGTGTGGGCTCACTCACGGAAATATTGAGCGTGTGCAGTTACCGTTCACAGCAAACTGGAGCGGTTGCGGTTAATGTTCACAGCACATTGGATCGTGTGAGCTCACAAAGACCTGGATCGTGTGGGGTCACTCACGGAAATATTGAGCGTGTGCAGTTGCCGTTCACAGCAAACTGGAGTGTGTGCAGTAACTGCACACTCTCCAGTTTGCCGTGAACGGTAACTGGAGCGTGTACAGTTGCTGTACACGCTCCAGTATTAAATTATTACACATATTAAATTATTGTTTTCTCGTAGCACACTATTAATTATAATTTTTCTTTTCTTTTTCGTTTTGTTATTGACTAGGTTATTAGACGAAAATTTCCTAATTTGACTACAAAAAGATTAGGTACCCGTGGCCAATCAAAGTAAGCTTAATTTTTGTAACTTTTTTTTAATTAAACGTATCATATGTTGGATATATTTCAAGTTATTATAATTGTCAATAAAATAATCCTATGAACTAAATATTTTTATTCTGATGTTTTTTCTGTAAGTATTTTGATTCTGATGTTTTTTTCCTGTAAATATTTTGCTTCTGATGTTTTTTTTTTCTGTAAATATTTTTATTCTGATGTTTTTTTTTCTGTAAATATTTTGATCCTGGTGTTTTTTTTTCTGTAAATATTTTTATTCTGATGATTTTTTTTCTGTAAATATTTTTATTCTGATGTTTTTTTTTTCTCTAAATATTTTTATTCTGTTTTTTTTTTCCGTAAATATTTTTATTCTGATGTTTTTTTTCTGTAAATATATTTATTCTGATGTTTTTTTCTGTAAATATTTTAATTCCGATGTTTTTTATCTGTAAATATTTTGATTCTGATGTTTTTTTTTCTGTAAATATTTTTATTCTGATGTTTTTTTTCCTGTAACTATTTTGATTCTGGTGTTTTTTTTCCTGTAAATATTTTTATTCTGATGTTTTTTTTTCTGTAAATATTTTTATTCTGATGTTTTTTTCTGTAAATATTTTTATTCTGATGTTTTTTTTTCTGTAAATATTTTTATTCTGAAGTTTTTTCCCCTGTAATTCTTTTGATTCTGACGTTTTTTTTTCCGTAAATATTTTGATTCTGATGTTTTTTTCCGTAAATATTTAAGATGTTTTTTTTTCCTTCTGTAAATGATGACTAGATTAGGGCTCTTGGCTACTAATCTAAGAAACCTGGGTTTGATCCCCGGATGAGGCATGGATGTTTGTGCTGTTTTTCTCCTGAGTCCTTCCATCCTCACGGATATTATATTACGACATATAAACTGATAGGCTCCTGTCAGACCTATGTGGCAAGCACCTGCTTGAGGGGTATTTCTTTTTTAAATTTTATGTGAGTATATGTCCCTGAATCTTTAGGCTTAGTGAGTGTTTGATCAATGAGATTTTATTTAATGTTAACATTATCGAATGACGATAAAGCGCAGACTCAACTTTAAAGTTTAAATTCACCTTGCTCTTTAATTCTTTATGATTGCAGATACCATTACTATGGGATAGGAGTGAAAGTAAATTCCGTCTATTACAAGCAACTTAATACTGGAGCTGGACTCACCAGGTGAGACAGGAATTATTTTATGTCACGAATAAGCGAGGGACTGTGTGAAGGTATGTTGCCTCCCACCCACTGTAGCCTCCCACCCCCATGAGATTGGGGGAGGCCTCCATCCGTATTGCCTCTCACCCCAATGAGATTGGGGAGGCCTCCTACCCCTATACAGGTGTCATTACTATGGCATAGGGGTGAAAGCAAATTCCGTCTATTACAAGCAGCTTAATACTGGAGCTGGACTCACCAGGTGAGACAGGAATTTCTTTACGTCACGAAAAAGCGAGGGACTGTGTGAAGGTATGTTGCCTCCCACCCACTGCAGCCTCCCTCCCCCATGAGATTGGGGGAGGCCTCCATCCGTATTGTCCCGCAACCCAATGAGATTGGGAGGCCTCCAACCCCTATACAGGTATCATTACTATGGCATAGGGGTGAAAGCAAATTCCTTCTACTACAAGCAACTTAATACTGGAGCTGGACTCACCAGGTGAGACAGGAATTACTTTACGTCACGAATAAGCGAGGGACTGTGTGAAGGTATGTTGCCTCCCACCCACTGCAGCGTCCCTCCCCCATGAGATTGAGGGAGGCCTCCAGCCGTATAGCCTCTCACCCCAATGAGATTGGGGAGGCCTCCAACCCCTATACAGATATCATTACTATGGCATAGGGGTGAAAGCAAATTCCGTCTATTACAAGCAACTTAATACTGGAGCTGGACTCACCAGGTGAGACAGGAATTACTTTACGTCACGAATAAGCGAGGGACTGTGTGAAGGTATGTTGCCCCCCACCCACTGTAGCCTCCCACCCCCATGAGATTGGGGGAGGCCTCCATCCGTGTTGCCTCACCCCAATGAGATTGGAGAGGCCTCCGACCCCTATACAGATATCATTACTATGGCATAGGGGTGAAAGCAAATTCCGTCTACTACAAGCAACTTAATACTGGAGCTGGACTCACCAGGTGAGACAGGAATTACTTTACGTTACGAATAAGCGAGGGACTGTGTGAAGGTATGTTGCCCCCCACCCACTGTAGCCTCCCACTCCATGAGATTGGGGGAGGCCTCCATCCGTATTGCCTCTCACCCCAATGAGATTGGGGAGGCCTCCGACCCCTATACAGGTATCATTACTATGGCATAGGGGTGAAAGCAAATTCCGTCTATTACAAGGAACTTAATACTGGAGCTGGACTCACCAGGTGAGACAGGAATTACTTTACGTCACGAATAAGCGACGACCTGTGTGAAGGTATGTTGCCTCTCACTCACTGTAGTCTCCTAGCCCCATGAGATTGGAGGGAAGGCCTCCACCCCTATTGCCTCCCACACCTATGAGATTGGGGAGGCCTCCAAATCCTCTTGCCTTCCACCTCTGTGAGATTGGGAGAGGCCTACACCCCCTATTGCTTCCCACCTCCATTGAGAAGGTTAGTAAGGATAATGGAGATTTAACTGCATTGTAGTTAAGGAACTAGTTAGTATTTTATCAAGCATGGCTGCTCAACTCCTGACAATAGATGGCACCACTGGTTACTCAACAGGAAGGCTCATATGTCACTTAGTTGAAGAAATGGTCAGGTCCTCAGTGGCCTAGTGGTTAAGATGACCGGCATTCTTCTGGGTCACAGGAAGGTTTAGTTGAAGAAATGATCAGTTCCTCAGTGGTCTAGAGGTGAAGATGCCCAGCATTCTTCTGGGTCACAGGAAGGTTTAGTTGAAGAAATGATCAGTTCCTCAGTGTTCTAGAGGTGAAGATGCCCAGCATTCTTCTGGGTCACAGGAAGGTTTAGTTGAAGAAATGATCAGTTCCTCAGTGTTCTAGTGGTTAAGATGCCCAGCATTCTCCTGGGTCACAGGAAGGCTTAGTTTAAGAAATGATCAGTTCCTCAGTGGTCTAGCGGTTAAGATGCCCAGCATTCTTCTGGGTAACAGGAAGGCTTAGTTTAAGAAATGATCAGTTCCTCAGTGGTCTATTTTAGCAAGCATTTCTGCTCAACTCCTGACAATAGATGGCGCCACTGGTTACTCAACAGGAAGGCTCATATGTCACTTAGTTGAAGAAATGGTCAGGTCCTCAGTGGCCTAGTGGTTAAGATGACCGGCATTCTTCTGGGTCACAGGAAGGTTTAGTTGAAGAAATGATCAGTTCCTCAGTGGTCTAGAGGTGAAGATGCCCAGCATTCTTCTGGGTCACACGAAGGTTTAGTTGAAGAAATGAGCAGTTCCTCAGTGTTCTAGTGGTTAAGATGCCCAGCATTCTCCTGGGTCACAGGAAGACTTAGTTTAAGAAATGATCAGTTCCTCAGTGGCCTAGCAGTTAAGATGCCCAGCATTCTTCTGGGTCACAGGAAGGCTTAGTTTAAGAAATGGTCAGTTCCTAAATGTTCTAGTGGTTAAGATGCCCAGCATTCTTCTGGGTAACAGGAAGGCTTAGTTTAAGAAATGATCAGTTCCTCAGTGGCCTAGCGGTTAACATGCCCTGCATTCTTCTGTGTCAGAGAAAGGCTTAGTTTAAGAAATGGTCAGTTCCTCAGTGTTCTAGTGGTTAAGATGCCCAGCATTCTTCTCGGTCACAGGAAGTCTTAGTTTAAGAAATGGTCAGTTCCTTAGTGTTCTAGTGGTTAAGATGCCCAGCATTCTCCTGGGTCACAGGAAGACTTAGTTTAAGAAATGGTCAGTTCCTCAGTGGTCTAGCAGTTAAGATGCCCAGCATTCTTCTGGGTCACAGGAAGGCTTAGTTTAACAAATGGTCAGTTCCTCAGTGGTCTAGCAGTTAAGATGCCCAGCATTCTTCTGGGTCACAGGAAGGCTTAGTTTAAGAAATGGTCAGTTCCTCAGTGTTCTAGTGGTTAACATTCCCAGCATTCTTCTGGGTCACAGAAAGGCTTAGTTTAAGAAATGGTCAGTTCCTCAGTGGTCTAGCAGTTAAGATGCCCAGCATTCTTCTGGGTCACAGGAAGGCTTAGTTTAAGAAATGGTCAGTTCCTCAGTATTCTAGTGGTTAAGATGCCCAGCATTCTTCTGGGTCACAGGAAGGCTTAGTTTAAGAAATGGTCAGTTCCTCAGTATTCTAGTGGTTAAGATGCCCAGCATTCTTCTGGGTCACAGGAAGGCTTAGTTTAAGAAATGAACAGTTCCTGAGTGGTCCAGCGGTTAACATGCCCAGCATTCTTCTGGGTCACAGAACGGCTTAGTTTAAGAAATGATCAGTTCCTCAGTGGTCTAGCGGTTAACATGCCCAGCATTCTTCTGGGTCACAGAAAGGCTTAGTTTAAGAAATGGTCAGTTCCTCAGTGGTTTAGCGGTTAAGATGCCCAGCATTCTTCTTGGTCACAGGAAGGTTTAGTTGAAGAAATGATCAGTTCCCCAGTGGTCTAGCGGTTAAGATGCCAAGCATTCTTCTGGGTCACAGGAAGGCTTAATTTAAGAAATGATCAGTTCCTGAGTGGTCTAGTGTTTAAGATGCCAAGCATTCTTCTGGGTCAGAGGAAGGCTTAGTTTAAGAAATGATCAGTTCCTCAGTGGTCTAGCGGTTAAGATGCCCAGCATTCTTCTGAGTCACAGGAAGGATTAATTTAAGAACTGATCAGTTCCTCAGTGGTCTAGCGGTTACGATACCCAGCATTCTTCTGGGTCACAGGAAGGCTTAGTTTAAGAAATGGTCAGTTCCTCAGTGGTCTAGCGGTTAAGATGCCCAGCATTCTTCTGGTTCACAGGAAGGCTTAGTTTAAGAAATGGTCAGTTCCTCAGTGGTCTAGCGGTTAAGATGCCCAGCATTCTTCTGGGTCACAGGAAGGCTTAGTTTAAGAAATGATCAGTTCCTCAATGGTCTAGCGGTTACGATGCCCAGCATTCTTCTGGGTCACAGGAAGGCTTAGTTTAAGAAATGGTCAGTTCCTCAGTGGTCTAGCGGTTAAGGTGCCCAGCATTCTTCTGGGTCATAGGAAAGCTTAGTTTAAGAAATGGTCAGTTCCTCAGTGTTCTAGTGGTTAAGATGCCCAGCATTCTTTTGGGTCACAGGAAGGCTTAGTTTAAGAAATGGCCAGTTCCTCAGTGGTCTAGCGGTTCTTTTGAGGGGGGTGAAGTCTTATGTTCGGATTCCCCCCCCATCGCAACCTAAACCCGGGATATGTGCCTGTGAAGTTTGGAATGGTTCAGGGAATTTAGTTTCTGGGAGACAACGGTCTCAAAGTAAGACTTTGGTAAAAACGAGTAACTTTGGTAAAAGGGTAAAAGGAATAACAAATTATTTCACCGAACAGAAAAGATAAAAATAATGCAGTGCATTGAATAAGATTTTATAGTTTTCTTTGTAATGTATTTTATCGACAGACATAAAATATAGGAATAAAAGAAAATTATCGAAAGACAACTGCTTTGAATTTCAAACCAAATAGAGAAGTTTGAGATTTCGTATAAGACGACAGGATTTGCAGAGGGAGACTCCTGATTCCCTGATCTATCCCCCTGATGTTGACTCTTACTGAACAGTGACTCCGGTCTCAGTAGGGCGTTGGGTTGGATTGCTTTTCCTCTGAGAGGCACTTTTTTGCACACCATGGGATAAATGACCAGGTCACAGGGACCCCGAAGGTTCACAGAAGGTTGGGGGAGGGGACCCACTGGAATAGCTGTTGGGATACAGATGGTAAGCTTCCTGTCAAGGCCATTCAGAATGTTCTTTAACGTTGGGTTGTTTTACCTCTGAGCAGCACATTTTTGAACACAATGTGCTAAATGATCAGGCCACAAGGACCCCGAAGGTTCAGAGAAGGCTGGGGGAGGGGACCCACTGGAACAGCTGTTGGGAGACAGATGGTAGCCTCCCGTCAAGGCCATCCAGCATGTTCTTTAACGTTGGGTTGTTTTATCTCTGAGCGGCAATTTTTTGCACACAATGTGCTAAATGACCAGGCCACAAGGACCCCGAAGGTTCAGAGAAGGTTGGGGGAGGGGACCCAATGGAACAGCTGTTGGGATATAGATGGTAGTCTCCCGTCAAGTCCATCCAGCATGTTCTTTAACGTTGGGTTGTTTTATCTCTGAGCAGCACTTTTTTGCACACAATGTGCTAAATGACCAGGCCATAAGGACCCCGAAGGTTCAGAGAATGTTGGGGGAGGGGACCCACTGGAACAGCTGTTGGGAGACAGATGGTTAGCTTCCCGTCAAGGCCATCCAGCATGTTCTTTAACGTTGGGTTGTTTTATCTCTGAGCAGCACTTTTTTGCACACAATGTGCTAAATGACCAGGCCATAAGGACCCCGAAGGTTCAGAGAATGTTGGGGTAGGGGACCCACTGGAACAGCTGTTGGGAGACAGATGGTTAGCTTCCCGTCAAGGCCATCCAGCGTGTTCTTTAAGTGCACAGGGTATGGCTCTCCCGTACACGGGGCAACGGCTGAACGTCCCATCCGACGGACGGCGGCCTTTCCAAGCCCATCGGTGTTTCCTACTGGGGCAACGGCTGAACGTCCCATCCGACGGACGGCGGCCTTTCCAAGCCCATCGGTGTTCCCTACTGACCATGGGCAGGGCGGGGGAATTTTGTGGAGATAAATCTCAACGCTGACCCAGCTGGGACTCGAACCTGGGAACTACAGATTACGAGTCTGGCACGCTACCAACTGAGCCACCCCCGCCCCAGTTAGTTGGGACTAATGTCCATATTCCGAGCTCTAGTGGGTGTGATGATGGTTGGGAGAGGAGACGCACCTGACAGCTGTTGGGAAGAGGGTGTCAGCCTCCCGTCAAGGCCATCCAGTGTGTTCTTTTATGTGCGTGGGTATTGCTCTCCCACACATGGGGTCATTGCTTAATGTCCTAGAGATTATTCTCTTCCAAACTTCCCACCCTGCCTACAGTGAATAGGGGTCTCCTGTTGGTCTTGAAAAGACCGCCGTCCATCGTATGGGACGTTAAGCCGTGGCCCCGTGGATAGAGGCCTTTTCAAGCCCAACAGTGCCCCAATTCACTGTAGGCAGGGTGGGGAGTTTGGAAGAGAATAATCTCTACTCTTTCCCAGTTGAAACCTATGGCTCTCCCGCACACGGGGCCACGGCTTAACGTCCCATCCGATGGACGGCGGCCTTTTCAAACTCTTCGGTGTCTCCAAGTGGCCGAGGACATGGCCAGGAGTTTTGCGGAGAAAAATCTCAAAGCTGACCCAGCTGGAACTCGAACCTAGTAATTCCAGATTAGTTGTCTGGCGAGCTACCCACTGAACCACTCCGGTCCCCCTGTAGGGCGTGTCGTTGTATTAGAAAGCTTGCAAAAGCTAGGAGTAGCTTCTGGAATTCTTTATTTTGCTTTCAAATGATTTGGGTTGGGTTGTTTCACCTCTGAGCGGCACTTTTTTGCACACCATGGGCTAAATGGCCAGGTCACATGGACCCCAAAGGCTCAAAGAAGGTTGGGGGAGGGGACCCACTGGAACGGATGTTGAGAGATAGATGGTACCCTCCCGTCAAGGCCATCCAGGGTGTTCTTTAACGTCCACAGGGTATGGCTCTCTTGTTGGGCTGTTTTACCTCTGAGCAGCACTTTTTTGCACACCATGGGCTAAATGGCCAGGTCACAAGGACCCCGAAGGATCAGAGAAGGTTGGGGGAGGGGACCCAATGGAACAACTGTTTGGAGACAGATGGTAGCCTCCCGGCAGGGCCATCCAGCGTGTTGTTTAACGTGCACAGGGTATGGCTCTCCCGCTCACGGGGCCACGGCTTAACGTCCCATCCGACGGACGGCGGTCTTTACAAGCCCATTGGTGTCCCCTACTGACCGTGGGCAGGGCGGGGAATTTTGCGGAGATAAATCTCAACGCTGACCCTGCTGGGACTCGAACCTGGGAACTACAGATTACGAGACTGGCGCGCTACCGACTGAGCCACCCCCGCCCTCTTTCAAATGAAGAACAAACAATTATATTGCTAAATTTTTACGTATTTCAAACATTTTTTTTTTCAAGAAATATTTTTAAGTACTGTAAAACGGAAAGGAATAGAAATCCAGTGTCTACCACTTCCCCCTTATTGCTCTTCTTGATCGGTCCTGGTGGTGTACACAGGGTAGGGTTCGATCAATTCACGGTTGGAGAGATCTCTGAGGGGCCCCTTTGCCAACATAAGTTCCCAGGTTCGAGTCCCAGCTAGGTCAGCGTTGAGATTTATCTCCGCAAAATTTCCCGCCCTGCCCACAGTCAGTAGGGGTTTAGGTTGTTTTATCTGAGCGGCACTTTTTTGCACACCATGGGCTAAATGGCCAGGTCACAAGGACCCCGAAGGCTCAGAGAAGGTTGGGGGAGGGGACCCACTGGAACAGCTGTTGGGAGACAGATGGTAGCCTCCCGTCAAGGCCCTCCAGCGTGTTCTTTAACGTGCACAGGGTATGGCTCTCCCGCACACGGGGCCACGGCTTAACGTCCCATCCGACGGACGGCGGCCTTTCCAAGCCCATCGGTGTCCCCTACTGACCGTGGGCAGGGCGGGGAATTTTGCGGAGATAAATCTCAACGCTGACCCTGCTGGGACTCGAACCTGGGAACTACAGATTACGAGACTGGCGCGCTACCGACTGAGCCACCCCCGCCCTCTTTCAAATGAAGGACAAACAATTATATTGCTAAATTTTTACGTATTTCAAACATTTTTTTTTCAAGAAATATTTTTAAGTACTGTAAAACGGAAAGGAATAGAAATCCAGTGTCTACCACTTCCCCCTTATTGCTCTTCTTGATCGGTCCTGGTGGTGTACACAGGGTAGGGTTCGATCAATTCACGGTTGGAGAGATCTCTGAGGGGCCCCTTTGCCAACATAAGTTCCCAGGTTCGAGTCCCAGCTAGGTCAGCGTTGAGATTTATCTCCGCAAAATTTCCCGCCCTGCCCACAGTCAGTAGGGGACACCGATGGGTGTGGAAAGCCTGCCGTCAGTCGGATGGGTTGTTAAGTCGTGGCCCCGTGTGCGGGAGAGCTATACCTGTGCACGTTAAAGAACACGTTGGATGGCCTTGACGGGAGGCTACCATCTGTCTCCCAAAAGCTGTTCCAGTGGGTCACCTCCCCCAACCTTCTCTGAGCCTTCGGGGTCCTTGTGATCTGGCCATTTAGCCCATGGTGTGCAAAAAAGTGCCGCTCAGAGGTAAAACAACAACAACACAACAAAACTTGCCAACATAAAAGGACCGCTTAGATGCCCTCGTCTGAATGGTCAGGTCACAAGGACCCTGAGGATTTGCTGAAAATTGAGGAAGGAGTAGCCTTCCATTTGACCTGGTCATTTTAACCAGGTCTGAACAATCCCAAACTCTTAAAGAAATTGGGGAAAGGGGATCCGTTGGACAGCTTTTAGGAGACAGATGGTGTGCACAAGGTCTTTGATGTGCACAAGGTCACACAGAACTCCCCACCCTCTCCACGGTCAGTAGGAGGCAGTGTGTTGGAGAGCCATACCCTGTGCACGTTAAAGAACACGCTAGATGGCCTCGACGGGAGGCTACCATCAGTCTCCCAACAGCTGTTCCAGTGGTCCCCTCCCCTAAACTTCTCTCAGCCTTCGGGGTCCATGTGACCTGGTCATTTAGCCCATGGTGTGCAAAAAAAGTGCCTCTCAGAGGTAAAACAACCCAATGGTAAAGAACACGCTGTATGACCTTGACGGGAGGCTACCATTTGTCTCTTAACAGCTGTTCCAGTGGTCTCCTCCCCCAACCTTCTCTCAGCCTTCGGGGTCCACGTGACCTGGCCATTTAGCCCATGGTGTGCAAAAAAAAGTGCCGCTCAGATGTAAAACACCCAAATGATAAAGAACACGCTGGATGGCCTTGACGGGAGGCTACCATCTATCTCCCAACAGCTGTTCCATTGGGTCCCCTCCCCCAACCATCTCCGAGCCTTCGGGGTCCATGTGACCTGATCATTTAGCCCATGGTGTGCACAAAAAGTGCCGCTCAGAGGTAAAACAACACAATGTTAAATAACACGCTGTATGGCCTTGACGGGAGACTACCATCTGTCTCCCAACAGCTGTTCCATTGGGTCACCTCCCCCAACCTTCTCTGAGCCTTCGGGGTCCATGTGACGTGACCATTTAGCCCATGGTGTGCAAAAAAGTGCCGCCCAGATGTAAAACACCCCAATGTTGAAGAACACGCTGGATGGCCTTGACGGGACGCTACCATCTGTCTCCCAACAGCTGTTCCAGTGGGTCACCTCTTCCAACCTTCTCTGAGCCTTCAGGGTCCATGTGACGTGGCCATTTAACCCATGGTGTGCAAAAAAAGTGCCGCTCAGGTAAAACATCTCAACTCAACCTTGTTTTAAGTTTCTGGGTAGGTCACTAGACCTATTAGTGCATATTTTCACTAAATTATCATAAAATTGACCTAAATGTAAAAGCATTTCTTTGTACTTTCAGATTTTCTGGATTCAGAATGAAAACTACAAATGTAAGTAACAACATTTGAGTGGTATCTGAATATATAATTTTCATGAAAAGTTTTATATACTGCTTTTTAAAAAACGATATGGTGGTTTCTAAACATAATTAAACATCATAAATTTTCATGAAAAATTTTATTGACTAGTTTTTAAAAAATGAGCTGTTCATTTCTGAACATAATTAAACATCATAATGAAATTTATTCAAATCTCGATTTTCAACCATATTCTTTCAATAATTAAAGTGGTATAGAAGATTAAACATTTCACGACTGATATGTCCATATGAATTAATCCAACACCTCCTATAACAGTGTACCAAATTTTTGACGTCACTTAGGTAGTCCGTAGATCGTAGATCGTATAATCATATTCGATGTACCGGGTAATAATTTTACCCCCAACTATCTCCATCATAAAGATATGCCTATTTGGCATGAGTAACATGCATGTTTCTGCACATTGCATGATTCTCCCTCCCATGCTATGGTCTAACGTCTCATCCAAAAGAGAGCTGCCGTTTCATGCCCATTTGTGGCCCCTACTGAATGAAGCCAGGCTGAGGGGTTTTGCGGAGATAAATCTTAAGGTTGGTACAAATGGGATTTGAAACCTACAATAGTGAAAAATGCTGCAAATATAGAAACTCGCCAGGCTTTGGATTGGATTGTTTTACCTCTGAGCGGCACTTTTTTGTACACCATGGGATAAATGGCCAAGCCACAAGGACCCCGAAGGCTCAGAGAAGGTTGGGGGAGGGGCCCCACTGGAACAGCTGTTGGGAGACAGATGGAAGCCTCCCGTCAAGGCCATCCAGCGTGTTCTTTAACGTGCACAGGGTATGGCTCTCTCCCGCACACGAGCCACGGCTTCCGCACACGGTGCCACTGCTTAACGTCCCATCCGACGGACGGCGGTCTTTCCAAGCCATTCGGTGTCCCCTTCTGACCGTGGGCAGGGCGAGGAATTTTGCGGAGAAAAATCTCAAAGCTGACCCAGCTGGGACTCGAACCTGGGAACTACAGATTACGAGCCTGGCGCGCTACCGACTGAGCCACCCCCGCCCCTTCTCCCCTGGAGCTCCTTGCTCAGAGAAAGTTGGGGGAGGGAACCCACTGGACAGCTGTTGGGAGACATATTGTTGCCTCCCGTCAAGGGGCGGGGGTGGCTCAGTCGGTAGCGCGCCAGGCTCGTAATCTGTAGTTCCCAGGTTCGAGTCCCAGCTGGGTCAGCGTTGAGATTTATCTCCGCAAAATTCCCCGCCCTGCCCACGGTCAGTAGGGGACACCGATGGGTTTGGAAAGGCCGCCGTCCGTCGGATGGGACGTTAAGCCGTGGCCCCGTGTGCGGGAGAGCCATACCCTGTGCACGTTAAAGAACACGCTGGATGGCCTTGACGGGAGGCTACCATCTGTCTCCCAACAGCTGTTCCAGTGGGTCCCCTCCCCCAACCTTCTCTGATCCTTCGGGGTCCATGTGACCTGGCCATTTAGCCCATGGTGTGCAAAAAAGTGCCGCTCAGAGGTAAAACAACCCAACCCAAGCCTCCCGTCAAAGCCAACGAGTTGTGTTCTTTAACGTGCACAGGGTATGACTCTCCCGCACACGGGATCACGGCTTAACGTCCAATCCGACGGACGGTGGTCTTTCCAAGCCCATCGGTGTCCCCTACTGACCATGGGCAGGGCGAGGAATTTTGCGGAGATAAATCTCAAAGCTGACCCAGCTGGGACTCGAACCTGGGAGCTACAGATTACGAGCCTGGCGCGCTACCGACTGAGCCACCCCCGCCCCCTACCTAGGCCACACATATATTAAAGATTCTGTTTCTGTCCACCACGGCGTGTAAGATTTTCCTCTTTAATTTCTTCAGAATCTAAAGAGAATTATTTTCATTTGTATATATTTATTCTGTTGGGTGTAGACTGCAATATCTCTGTCAGCTTAATAACTTTAAAGGAAAAAATGAATGGGAAAATGTTACAAAATATATTGCACAGTTTCTTACACTAAGAGAGCGAAATTGTTTGCTATTTTAAGACGACGTTAATGTCTGTCAAAATTTTGTTTGAGGCATTTATCACAATAAAGCTATCTGATATTTATGATTTATTTCTTGAGACAATTCATCTAATATTACATCATGGTTTGGTTTACCTCTGAGCGGCACATTTTTCTACACAGTGGGGTAAATGGTTAGGTCACAAGGAACCCCGAAGGCTCAGAGAATGTTGTGGGAGGGGACCCACAAGAACAGCTGTTGGGAGACAGATGGTAGCCTCCCGTCAAGACCATCCAGTGTGTTCTTTTACGTGCAAGGGATATGGCTCTACCGGACAAGGTGTCAGGATTAAACGTCCCATCTGACGTCCCATCCGCCCTTCCAAGCCCATCAGTTTCCACTACTGACCGTGGGCAGGGAGATTTGCGGAGGAAAATCTCAACGCTGACCCAGCTGGGACTCGAACCTGGGAACTAGCAGATTACGAACCCAGGGTGCTACCGACTGTGCCATCCCCACCTTCCGTTCTAAAATGACGTCAAACATTATTCTGTTGCTTTAGCACCATACCGAGATGGAGAAAATAACAGTCAAAGAATTTACAGAGTTTGGGAAATCTGAAGTAATCACATCCCAAAATTGCTAATTTTGAAATATTTGGACATACTGGATTTATAGTACATTCTAACTGAACACTTAATTTTCTGAAGTTCGTAACTTCGAAGTTAAACCCCAAACAAAATTATTTTACACTTTAAAATATTTTATGAATGGTAGCTAAAATTTTGTTTGACTTTCAGTTATAGAGTATTCTTAATATGAAATTAATCAAAATTTACAAGCCAAATAGTATTCAAATTGATAACACCGTTGTTGCAAATATCTTAAGACGAAATAGAGAAAAAAAACTATGAAAATTATATTTCGTAATAAATCTGCTTGGCAGCAGATTTCTTCTGTCGCAGAAATGTAAACAACAAATGCATCATTTAAATATAATAAATGCAAAATAAGGTAATGTTCAATCAGAGAACTCGTACTTAATATTTGCTGCTATAGCCGAAGGAACAGATATTTCCTGTACAGTCGCTCAAAAAAGTATCCGAACACTACGGTTGATTATAGAATTAAGAAAAAATATCTGGCAAAGATTTTTTTAGAAATTAGTGATCTGGCAACCTTCGTGTCACGTGATTACAGAATTCAGGAAAAATATCTGGAGCGTGTACAGCAACTGTACACGCTCCAGTTAACTTTCACAAACTGGAGCGTGTGCAGTTACTGCACACGCTCCAGTTTGCTGTGAACGGTAACTGCACACGCTCAATATTTCCGTGAGTGAGCCCACACGATCCAGGTCTTTGTGAGCTCACACGATCCAATGTGCTGTGAACATTAACCGCAACCAACCTTCCTGTCACGTGACACGAAGGTTGCCACATCACTAATTTCTAAAGAAATCGTTGCCAGATATTTTTTCTGAATTCTGTGGCAAGCAGCTGCTTGAGGGGGTATTTATTTTATTTATTATAATCAACCACAGTGTTCGGATACTTTTTTGAGCGACTGTACTACGTGGAATCGCCTTATATACTTTTATTAAAGAAAACCATAAGGTTATTGACTCATTAAATAAGCTTCCTCGATTTATTGAAAAAAAAACCTTTCGCCTTTTCAACTTCGCTCAGTCGGTTCGCTTGTGCAACTTCGCTCAGTCGGTAGCGCGCCAGGCTCGTAATCTGTAGTTCCCAGGTTCGAGTCCCAACTGGGTCAGCTTTGAGATTTATCTCCGCAAAATTCCCCGCCTTGCCCACGGTCAGTAGGGGACACCGATGGGCTTGGAAAGGCCGCCGTCCGTCGGATGGGACGTTAAGCCGTGGCCCCGTGTGCGGGAGAACCATACCCTGTGCACGTTAAAGAACACGCTGGATGGCCTTGACGGGAGGCTACCATCTGTCTCCCAACAGCTGTTCCAGTGGGTCCCCTCCC
Organism: Ryuthela nishihirai; assembly: GCA_038380435.1. Lineage (NCBI taxonomy): Eukaryota > Metazoa > Arthropoda > Arachnida > Araneae > Heptathelidae > Ryuthela > Ryuthela nishihirai. The sequence continues at coordinate 1,416,283 of JAWZYU010000055.1, forward strand.
CCAACCTTCTCTGAGCCTTCGGGGTCCATGTGACCTGGCCTTTTTAGCCCATGGTGTGCAAAAAAGTGCCGCTCAGAGGTAAAACATCCCAACCTTTTCAACTATTTATCTTGATACAGTAATCTTATCACTTCTTCTGATCTAGCGTATGTTTTTTTAAAGTGTATAATTAAGCAGGGAATTAATATAGAAATTTCACAGAGCTAAGAATACTGGTATTATATCTATAACAGAAGGCCGATGGACCAAAGTATGACGTCATCGTAAGTAATCTAGAAAAATTCTTAGAATTCTTTTTCTAATTTTACTACTAGTATATTAGTATGATAATAAAAATATTTATTTATATATAGACTTTATTTAGAAGGAAAATTACTCAAATTACTTAGAAATTATCATAATGCTAATACATACGAATAATTTTCTTTTAAATATAATATATTTATAAATAATCCGTAACAGGTTATTAGCACGATTACAGGACTACTAATGTGACGTCATAACTTCGTCCATCCAACACCTTCTATAACAGAAGGCCAGTGGACGATGGGCGGGGGTGGTCAGTCGGTAGCGCGCCAGACTCGTAATCTGTAGTTCCCAGGTTCGAGTCCCAGCTGGATCAGCGTTGAGATTTATCTCTGCAAAGCTCCCCGCCCTACCCACGGTCAGTAGGGGACAGCGATGGGCTTGGAAAGGCCGCCGTCCGTCGGATGGGACGTTAAGCCGTGGCCCCGTGTGCGGGAGAGCCATACCCTGTGCACGTTAAAGAACACGCTGGATGGCCTTGACGGGAGGCTACCATCTGTCTTCTAACAGCTGTTCCAGAGGGTCCCCTCCCCCAACCTTCTCTGAGCCTTCGGGGTCCATGTGACCTGGCCACATTTTTTAAAATAGAGCTAGCTTCCATAGACGTAATGTAAATTTTCGATTGCAGCGCCCTCTAAATATGGCAAATTCGTGCATTGCAGAGAAGCCACCTAGCCAGGGAGAGGAGCCAGTTCCTTGCGTTATTTTTCTACCGCCCAGCAACGTTTTCAATGCCCAGCAACGTTTTTCAAGTACCGCCCAGCAACGTTTCAATGTCGTAATTAGTGACGTGTTACACCACGTCACTAATTTTACATTCACTTTAGCTCTATTCAAAGTGTTCATTTTCTAAATTTTACCATCATAATTTTCCTTTTTACAAGGATTAGTTAAAATTATTTTCTTTAATAAAACCCCATTTTGTAAAACAGATAGTCACTAAGAAAAAATTTTTTAATATTTTGAATATTCTACAATATTTAATATATTATAATAAATTGAAATTTATGGCTCTATGAGAGATAACATGTTTTGTTTAATTATATTTTATAGAATTTTAGATATTTTCAATAAAGAAATTTCGAGATTTTAGATATTTTCAATAAAGAAATTTCAATAAAGAATTCCTATCGAGTTTCTTAGTTATATAAATTGTCAATAGATGGCAGCAGGCACTTCTCGTATCAACCATAAAAAATTTACTATTAGAACAAAACTGCAGACACCTATATACATCGATATGCTCCAGGGATCACAAACCTGCAACATACATTCACTTATATATATTCGCAAGATGATTAACTGTATTATTAATTTACATATTAATTTTAAAAATTCTGCAAATTTACTCAAAATAAACATACAACGGTTTTTTTTAGGTATCGTAAAATGCACTCCTGAACGAGATAAAACACTCTTTGAATAACTTTAGGGTCAGCTACCACTGTGCCAAACAGCCATGGCTGTTAGACATTTGGAAACACTGGTTAGATCGCAATATACATACCAATAGTAAGACAAACCATAGCTGCATTGGGCTAAAATGATTGCACTGCGCATGCGCAGATCGCCCCTTACAATTGTACAGTTGTACTGCACATCAATTTGCCACGTTCAGCTTCGGTAACATTCCGCAGAACGGCGCCACTTACGCTTGTGCGAAGCTTGCCTTCTTCTCCTTAGACCTTCTGTGACCTGGCCATTTAGCCTATGGTGTGCAAAAAAGTGCCGCTCAGAGGTAAAACAACCCAACCCAACCTATTAGACCTTGAAAAAGAACGTGCTATGGTCTGTACTGCGGTAATGTAGATTTCATAAATGTAGTTAATAGATTCGTCGTATCACGAGTGATACGTACCCGATATAGATTATGGCACGCTTTCCGTTCGAAGATTAAACGAACGAAATTTAACTTTCTATATTTTAAACTAAAAGAAAATGGGTAGTTTCTATTTTAATAAGATATTTCAAATGAAACACTTAAAGAGAACTTAAACATATTACAATTAATATATTGTAAAGCCATATAATTATTTTTGCATAAACTCCTGCCCAAAATGTGAACAATATAGATAATAAAATATATTGAAAATGGTTATCAAGAAATACCAATAAAATATCTTTTGGAAAGCTGTTGTTACCTGATTTAAATAACAACAAGTGTGTTGCCTCTGAGCGACAATTTTTTTGCACATAATGAGATAAATGGCCAGGTCACAAGGATCCCGAGGTCTCAGAGCAAAGAAGGTCTAAGGAGAAGTTCGAGCTGTAGCTAAGCGTAAGTGGCGCCGCTAGGCGGATCTTCTCAGAACTAGATCCTGGCAGAATGGTTTGCAGCCACAGAAACAACTGTAAGACGCGATCTGCGCATGCGCAGTGCAATCGTTTTAGCACACTGCAATTATGGTTTGTCTTAGTCTTCAAATATTTAATGAATGTGATTTAATTAGTGTTTCATCCTGTCTAACGATCATGGCTATTTTTCTACAGTGGTGGATTAGCGAAAAGTTATTCAATGAGTATTTTATCCCGTTCAGGAGTGCATTTTACGATTATTTTAAGTCTTTGTATGTTTATTTTGAGTAATTTTGCAGAAGTTTTAAAAATAATATGTAAATTAATACATTTAATCATCTTACGAATATATTATAAGGCAATGTATATTGTGGGTTTGTGTTACCTGGAGCAAATCGATGTACATTGGCTTCTGCACTTTGCTCTAACATGTAATTCTTTTTTTATGGTTGATACAGGAAGTGCCTGCTGCCATCTGTTGAACATTTATACAAGTATAAAACTCATTATGATATTTATTGAAAATACGAAGAATTGTATAAAATATAATTATATAGAACATGTTATCGTACATTGACTCATAAATCTCAATATATTATAATATACTAAATGCTGTAGGTTGTTCAAAATATTAAAATTTTGTTCTTTAGCATAGCTACTACCAGTTTTACAAAATTGGATTTTACTAAAGATAATGATTTCATTACATTTTGATATTTTCTTTCTAAACGAAAAAAAAATTATGATTGTACCTCCTGAAGAAAATGAACATTTTTCAGAGTCAAATGGTAGCCTCCCGTCAAGGCCATCCAGCGTGTTCTTAACGTGCACAGGTATGGCTCTCCCGCACACTGGGCCAAGGCTTAACGTCCCATCCTACGGACGGTGGCCTTTCCAAGCCCATCGGTGTCTCCTACTGACCGTGGACAGGGCGGGGAATTTTTGCGGAGATAAATCTCAACGCTGACCCAGCTGGGACTCGAACCTGCGAACTACAGATTACGAGACTGGCGCGCTACCGACTGAGCAACCTCCGCCCCCAGATGGCACGAGAATATATATTTATTTTAGGAAGGCGAGCGCAATTTCGTTTGAAAGTGGCATAATATATATTTTCATTAGGGGACAAAAAAAATAAGTTTTTTTTTTTTGAGAGAGACCATTTGCTTTACAGCGGCAAAAATACATTTTTAATGGAGGGCGGCAGAAGCAAAGTTATTGAGAGAGAAAAGAATTTGATATAAGGACGGTAAAAGTAACTTTTTTTTGAAAGCGGCAAAAGTAACTTTTAATTTTTGAGTTGAACAGGTAAATTTTTATTTTAGGGCGCCAAAAAAGTAAATTTCTATTTTAGGGCGGCAAAAATACATTTTTAATGGAGGGCGGCAGAAGCAAAGTTATTGAGAGAGAAAAGAATTTGATGTAAGAACGGCAATAATGCAGTGCTGCATTATACAAATTATTCTATGCGAGATAATGGGAAAAGGTTTCTGTTACCACTTGCAAATAAAGAAATTATGCACGAACACTTTGATTATTTGGCCCCTAAAATTTTTAACTCTTTACCGATTATAATTCGAAATGAAACTAATTTTATGCATTTCAGATCTCTCACTGCTAATTATCTAATGACCATTACAAATGCAGACAGCCTGTTTTCAGGGTTAAAGTAAAAAAAAAATAATTCGCTTTTATAAATTCTGTGTTGTTTTTGTATATATATATTTTTTTCTTTATGTAAAGTTGAGTGTCAGTGTTGCCAAAATTATGTATTTAAATAATTTGTAAATTAACCTACATGAGCTTAGATGCTCTTGGGTTAATAAGAGTATTACAAATATCTGTTGTTTGTAACCTTATTATTATAATAAAACTGAACTGAACAAAAGTAACTTTTTTTTGAAAGCGGCAAAAGTAACTTTTAATTTTTGAGTGGAACAGGTAAATTTTTATTTTAGGGCGCCAAAAAAGTAAATTTTTATTTTAGGGCGCCAAAAAAGTAAATTTTTATCTTAGGGCGCCAAAAAAGTAAATTTTTATTTTAGGGCGCCAAAAAAGTAAATTTTTATGTTAGGGCGCCAAAAAAGTAAATTTATTTTAGGGCGGCAAGAATCAGATGTACTTTAGTACGACAAAAAATAAATTTTATTTCAAGGCAGCAAAAAAGTGAATTCATTTCGAGGAGCCACAAATTAAATTTTGGATTTGAGGGCGGCAGAAGACAGATGATATTGGTGACAGCAAGAAAAAAAAATCTTTGAGGCAGCGAAAAGTAAATTTATCTGTAAGCGGCAAAAGTACTCGTATTTTAGGGCGGCAAAAATAGATGTTTTTGAGGGCAGTATGAAGCGATTTGTTTTAGGGCTGCAAAAAGTAGATTTTGAGGGCGATATGAAGTGATTTATTTGAGGGCGGCAAAAGTAGATTTTGAAGGGCGAAAAAAATTTTGATTTTGAGGGCGGTATGAAGTGATTTATTTGAGGGCGGCAAAAGTAGATTTTGAAGGCAGTATAAAGTGATTTATATTAGGGCGGCAAAAATTAGATTTTGAGGGCAGTATAAAGTGATTTATTTTAGGGCGGAAAAATTATATTTATTTGAGGGCAATATGAAATGATTTGTTTTAGGGCGGCAAAAAGTATACAATTTGAGAACAGTATGAAGTGATTTATTTTAGGGCGGCAATATATATATATATTTAGAGCGATATGAAATGATTTATTTTAGGGTGGCAAAAGTAGATGCATTTGAGGGCGGTATGAAGTAATTTATTTTAGGGCGGAAAAAGTACATTTTGTTTGAGAGTGGCAGAAAGTAAATTGAGGGTAGGAAAATTAAATTTAGTTTAGGGTGGCAGAAGTAAATTTTTATTTGAAGGCGGCAAAAAATATTTTTCTAAATGAGGGGAAAAAGAAATTTTAATTGAGGGTGGGCAAAAGGTGTGATTTATCATTATTTAATTTTTTTCTGAAACGTGTTATTATTTATAGGGACATCATAAAAAGGCGGAAATATATTCCCCAAATAAAAAAACCGTGCTTCAAGAATTTCCGAGTTTTGAGGATTATAATGTACCGAGTGAACTTAGCAGGACAAAGGTCAGTTATTTTCAAAACAATAAAAATTGAATAGAAATCATTTTTTTAAAGGAAATAAATTTATAGAATTATATTTTAATAAAAAAAATATCAATGTTCTTTTCAGGTACGGAGTTTTCTTATCATGTACAAAACCCACTGTCAAAGGATTCTAGGCCACGTGATCAATTCCGGTTTCGAAGAGGTAAGAACATTTTGGTTTTTTTTAATTTTTCTTGAATAAAGCTCAAATTAGAAGAAAACTAGAAAAAAAATACACATCGCTTTCGGCGAACATAAAATGCTCATATTCAAAAAGAAAGAAGCTTTCATTTTTTTGACATTTTGCGTCTTCTGACGGTGGAAATTACAGCTAATGAATGATTGGATAAATGTAGAGGCCCTATATAGGTAGAGGTTGGCAATCTCCAAATTGGACGCTATGTTTTGTCGTCTCTAGGATTGTTTAACGTGCATAGCTTATTGGTATGGTATGGGTTGGGTTGTTTTACCTCTGAGCGGCACTTTTTTGCACACTATGGGCTAAATGAGCAGGTCATATGGACCCCGAAGGCTGAGAGAAGATTGGGGGAGGGGACCACTGGAACACCTGTTGAGAGACAGATGGTAGCCTCCCGTCAAGGCCACCAGCGTGTTCTTTAACGTAGGATTGTTTTACCTCTGAGCGGCACTTTTTTGCACACCATGGGCTAAATGGCCAGTTCACATGGACCCCGAAGGCTCAGGGAAGGTTGGGGCAGGGGACCCACTGGAACAGCTGTTGGGAGACATATGGTAGCCTCCCGTCAAGGCCATCCAGCGTGTTCTTTAACGTAGGATTGTTTTACCTCTAAGCGGCACTTTTTTGCACACCATTGGCTAAATGGCCAGGTCACATGGACCCCGAAGGCTCAAAGAAGGTTGGGGGAGGGGACCCATTGGAACAGCTGTTGGGAGACAGATGGTAACCTCCCGTTAAGGCCATCCAGGGTGCTCTTTACCGTAAGATTGTTTTACATCTCAGCGGCACTTTTTTGCAAACCATGGGCAAAATGGCCAGGTCACATGGATCCCGAAGGCTCAGAGAAGGTTGGGGGAGGGGACCCACTGGAACAGCTGTTGGGAGACAGATGGTAGCCTCCCGTCAAGGCCATCCACCGTGTTCTTTAACGTAGGATTGTTTTACCTCTTTGCGGCACATTTTTGCACACCATGGGCTAAATGGCCAGGTCACATGGACCACGAAGGCTCAAAGAAGGTTGGGGGAGGGGACCCACTGGAACAGCTGTTGGGAAACAGATGGTAGCTTCCCGTCAAGGCCATCCAGCGTGTTCTTTAACGTAGGATTATTTTACCTCTGAGCAGCAATTTTTGCACACCATGGGCTAAATGGCCAGGTCACATGGACCACGAAGGCTCAAAGAAGGTTGGGGGAGGGGACCCACTGGAACAGCTGTTGGGAGACAGATGGTAGCCTCCCGTCAAAGTCATCCAGTGTGTTCTTTAACGTAGGATTGTTTTACCTCTGAGCGGCACTTTTTTGCACACCATGGGCTAAATGGCCAATTCACATGGACCCCGAAGGCTCAAAAAATGTTGGGGGAGGGGACCCGCTTTAACAGCTGTTGGGAGACAGATGGTATCCTCCCGTCAAGGCCATCCAGCGTGTTCTTTAACGTAGGATTTTTTACCTATGAGTGGCCCTTTTTTGCACACCATGGACTAAATGGCCAGTTCACATGGACCCCGAAGTCTCAGGGAAGGTTGGGGCAAGTGACCCACTGGAACAGCTGTTGGGAGACATATGGTAGCCTCCCATCAAGGCCATCCAGCGTGTTCTTTTACGTGCACAGGGTATGGCTCTACCGAACACGGCGACACGGCTTAACGTCCCATCCGACGGACGGCGGCCTTTTCAAGCCCATCAGTGTCCGCTACTGACCGTAGGCAGGGCGTGGAATTTGTTGGAGATAAATCTCAACGCTGACCCAGCTGGACTCGAACCTGGGAACTACAGATTACGAGACTGGCGCGCTACCGACTGAGCCACCCCCACCCCTGGTATGGTATGGTATTTATGGATTCCGTAAAAGGGTAGGGAAATATATGATACATATTTCATTGTTAATGTTTGGAAGCACTTTAGAAAAAGGCTAAAAAGGGAAAAGTAAATTTTAGGGCTTTATCTTTATATATAAAAAGATATAATTCGCAGTAAACATCGAACTTTTTTGTTTATACAGATAAATAAAAAAATTCTTTTTGTGTTAGATAGGTTTTAATGATATATTACGATTTGCATTTTTCGAATCTCCAAATTGTTATAACTGCGCCCTCTAACGATGGAAATTTTTGAAAACTTCAAAATGTCAAACGAATATTCTAAGCGATTCTAATGTTAGAAGTTTGAAATTTTGGTTTTGAGTTGGGTTGGGTTGTTTTACCTCTGAGCGGCACTTTTTTGCACACCATGGGCTAAATGGCCATATCACATGGACCCCGAAGGCTCGAAGAAGGTTGGGGGAGGGGACCCACTGGAACAGCTGTTGGGAGACAGATGGTAGCCTCCCGTCAAGGCCATCCAGCGTGTTCTTTAACGTTGGGTTGTTTTACCTCTGAGCGGCACTTTTTTTGCACACCATGGGCTAAATGGTAAGGTCACATGGACCCCGAAGGCTCAGAGAAGGTTGGGGGAGGGGACACACTGGAACAGCTGTTGGGAGACAGATGGTAGCCTCCCGTCAAGGCAATCCACCGTGTTCTTTAACGTTGGATTGTTTTACCTCTGAGCGGCACTTTTTTGCACACCATGGGCTAAATGGCCAGGTCACAAGGACCCCGAGGCTGAGAGAAGGTTGGGGGAGGGGACACACTGGACTCCTCTCCCTGGCTAAGTTGCTTCACTGCGATGAAAGAATCTGCCATATTTAGAGGGCGCTGCAATCGAAAAGCTTACATTAAGCTTATGAAAGCTAGCTTTCTTCTCCCTTAGAAACTCCTTGGACAGGTCACATGGACCCCGAAGGCTCAGAGAAGGTTGGGGGAGGGGACCCTCTGGACTCCTCTCCCTGGTTAGGTGGCTTCACTGCAATGCAGGAATCTGCCCTATTTAGAGGGCGCTAATATCGAAAAGTTTACATTAAGCTTATGAAAGCTAGCTCTATTGTCTATTAGACACTCCTTGGCCAAGTCACATAGACCCCTAAGGCTCAGAGAAGGATGGGGGAGGGGACCCTCTGGACTCCTCTCCCTGGCTAGGTGGCTTCACTGCAATGCAATAATATGCCATATTTAGAGGGCGCTGCAATCGAAAAGTTTACATTAAGCTTATGAAAGCTAGCTCTCTTCTCCGTTAGACACTCCTTGGCTACCTCACATGGACCCCGAAGGCTCAGAGAAGGTTGGGAGAGGGGACCCTCTGGACTCCTCTCCCTGGCTAAGTGGCCTCACCGCAATGCACAAATTTGCGATATTTACAGGGCGCTGCAATCGAGAAGTTTACATTAAGCTTATGAAATCTAGCTGTCTTCTCCCTTAGACACACCTTGGCTACGTCACATGGACCCCAAAGGCTCAGAGAAGGTTGTGGGAGGGGACTCTTTGGACTCCTCTTCCTGGCTAGGTGGCTTCACTGCAATGCAGGAATTTACCATATTTAGAGGGCGCTGCAATCGAAAAGTTTCCATTAAGCCTATGAAAGCTAGCTCTCTTCTCCCTTAGACACTCCTTGGCCAGGTCACATGGACTCGTAAGATTCAGAAAAGGTTGGGGGAGGGGACCCTCTGGACTCCTCTCCCTGGCTAGGTGGCTTCACTGCAATGCAGGAATCTGCCATATTTAGAGGGCGCTGCAATCGAAAAGTTTTCATCAAGCTTATGAAAGCTAACTCTCTTCTCTATTAGACACTCCTTGGCCAGGTCACATGGACCCCGAAAGTTCAGAGAAGGTTGGAACCCTCTGGACTCCTCTCCCTGGCTAGGTGGCTTCACTGAAATGCACGAATTTGCTGTATTTAGAGGGCGCTGCAATCGAAAAATTTCCATTAAACTTATGAAAGCTAGCTCTCTTGTCCCTTAGACACTCCTTGGCCAGGTCACATGGACCACGAAGGCTCAGAGTTGGTTGGGGGAGGGGACCCTCTCGACTCCTCTCCCTGGCTACGTGGCTTCGCTGCAATGCAGGAATCTGCCATATTTAGAGGGCGCTGCAATCGAAAAGTTTGCATTAAGCTTATGAAAGCTAGCTCTCTTCTCCCTTAGACACTCCTTGGCCAGGTCGCATGGACCCCGAAGGCTCAGAGAAGGTTGGGGGAGGGGACCCTCTGGACTCCTCTCCCTGGTTAGGTGGCTTCACTGCAATGCAGGAATCTGCCCTATTTAGAGGGCGCTGCATTCGAAAAGTTTACATTAAGCTTATGAAAGCTAGCTCTCTTGTCTATTAGACACTCCTTGGCCAGGTCACATGGACCCCTAAGGCTCAGAGAAGGATGGAGGAGGGGACCCTCTCGACACCTCTCCCTGGCTAGGTGGCTTCACTGCAATGCAGTAATATGCCATATTTAGAGGGCGCTGCAATCGAAAAGTTTACATTAAGCTTATGAAAGCTAGCTCTCTTCTCCCTTAGACACTCCTTGGCCAGGTCGCATGGACCCCGAAGATTCAGAGAAGGTTGGGGGAGGGGACCGTCTGGACTCCTCTCCTTGGTTAGGTGGCTTCACTGCAATGCAGGAATCTGCCGTATTTAGAGGGCGCTGCATTCGAAAAGTTTACATTAAGCTTATGAAAGCTAGCTCTCTTGTCTATTAGACACTCCTTGGCCAGGTCACATGGACCCCTAAGGCTCAGAGAAGGATGGAGGAGGGGAACCTCTGGACCCCTCTCCCTGGCTAGGTGGCTTCAAAGCAGTGGAGGAATTTGCCATATTTAGAGGGCTCTGCAATCGAAAAGAAAACTTTACATTAAGATTATGAAAGCTAGCTCTCTTCTCCCTTAGACACTCCTTGGCCAGGTCACATGGACCCCGAAGGCTGAGAGAAGGTTGGGGAAGGGGACCCTCTGGACTCCTCTCCCTGGCTAGGTGGCTTCACTGCAATGCACGAATCTGCCATATTTAGAGGGCGCTGCAATCGAAAAGTTTACATTAAGCTTATGAAAGCTAGCTCTCTTCTCCTTTAGACACTCCTTGGCCAGGTCACATGGACCCCGAAGGCTCAGAGAAGGTTGGGGGAGGGGACTGTCTGGACTCCTCTCCTTGGCTAGGTGACTTCACTGCAATGAAGGAATCTGACATATTTAGAGGGCGCTGCAATCGAAAAATTTACGTTAAGCTTATGAAAGCTAGCTCTCTTCTCCCTTAGACACTCCTTGGCCAGGTCACATGGACCCGTAAGGCTTAGAGAAGTTTGGGGGAGGGGACACTCTGGATTCCTCTCCCTGGCTAGGTGGCTTCAAAGCAGTGCAGGAATCTGCCATATTTAGAGGGCTCTGCAATCGAAAAGAAATGTTTACATTAAGATTATGAAAGCTAGCTCTCTTCTCCTTTAAACACTCCTTGGCCAGGTCACATGGACCCCGAAGGGTCAGAGAAGGTTGCGGGAGGAGACCCTCTGGACTCCTCACCCTGGCTAGGTGGCTTCACTGCAATGCAGGAATCTGACCTATTTAGAGGGCGCTGCATTCGAAAAGTTTACATTAAGCTTATGAAAGCTAGCTCTCTTCTCCCTTAGACACTCCTAGGCCAGGTCACATGGACCCGTAAGGCTTAGAGAAGTTTGGGGGAGGGGACCCTCTGGACTCCTCTCCCTGGGTAGGTGGCTTCAAAGCAGTGCAGGAATCTGCCATATTTAGAGGGCTCTGCAATCGAAAAGAAAAGTTTACATTAAGATTATGAAAGCTAGCTCTCTTCTCCCTTAGACACTCCTTGGCCAGGTCACATGGACCCCGAAGGGTCAGAGAAGGTTGCGGGAGGGGACCCTCTGGACTCCTCTCCCTGGCTAGGTGGCTTCACTGCAATGCAGGAATCTGCCATATTTAGAGGGAGCTGCAATCGAAAAGTTTACATTAAGTTTATGAAAGCTAGCTCTCTTCTCCCTTAGACACTCCTTGGCCACGTCACATGGACCCCGAAGGCTGAGAGAAGGTTGGGGAAGGGGACCCTCTGGATTCCTCTCCCTGGCTAAGTGGCTTCACTGCAATGCAAGAATCTGCCATATTTAGAGGGCGCTGAAATCGAAAAGCTTACATTAAGCTTATGAATGCTAGCTCTCTTCTCCCTTAGACACTCCTTGGCCAGGTCGCATGGACCCCGAAGGCTCAGAGAAGGTTGGGGGAGGGAACCCTCTGGACTCCTCTCCCTGGCTAAGTGGCTTCACTGCAATGCAAGAATCTGCCATATTTAGAGGGCGCTGCAATCGAAAAGCTTACATTAAGCTTATGAAAGCTAGCTTTCTTCTCCCTTAGAAACTCCTTGTCCAGGTCACATGGACCCCGAAGGCTCAGAGAAGGTTGGAGGAGGGGACCCTCTGGACTCCTCTCCCTGGTTAGGTGGCTTCACTGCAATGCAGGAATCTGCCCTATTTAGAGGGCGCTGCATTCGAAAAGTTTACATTAAGCTTATGAAAGCTAGCTCTCTTGTCTATTAGACACTCCTTGGCCAGGTCACATGGACCCCTAAGGCTCAGAGAAGGATGGAGGAGGGGACCCTCTCGACACCTCTCCCTGGCTAGGTGGCTTCACGGCAGTGCAGTAATACGCCATATTTAGAGGGCGCTGCAATCGAAAAGTTTACATTAAGCTTATGAAAGCTAGCTCTCTTCTCCCTTAGACACTCCTTGGCCTGGTCACATGGACCCCGAAGGCTCAGAGAAGGTTGGGGGAGGGAACCCTCTGGACTCCTCTCCTTGGCTAGGTGACTTCACTGCAATGCAGGAATCTGCCATATTTAGAGGGCGCTGCAATCGAAAAGTTTACATTAAGCTTATGAAAGCTAGCTCTCTTCTCCCTTAGACACTCCTTGGCCAGGTCACATGGACCCGTAAGGCTTAGAGAAGTTTGGGGGAGGGGACCCTCTGGACTCCTCTCCCTGGCTAGATGGCTTCAAAGCAGTGCAGGAATCTGCCATATTTAGAGGGCTCTGCAATCGAAAAGAAAAGTTTACATTAAGATTATGAAAGCTAGCTCTCTTCTCCCTTAGACACTCCTTGGCCAGGTCACATGGAAATCGAAGGCTGAGAGAAGGTTGGGGAAGGGAACCCTCTGGACTCCTCTCCCTGGCTAGATGGCTTCACTGCAATGCACGAATCTGCCATATTTAGAGGGCGCTGCAATCGAAAAGTTTACATTAAGCTTATGAAAACTAGCTCTCTTCTCCCTTAGACACTCCTTGGCCAGGTCACATGGACCACGAAGACTCAGAGAAGGTTGGGGGAGGGGACCCTCTGGACTCCTCTCCCTGGCTAGGTGGCTTCACTGCAATGCAGTACTATGCCATATTTAGAGGGCGCTGCAATCGAAAAGTTTACATTAAGCTTATGAAAGCTAGCTCTCTTCTCCCGTACACACTCCTTGGCCAGGTCACATGGACCCCGAAGGCTTTTAGAAGTTTGGCGGAGGGGACCCTCTGGACTCCTCTCCCTGGCTAGGTGGCTTCAAAGCAGTGCAGGAATCTGCCATATTTAGAGGGCTCTGCAATCGAAAAGAAAAGTTTACATTAAGATTATGAAAGCTAGCTCTCTTCTCCCTTAGACACTCGTTGGCCAGGTCACATGGACCCCGAAGGGTCAGAGAAGGTTGCGGGAGGGGACCCTCTGGACTCCTCTCCCTGGCTAGGTGGCTTCACTGCAATGCAGGAATCTGCCATATTTAGAGGGATCTGCAATCGAAAAGTTTACATTAAGTTTATGAAAGCTAGCTCTCTTCTCCCTTAGACACTCTTTGGCTAGGTCGCATGGACCCCAAAGGCTCAGAGAAGGTTGGGGGAGGGGACCCTCTGGACTCCTCTCCCTGGCTAAGTGGCTTCAGTGCAATGCAAGAATCTGCCATATTTAGAGGGCGCTGCAATCGAAAAGCTTACATTAAACTTATTAAAGCTAGCTTTCTTCTCCCTTAGAAACTCCTTGGCCAGGTCACATGGACCCCGAAGGCTCAGAGAAGGTTGGGGGAGGGGACCCTCTGGACTCCTCTCCCTGGTTAGGTGGCTTCACTGCAATGCAGGAATCTGCCATATTTAGAGGGCGCTGTAATCGAAAAGTTTACATTAAGCTTATGAAAGCTTGATTTCTTCTCCCTTAGACATTCCTTGGCCAGGTCACATGGACCCCGAAGGCTTAGTGAAGGTTGGGGGAGGGGACCCTCTGGACTCCTCTCCCTGGCTAGGTGGCTTCACTGCAGTGCAGTAATATGCCATATTTAGAGGGCGCTGCAATCGAAAAGTTTACATTAAGCTTATGAAAGCTAGCTCTCTTCTCCCTTAGATACTCCTTGGCCAGGTCACATGGACCCCGAAGGTTCAGAGAAGGTTGGGGGAGGGGACCCTCTGGACTCCTCTCCTTGGCTAGGTGACTTCACTGCAATGCAGGAATCTGCCATATTTAGAGGGCGCTGCAATCGAAAAGTTTACATTAAGCTTATGAAAGCTAGCTCTCTTCTCCCTTAGACACTCCTTGGCCAGGTCACATGGACCCGTAAGGCTCAGAGAAGGTTGGGGGAGGGGACCCTCTGGACTCCTCTCCCTGGTTAGGTGGCTTCACTGCAATGCAGGAATCTGCCATATTTAGAGGGCGCTGTAATCGAAAAGTTTACATTAAGCTTATGAAAGCTTGATTTCTTCTCCCTTAGACATTCCTTGGCCAGGTCACATGGACCCCGAAGGCTTAGTGAAGGTTGGGGGAGGGGACCCTCTGGACTCCTCTCCCTGGCTAGGTGGCTTCACTGCAGTGCAGTAATATGCCATATTTAGAGGGCGCTGCAATCGAAAAGTTTACATTAAGCTTATGAAAGCTAGCTCTCTTCTCCCTTAGATACTCCTTGGCCAGGTCACATGGACCCCGAAGGCTCAGAGAAGGTTGGGGGAGGGGACCCTCTGGACTCCTCTCCTTGGCTAGGTGACTTCACTGCAATGCAGGAATCTGCCATATTTAGAGGGCGCTGCAATCGAAAAGTTTACATTAAGCTTATGAAAGCTAGCTCTCTTCTCCCTTAGACACTCCTTGGCCAGGTCACATGGACCCGTAAGGCTTAGAGAAGTTTGGGGAGGGGACCCTCTGGACTCCTCTCCCTGGCTAGGTGGCTTCAAAGCAGTGCAGGAATCTGCCATATTTAGAGGGCTCTGCAATCGAAAAGAAAAGTTTACATTAAGATTTTGAAAGCTAGCTCTCTTCTCCCTTAGACTCTCCTTGGCCAGGTCACATGGACCCCGAAGGCTCAGAGAAGGTTGGGGAAGGGGACCCTCTGGACTCCTCTCCCTGGTTAGGTGGCTTCACTGCAATGCAGGAATCTGCCATATTTAGAGGGCGCTGTAATCGAAAAGTTTACATTAAGCTTATGAAAGCTTGATTTCTTCTCCCTTAGACATTCCTTGGCCAGGTCACATGGACCCCGAAGGCTCAGAGAAGGTTGGGGGAGGGGACCCTCTGGACTCCTCTCCCTGGCTAGGTGGCTTCACTGCAATGCAGGAATCATCCATATTTAGAGGGCGCTGCAATCAAAAAGTTTACATTAAACTTATGAAAGCTGGCTCTCTTCTCCCTTAGACACTCCTTGACCAGGTCACATGGACCCCGAAGGCTCAGAGAAGGTTGGGGGAGTGGACCGTCTGGACTCCTCTCCCTGGCTAGGTGGCTTCACTGCAATGCACGAATCTGCCATATTTAGAGGGCGCTGCAATCGAAAAGTTTACATTAAGCTTATGAAAGCTAGCTCTCTTCTCCCTTAGACACTACTTGGCCAGGTCACATGGACCCCTAAGGCTCAGAGAAGGTTCGGGGAGGGGACCCACTGGACTCCTCTCCCTGGCTAGGTGGCTTCACTGCAATGCAGGAATCTGCCGTATTTAGAGGGCGCTGCAATCGAAAAGTGTACATTAAGCTTATGAAAGCTAGCTATCTTCTCCCTTACGCACTCCTTGGCCAGGTCACATGGACCACGAAGGCTCAGAGAAGGTTGGGGGAGGGGACCCTCTGGACTCGTATCCCTGGCTAGGTGGCTTCACTGCAATGCAGGAATCTGCCATATTTAGAGGGCGCTGCAATCGAAAAGTTTACATTAAGCTTATGAAAGCTAGCTCTCTTCTCCTTTAGACACTCCTTGGCCAAGTCACATGGACCCGGAAGGCTGAGAGAAGGTTGGGGGAGGGGACCCTCTGGACTCCTCTCCCTGGCTAGGTGGCTTCACTGCAATGCAGGAATCTGCCATATTTAGAGGGCGCTGCAATCGAAAAGTTTACATTAAGCTTATGAAAGCTAGCTCTCTTCTCCCTTAGACACTCCTTGTCCAGGTCACATGGACCCCGAAGGCTCAGAGAAGGTTGGGGGAGGGGACCCTCTGGACTCCTCTCCCTGGTTAGGTGGCTTCACTGCAATGCAGGAATCTGCCATATTTAGAGGGCGCTGCAATCGAAAAGTTTACATTAAGCTTATGAAAGCTAGCTCTCTTCTCCCTTAGACACTCCTTGGCCAGGTCACATGGACCCCGAAGTCTCAGAGAAAGTTGAGGAGGGGACCCTCTGGACTCCTCTCCTGGCTAGGTGGCTTCACTGCAATGCAGGAATCTGTGATATTCAGAGGGCGCTGCAATCGAAAAGTTTACATTAAGCTTTGAAAGCTAGCTCTCTTCTCTCTTAGACACTCCTTGGCCAGGTCACATGGACCCCGAAGGCTCAGAGAAGGTTGGGGGAGGGGACCCTCTGGACTCCTCTCCCTGGTTAGGTGGCTTCACTGCTATGCACGAATTTGCCATATTTAGAGGGCGCTGCAACCGAAAAGTTTACATTAAACTTATGAAAGCTAGCTCTCTTCTCCCTTAGACACTACTTGGCCAGGTCACATGGACCCCTAAGAGTCACAGAAGGTTGTGGGAGAGGACCCTCTGGACTCCTCTCCCTGGCTAGGTGGCTTCACAGCAATGCAGGAATCTGCCGTGTTTAGAGGGCGCTGCAATCGAAAAGTTTACATTAAGCTTATGAAAGGAAGCTCTCTTCTCCCTTAGACACTCCTTGGCCAGGTCACATGGACCCCAAAGACTCAGAGAAGGTTGGGGGAGGGGACCCTCTGGACTCCTCTCCTTGGCTAGGTGGCTTCACTGCAATGCAGGAATCTCCCATATTTAGAGGGCGTTGCAATCGAAAAGTTTACATTAAGCTTATGAAAGCTAGCTCTCTTCTCCCTTAGACACTCCTTGGCCAGGTCACATGGACCACAAAGACTCAGAGAAGTTTGGGGGAAGGGACCCTCTGGACTCCTCTCCCTGGCTAGGTGGCTTCACTGTAATGCAGGAATCTCCCATATTTAGAGGGCGCTGCAATCGAAAGGTTTCCATTAAGCTTATGAAAACTAGCTCTCTTCTCCCTTAAACACTCCTTGGCCAGGTCACATGTACCCCGAAGGCTCAGAGAAGGTTGGCAGAGGGGACCCTCTGGACTCCTCTCCCTGGCTAGGTGACTTCACTGCAATGCAGGAATCTGCCATATTTAGAGGGCGCTGCAATCGAAAAGTTTACATTAAGCTTATGAAAGCTAGCTCTCTTCTCCCTTAGACACTCTTTGTCCAGGTCACATGGACCTCGAAGGCTCAGAGAAGGTTGGGGGAGGGGACCCTCTGGACTCCTCTCTCTGGCTAGGTGGATTCACTGCAATGCAGGAATCTGCCATATTTAGAGGGCGCTGCAATCGAAAAGTTTACGTTAAGCTTATGAAAGCTAGCTCTCTTCTTCCTTAGACACTACTTGTCCAGGTCACATGGACCCCTAAAGCTTAGAGAAGGTTGGGGGAGGGGAACCTCTGGACTCCTCTGCTTGGCTACGTGACTTCACTGCAATGCAGGAATCTGCCATATTTACAGGGCGCTGTAATCGAAAAGTTTACATTAAGCTTATGAAAGCTTGATTTCTTCTCCCTTAGACATTCCTTGGCCAGGTCACATGGACCCCGAAGGCTTAGTGAAGGTTGGGGGAGGGGACCCTCTGGACTCCTCTCCCTGGCTAGGTGGCTTCACTGCAGTGCAGTAATATGCCATATTTAGAGGGCGCTGCAATCGAAAAGTTTACATTAAGCTTATGAAAGCTAGCTCTGTTCTCCCTTAGATACTCCTTGGCCAGGTCACATGGACCCCGAAGGCTCAGAGAAGGTTGGGGGAGGGGACCCTCTGGACTCCTCTCCTTGGCTAGGTGACTTCACTGCAATGCAGGAATCTGCCATATTTAGAGGGCGCTGCAATCGAAAAGTTTACATTAAGCTTATGAAAGCTAGCTCTCTTCTCCCTTAGACACTCCTTGGCCAGGTCACATGGACCCCTAAAGCTCAGAGAAGGTTGGGGAAGGGGACCCTCTGGACTCCTATCCCTGGCTAGGTCGCTTCACTGCAATGCAGGAATCTGCCATATTTAGAGGGCGCTGCAATCGAAAAGTTTACATTAAGCTTATGAAAGCTAGCTCTCTTCTCCCTTAGACACTCCTTGGCCAGGTCACATGGACACCTAAAGCTCAGAGAAGGTTGGGGGAGGGGACCTTCTGGACTCCTCTCCCTGGCTAGGTGGCTTCACTGCAATGCAGGAATCTGCCATATTTTGAGGGCGCTGCAATCGAAAAGTTTACATTAAACTTATGAAATCTAGCTCTCTTCTCCCTTAGACACTCCTTGGCCAGGTCACATGGACCCCGAAAGTTCAGAGAAGGTTGGGACCCTCCGGACTCCTCTCCCTGGCTAAGTGTCTTCACTGCAATGCACGAATCTGCCATATTTAGAGGGCGCTGCAATCGAAAAGTTTCATTAAACTTATGAAAGCTAGCTCTCTTGTCCCTCAGACAGTCCTTGGCCAGGTCACATGAACCCCTAAGGCTCAGAGAAGGTTGGGGGAGGGGACCCTCTGGACTCCTCTCCCTCGCTAGGTGGCTTCACTGCAATGCAGGAATCTGCCATATTTAGAGGGCGCTGCAATCGAAAAGATTAGGTTAAGCATATGAAAGCTAGCTCTCTTCTCCCTTAGACACTCCTTGGCCAGCTCACATGGACCCCTAAGGCTCAGAGAAGGTTGGCCGAGGGGACCCTCCGGACTCCTCTCCCTGGCTAGGTGGCTTCACTGTAATGCAGGAATCTGCCATATTTGGAGGGCGCTGCAATCGAAAGGTTTCCATTAAGCTTATGAATGCTAGCTCTCTTCTCCCTTAAACACTCCTTAGCCAGGTCACATGTACCGCGAAGGCTCAGAGAAGGTTGGCGGAGGGGACCCTCCGGACTCCTCTCCCTGACTAGGTGGCTTTACTGCAATGCAGGAATCTGCCGTATTTAGAGAGCGCTGCAATCGAAAAGTTTACCTTAAGCTTATGAAAGCTAGCTCTCTTCTCCCTTAGACACTCCTTTTCCAGGTCACATGGACCCCTAAAGCTCAGAGAAGGTTGGGGGAGGGGACCCTATGGACTCCTCTCCCTGGCTAGGTCGCTTCACTGCAATGCAGGAATCTGCCATATTTAGAGGGCGCTGCAATCGAAACGTTTACATTAAGCTTATGAAAGCTAGCTCTCTTCTCCCTTAGACACTCCTTGTCCAGGTCACATGAACCCCTAAGGCTCAGAGAAGGTTGGGGGAGGGGACTCTCTGGACTCCTCTCCCTGGCTGGGTGGCTTCACTGCAATGCAGGAATCTGCCATATTTGGAGGGCGCTGCAATCGAAATGATTACGTTAAGCTTATGAAAGCTAGCTCTCTTCTCCCTTAGACACTCCTTGACCAGGTCACATGGCCCCCGAAGTTTCAGAGAAGGTTGGGGGAGGGGACCCTCTGGACTCCTCTCCCTGGCAAGGTGTCTTCACTGCAATGCAGGAATCTGCCATATTTAGAGGGCGCTGCTATCGAAAAGTTTACATTAAACTTATGAAAGCTAGCTCGATTCTCCCTTAGACACTCCTTGTCCAGGTCACATGAACCCCTAAGGCTCAGAGAAGATTGGGGGAGGGGACTCTCTGGACTCCTCTCCGTGGCTGGGTGGCTTCACTGCAATGCAGGAATCTGCCATATTTGGACGGCGCTGCAATCGAAATGATTACGTTAAGCTTATGAAAGCTAGCTCTCTTCTCCCTTAGACACTCCTTGGCCAGGTCACATGGACCCCTAAGGCTCAGAGAAGGTTGGCGGAGGGGACCCTCTGGACTCCTCTCCCTGGCTAGGTGGCTTCACTGTAATGCAGGATTCTGCCATATTTAGAGGGCGCTGCAATCGAAAGGTTTCCATTAAGCTTATGAAAGCTAGCTCTCTTCTCCCTTAAACACTCCTTGGCTAGGTCACATGTACCCCGAAGGCTCAGAGAAGGTTTGCAGAGGGGACCCTCTGGACTCCTCTCCCTGGCTAGGTGACTTCACTGCAATGCAGGAATCTGCCA
Organism: Ryuthela nishihirai; assembly: GCA_038380435.1. Lineage (NCBI taxonomy): Eukaryota > Metazoa > Arthropoda > Arachnida > Araneae > Heptathelidae > Ryuthela > Ryuthela nishihirai. The sequence continues at coordinate 1,436,544 of JAWZYU010000055.1, forward strand.
TATTTATAGGGCGCTGCAATCGAAAAGTTTACATTAAGCTTATGAAAGCTAGCTCTCTTCTCCTTTAGACACTCCTTGTCCAGGTCACATGGACCCCGAATGCTCAGAGAAGGTTCGGGTAGAGACCCTCTGGAATCCTCTCCCTGGCTAGGTGGTTTCACTGCAACGCAGGAATCTGCCATATTTAGAGGGCGCTGCAATCGAAAAGTTTACTTTAAGCTTATGAAAGCTAGCTCTCTTCTCCCTTAGACACTCCTTGTCCAGGTCACATGGACCCCGAAGGCTCAGAGAAGGTTGGGGGAGGGGACCCTCTGGACTCCTCTCTCTGGCTAGGTGGTTTCACTGCAATGCAGGTATCTGCCATATTTAGAGAGCGCTGCAATCGAAAAGTTTACATTAAGCTTATGGGAGCTAGCTCTCTTCTCCCTTAGACACTACTAGTCCAGGTCACATGGACCCCGAATGCTCAGAGAAGGTTGGGGGAGAGGACTCTCTGTACTCCTCTCCCTGGCTAGGTGGCTTCACTGCAATGCAGGAATCTGTCATATTTAGAGAGCGCTGCAATCGAAAAGTTTATATTAAGCTTATGAAAGCTAGCTCTCATCTCCCTTAGACACTCCTTGGCCAGGTCACATGGACCCCGAAGGCTCAGATAAGGTTGGGGGAGGGGACCCTCTGGACTCCTCTCCCTGGCTAGGTGGCTTCACTATAATGCAGGAATCTGCCATATTTAGAGGGCGCTGCAATCGAAAGGTTTCCATTAAGCTTATGAAAACTAGCTCTCTTCTCCCTTAAACACTCCTTGGCCAGGTCACATGTACCCCGAAGGCTCAGAGAAGGTTGGCGGAGGGGACCCTCTGGACTCCTCTCCCTGGCTAGGTGACTTCACTGCAATGCAGGAATCTGCCATATTTAGAGGGCGCTGCAATCGAAAAGTTTACATTAAGCTTATGAAAGCTAGCTCTCTTCTCCCTTAGACACTACTTGTCCAGGTCACATGGACACCTAAAGCTCAGAGAAGGTTGGGGGAGGGGACCCTCTGGACTCTTCTCCATGGCTAGGTCGCTTCACTGCAATGCAGGAATCTGCCATATTTAGAGGGCGCTGCAATCGAAAAGTTTACATTAAGCTTATGAAAGCTAGCTCTCTTCTCCCTTAGACACTACTTGTCCAGGTCATATGGACCCCGAATGCTCAGAGAAGGTTGGGGGAGGGGACCCTCCGGACTCCTCTCACTGGCTAGGTGGCTTCACTGCATTGCAGGAATCTGCCATATTTAGAGGGCGCTGCAATCGAAAAGTTTACATTAAGCTTATGAATGCTAGCTCTCTTCTCCCTTGGACACTCTTTGTCCAGGTCGCATGGACCCCGAAGGCTCAGAGAAGTTTGGGGGAGGGGACCCTCTGGACTCCTCTGCTTGGTTAGGAGACTTCACTGAAATGCAGGAATCTGCCATATTTAGAGGGCGCTGCAATCGAAAAGTTTATATTAAGCTTATGAAAACTAGATTTCTTCTCCCTTAGACTCTCCTTGTCCAGGTCACATGGACCACGAAGGCTCATAGAAGGTTGTGGGAGGGGACCCTCTGGACTCCTCTCCCTGGCTAGGTGGCTTCACTGCAATGCAAGAATCTGTCATATTTAGAGGACGCTGCAATCCAAAAGTTTACATTAAGCTTATGAATGCTAGATTTCTTCTCCCTTAGTCACTCCTTGGCCAAGTAACATGGACCGCGAAGGCTCAGAGAAGGTTGGGGGAGGGGACTCTCTGGACTCCTCTCCCTGGCTAGGTGGCTTCACTGCAATGCAGGAATCTGCAATATTTAGAGGGCGCTGCTATCGAAAAGTTTACATTAAGCTTATGAAAGCTAGCTCTCTTCTCCCTTAGAAACTCCTTGGCCACGTCACATGGACCCTGAAGGCTCAGAGAAGGTTGGGGAATTTGCGATATTTAGAGGGCGCTGCAATCGAAATTTTACATTAAGCTTATGAAAGTTAGCTCTCTTGTCCCTTAGACACTCCTTGTCCAGGTCACATGGATCCCGAAGGCTCAGAGAAAGTTGGGGGAGTGGACCCTCTGGACTCCTCTCCCTGGCTGGGTGTCTTCACTGCAATGCAGGAATCTGCCATATTTAGAAGGCGCTGCAATCGAAAAGTTTAGATTAAGCTTATGAATGCTAGCTCTCTTCTCCCTTATACACTCCTTGGCCAGGTCACCTGGACCCCGAAGGCTCAGAGAAGGTTGGGGGAGGGGACCCTCTGGACTCCTCTCCCTGGTTAGGTGGCTTCACTGCAATGCAGGAATCTGGCATATTTAGAGGGCGCTGCAATCGAAAAGTTTACATTAAGCTTATGAAAGCTAGCTCTCTTCTCCCTTAGACACTCCTTGGCCAGGTCACATGGACCCCGAAGGCTCATAGAATGTTGGGGGAGGGGACAATCTGGACTCCTCTCCTGGCTAGGTGGCTTCACTGCAATGCAGGAATCGGCCATATTTAGAGGGCGCTGCAATCGAAAAGTTTACATTAAGCTTATGAAAGCTAGATTTCTTCTCCCTTAGACACTCCTTGTCCAGGGCACATGGACCCCGAAGGCACAGTGAAGGTTGGGGGAGGGGACCCTCTGGACTCCTTTCCCTGGTTAGGTGGCTTCACTGCAATGCAGGAAACTGCCATATTTAGAGGGCGCTGCAATCGAAAAGTTTACATTAAACTTATGAAAGCTAGCTCTCTTCTCCCTTAGACACTCCTTGGCCACGTCACATGGACCCCCGAAGGCTCAGAGAAGGTTGGGGAGGGGACCCTCTGGACTCCTCTCCCTGGCTAGGTGGCTTCACTGCAATTCAGGAATCTGCCATATTTAGAGGGAGCTGCAACCGAAAAGTTTACATTAAGCTTATGAAAGCTAGCTCTCTTCTCCCTTAGACACTCCTTGGCCATTTCACGTGGACTCCGAAGTCTCAGAGAAGGTTGGGGGAGGGTACCCTCTGGAACAGCTGTTGGAAGACAGATGGTAGCCTCCCGTCAAGGCCATCCAGTGTGTTCTTTAACGTGCACAGGGTATGCCTCTATCGCACACGGGGCCACGGCTTAACGTCCCATCCGACGGACGGCGGCCTTTCCAAGCCCATCGGTGTCCCCTACTGACGGTGGACAGGGCGGGGAGTTTTGCAGAGATAAATCTCAACGCTGACCCAGCTGGTACTCGAACCTGGGAACTACAGATTACGAGCCTGGCGCGCCGCCGACTGGCCTTCTGTTATAGGTATTGGATGGACGAAATTATGACGTCACATTAATCGTCGTGTAATCGTGCTAATAACCTATTACGTATTATTTATAAATATATTATATTTAGAAGAAAATTATTCTTATGTATTAGCATTATCATAATTTCCAAGTAGTTTGAGTAATTTTCCTTCTAAATAAAGTCTATATATAAATAAATATTTTTATTATTCATAGTAATTTATGAAGGCAATTTTAACTGTGGAACTAGTAGTAAAATTAGAAAAAAAATTCTAATAATTTTTCTAGACTACTTACGATGACGTCATACTTTGGTCCATAAGCCTTCTGTTATAGATAAAATACCAGTATTTTTAGCTCTGTGAAATTTCTATATTAATTCCCTGCTTAATTATACACTTTAAAAAATCAGACGCTAGATCTGAAGAAGTGATAAGATTACTGTATCAAGTTAAATAGTTGAAAAGGCGAAAGGTGTTTTTCAATAAATCGAGGAATCTTATTTAATGAGTCAATAACCTTATGGTTTTCCTTAATAAAAGTATATAAGGCCATTCCACGTACTACAGTCGCTCAAAAAAGTATCCGAACACTGTGGTTGATTATAGAATTCAGAAAAAGTATCTGGCAACGATTTCTTTAGAAATTAGTGATCTGGCAACTTTCGTGTCACGTGACATGAAGGTTGGTTGCGGTTAATGTTCACAGGACATTGGATCGTGTGAGCTCACAAAGACCTGGATCGTGTGGGCTCACTCACGGAAATATTGAGCGTGTGCAGTAACCGTTCACAGCAAACTGGAGCGTGTGCAGTAACTGCACACGCTCCAGTTTGTGAAAGGTAACTGGAGCGTGTACAGTTGCTGTACACGCTCCAGATATTTTTCCTGAATTCTGTAATCACGTGACACGAAGGTTGCATGATCACTAATTTCTAAAAATAGTTGCCAGATATTTTTTCTGAATTCTATAATCAACCGTAGTGTTCGGATACTTTTTTGAGCGACTGTACAGGAAATATCTGTTCATTCGGCTATAGCAGCAAATATTAAGTACGAGTTCTCTGCTTGAACATTACCTTATTTTGTATTTATTATATTTAAATGATGCATTTGTTGTTTACATTTCTGCGACAGAAGAAATCTGCTGCCAAGCAGATTTATTACGAAATATAATTTTCATAGTTTTTTTTCTCTATTTCGTCTTAAGATATTTGCAACAACGGTGTTATCAATTTGAATACTATTTGGCTTGTAAATTTTGATTAATTTCATATTAAGAATATTCTATAACTGAAAGTTATACAATATTTTAGTTACCATTCATAAAACATTTTAAAGTGTAAAATAATTTTGTTTGGGGTTTAACTTCGAAGTTACGAACTTCAGAAAATTAAGTGTTCAGTTAGAATGTACTAGAAATCCAGTATGTCCAAATATTTCAAAATTAGCAATTTTGGGATGTGATTACTTCAGATTTCCCAAACTCTGTAAATTTTTAACTGTTATTTTCTCCATCTCGTTATGGTGCTAAAGCAACAGAATAACGTTTGAAGTCATTTTAGAAGGGAAGGTGGTGGTGGCACAGTCGGTAGCGCCCTGGGTTCGTAATCTGCTAGTTCCCAGGTTCGAGTCCCAGCTAGGTCAGCGTTGAGATTTACCTCCGCAAATAGAGGCTGGGGTGGCTCAGACCATCGGTAGCGCGCCAGGCTCGTAGCCTGTAGTTCCCAGGTTCGAGTCTCAGCTGGGTCAGCGTTGAGATTTATCTCCGCAAAATTTCCCCCGCCCTGCCCACGGTCAGTAGGGGACACCGATGGGCTTGGAAAGGCCGCCGTCCGTCGGATGGGACGTTAAGCCTTGTGAGGTAGAGCCATACCCTATGCACGTTATAGAACACGCTGGATGGCCTTGACGGGAGGCTACCATCTGTCTCCCAACAGCTGTTCCAGTGGGTCCCCTCCCCCAACCTTCTCTGATCCTTCGGGGTCCATGAAACCTGGTGATTTAGCCCATGGCGTGCAAAAAAGTGCCGCTCAGAGGTAAAATAACCCAACCCAACCCAACCCAGGGGAGAAGAGAGCCAACTTCCATAGGCGTAATGTAAACTTTTCGATTGCAGCGCCCTCTAAACATGGCAAATTCGTGTATTGCAGTGAAGTCACCTGACCTGGGACAGTAGCGAGTTCCTTGCGTTATTTTTCCATTGCCGAGCAAGGTTTACAATGGCTAATTTTACACGTGACAAATTTTACATACACTCTGACACTGAAAAGTATTCATTTCGAAAATTTCTCCTTCATGAAGCACCATCATAATTTCTTTTCGTTTAGACAGAAAATAACAAAGAGTTATTAGAATTGTTTTAATTAATAGAATCCTATTTTGTAAATCAGGTAGTAGCTCTGCTGAACAAGAAAATTTTAATATTTTGGACAGTCTACAATATATAATATATTATAATAAATTGAGATTTATGTCTCAATATACAATAACATGTTCTATATAATTATATTTTATACATTTCTTCGTATTTTCATTAATTATCGTAATGAGTTTTATACTTGTATAAACGTTCAACAGATGGCAGCAGGCACTTCCTGTATCAACCATAAAAATGAATTACACTGTTAGAGCAAAGTGCAGAAGCCTATATTATATCGATGTCCTCCATGGAGCCCAAACACGCAATATACATTGCCTTATAATATATTCGTAAGATGATTAAATGTATTAATTTACATATTATTTTTAAAACTTCTGCAAAATTACTCAAAATAAACATACAAAGACTTAAAATAATCGTAAAATGCACTCCTGAACGGGATAAAATACTCATTGAATAACTTTTCGCTAATCCACCACTGTAGGAAAATAGCCATGATCGTTAGACAGGTTGAAACAATAATTAAATCACATTCATTAAATATTTGAAGACTAAGACAAACTATAATTGCAGTGTGCTAAAACGATTGCACTGCGCATGCGCAGATTGCGTCTTACAGTTGTTTCTGTGGCTGCACACCAATCTGCCAGGATCTGGTTCTGAGAAGATCCGCCTAGCGGCGCCACTTACGCTTAGCCAGAGCTCGACTTCTCCTTAGACCTTCTTTGTTCTGAAACCTCGGGATCCTTGTGACCTGGCCATTTAGCCCATTATGTGCAAAAAAATTGCCGCTCAGAGGCAACCCACTTGTTGTTATTTAAATTAGGTAACAACAGCTTTCCAAAAGATATTTTATTGGTATTTCCTGATAACCATTTTCAATATATTTTATTATCTATATAGTTCACATTTTGAGCAGGAATTTATGCAAAAATAATTATATGGCTTTAGAAAATATTAATTGTAATATGTTTAAGTTCTCTTTAAGTGTTTCATTTGAAATTTCTTATTAAAATAGAAACTACCCATTTTCTTTTAGTTTAAAATATAGAAAGTGAATTTTCGTTCGTTTAATCTTTGACCACTAATGAGGCGTACATCTATATCGGGAACGTATCATTCGTGATACGACAAATCTATCAGCTACAGTTAGGAGATCTACATTACGCAGTACAGACCATAGCACGTTGTTTTTCAAGGTCTGATAGGGTTTGGTTGGATTGTTTTTCCTCTGAGAGGCACTTTTTTGCACACCATGGGCTAAATGGCCAGGTCACATGGACCCCGAAGGCTCAGAGAAGGTTGGGGTAGGGGACCCACTGGAACAGCTGTTGGGAGACAGATGGTAGCCTCCCGTCAAGGCCATCCAGCGTGTTCTTTAACATTGGGTTGTATTACCTCTGAGTGGCACTTTTTTGCACACCATAGGCTAAATGGCCAGGTCACATGGACCCCGAACGCTCAGAGAAGGTTGTGGGAGGGGACCCACTGGAACAGCTGTTGAGAGACAGATGGTAGCCTCCCGTCAAGGCCATCCAGCGTGTTCTTTAACGTGTACAGGGTATGGCTCTCCCAAACACGGAGCCACGGCTTAACGTCCCATCCGAAGGACGGCGGCCTTTCCAAGCCCATCGATGTCCCCTACTGACCGTGGGCAGGGCGGGGAATTTTGCGGAGATAAATCTCAACGCTAACCCAGCTGGGTCTCGAACCTGGGAACTACAGATTACGAGCCTGGCACACTACCGACTGAGCCATTCCCGCCTCCTCTGATAGGAAAACAGTCCCAAGGTGCGATGATTGGAATTGGAAAGTATATTAGTTTATGAGCCATAGTGGAAGGTCTGTGAGGAAGGCAATACCTCGGCAAAAAACAACAGAAACATCCATGCCTTACCCGGGGCTCGAAACCCTGTCCTTTTGATTAGTAGCCAAATGCGCTAACCAATATCACGGGACCGAAATCATTCTATACTAAGAAAATAAAATTCGGAGTCTCCATTCCGGCCACGACAACATCCTCGACGTCAAATGGTACATTTTTAATTCTGAAAAATAATAAATAATCAATCTTAGAGCTCGGGCCCGCTTTCTTTTGATACCGAGCTCTGGTATTTACCAGGGCACAAACTTTATACCTTTTGGGAGTTTTCCCTTAAACCCGAAGGTTTTATCGCAACCAGAGGTTATAAAAAAAATAAATAAATACCCCCTCAAGCAGCTGCTTGCCACAGAGGTCTGACAGGAGCCTGTCAGTTTATGTGCCACAGTAGAAGGATCTGTGAGGATGGCAGGACCTCAGCAGAAAAACGACACAAACAGCCCTCCCTTACCCGGGGCGCGAACCCAGGTCCCGTAGATCAGTAGCCAAGCGCGCTAACCACTCGGCCATGGGACGGCTAAAATAACTACTCCCTCAAGCAGCTGCTTGCCACATAGGTCTGACAGGAGTCTGTCTATTTATATGCCACAGTAGAAGGATCTGAGAGGATGGGAGGACCACAGCAGAAAAGAACACAAAAAGCCATGCCTTAACCGGTGCTCGAACCCAGGTCCCTTAGATCAGTAGCCAAGCGTGCTAACCACTCGGCCACATAATAAATAAATAATAAATACCCCCTCAACTAGCTGCTTGCCACAGAGGTCCGACAGGAGCCTATCAGTTTATATGACAGTAGGAGATCTGAGAGGATGGCAGGACCTCAGCAGAAAAACGACACACACATCTAATCCGGGGCTCGAATCCAGGTCCCTTAGATCAGTAGCCAAGCGTTAGTCGGCCGGTTAAATCTCTGATGGTATTATTCAGAGAGACACAATCACAAATACTGGAGACGCGCTGAGTGATCTTCGCCAGGCCTGGTCAACACAGCGCACGAGCTTGCACCAGTCAGGGGTCTTGCCAATTGCAAAGCTTTTGGTGTAATGTGGGGGAGGTGTTGTGCCACCCACAAGGAACATTGAGTAACTGTGGTCGCTGTTAGTGACTTTGTCACTAACAGCGACCACAGTTCCAGGACTGTGGACAGCGACCTGGTACAAGCGACCACTGATCGTGGAATCCTGGAACAGCGGCCACTGATCCAGGATTGTCGCTAACGTGCTAATCTGTTACTGTTAATCTGTTACGTGTCAATCTGGATTACGTGCCAATCTATTACTGTTAATCTGTTACGTGTCAATCTGGATTACGTGCCAATCTGTTACGTGTTACGTGTCGCTGTTAGTGACCTTGTCACTAACAGCGACCACAGTTCCAGGACTGCTGATTGGATTCCAGGACTGCCACAGGACTCCAGGACTGCCACAGGATTCCAGGACTGCCACAGGATTCCAGGATTCCAGGACTGCCACAGGACTGTGGACAGCGACCTGGAACAAGCGACCACTGATCCTGGAATCCTGGAACAGCGGCCACTGATCCAGGATTGTCGCTAACGTGCCAATCTGTTACGTGTCAATCTGTTACGTGTTACGTGCCAATCTGTTACGTGTCAATCTGAATTACGCGCCAATCTCTTACGTGTTACGTGCCAATCTGTTACGTGTCACTGTTAGTGACCTTGTCACTAACAGCGACCACAGTTCAAGGACTGTGGACAGCGACCTGGAACAAGCGACCACTGATCCTGGAATCCTGGAACAGCGACAACTGATCGTGGAATCCTGGAACAGCGACAACTGATCCTGGAATCCTGGAACAGCGACAACTGATCCTGGAATCCTGGAACAGCGACAACTGATCCAGGATTGTCGGTAACGTGCCAATCCTTGCTCAGTGGAATCGTCTGAGGCGTAGCCAGGGTCAAATCAATCCAACTCTGGCTCTGGGGCCATGAAAAGTAGCTGGTGTATCCAAATCAGCGAGATTCTCTCTGCAAGATTCCTCGCTCTGCCCTCCGTGAGTAAGGGCTGGGTTTGCTAACTACTGCCGCCTGTCGTATGGGACGTTAAGCCGTGGTCCCGTGTAGAGGAGAGAGCTATACCATGTTCACGTTAACATTGTAAGTAATGATGAGGTTAGGCAAAGGAGTCTGCAACCTCCATTAAGCAGCATATTGTGCAAAGAGAGACTCCGTTTGTTTGGCGATGTGGCCCGTATGGATAACTATTGATTGGCGAATAGGGTTAAGAACAGTGTGCCTAAAGGCCTCAGAAAGAGGGGTACACCTAGGATGCGGTGGGCAGACAATGTCAAACAGGACCTTGTTAGAATTGGTGTACAGTGGCCAGATGCAGCAGATGTAGCTCAGGACAGACTTGCTTGGAGAACTAAATTGCACGGTCTGGTTGGACATCGGTAGCCCATGGCTGCTTGAGGATGAGGATGAGGATGAAGGGTTCCCCGGTATAAAACGTTGGAATGTTGCATGAAAACCATAAATGACAGATTACAAAAGTACAGAGACAAATGAACATTAATTATTCGAATAATAAATTTTACATATAAAACTGTATTTCAGGAAATGAATAAATAAATGATTCGTTTAGAGGAAATTCCATAGTGCAGACGTCAAATCCTTGATTATTTTCTGAAAGTCTTGGCAGCGAAGCTTCTAGCTGCATAAAGTCATGTGATTGGTTGCCATAGTTACCAGTGAACGTGCACGCTGCATTGTCATTGGGAAAATTGAAACAAAATTGTTCAATTTCATCGCTGGGAAAAGCACAATTTGAATATGTACTGTAATGATGTTCTGTAGAAAGGAAGTTATTGTGATTGAAGTCAGTTGGATTCTTCACCCCTATATCCGATGAATTGAAGTATTCATTTCTGTGGATCCTTTTTGCTGAAACAGAAATAAGGAATCTATTATGAATTTAATAGAGATACATTAAGCTAATAAATATTCTCTGACAGATATCGAGAACATTACACTGTATATAAGAGTTTTATGGTAACAATATTTCAAAACCCAATTTAATAGCATTCTGGTAAATCCGACTACGGATAATCAAGAGTTTAACTTGAAGGGAATTAAAAGTATATCTAGATAATATTTCTGAAACAAATTTATCGCAAGCACGGGGGGAATCGAACCCGCAAATCTCCAGATTCATGCCAGAGCACGATACCATTACAGCACGCATCGGACGAGAAAATCTTTTAGAATTGAGACCTTATAATTCTTTCACTGAGATGTGACGAATCTAGTGCCATCTATATTCCAGCAGAGGCAACATTTTCCAATTATTGCTATTGATTCAAATGTTAATGAGAAGGTCAATCACGCTCACGCATTTATTATTTAAATTCTATCCATAATAAATATCAGATTACAGTTGCTGAAAAAAATTCGAAAACTATGGCTGATTGCAGAATTCATAAAAAAATATCTGGCAACGACTTTTTTAGAAATTAGTGATCTGACAATCTTGGTGTACAGAATACAGAAAAATATCTGGCAAAGATTTTTTTAGAAATTAGTGATCTGGCAACCTTCGTGTGCGTACGAAAGGCTGTACGTATATATTTTCTGAATTCTGTACACGAATATTGCCTGATCACTAATTTCTAAAACAATGGTTGCCAGATATTTTTTCTGGATTCTGTACACGAAGGTTGCCTCTTAGCTACACTACTGCTGGCAGGAATAAAATCTTACCAATAATTCTTCGCAGCATTGTTATCGGTTGCACCAGCCTGTAATTATTACGTCACTTACCTTTATGTTTTTTATGTAGTATTTCGCAACAGTACAATCAGCGTGTATATATACTGATGAATAAAGACAACTAATATAGAACGAAATGGGCTTTAGACTTCAGTAGATCAAATTGAAATTTAGAGAGACGGATCATGTACTTGTAGGTGTTTCATAGAATGGGTTTGACTTTCGTTTAGAATTTCGGTGGCGTTCTTGATGTCAACAAGACTAAACTGAAAGCAGTTATATCAACACTATAAAAAAATTAGCAAAGATGAAATAATATTCAAATAGTGCAGTTCTAAAACGCCATTTCTCTACCTACCTGCGAATTCGAAAGGTTTCGGTTGCCACTAGACAGGCGAATTTATGCAAAACGCATAATAACACATCATTTAATTTTTCGTATGCTATTTATCGTTTATTCGATAGGTTGTTTACTTCATTATATGGTGAGTGTCAGGTTAGAAATTACATAAGCTGAACTAATTATAAACTTTAATCAGGAAAATAATAATGTTACAAAAATTATATTAATTATCAGGATGCAATTTGCAATAATTCTAATATTTACGTATTTACAGCTTTATGTAAGTTATTCTTAGCACGTGAATTGGTAGGACGGAAGGTGAGATCGTAAGGGATGGTAAAATTTAGGAGAAATTACGGAACGCTGGCGGCAGTAGCAATCTGTAATATTAAACAACCGATTTTTAAGAATTCGTTCTTGGAAATTATAAAAACGCTACAGTGTTTCATAGTCGATATCTGAAAATCATTAATTTGATGAATTAATTTTAATCACTTTTAAAATGAAGTACAGATTTCCTGTGGAACGTGAAATACGTGTGTAACCAAATTTCAATATCAACGTTTGTGATATTATACGGGGTCATTGCTTACGGATATATCTAGCTAAGTTATTTATTGAAGGTAGTTTTCAGGATGCGCAGAATCTAGATTAGCAGATATGTAGTCGCATGTGGGATGAGACATGGGCGTCGGCAAGGGGAGGAGGGATGGGAGGGGGGAATATGCAAGTTGCCCCCCTTGCCGAAATATTTTTTGCTTAAATGTTTGTACTGTATATTGATTGCTATGAATTATGTACCATACATGAGAGTAACTGTTACAGTATTTGATAAAAAGTTGCATTGTTTATCAAAAATATGTGAATTATTATTATTTATCTCTTGGTCACCTGGGACACCTTGCAGCCAAAAATAATCGCAAGAAATAATGAACGAGTTTCAGACTTAGTATTGATCCATAGTAAATACACACAAATTGATTATCTGTAGAGATAGACTTCAAACATGATATAAAAGGCTCTGAAAAAAAAATTCATCGCCGAGACAGCGGGAATTTTCCCCGCAACTTTTCATACCAGAGCACGCTACTATTACAACCCGCATCGGACAATGATATTGTTCAGAATAAATATGATATGACACAGCGCCATCTATAACTCAAGAAGATGCACCTTTTTTCCAATCGTTGCTATTGATTTTAAGATGTTAATGCGAAGGTCGATAACGCTCAAGCGTATATATGATTAAAAATCGATCCATAGTAAATACACAGATTACCTGTAGAGATAGACATCAAACATAACTAATGTTTCAAGTCTATCTCTGCAGGTAATCTGTGTATTTATTATGAATTCATCGTCACGCTTGGAAGAACAAGTGTTGCTAACTTTGTCGAAACAAATATATGACGACGCTGCGAAAATGTTAGGAAAGTACTCAGGATCACAGGCACGCATTAAAGACTGCAGTCCCAGTGCGGGCTACATCCATTGCGGTAGTCACTCTTTAAATTTAGTCGGCAATTTTGTTGCAGAAATTTGCAGCGCTGCACTTTAGTATTTTATGTTCGTGCAAAAATTGTTTGCTTTTTTTCTGCATCCACTCATCGCTGGCAAATTTTGTGTAGAATGCTCGAAAAATATGACTTATTTTTATTAATAAATATTAAAGAAAAATGCGCCCTCAAGCAGCTGCTTGCCACAGAGGTCTGACAGGAGCCTGTCAGTTTATATGCCACAGTAGAAGGTCTGAGAGGATGCAGGACCTCAGCAGAAAAACAACCCACCCACATGTGCCATTCCTGGGGCTCGAATCCAGATACCTTAAATCAGTAGCCAAGCATGCTAACCACTGGGCAACTTATTAAAAATCGAATTATTAACTTTTCCAGTAGTCGTGGAGGTGGCTCAGTCAGTAGCGCGCCAGGCTCGTAATCTGCTGTTCCCAAGTTCAAGTCCCAGATGGGCAGGCATTGACATTTAGCTCCGAAAAAGTCCCGGCTCTGCATACGATCAGTAAGGGATCATTTGGGCTTGGAAATGACGCCATCCGTAAGACGGGACGTTAAATCATGATCGGTGTGCTGGAGAGCCATACCCTATGCACGTTAAAGAACACGTTGGATGATCTCGGCGGAAGTCTACCCGCTGTTTGATCTCCCAGTTCAGTGCGTTTTTTTTTCCAATTCCTATTTTAATGAGAATTTAGTCTGATGTAACCATCTGTCTCTTAACAGTTGTTCCAGTGGGTCCCATTCTCCAGCCCTGTGGGTCTTTGTGACATGGCCATTTTCTCCATTGTAGGAACAGAAAGTGCCGCTCAAAAGTAGAAAAACCCCAATCTACGAGTCCAAGTTTCTAACTGACAATACAGTACCAAATAAAAAACCAGTACTGACAATACAGTACCAAATAAAAAAGGCCGTTCTAATTAAACTTCGTTTTTAAAATTCAACTGGTAGCTGTTAATTTTAATATATATGTTTACCAATTTTACAATATCTTAATATAGTCAGAATGAATAAATCAATATAATCTCCGAAATATATCTATATAATTTAAAATTAAATAGTTTTTTTGTTGTTGAATATTAGAGAAACGAATTTGGAAAATAATACGCATGTATAATTTTGCTCAACAAGCGTAGTGTATCAAATTGGCTCTATACGAGCCTATGGGGTTCTAGTAACTGCTAATTTATAGCCTGTTGTTTAGAAAAAGTGCTCTTCAGAGAAAAACTCAATGCAGTCAACATCTCCTAGAACGGAAAGCTGTACCCCCAAGTTATGACGTCAGCATAAATATATATATATATTTATCAGTATGTAAAAAATTCTAGAAATCTCTTATATATTTATTTCTGTTACCATTACTGCTAAGTTTTAAAATAATTTTTATACTAATTTATATTTATAAATATACATTATTTAAAAACCTCTATTCGTTTCTATACGTTTCTGATAATGATAATATATATATATGGATAATTTTCATTTTAAATAAGCTGTATTTTTAAATTACCATTAGTGTAAAGATCAGTTATAAATCTTACCAGTAGTAATAATAGAAAAAATATATAATAAATTTCTAGATCGTTAGCTATCAGGCTGCAAGGTGCCCCAGATGTTATGACTCCTGAATTAATTGCAATTGATATGGCTCTAAAGTGGTGTTTTAAACAACCAAAATCTAATTTTGTTGTACTTACGGATAGTACCTCATCTTTGCTTTTTCTCCGGGAAGATCCATGTAATTTCAAGAGCAATGGGATTTTCCTAAACATCGTTGAGACCATCGATCAAATAACTGATAAAGGATCCATAATTACTTTGCAATGGATCCCTGGACATGTAGGTGTCCAGGGAAACGAAATTGCTGATTTTTTAGCAAAGTCGGCCCTTAACAATGAAAAATAACTTCAGTTGAAAATTGGTAATTTATATGTTTCTAAATTAAATAAAGAAAATCTGAACGAGAACTTATACATCACTTCCAAGTCATCGCTGAAAGAAAGATCAATTATCGGCAATTAGTAGAGAACAAGATTCTTCCACTAAATGATCTGCACCTTTCAAGAAGAAATTTTGTGTGCATCACCAGACTCAGAACAGGTGCATCACTCTTGAATGACTCACTTTTCAAGATGAGAAAGGTTCTTTCCCCCAATTGCCAGACGTGCAACGTAAAGGAAACGGTGATTCATGTTTTGCTGAATTGTACTGCTCACTCGATTCAGAGAAACAACTTAATAGCAAGATTACAAACAGAAAACACCTTTGAATCAAATCTGCACAGTTTACTTGGACAAGTAGATCTGACTATTCGCAAAGTTTGCTATAATGAAACAATCAAATTTTTAAATGATTCGAATCTCTCCATAGGTTTAAGAATTTTTTTATCGAGGTTTTTTATCATAAATGCCATCAGTTTCTTGGCATTATCCAAACGTGCCATCTGGAGGAGAGGGTCGAAAGACTCGAACATATCCACAGGAAACGTTTATTTTATTTGATGATGATGATAGATAAACAAAAGCCGTACCACTAAGTTATGCTGACGTCATAACTAAGTGCTACGGCTTTCTAGATGGTGTTGACTTAGTTTGACTCCCTCCCTGAGCCAGCATTGAGGTTTTTTCCTATCGGCTAATTCTCATTAAAATAGGAAATGGAATAAAATACTCACTGAACTGGGAGATGAGACACATGGTAGACTTCCGCCGAGATCATCCAACGTGATCTTTAACGTGCATAGGTTATGGCTCTCCAGCACACCGATCATGACTTAACGTTCCCTCTTACGGATGGCGTCATTTCCAAGCCCAAACGATTCCTTACTGACCGTATGCAGAGCGGGGACTTTTTCGGAGCTAAATCTCAACGCCTGCCCATGTGGGACTTGAACTTGGGAACTGCAGATTACGAGCCTGGAACGCTACTGACTGAGCTACTCTCGCCCCTGGGTCGTAACTGGTAGGGGAAGGAACCACTAGATGGGTATTAATTAATTTAGAGAGTTTAGATGGGTATTAATAGACAGAAATTGCTGGAAAAAAAGTGCATCACCTTGAGTTATAGATGGCGCTGTCCGACGGAATATAGATCGACGGAATATAGATCGCCCCATCCGACGGAAGGTGGCCTTTCAAGCCCATCGGTGTTCCTTACTGACCGTGCGCAGGGCGGGGAGTTTTGCGGAGACAAATCTCAACGCTGACCCAGGTGGGACTTCAACCTGGGATCTGCAGTTAAGGAGCCGGCGCGCTACCGGCTGAGCCACACCCACGACTACTGGAAAACTTAATAATTCGATTTTTTAATAAGCTGCCGAGTGGTTAGCATGCTTGGCTACTGATTTAAGGGATCTGGATTCGAGCCCCAGGAAAGGCACATGTGGGTGGATTGTTTTTCTGCTGAGGTCCTGCCATCCTCTCAGACCTTCTACTGTGGTATATAAACTGACAGGATCCTCTCAGACCTCTGTGTCAAGCAGTTGCTTGAGGGGGTATTTTTTTATTTTTTTAATATTTAATAAAAATAATAATAAATTATATTTCTCCAGCTTTCTACACAAAATTTTCCAGCGATGAATGGATGTTAAAAAAAAGCAAACAATTTTTGCACGAACATAAAATACTGAAGTGCAGCGCTGCAAATTTCTGCAACAAAATTGCCGACTAAATTTAAAGCGTGACTACCGCAATGGATGTAGCCCGCACTGGGACTGCAGTCTTTAATGCGTGCTGTGATCCTGAGTACTTTCCCAACATTTTCGCAACGTTGTCATATATTTGTCTCGACAAAGTTAGCAACACTTGTTCTTCCAAACATGATGACGTATCCATAATAATTACAAAGATTACCTGCAGAGATGGACTTGAAACATTAGTTATGTTTGATGTCTATCTCTACAGATAATCTGTGTATTTACTATGGATCGATTTTTAATCATATATACGCTTGAGCGTTATCGACCTTCGCATTAACATCTTAAAATCAATAGCAACGATTGGAAAAAAGGTGCATCTCCTTGAGTTATAGATGGCGCTGTGTCACATCATATTTATTCTGAACAATATCATTGTCCGATGCGGGGTGTAATAGCAGCGCGCTCTGGCATGAAAAGTTGCGGGTTCGATTCCCGCTCTGTCGGCGATGAATTTTTTTTTCAGAGCCTTTTATCTCATGTTTGAAGTCTATCTCTACAGATAATCAATTTGTGTGTATTTACTATGGATCAATACTAAGTCTGAGACTCGTTCATTATTTCTTGCGATTATTTTTGGCTGCACGGTGTCCCAGGTGACCAAGAGATAACTAATAATAATTCACATATTTTTGATAAACAATGCAACTTTTTATCAAATACTGTAACAGTTACTCTCATGTATGGTACATAATTCATAGCAATCAATATACAGTAGTAACATTAAAGCAAACAATATTTCGGCAATTATCTAGATATACTTTTAATTCCCTACAAGTTAAACTCTTGATTATCCGTAGTCGGATTTACCAGAATGCTATTAAATTGGGTTTTGAAATATTGTCACCATAAAACTCTTATATACAGTGTAATGATACTCTTTAATAAAACTCTTTAATACAGTGTAAAACTCTTATATACAGTGTAATGTTCTCGATATCTGTCAGAGAATATTTATTAGCTTAATGTATCTCTATTAAATTCATAATAGATTCCTTATTTCTGTTTCAGCAAAAAGGATCCACAGAAATGAATACTTCAATTCATCGGATATAGGGGTGAAGAATCCAACTGACTTCAATCACAATAACTTCCTTTCTACAGAACATCATTACAGTACATATTCAAATTGTGCTTTTCCCAGCGATGAAATTGAACAATTTTCTTTCAATTTTCCCAATGACAATGCAGCGTGCACGTTCACTGGTAACTATGGCAACCAATCACATGACTTTATGCAGCTAGAAGCTTCGCTGCCAAGACTTTCAGAAAATAATCTAGGATTTGACGTCTGCACTATGGAATTTCCTCTAAACGAATCATTTATATATTCATTTCCTGAAATACAGTTTTGTATGTAAAATTTATTATTCAAATAATTAATGTTCATTTGTCTCTGTACTTGTGTAATCTGTCATTTATGGTTTTCATGCAACATTCCAACGTTTTATACCGGGGAATCCTTCATCATCATCCTCAAACAGCCATGGGCTACCGATGTCCAACAAGACGGTGCAATTTAGTTCTCCAAGCAAGTCTGTCCTGAGCCACATCTGCTGCATCTGGCTACTGCACACCAATTCTAATAAGGTCATCTTTGACATTGTCTGCCCCCCGCATCCTAGGTCTCCCCCTCTTTCTGAGGCCTTTAGGCACACTATTCATAACCCTATTCGCCAATCTATAATTATCCATAAGGGCAATGTGGCCAAACAAACGGAGTCTCTCTTTGCACAATATGCTGCTTAAAGGAGGTTGCAGACTCCTTTGCCTAACCTCATCATTACTTACAAAGTTAGACCACCTAATGCCCAAGATACTGAATAAGCATCTAGTTTCCTGTTATCTTCTTTACAAAGCATCCAAGTTTCACTACCATAACTAACCCTAGAAAGAACCAAACTATTATACAATCTAATTTTAATCATTAGGTGTATACGCCTATTTCTCTACACTCTCCTTAGGTTCTTAAAAGTCCCGGCAGCAATCCCTATTCGTCTGTTAATCTCATTCAGGTCTGAGAGGATGGCAGGACCTCAGCAGAAAAACGACACATACATCCATGCCTTAACCCTGGGCTCGAACCCAGGTCCCTTAGATCAGTAGCCAAGCGCGCTAACCACTCGGCCATGGGACGGCTTCAAAATAGAGTTACTCATGAAAACAATTTGAAAAACATCCTTTACGAATTCTTAAGTTACCCAAAATTGCCATTAAGATTAGTGGCGGAAATGGTTCCCAACTTCATGAGATCTGACCACAAAGGAAGTGCAGAAAAACTTCTGATAGCAACCTTTTCTGATAAAGCGCTGATTTGCTATTAAAGAACTGCCATTAAACGGCTTCCTTGTTTACCTGCCAGTCACAGGAACTGATTCGGCTGCCTTTTGTAAACCGCCACGGGACAACGTGGGCGCGAGCTGCAAATGGGCGGGATTCTTCGTAGCAGCCGAAGTCCAAATGTCAACAGCACTAGGGAATTTGCTCGTGTAGGTAAAGTACTGACTGTCTAACTTTGTGACATTATTTGCAATTCTTTTGACCACTAACTTTAAGAAGAACCAAATGATATTATTTAAATGTTAATATGAATGACTCAAATCAGTACAAGAACTCTGTGATTAAAGGTAAGAAATATTACGTATCTGATTACTAATTTCACAACTCACAACAATAAGTCAAGATTTTATTGCGTATTTTCACCTCGACGAATGATCTTTTTTCTTAGTTTTAGGTGCATTTTCTATGCTGCAAAAGTATTAAAATACCAAATATACTGGGGCGAAAGTGGCTCAGTCGGTAGCACGCCAGGCTCGTAATCCGTAGTTCCCAGTTTCGAGTCCCAGCTGGGTCATTCGTTGAGATTTATCTCCGCAAACTCCCCGCCCTGCCCACGGTCAGTAGATGACAGCGATGGGCTTGAAAAGGCCGCCGTTCTTCGAATGGGACGTTAAGCCGTGGCCCCGTGTGCAGGTAGAGCCATACTCTGTGCACGTTAAAGAACACGCTGGATGGCCTTGACGGGAGGTTACCATCTATCTCCCAAAAGCTGTTCCAGTGGGTTCCCTCCCCCAACCTTCTCTGAGCTATCAGAATCATTGTGATCTGGTCATTTAGATCATGGTGTGCAAAAAAATGCCGCTCAGAGGTAAAGCAACCCACAACCAAATATACTCTGCCAAACATTACACAATTTTCATGTTATGTCTTCGAAGCTTTTTTACGTCTAAAATAAATATTTATTCCAAAAATATAACTGAAGATAAAGATTAGAATCAAACGTATTTAAATCTCGATTTTCAACAATATTCGTACAATATTAAAGAGTTAATAATAAATAAATACCCCCTCAAGCAGCTGCTTGCCACAGAGGTCTGACAGGAGCCTGTCAGTTTATATGCCATAGTGGAAGGTCTGTGAGGATGGCAGGACCTCAGCAGAAAAACCACACACATATCCATGCCTCGAACCCAGGTCCCTTAGATCAGTAGCCAAGCGCGCTAACCACTCGGCCACGGGAATGTTTCATAAAAATCATTCACAATTGTCTAATATTGAGATAATCATATACAAACTACTGAAATGCATCTTTATTTTATTAAATGGTTTGAAACATTACATATCACGTTTAAATTCTTAGAATGCATTACGTACGTACATACCCCCTCAGGGGCGGGGGTGGCTCAGTCGGTAGCGCGCCAGGCTCGTAATCTGAAGTTCCCAGGTTCGAGTCCCAGCTGGGTCAGCGTTGAGATTTATCTCCGCAAAATTCACAACTCACCTGTACTTTACCAAATGGTTTCCAATTTTGCCAACTCCCCTAGATTTTGTCAAGTTGCCTCGATTTCACCATCTCTCCTTTAATTTCGCAAAACAATCCCAATTTTTACATCTCTCCTGAATTTCCCAGGTCACTTCAAATTTTTGAAACTCTCAAAAATTTTGCCAAGTTTTCTCGATTTTGTCAACTCTCCTTAATTTCACAAAAACAATCCCAATTTTTATAACTCGCCCGTATTTAACAAATGGATTCGAATTTTGCTACTTGCCCTAGATTTTGCCAACTCACTCCGAATTTGCCATCTCCCCAAGATTTGCCTACTTTCCTAGATTTTGCCAACTTGCCATAATTTCATAGAAAAAAAGTCGCAATTTTTACATCTCACCTGAATTTTGCCAACTCCCCAAAGTTTTGCCAAGTCACTCCAAATTTTGCCAACTGTTCCTAGATTTCGCCAAGTTTCCTCAATTTTGCCAACTCGCCATAATTTTACAAAGCAAAAATCCCAATTTTTACATCTCACCTGAATTTTGCTAACTCCCCACGATTTTGCCAAGTTACTCCGAATTTTCCAACTCCCCAAGATTTACCAAGTCACTCCGAATTTTGCCAAGTTGTCCCCATTTTGTCAACTCCTTGTATTTTACTAAGTGGTTTCGAATTTTGTCAGCTGCTCTAGATTTTGCCGTCTCGAATTTCTCAACTACCTTAGATTTGCCAAATTGCCTCGATTTTTTAGATTGTCAGTTGCCTCGAAAAATATTAACTGGTTCCTAAAAGAAATTCCCTAGATTTTGCCAATGATTTTGACAATTACCCTAGATTTTGCCAAGTTGTCTAGATTTTACTAGCTCCCCTTAATTTTACAAAAATTTAGCCTCACCCCATAGCTACGCCCCTGTCAGTAGCCAAGCGCGCTAACCACTCGTCCACGGTACTGTTCTGAAATATTCCAGCCTCCATATTCTTTAAATACTGAACGAATACTGTTGAAAAATCGATATTTAAACACATTTGTTTATGCTCTTTAATTTATTTTCAGTCATGTTTTTTAAAAGAAATTTCTGAGTATTTATTAAAAAGGGCTGGAATTAAAAATTTAATTATTGTTGGTGATATTAATATTGATGTGGCAAATACTAATAAATATGGTTGTGTTATATATTTAAAAACTTTGATTGAATTTTGTTTAGAACAAATCGTTAAGGGTTTTACTAGAGAGGACGAAACATTAACTAAAATTACAAGGACGTTAATTGGTCATGTTTTGGTTAAAACAAGTAGTTTTGATGTTAAAAGTAAAACATATAGAAATAAATTTCCAGATAATTATGGTATCTTAATAAAGATTTTCAAAAAGAATATTAGCTCTAATGATGTTACATTTTTGAAAGAGGATTCAAACCTAGGTTTTAAAAAATTTTAAAATGATATTTTATTATTCAGAAATTGCAAATGACGCAATGGAAAGATATAGTTGATGAAGACATGAGTACACAATTATTATATATGAAAATATTAAGTAAAATTGATGAAATTCGGGAAAATTCTTGTTGTAGTAAACAAATTAATAATTGTAAAACTAAGAGAATAAGGAAAGAATGGATTACAGATGACATTATTTTAGCAATTAAAAATAGAGATAAATTATGGAAAAGATATAAAGATAATGTAAATAATAAACAAAAAAATCACATATAAAATGGAAAGAAATAGGGTAAACATCATTATAAGGAACCAAAAACGCATATTTTATTCAAATAAATTAGCAATTAATAAAGGTAATAATAATAATAGAATGTGGGAATAAATTAATGATATTATTGATGATAAAAAAGGATGTCAATCGACTAAAATGTTGAAAGACACTTGATTAGAGATAACACTCCAAAAGAAATTCCAAATAGTTTTGTTAAGTTTTTTGTAACAATTATTAGTGAGATGCAAACAGAATTTGCGACGATGAATACCAGGTCAGATAAGGTTTACGAATTTATGTTACATAAATAAGAATTCTATGCATTTTCCACTAGCTAGTACCTTCCATGTTGCCAATATTATAGATCACTTAAAATATAACACATCTCTTGGATTTGACAATATTAAACCAAAATACATAAAGGAAAGAAAATGCAATTTTGTTCATGTAATAACAATTCTTATAAATAAAATTTTTGAAAATTCGCAAATCCCAATAGCTATGAAAATTGGAATTATTCGTCTGGTATATAAAAGTGGATCAAAAAAGAATTTTAATAATTATAGACCAATCACTCTATTAAAAACAAACAATAATACGTTGGAGATCGCTTGCAAAATATTTTGAATAAAATTAAATTTCTGTCAAGTCAGCAATTTGGGTTCCGTAAAGGTATGGGAACACAGTCTTTTGGAAGATCTTATTAATAATATAAATATTAATTTAAATATAGGAAAGAAATGCGTTGCGGTATTTATGGACTTAAATAAAGCATTTGATTCAGTTGACATTGATATCTTGCTACAGAAATTATATTTACTTGGTATAAGAGGGAATATTTTTGAATGGTTTAAAAGCTACTTATTACATAGAGAAAGAGTTACGAAAATAAATGATAATTTTAGCGATAAATATCAGATCAATTTTGGAGTTCCACAATGATCTATTCTCGGCCCCATGCTATTCCAAATATACATAAATGATTTGGCTAATATTAATTTCGATAGTAAATTATATATGTATGCTGATGATACAATGCTAATCAACTTCCACTCTGATTTAGAATACGCTATTTGCAATCTGCAAAGTGATTTCAATAAAGCAGTTAAATGGTTTGCTCTTAACAAACTGAGTGTAAACGGGAAAAAAACTAAATTTATGTGTATTGGTTCTCAACAACCTACACTTAATAGAAGAATTACTAAGCATCGAATAAGTTGTACTAGGCTGGATGGTTTATCACATGGCACATGCAATTGTCCTAAAATAAAAAGAAGTAAATGAAATAATTTACCTAGGCTTGAAAATGAATTCGAAAATGAAATGGAATAAACATATTGATTGGATGTGTTCAAGACTACGATTTGTAGCATTTAAAATTAGGAAACTTAACATGTTTGCTGATACACAGATAACTATTTTAGTATATAAAGCACTTTTTGAATCTATAATTAGGTATGGGATAACAGTTTATGGGACAGCCTATAAGACAGAATTAAATAAAATTAAAAGAATACAATTTAGTCTGCTAAAAGGATTGTGTAATACAGAAGTTAAATATTCCCTTACAACGAAAGATGATATATTCAGTTTGTTCAAAATTTTACCTATTGAAAGTTTATATGTGTTTGTTTCTGCTATCAATAACTTCTTTGATGATACCTATAAACAAAATATTTACCACAATAAGTTTACTAGAAAAAAGGCTATGGGTTTTTTTGAAACAACCAAAATTTTATAATAATTACGGAAGAAATTCCAAAGAATATCAAACTCCCTACCTATTTAACTTGCTTCCTCGAGAAATAGTTAACTTAAAAAAAAATTGTGATGTTAAAGATAAATTATTTCAGTGGTTGATGAAAAAGTGATGTTTTTATTTGGAAACTTTCATCATTTTGTCGGTTTTCTTTCTCATTTATTCCTTTTTTTCTCTCCTTCATTTTATGTACCACTGAGGCAATCTAGATCATATCTGTAAAAACATATATTTACATTCCCGCTGATAAGCTTCGGCTTAGGGGGATTTTTTATGTAATATAATTATAGATAATACTTATTGAAAGTAAATTTGAATTTTGAATACTATAACTACAGTATTATCGATCTACATAAGGGGTACGCCAGTTACATACACATTTCCAGGAGGTACGTGAAGCATTAAAGGTTGAGAACCAGTAATATATATGTTTTATTCTTTTCTCATTGTTATACTATAACTATAGTTTTATCTATCTATACAAGGGGTACGCCAGTTACATACACATTTCCAGGAGGTAAGTGAAGCATAAAAGGTTGAGAACCAGTAATATATATGTTTTATTTTTTTTTCTCATTGTTATACTATAACTAAAGTTTTTTCTATCTATACAAGGGGTACGCCAGTTACATACACATTTCCAGGAGGTACGTGAAGCATAAAAGGTTGAGAACCACTAATATATATGTTTTATTTTTTTCTCATTGTTATACTATAACTATAGTTTTATCTATCTACACAAGGGGTACGCCAGTAACATACACATTTCCAGGGGGTACGTGAAGCATAAACCGTTGAGAACCACTGATATATACGTTTTATTTTATTCCAATTGTCATACTCTAACTATAGTTTTATCTATCTATACAAGGGGTACGCCAGTTACATACACATTTCCAGGAGGTAAGTGAAGCATAAAAAATTGAGAACCAGTAATATATATGTTTCATTTTTTTCTCATTGTTATACTATAACTATAGTTTTATCTATCTATACAAGGGGTACGCCAGTTACATACACATTTCCAGGAGGTAAGTGAAGCATAAAACGTTGAGAACCAGTAATATATATGTTTCATTTTTTTCTCATTGTTATACTATAACTATAGTTTTATCTATCTATACAAGGAGTACGCCAGTTACATACACATTTCCAGGAGGTAAGTGAAGCATAAAACGTTGAGAACCAGTAATATATATGTTTTATTTTTTTCTCATTGTTATACTATAACTATAGTTTTATCTATCTATACAAGGGGTACGCCAGTTACATACACATTTCCAGGAGGTACGTGAAGCATAAAAGGTTGAGAACCACTAATATATATGTTTTATTTTTTTCTCATTTATAATATAACTATAGTTTTATCTATCTACACAAGGGGTACACCAGTAACATACACATTTCCAGGGGGTACGTGAAGCATAAAACGTTGAGAACCACTGATATATACGTTTTATTTTATTCCCATTGTCATACTCTAACTATAGTTTTATCTATCTACACAAGGGGTAGGCCAGTTACATACACATTTCCAGGGGGTACGTAAAGCATAAAAGGTTGAGAAACACTAATATATATGTTTTATTTTATTCTCATTGTTATAATATAAGAATAGTTTTATCCATCTATACAAGGGGTACGCCAGTTACATATACATTTCCTGGGGGTACGTGAGTCATAAAAGGTTGAGAACCACTGATATATATGTTTTATTTTATAACCATTGTTATACTATAACTATAGTTTTATATTTCTATACAAGGGGTACGCCAGTTACATACACATTTCCAGGGGGTACGTGAAGTATAGAAGGTTGAGAAAAACTGATATGTATGTTTTATTTTATTCCCATTGTTATAATATAACAATAGTTCTATCCATCTATACAAGGGGTACGCCAGTTACATACACATTTCCAGGGGGTACGTGAATCATAAAAGTTTGAGAACCACTGATATATATGTTTCATTTTATTCCCATTGTTATACTGTAACTATAGTTTTATCTATCTATACAAGGGGTAAGCCAGTTACATACACATTTCCAGGGGGTACGTGAAACATAAAAGTTTGAGAACCAATGATATATATGTTTTATTTTTTTCCCATTGTTATACTATAACTATAATTTTATCTATCTACACAAGGGGTATGCCAGTTACATATACATTTCCAGGGGGTACGTGATGCATAAAAGTTTGAGAATCACTGTATTATTAAATTGATCTTACTTGAAGATTTTTAGCAAATTGCGTAACATGTAACCCGTATTTTTTCTTACAGATAATTGCCATTTTGAAGAAATAACGCCTAGAAATTCCAACAAGAAATTGAATTCAAGGGCTGCAAAAAGTCAGCAAATCCAAACTACCATCGAATGGTTAGAATGTTTTCTTTTTAGTCTGTTAAATAACGTTTTATATACTGCTCTACGAAAATATTGAAGTTTCATGTTATGTCAATGGTGACTGAAGGTAAAGATTATAATTAAATCTATTTAAATATTGATTTTCAAACAATATTCGTTATTGTTACGGAAACTGGAATATTTCACAATGAGAATGCGACATAAGAATTTACCTGAGAAATGAATTAACTTATAAGATTAGAATACGTAGCATTTTAAGACAAATAGATTCACTTACTTGTGAGTAAATGTTCTGATATTTCGACCCCTGACTGGGGTCGGGAGGTTGCAGCCATGGAGGTAGGAGGAGAGGGAGGCGCCGTATCGTTTGAAAACTAACCGAGCGTTGCCATATTGTTGCTACTCGTAAGTTGTTGTTTTTGGGTTGGGTTGTTTTACCGCTGAGCGGCACTTTTTTGCACACCATGGGCTAAATGGCCAGGTCACATGGACCCCGAAGGCTCAGAGAAGGTTGGGGGAGGGGACCCACTGGAACAGCTGTTGGGAGACAGATGGTAGCCTCCCGTCAAGGCCATCCAGCGAGTTCTTTAACATTAGGATGTCTTACCTCTGAGTGGCACTTTTTGCATACCATGGGCTAAATGGCCAGGTCACATGGACCCCGAAGGCTCAGAGAAGGTTGGGGGAGGGGACCCACTGGAACAGCTGTTGGGAGACAGATGGTAGCCTCCCGTCAAGGCCATCCAGAAAGTTCTTTAACATTAGGTTTTTTTACCTCTGAGCGGCACTTTTTTCACACCATGGGCTAAATGGCCAGGTCACATTGACCCCGAAGGCTCAGAGAAGGTTGGGGGAGGGGACCCACTGGAACAGCTGTTGGGAGACAGATGGTAGCCTCCCGTCAAGGCCATCCAGCGTGTTCTTTAACGTGCACAGGGTATGTCTCTCCCGCACACGGAGCCATGGCTTAATGTCCCATCCGACAGACGGCGGCCTTTCCAAGCCCATCGGTGTCCCCTACTGACCGTGGGCAAGGCGGGGAAATTTGCGGAGATAAATCTCAACTCTGACCCAGCTGGGACTCGAACCTGGGAACTACAGATTACGAGCCTGGCGCGCTACCGACTGAGCCACCCCCGCCCCTAAGTACGTAATAATCATCCATGTTATGCCAGTAAGGACCTACCTTGGAAGCCCTATAACTTCTAAAATATGCATTTAATGGAAAAATACAATAGAAGGTAAATTAAAGATCATAATCAAATCTATTTAAATCTCCATTTTCAACGATATTTATGCAATTTAATGGAAGAATATGACTGAAGACAAAATAAATGATCAAAATCAAAACTCTTTAAATATTCTATTTTAAACAATATTCAGTATTTAAGCCTACATTAGAGTCTGAATACTTCACAACAAAGTTCCTGCTTTTTATTCCAAAGAGATATTTTTTTTGTTTTTTTTTTACATTTTTTTTATATAAGAGATTTGACTTATCACAATTTACTGTAACGTTAACTTGATATATATATAGTGAAGCCTACATTGGATATATGTAGTTCTACAATTAATCCCTACTTTATGAAAAAGGTGGTATAGCTTTCATTTGATATGTAATTTGTTATTGCTCACTTTAAATGAGATTAAACAACTGTGTTTAAAACCAGTGGCGGCTCATAGCTAAAATTAGTGTGTGTGTGGGGGGGTGGGGGTTGGGGTGCTGCTCCAGAAAATTTTTAGCTTTAGTTTTAAAATTGTGTAAAAGGAAACAAACATGTATAAAAAGAAAATTTATTCACAAACTTGATAAATTCCTAAAAGAACAAAATCAAACATTTTTTACTTACTTTAACCTAAATTGTTACAGTTCAAGCTTAATCTATTCATTTAAAAATGAAATCCATTCTTCTTGTTTTAATTTGCGCGAAAATAAATGAATCAAATAGAATAGCTGGAAGCAGGATAATAATCTAATTCTACATTTTATCACATTCAAGAATATGGTACACGGTTTTTAAGCACAACACACGCGGAGTAAAAAAAAACCTACCTTCGACCAGCACGCCAGGGTCGGCACTGCGGGAACGACAGTGCTCTCTCTCCCTTGCAGCCTCGCGTGTAGCTTCCTATGTGAGCATGCGCACAACAGTCAAACACCTCACCGTTAGTACTGTGAAGCGCACAGTTCCATACAAAGATTTTTGCATCTTTTTCATAAACTGGGGGATGTCTACTGACATTAAGCTTAAGGATTATATATTGTACAAGTATTAAGAAAGAATTAAAGAAAAAAGGACTCATTATATTAAATGTTATCGATAATATCAGGTTGGAATTGGGGGTGCTGCATTTCCACAGTGCCTATACGCGGAGCCGCCACTGTTTAAAACGCAAACAAACACAAAACTGAAGCGGAAAAAGTATTTTTTTATAGATATATATTAAACATTTCTTGACCTTCTTAGAAAAAAAAAATCGATTTAGCAATATTCTAAGGAATAATTCCTTTTTTGTACATGAAACAATTGCGATTTCATTGAGCAATATTCGTATAAAGCATTCGGATATATTGCAATTGACGTGCAGCATGCGGCTTTCTGAGTAGTAACAACATGGCAACCACCGTTCTGAGCGGTTACTCTAGCGACCTATGCTAAGAGACAGGACGGGCGCCTACCTCTCTTCCTACCTCCATGGGTTACACTAGCGACCTACGCTAACAGATAGGACGGGCGCCTCCCTCTCTTCCTACCTCCATGGGTTACACCTCATCCTACCTCCATGGGTTACATCTCTTCCTACCTCCATGGAAGCCCTATAACTTCTAAAATATGCATTTAATGGAAAAATATAAAAGAAGGTAAATTAAAGATCATAATCAAATATATTTAAATCTCCATTTTCAACGATATTTATGCAATTTATAGGACACCTCCATGAGTTACACTAGCGACCTACGCAAAGAGATAGGACGGGCGCCTACCTCTCTTCCTACCTCCATTGGTTACACTAGCGACCTACGCTAAGAGATAGGACGGTCGCCTCCCTCTCTTCCTACCTCCATGGGTTACACTAGCGACCTACGCTAAGAGATAGGACGGGCACCTCCCTCTCTTCCTACCTCCATGGGTTAAACTAGCGACCTACGCTAGGAGATAGGACGGGCGCCTCCCTCTCTTCCTATCTCCATGGGTTACACTAGCGACCTACGCTAAGAGATAGGACGGGCTCCTACCTCTCTTCCTACCTCTATGGGTTACACTAGCGACCTACGCTAAGAGATAGGACGGGCTCCTACCTCTCTTCCTACCTCTATGGGTTACACTAGCGACCTACGCTAAGAGATAGGACGGGCGCCTCCCTCTCTTCCTATCTCCATGGGTTACACCTCATCCTACCTCCATGGGTTACATCTCTTCCTACCTCCATGGAAGCCCTATAACTTCTAAAACATGCATTTAATGGAAAAATACAAAAGAAGGTATATTAAAGATCATAATCAAATCTATTTAAATCTCCATTTTCAACGATATTTATGCAATTTATAGGACACCTCCATGAGTTACACTAGCGACCTAAGCAAAGAGATAGGACGGGCGCCTCCCTCTCTTCCTACCTCCATGGGTTACACCGGCGACCAACGCTAAGAGATAGGACGGGCGCCTCCCTCTCTTCCTACCTCCATGGGTTACACTGGCGACCTACGCTAAGAGATAGGACGGGCGCCTCCCTTTGTTCCTACCTCCATGGTTGCAGCTTTGTTGGAACTTTCTAAATGTTAACTTTAAATCCCAAGAAGTACTGGAATGTTTCAGAATTGGAAAAAAGGAAGAGACTAAAACACGTCCACGTACAATCTTAGCAAAGTTTAAAGACCGAGCCCTACGAGATGCTTTTCTTGACAAAGTAAAAGGACATCGTGATTTGAATACCAAAGATGTAGGTATTGTTAATGAAAAGCATATAATCTACATCAACGAACATTTGTCAAGATTTTACAGAGATCTCTTCCACAAGGCAAGGAGAGCCAAAGTAGAAAAACAATACAAATATATGTGCGTAAAAAATGGGAAAATATTTCTAAGAAAGGAAAACGGAGCACAATGCCGCCTTGTTAAATCTGAACGAGATTTGTTATCATTGTAAGTAATTTTTTCTTGTTCACAGTCAAATATCTTTCATCTTTTAATGGCTACACCTAATTATGTTCAGTCTGAAAATCTCAGTCTGATTTATGGTAATTGCTTTAATAAATCAACTTTTCCTATTTTCTCACTCAACTGTAGAAGTCTGTACAAAAACCTTGATGAGATCTTGGTAACTTTAGAAAGTAGTAGTTTTCTATTTGATACTCTTGTATTTGTGGAAACATGGCAAAATAACGATATTCCACATATCAATGGTTATACTGGTGTAGGTTTGGGAAGAGAAGCTCGTAAAGGTGGACGAGTAGCACTTTATTTCAGAGAAAGCTTTTCTTTCAAAATATTAAACAATTTGTCAGTTATTACATATGATTACGAGATTTTGCTTGCTAAATCAGGAAATCTGATTGTGGGCAGTATTTATCGACCACCTCAGGGTAATGTACAATTATTTCTGTCATATCTAGAATTTGTTTTAAACTCATTACTTAAATTGAAATCGATCTTTATATTAATGGGTGACTATAACCTTGATATTATGAACCAAGATAAAAATGTATTAAATTTAATAGACCTAGTTAATTCATATGATTGTTTTGTTTTAAATAGTGGATTACCAACTAGAGTTGGAAATCAAAGTTCTACACTAATTGATTATGGAATTTCGAATGTAGATTGCCGAAATGGAGTTCTGATGTCAAAAATTACAGATCATTTCCCCACATTTTTTCTGGTCCAAAGGACAAATTTTCAAATGCTACCTAGCAGTTATAGATATAGAGAAATCAATGATAATAATATTCTGCAATTGCAATATAAATTAAATCGTATTGATTGGCAATTCCTTTATTTAATCAGCGATGTAAATGAAGCATATAATTATTTCATAAATATTTTTATAAATCACTATAATAAATATTTACCCACGGGTATTAAGAACTTTCAAAGGCCAAATAAATATGCTCCTTGGATGACGAAAGATCTGAAGAAATTAATAACTAAAAGAGATAATTTATACAAAAAAGCAAAAGAAACCTATTTAGAGGATGACAGTTCTGCATATAAAGAATTTCGTAATTTCGTTACTGCCCAAATCAGACAAACAAAGAATGTCTATTATAACAGTAGATTTGATTCTAGCAAAAATTCGAAACAGAAATGGAAATATCTCAACGATGTTTTGGGTAGAAATAAATGTAAGTCAATAGTAGGAGACATTTCTTCTGATGATGCAGTTATTGCTGATGACTATGCGAAGTCCAATGACTTCAATAGCTATTTTCATGATACCTTTAACGAATTGATACTGAACCAAACTGAAAAATTTCATGGCAAATATAATTATCAAATTGAGTGCATAGACCAGACATTTTATGTCATGCCAATTGTTACCCAAGAGATCTGTAACATAGTGAATGATCTAGGAGCTGATAAGTCACCAGGTATAGATGATATAAATATTAATGTAATTAAAAAGGTTATACATACAATAAAAGAACCTTTGTGCTATATATTTAATTTATCAATAATAAACGAAGTATTCCCGGATAAACTGAAAATTGCCAGAATTCTTCCCATACATAAATCAGGTGATAAAGAAAATATAGAAAACTACAGACCTATTTCAATTTAGCCAATCTTCTCAAAAATCTTTGAAAAGCTAATTTGTACACGTATTACTAAATTCCTAGATAATATGAAAATTATCACACAACAACAATATGGTTTTCAAAATAAAAAATCTACTCAGATAGCCATTGCAGATTTATATGAGCATATTGTCAATCATTTGGATGCAGGTCACATTGGATTAGCTGTATATCTTGATTTTTCGAAAGCATTTGACAGTATTAACCACGAAATTTTGTTAAAAAAATTTGAATTTTATGGCCTGAGAGGTAAAATAAATAGCTGGTTAAGAAGCTACTTATTTCAGAGGAAAGGTCTTGTAGAAGTAAATGGTAGTATATCAGATGAACATTTTATTTACAGAGGTGTGCCTCAAGGTTCGATTCTTGGTCCGATCCTTTTCCTACTTTACATTAACGACTTAGCATAGTTACACATTAATTCAAAGATGTTATTATATGCTGATGATACAAGTATTATCGATTTCAACCAAGAATCTGCAAGCCTGATTAGCAGTGTTAACTACTCTCTAAATATTATATCTGAATGGTACAGACATAACAATTTATTAATAAATGTCAAGAAATCCAAATACATGATTTATAAAAATAAAAACAAAAATATCGATGAGAAATGTTTCGATGTGAAGATTAATGAAATTAAGCTAAAGAGATGCACTGAATATAAATTCTTAGGAATATGGATCGATGAAAATTTGAACTGGTCATTTCACGTAAAGCAGTTGAGAATCACTCTGTCAAAGAA
The DNA here is from genome assembly GCA_038380435.1 of Ryuthela nishihirai. Lineage (NCBI taxonomy): Eukaryota > Metazoa > Arthropoda > Arachnida > Araneae > Heptathelidae > Ryuthela > Ryuthela nishihirai. The sequence goes on from JAWZYU010000055.1 coordinate 1,469,487, forward strand.
TATTGGTATGATTGGTGAAATACGTCATCTGGTTAACAAACAAATTTTGACAAATTTATACTACTCTTTCATTTATTCTTATATAACATATGGAATTTTAGTCTGGGGTAATACTTTTGACTATAATCTGAATGCTATATATCGTCTTCAGAAAAGAATTGTTACATATATTTTTGGTAAAAGATATTATGATCCCGTGGCACATTTATTTTCTGAGGTTAAAATTCTTAATGTCTATAATAATTACAAACTGATATCAGGAAACTTTGTGTATTCGATTACAATGAGATTGATTAAATTGGATAGATTTAAAGACTATTTTCAGAGTCTTTCGAATTTTCATAATTATGAAACACGTCATAGAGAGGATCTGAGTATATGTGTTGATTGTCAATTTGGCAGAGATCTATCAAATACAATGCAGTAAAAATTTGGTCTGAATTTCCTGATGATGTTAAAAATGCAAAATCTTTAAAATTATTTAAAATAAAATGTAGAACGTTTCTTCTTACAAAGCAATGAAACCTTCTTCTATGTATCAGTATAATGTGTCTCATAACCATTTGAACTTTTATACTATTGAATTATTGTATACTTTACTGTTGTCATAATTGAACTAAAGGAAATAGGGAGCATTAACTAAAAATAAGCATCAGCTTACTATGCTCTCCTTTTTGTTTCGCCTTTCCTATTAAACACCAATACTTAATATGATTGTTATTTACCTTTTCTGATACAATTGATATTTCTCAGCTATTTCACATCTCAATTTTTCTCATGTATATATTAATTGTTATTAGATAATTTTGCTATGTAAATGTATATTGTATTGACTGGCGGAATAAAATAAAGATTATTATTATTATATATTATTTTGTAAAAGTGGTTGCCAGATCAGGGGTAATAAAATCTCTTGCACATCGTTCATTGCGCCATGCGCGATCTTTTGGCTGTATTAGTAATCCTGCTTTTCTTACGAATGCATTTTTTAATTATTGTTGTGTTCCAGTCTATTTTATGATTAGTTTTTAATACGTGTCTCTCAGTCCTGTTTTATTTTCATAATAAGTATTGTTTCAAACCATTTAATAAACTAAGTTTAGCCGTCCCATGGCCGAGTGGTTAGCACTCTTGACTACTGATCTAAGGGACCTGGGCCCGAGTCCCGGGCCAGGCTGTTTGTGTCGTTTTTCTGCTGAGGTCCTACCATCCTCACAGACCTTTTACAATGACGTATAAACTGACAGGCTCCTGTCAGACCTCTGTGGCAAGCAGCTGCTTGAGGGAGTATTTATTTTTTTATTTATTTACAGTTTAGGTTGGGTTGTTTTACCTCTGAGCGGCACTTTTTTGCACACCATGGGCTAAATGGCCAGGTCACATGGACCCCGAAGCTCAGAGAAGGTTGGGGAAGGGGACCCACTGAAACAGCTGTTGGGAGACAAATGGTAGCCTCCCATCAAGGCCATCCAGCGTGTTCTTTAACGTGCACAGGGTATGTCTCTCCCGCACACGGGGCCACGGCTTAACGTCCCATCCGACGGACGGCGGGCTTTCCAAGCCCATCGGTGTCCCCTACTGACCGTGGGCAGGGCGAGGAATTTTGCGGAGAAAAATCTCAACGCTGACCCAGCTGGGACTCGAACCTGGGAACTACAGATTACGAGCCTGGCGCGCTACCGACTGAGCCACCCCCGCCTCATTTACAGTTTAGAGATTTGCACAATGATTATTTTAATATGAAATAATTTTGAATGATTTTTATAAAAAAAAGATTATTTTTGAAATATTCCACCTTCCATAACACAATAAGTGCTGAAAGAATATTGTTATCCGAGATTTAAATAGATTTGATTTAAAACATAATAATAAATAAAATAAATACCCACTCAAGCAGCTGCTTGCCACATAGGTCTGACAGGAGCCTGTCAGTTTATATGCCACAGTAGGAGATCTGAGAGGATGGCAGGACCTCAGCAGAAAAACAACACATACATCCATGCCTAATCCTGGGCTCGAACCCAGGTCCCTTAGATCAGTAGCCAAGAGTGCTAAAAAATAAATAATCCCTCAAGCAACTGCTTGCCATAGAGGTCTGACAGGAGCCTGTCAGTTTATATGCCACAGTAGGAGATCTGAGAGGATGGCAGGACCTCAGCAGAAAAACAACACATACATCCATGCCTAATCCTGGGCTCGAACCCAGGTCCTTTAAATCAGTAGCCAAGCGTGCTAAAAAATAAATAATCCCTCAAGCAACTGCTTGCCACAGAGGTTTGACAGGAGCCTGTCGGTTTATATGCCACAGTAAAAGGTCTGTGAGGATGGCAGGCCCTCAGCAGAAAAACGACACAGACAGCCATACCTTACCCGGGGCTCGAACCCAGGTCCTTTAGATCAGTAGCCAAGCGTGCTAACCACTCGGTCATGGGACAGCTTATGATCTGTGAGGATGGCGGGACCTCAGCAGAAACGTCCGTGCCTTGATCTATATCCCAGCACGTTAATTATGATCTGCAATTTATTTTCAGTCACATTTTACTACTAAATGACTATTTTAAAAGTTATAAACATTCAAATTTAGATTCTCATTGACATCACAGGAGGTGTATAAACGAAAACTTTGTGGTGTGTTTTACGTATACTTTGTTATCAGTGTATTATTTGACAGTGTAAAATCGATGAAAATGGTGTCATCGTTGGTTATTGTATCTTTTGAGCGGAACATTTTTCGCACACAATGGGCTAGATGGTCAGGTCACAAGGGCCCCGAGACTCAGAGAATGTTGTTCGGAGACAGATGGTAGCCTCCCGTCAAGGCCATCGAGTGTGTTCTTTAACGTACACAGGGTATGGCTCTCAGGCAACACCATGGGCTAAATGGCCAGGTCACATGGACCCCGATGACTCAGAGAAGGTTGGGGGAGGGGACCCACTGGAACAGCTGTTGGGAGACAGATGGGAGCCTCCCGTCAAGGCCATCCAGCGTGTTCTTTAACGTGCACAGGGTATGGCTCTTCCACACATGGGGCCACGGCTTAACGTCCCATCCGACGGACGGCGGCCTTTCCAAGCCCATCGGTGTCCCGTACTGACCGTGGGCAGGGCGGGGAATTTTGCGGAGATAAATCTCAACGCTGACCCAGCTGGGACTCGAACTTGGGAACTACAGATTACGAGTCTGGCGCGCTGCCGACTGGCCACCCCCGCCCCTCAATATTATCATATAAATTGGAATAGTTTATTAAAAAATGCCCCTTATTTTCTGTTTCCCTGCAATATCAAATGCACTATACTTAATCGAAACACCGTTGGATGTCGCCACTTACGCTTTGTCGAATCTGAACGTCTTTTTCTTGTACTTTCTTTGATATCGGCGAACCGTTAAAACTATCATTCATTATATCGCAGTTATACTTCATTGGTTAACCAATTAATTTATAAATACGTAATTAGTATTAATTGTTTAAAAACTTTATGAATTTTTTAAGGATTGAAAAAAATTATGAAGAGGCTAAGGGAGTATGCTTGCCTAGGTGCGCCCTCTATCAACACTATCTCGATTTCTGCTGTAAACAAAGATTTTCCCCAACTGGAGCAGCAGCATTTGGAAAAGTAAGTTTTTTTTGATTCAGTATCAAAACAAGGCGTTCAAAGTTTTACAATTTGAATTTTTTTTTTCATCTCCAAACTATCTTGCTTCTTTAACTTATTTTGGCTTCTGTAACCCTTTTCTGCTGAGGTCCTGCCATCCTCTCAGATCTCCTACTGTGGCATATAAACTGACAGGCTCCTGTCAGACCTTTGTGGCAAGCAGCTGCTTGAGGGGTTATTTATTTATTTATTTATTTATAACCCTTTCGATTGCTACATTTAGACCAGTAGATGGAGAATGACGTCATAAAATGACCCAATATATTGTGAATTTTAATAGTGAAAACCGAGCGTGAGTTCAAAAGCAACCAAACATCTTTAATTATTAATTTACAAATATATACATAATTTATATAGCGGTAATATTTTAATTTCCGCTATATATATATATATATTCCGTTATAAATATATTCCGCTATATAATATTTCCGGTATTATATTAATTTCCGCTATAAATATATGCCGCTATATAATATTTCCGGTACATTTTTAAGTATATTTATATTTATTATACTTAAAAAAATAATAATACCAGGCTTGTAATCTTTAGTTCCCTGGTTCGAGTCCCAGTTGGGTCAGCGTTGAGATTTATCTCCGCAAAATTCCCCGCCCTGCCCACGGTCAGTAGGGGGACACCGATGGGCTTGGAAAGTCCGTCGGATGGGACGTTAAGCCGTGGCCCCGTGTGTGGGAGAGCCATACCCTGTGCACGTTAAAGAACACGCTGGATGGCCTTGACGGGAGGCTACCATCTGTCTCCCAACAGTTGTTGCAGTGAGTCCCCTCCCCCAACCTTCTCTGAGTCTTCGTGGTCCATGTGACCTGATCATTTAGCCCATGGTGTGCAAAAAAGTGCCGTTCAGAGGTAAAACAACCCAACTCAATTCTTATTATTCAAAGTGTCTCTCTGTTCCAATCAGTTGGTGACGTAATTATCACGCTGAAGAATACGCGAGCGTCATGGGCTCATCGTAGCACGTTCATCTGTCATAACAGCATCACAGAGTAATAAAACTAAAGGATGCAATAAACAAACGGATTTTAACTAGAAGGATAACATATTGCCTCTGGAGAATATGGGACGCTTATTTTCAGAGAAAATGTAATTTTTCATCCGATTTTTTTCACCCTTTAACAATATTAATTCGTTTTAATGGATGATTGAAAAATGTAAAGAATGATATAATGGTAGACAGGCGTCTTCTCTGCCTGTCTGGGCTAGGTTGTTTTTCAATTGACGTGTGTGAGAGAGTATGCAGAAGGGTGTATTTTTGGGTTGTTTTTCCTCTGAGCGGCACTTTTTTTGCACCCCATGAGCTAAATGGCCAGGTCACATAACCCCGAAGACTCAGAAAAGGTTTGGGGAGGGAACCCACTGCAACAGCTGTTGGGAGACAGATGGTAGACTCCCGTCAAGGCCATCCAGCATGTTCTTTTACGTTGGGTTGTTTTACCTCTGAGCGGCACTTTTTTTACACACCATGAGCTAAATGGCCAGGTCACAAGGACCCCGAAGGCTCAGAGAAAGTTGGCGAAAGGGACCCATTGGAAGAGCTGTTGAAAGACAGATGGTAGCCTCCCGTCAAGGCCATCCAGCATGTTCTTTTACATTGGGTTCTTTTACCTCTGAGCGGCACTTTTTTTACACACCATGGGCTAAATGGCCAGGTCACAAGGACCCCGAAGGCTCAGAGAAGGTTGGCGAAGGGGACCCATTGGAAGAGCTGTTGAAAGACAGATGGTAGCCTCCCGTCAGGGCCTTCCAGCATGTTCTTCACCATTGGGTTGTTTTACCTCTGAGCGGCACTTTTTTGCACACCATGGGCTAAATGGCCAGGTCACAAGGACCCCGAAGACTCAGAGAAGGTTGGGGGAGGGAACCCACTGGAACAGCTCTTTTGAGACAGATGGTAGCCTTTCGTCAAGGCCATCCAGTGTGTTCTTCAGCATTGGGTTGTTTTATCTCTGAGCATCACTTTTTTGCACACAATGTGCTAAATGATCAGGTCACAAAGAACCCGAAGCCTCAGAGAAGGTTGGGGGAGGGAACCCACTGGAACAGCTGTTGGGAGACAGATGGTAGCCTTCAGTCAAGGCCATCCAGTGTGTTCTTCACCATTTGGTTGTTTTACCTCTGAGCGGCACTTTTTTGTACACCATGGGCTAAATGGCCAGGTCACAAGGACCCCGAAGACTCAGAGAAAGTTGAGGAGGGAACCCACTGGAACAACTGTTGGGAGACAGATGGTAGCCTCCCGTCAAGGCCATCGAATGTGTTCTTCACCATTGGGTTGTTTTACCTCTGAGCGGCACTTTTTTGCACACCATGGGCTAAATGGCCAGGTCACAAGGACCCCGAAGACTCAGAGAAGGTTGGGGGAGGGAACCCACTGGAACAGCTGTTTTGAGACAGATGGTAGCCTTTCGTCAAGGCCATCCAGTGTGTTCTTCAGCATTGGGTTGTTTTATCTCTGAGCATCACTTTTTTGCACACAATCTGCTAAATGATCAGGTCACAAAGAACCCGAAGCCTCAGAGAAGGTTGGGGGAGGGAACCCACTGGAACAGCTGTTGGGAGACAGATGGTAGCCTTCAGTCAAGGCCATCCAGTGTGTTCTTCACCATTTGGTTGTTTTACCTCTGAGCGGCACTTTTTTGTACACCATGGGCTAAATGGCCAGGTCACAAGGACCCCGAAGACTCAGAGAAAGTTGAGGAGGGAACCCACTGGAACAACTGTTGGGAGACAGATGGTAGCCTCCCGTCAAGGCCATCGAATGTGTTCTTCACCATTGGGTTGTTTTACCTCTGAGCGGCACTTTTTTGCACACCATGGGTTAAATGGCCAGGTCACAAGGACCCCGAAGGCTCAGAGAAGGTTGGGGGAGGGAACCCACTGGAACAGCTGTTGGGAGACAGATGGTAGCCTTCCGTCAAGGCCATCCAGTGTGTTCTTCACCATTGGGTTGTTTTACCTCTGAGCGGCACTTTTTTGCACACCATGGGCTAAATGGCCAGGTCACAAGGACCCCGAAGACTCAGAGAAAGTTGGGGGAGGGAACCCACTGGAACAACTGTTGGGAGACAGATGGTAGCCTCCCGTCAAGGCCATCGAGTGTGTTCTTCACCATTGGGTTGTTTTACCTCTGAGCGGCACTTTTTTGCACACCATGGGTTAAATGGCCAGGTCACAAGGACCCCGAAGGCTCAGAGAAGGTTGGGGGAGGGAACCCACTGGAACAGCTGTTGGGAGACAGATGGTAGCCTCCCGTCAAGGTCATCCAGTGTATTCTTTAACGTGCACAGAGTATGGCTCTCCCGCACACAGAGACACGGCTTAATGTCCCATCTGACTGACGGCGGTCTTTCCAAGCCAATGCATTAGGGTACATATCTCAATCTTGTCAGGATGTTGAACTACCTATGTGGCTGATATACACAAACTCAGGTGTCTTGTCATATATGCAATCATTTGCAGCATTTTATACTTTATAATATATACAAATAGTGACTACACACCTGGTATAGTCACTCAAAAAAGTATCCGAACATTATGGTTGATTACAGAATTCAGAAAAAATATCTGGCAAAGATATTTTTAGAAATGAGTAATTTGGCAACCTTCGCCATAGTGTTCGGATATTTTTTAATATATATATAATGCGTATGAATATATAATGCAACGAATATGGAGCGTGTGCAGTTACCGTTCACAAACAAACTGGAGTGGTTGCGGTTAATGTTCACAGCACATTGGATCGTGTGAGCTCACAAAGACCTGGATCGTGTGGGCTCACTCACGGAAATATTGAACGTGTGCAGTTTCCGTTCACAGCAAACTGGAGCGGTTGCGGTTAATGTTCACAGCACATTGGATCGTGTGAGCTCACAAAGACCTGGATCGTGTGGGCTCACTCGCGGAAATATTGAGCGTGTGCAGGTACCGTTCACAGCAAACTGGAGCGGTTGCGGTTAATGTTCACAGCACATTGGATCGTGTGAGCTCACAAAGACCTGGATCGTGTGGGATCACTCACGGAAATATTGAGCGTGTGCAGTTACCGTTCACAGCAAACTGGAGCGGTTGCGGTAAATGTTCACAGCACATTGGATCGTGTGAGCTCACAAAGACCTGGATCGTGTGGGCTCACTCACGGAAATATTGAGCGTGTGCAGTTACCGTTCACAGCAAACTGGAGCGGTTGCGGTTAATGTTCATAGCACATTGGATCGTGTGAGCTCACAAAGACCTGGATCCTGTGAGCTCACTCACGGAAATATTGAGCGTGTGCAGTCACCGTTCACAGCAAACTGGAGCGTGTGCAGTAACTGCACACGCTCCAGTTTGCTGTGAACGGTAACTGGAGCGTGTACAGTTGCTGTACACGCTCCAGTATTAAATTATTGATCATATTAAATTATTGTTTTCTCGTAGCACACTATTAATTATAATTTTTCTTTTCTTTTTCGTTTTGTTATTGACTAGGTTATTAGACGAAAATTTCCTAATTTGACTACAAAAAGATTAGGTACACGTGGCCAATCAAAGTAAGCTTAATTTTTGTAACTTTTTTTAATTAAACGTATCATATGTTGGATATCTTTCAAGTTATTATAATTGTCAATAAAATAATCCTATGAACTAAATATTTTTATTCTGATGTTTTTTTTCTGTAAATATTTTTATTCTGATGTTTTTTTCTGTAAATATTTTGATTCTGATGTTTTTTTTTCCTGTAAATATTTTGATACTGATATTTTTTTTCCGTAAATATTTTGATTCTTCTGTTTTTTTTTCTGTAAATATTTTGATTGTGATGTTTTTTTCCTGTAAATATTTTGATTCTGATGTTTTTTTTCTGTAAATATTTTTATTTTGATGTTTTTTTTCTGTAAATATTTTTATTCTGATGTTTTTTCTGTAAATATTTTTATTCTGATGTTTTTTTTCTGTAAATATTTTGATTCTGATGTTTTTTTTTCTGTAAATATTTTTATTCTGATGTTTTTTTCTGTAAATATTTTGATTCTGGTGTTTTTTTTCTGTAAATATTTTTATTCTGATATTTTTTTTCTGTAAATATTTTTATTCTGATGTTTTTTTTTCTGTAAATATTTTTATTCTGATGTTTTTTTTCTGTAAATATTTTTATTCTGATGATTTTTTTTCTGTAATTATTTCTATTCTGATGTTTGTTTTTTTCTGTAAATATTTTTATTCTGATGTTTTTTCCCTGTAATTATTTTGTTTCTGATGTTTTCTTTTCTGTAAATATTTTGATTCTGATGTTTTTTTTCCGTAAATATTTAAGATGTTTTTTTTTTCCTTCTGTAAACGATGAGTAGATTAGGGCTCTTGGCTACTGATCTAAGGAACCTGGGTTTGATCCCCGGGTAACACATGGATGTTTGTGCTGTTTTTCTACTGAGTCCTTCCATCCTCACAGATATTATATTACGACATATAAACTGATAGGCTCCTGTCAGACCTCTGTGGCAAGCACCTGCTTGAGCGGGTATTTCTTTTTTAAACTTTATGTGAGTATATGTCAATTAATCTTTAGGCTTAGTGAGTGCTTGATCAATGAGATTTTATTTAATGTTAACATGATCGAATGACGATAAAGCGCAGACTCAACTTTAATGTTTAAATTCACCTTACACTTTAATTCTTTATGATTGCAGATACCATTACTATGGGATAGGTGTGAAAGCGAATTCCGTCTATTACAAGCAACTTAATACTGGAGCTGGACTCACCAGGTGAGACAGGAATTACTTTACGTCACGAATAAGCGAGGGACTGTGTGTGTCAGTTCCTCAGTGGTCTAGCGGTTAAGATGCCCAACATTCTTCTGGGTCACAGGAAGGCTTAGTTTAAGAAATGGTCAATTCCTCAGTGGTCTAGCGGTTAAGATGCCCAGCATTCTTCTGGGTCACAGGAAGGTTTAGTTGAAGAAATGATCAGTTCCTCAGTGGTCTAGCGGTTGAGATGCCCAGCATTCTTCTGGGTCACAGGAAGGCTTAGTTTAAGAAATGGTCAGTTCCTCAGTGGTCTAGCGGTTAAGATGCCCAGCATTCTTCTGGGTCACAGGAAGGCTTAGTGTAAGAAATGATCAGTTCCTCAGTGGTCTAGCGGTTAAGATGCCCAGCATTCTTCTGGGTCACAGGAAGGCTTAGTGTAAGAAATGATCAGTTCCTCAGTGGTCTAGCGGTTAAGATGCCCAGCATTCTTCTGGGTCACAGGAAGGCTTAGTTTAACAAATGGTCAGTTCCTCAGTGGTCTAGAGGTTAAGATGCCCAGAATTCTTCTGGGTCACAGGAAGGCTTAGTTGAAGAAATGATCAGTTCCTCAGTGGTCTAGCGGTTAAGATGCCCAGCATTCTTCTGGGTCACAGGAAGTCTTAGTTTAAGAAATGGTCAGTTCCTAAGTGTTCTAGCGGTTAAGATGCCCAGCATTCTTCTGGGTCACAGGAAAGCTTAGTTTAAGAAATGGTCAGTTCCTCAGTGGTATAGCGGTTAAGATGCCCAGCATTCTTCTGGGTCACAGGAAGGCTTAGTTGAAGAAATGATCAGTTCCTCAGTGGTCTAGTAGTTAAAATGCCCAGCATTCTTCAGGGTCACAAGAAGGCTTAGTTTAAAAAATGGTCAGTTCCTCAGTGGTCTAGAGGTTAAGATGCCCAGCAATCTGCTGGGTGACAGGAAGGCTTAGTTTAAGAAATGGTCAATTCCTCAGTGGTCTAGCGGTTCTTTTGAGGGGGGTGAAGTCTTATGTTCGGACTCCCCCCCCCCCCCCCCCCCCCCCCCATCGCAACCTAAATCCGGGATGCGTGCCTGTGAAGTTTGGAATGGTTCAGAGAAAATAGTTTCTGGGAGACAACGGTCTCAGAGTTAGACTTTGATGGAATTTCCCCAGTTAATAAATTATTTCACCGAACAGAAAAGATAAAAATAATGCTCTACATTGAATAAGATTTTATAGTTTTCTTTGTAATGTATTTTATCGACGGACATAAAATATAGGAATAAAAGAAAAATTTTTTTATCTCTGAGCAGCACTTTTTTGCACACAATGTGCTAAATGACCAGGCCACAAGAACCCCGAAGGTTCAGAGAAGGTTGAGGGAGGGGACCCACTGGAACAGCTGTTGGGATACAGATGGTAGTTTCCCGTCAAGCCATCCAGCATGATGTTTAAGGTTGGGTTGTTTTATCTCTGAGCACCAGTTTTTGCACACAATGTGCTTAATGATCAGGCCACAAGGACCCCGAAGGTTCAGAGAAGGTTTTGGGAGGGGACCCACTGGAACAACTGTTGGGATACAGATGGTAGCCTCCCGTCAAGGCCATTAAGCGTGTTCTTTAACGTTGGATTGTTTTATCTCTGAGCAGCACTTTTTTGCACACAATGTGCTGAATGACCAGGCCACAAGGACCCCGAAGGTTCAGAGAAGGTTGGGGGAGTGGACCCACTGGAACAGCTGTTGGGATACAGATGGTATTCTCCCGTCAAGCCATCCAGCATGTTCTTTAACGTTGGGTTGTTTTATCTCTGAGCAGCACTTTTTGCACACAATGTGCTAAATGACCAGGCCACAAGGACCCCGAAGGTTCAGAGGTTTTGGGAGGGGACCCACTGAAACAGCTGTTGGGATACAGATGGTAGCCTCCCGTCAAGGCCATCCAGCGTGTTTGTTAACGTTGGGTTGTTTTATTTCTGATCAGCACTTTTTTGCACACAATGTGCTAAATGACCAGGCCACAAGGACCCCGAAGGTTCAGAGATTGTTGGGGGAGGGGACCCACTGGAACACTGTTGGGATACAGATGGTAGTCTCCCGTCAAGCCATCCAGCATGTTGTTTAACGTTGGGTTGTTTTATCTCTGAGCAGCAGTTTTTTTGCACACAATCTGCTAAATGACCAGGCCACAAGAACCCCGAAGGTTCAGAGAAGGTTGGGGGAGTGGACCCACTGGAACAGCTGTTGGGATACAGATGGTAGTCTCCCGTCAAGGCCATCCAGCGTGTTCTTTAACGTTGGGTTGTTTTATCTCTCAGCAGCAATTTTTTGCACACAATGTGCTAAATGACCAGGCCAGAAGGACCCCGAAGGTTCAGAGAAGGTTGGGGGAGGGGACCCACTGGAACAGCTATTGGGAGACAGATGGTTAGCTTCCCGTCAAGGCCATCCAGCGTGTTCTTTAACGTGCACAGGTTATGGCTCTCCCGCACACGGGGCCACGGCTTAACGTCCCATCCGACGGACGGCGGCCTTTCCAAGCCCATCGGTGTTCCCTACTGACCATGAGCAGGGCGGGGGATTTTTGCGGAGATAAATCTCAACGCTGACCCAGCTGGGACTCGAACCTGGGAACTACAGATTACGAGTCTGGCACGCTACCAACTGAGCCACCCCCGCTCCAGTTAGTTGGGACTAATGTCCATATTCCGAGCTCTAGTGGGTGTGATGATGGTTGGGAGAGGTGACGCACCTCTCCCAACAGCTGTTGGGAAGAAGGTGTCAGACTCCCGTCAAGGCCATCCAGTGTGTTCTTTTATGTGCGTGGGTATTGCTCTCCCACACATGGGGTCATTGCTTAATGTTCTAGAGATTATTCTCTTCCAAACTCCCCACCCTGCCTACAGTGAATAGCGGTCTCCTGTTGGTCTTGAAAAGGCCGCCGTCCATCGTATGGGACGTTAAGCTGTGGCCCCGTGGAGAGCGGCCATTTCAAGCCCAACAGTGCCCCTATTCACTGTAGGCAGGGTGGGGAGTTTGGAAGAAAATAATCTCTACTCTTTCCCAGTTGAAACCTATGGCTCTCTCCCGCACACGGGGCCACGGCTTAACGTCCCATCCGATGGACGGCAGCCTTTTCAAACTCTTCGGTGTCTCCAAGTGGCCGAGGACAGGGCGAGGAGTTTTGCGGAGAAAAATCTCAAAGCTGACCCAGCTGGAACTCGAACCTAGGAATTCCAGATTACGTGTCTGGCGAGCTACCCACTGAACCACCTCCGCCCCTCAGTAGGGCGTGTCGTTGTATTAGAAGGCTTGCAAAAGCTAGGAGTAGCTTCTGGAATTCTTTATTCTGCTTTCAAATGATTTGGGTTGGGATGTTTTACTTCTGAGCGGCACTTTTTTGCACACCATGTGCTAAATGGTCAGGTCACATGGACCCCAAAGGCTCAGAGAAGGTTGGGGGAGGGGACCCACTGGAACAGCGGTTGGGAGACAGATGGGAGCCTCCCGTCAAGGCCATCCCGCATGTTCTTTGATGTGCACAGGGTATGGCTCTCCCATACACGGGGCCACGGCTTAACGTCCCATCCGACGGACGGCGGCCTTTCCAAACCCATCGGTTTCCCCTACTGACCGTGAGCAGGGCGGGAAATTTTGCGGAGATAAATCTCGACGCTGACCCAGCTGGGACTCGAACCTGGGAACTACAGATTACGAGTCTGGCCCGCTACCGACTGAGCCATCCCCGCCCTCTTTCAAATGAAGAACAAACAATTATATTGTTAAATTTTTACGTATTTCAAACATTTTTTTTTCAAGAAAAATTTTTAAGCACTGTAAAACGGAAAGGAATAGAAATCCAGTGTCTACCACTTCCCCCTTATTGCTTTTCTTGATCGGTCCTGGTGGTGTACACAGGGTAGGGTTCGGAATTTCACGGTTGGAGAGATCTCTGAGGGGCCCCTTTGCCAACATAAGTTCACAGGTTCGAGTCCCAGCTAGGTCAGCGTTGAGATTTATCTCCGCAAAACTTCCCGCCCTGCCCACGGTCAGTAGGGGACACCGATGGGCTTGGAAAGGCCGTCGTCCGTCGGATGGGACGTTAAGCCGTGGCCCCGTGTGCGGGAGAACTATACCCTGTGCACGTTAAAGAACACGTTGGATGGCCTTGACGGGAGGCTACCATCTGTCTCCCAACAGCTGTTCCAGTGGGTCCACTCCCCCAACCTTCTCTGAACATTCGGGGTCCTTGTGATCTGGCCATTTAGCCCATGGTGTGCAAAAAAGTGCCGCTCAGAGGTAAAACAACAACAACACAACACAACTTGCCAACATAAAAGGACCGCTTAGATGCCCTCGTCTGAATGGTCAGGTCACAAGAACCCTGAGGATTCGCTGAAAATTGAGGAAGGAGTAGCCTTCCAGTTGACCTGGTCATTTTAACCAGGTCTGAAGAATCCCAAAATCTTAAAGAAATTGGGGAAAGGGGATCCGTTGGACAGCTTTTAGGAGACAGATGGTAAGCTCCCGTCAAGACCATCCCACATGTTCTTTGATGTGCACAAGGTAACACAGAAATCCCCACCCTCTCCACGGTCAGTAAGAGGCAGTGTGTTGGAGAGCCATACTTTGTGCACGTTAAAGAACACGCTGGATGGCCTTGACGGGAGGCTACCATCAGTCTCCCAACAGCTGTTCCAGTGGTCCCCTCCCTCAACCTTCTCTCAGCCTTCGGGGTCCATGTGACCTGGTCATTTAGCCCATGGTGTGCAAAAAAAGTGCCTCTCAGAGGTAAAACAACCCAATCGTAAAGAACACGCTGGATAACCTTGACGGGAGGCTACCATCTGTCTCTTAACAGCTGTTCCAGTGGTCCCCTCCCCCAACCTTCTCTCAGCCTTCGGGGTCCATGTGACCTGGCCATTTTGCACATGGCGTTCAAAATAAGTGCCGCTCAGAGGTAAAACAACCCAATGGTAAAGAACACGCTGGATGGCCTTGACCGGAGGCTACCATCTGTCTCCCAACAGCTGTTCCAATGGGTCCCCTCCCCCAACCTTCTCTCAGCCTTCGGGGTCCATGCGACCTGGTCATTTAGCCCATGGTGTGCAAAAAAAGTGCCGCTCAGAGGTAAAACAACACAATGCTAAAGAACTCGCTGGATGGCCTTGACGGGAGGCTACCATCTGTCTCTCAACAGCTGTCCCAGTGGTCCCCTCTCCCAACCTTCTCTCAGCCTTCGGAGTCTATGTGACCTTTTCATTTATCCCATGGTGTGCAAAAAAAGGCCTCTCAGAGGTAAAACAACCCAATGGTAAAGAACACGCTGGATGACCTTGACGGGAGGCTACCATCTGTCTCTTAACAACTGTTCCAGTGGTCCCCTCCCCCAACCTTCTCTCAGCCTTCGGGGTCCATGTGACCTAGCCATTTTGCACATGGTGTTCAAAATAAGTGCCGCTCGGAGGTAAAACAACCCAATGGTAAAGAACACGCTGGATGGCCTTGACGGGAGGCTACCATCTGTCTCTCAAGAGCTGTTCCAGTGGTCCCCTCCCCCTACCTTCTCTCAGCGTTCGGGGTCCACGTGACCTGGCCATTTAGTCCATGGTGTGCAAAAAAAGTGCCGCTCAGAGGTAAAACATCTCAACTCAACCTTGTTTTAAGTTTCTGGGTACGTCACTAGACCTATTAGTACATATTTTCACTAAATTATCATAAAATTGACCTAAATGTAAAAGCATTTCTTTCTACTTTCAGATTTTCTGGATTCAGAATGAAAACTACAAATGTAAGTAACAACATTTGAGTAGTATCTGAATATATAATTTTCATGAAAAGTTTTATTGACTAGTTTTTAAAAAATGATATGGTGGTTTCTGAACATAATTAAACATCATAATAAAATTTATTAAAATGTCGATTTTCAACCATATTCTTTCAATATTTAAAGTGGTATAAAAGATCAAACATTTCAGGACTAATATACCCATATGAATTAATCCAACACCTCCTATAACAGTGTACCAAATTTTTGACGTCACTTAGGTAGTCCGTAGATCGTAGATCGTATAATCATATTCGATGTACCTGGTAATAATTTTACCTCCAACCATCTCCATCATAAAGATATGCGTATTTGGCATGAGTAACATGCATGATTCTGCACATTGCATGATTCTTCCTCCCATGCCATGACTAACGTCTCATCTAAAAGAGAGCTGCCGTTTCAAGCCCATTTGTGGCCCCTACTGAATGAAGCCAGGCTGAGGGGTTTTGGGGAGATAAATCTTAAGGTGGTACAAATGGGATTTGAACCCTACAATAGTGAAAAATGCTGCAAATATAGAAACTAGCTAGGCTTTGGGTTGGGTTGTTTTACCTCTGAGCGGCACTTTTTTGCACACCATGGGCTAAATGGCTAGGCCACAAGGACCCCGAAGGCTCAGAGAAGTTGGGGGAGGGGACCCACTGGAACAGCTGTTGGGAGACAGATGGTAGTCTCCCGTCAAGGCGTCCAGCGTGTTCTTTAACGTGCACAGGGTATGGCTCTCTCCCGCACACGAGCCACGGCTTCCGCACACGGTGCCACGGCTTAACGTCCCATCCGATGGACGGCAATCTTTCCAAGCCCATCGGTGTCTCCTACTGACCGTGGGCAGGGCGAGGAATTTTGCGGAGATAAATCTGAAAGCTGACCCAGCTGGGACTCGAACCTGGGAACTACAGATTACGAGCCTGGCGCGCTACCGACTGAGCCACCCCCGCCCCTTCTCCCCTGGAACTCTTGGCTCAGAGAAAGTTGGGGGAGGGAACCCACTGGACAGCTGTTGGGAGACATACTGTTGCATCCCGTCAAAGCCAACGAGTTGTGTTCTCTAACGTGCACATTGCATGATTCGCCCTCCCATGCTATGGTCTAACGTCTCATCTAAAAAAGAGCTGCCGTTTCATGCCCATTTGTGGCTCCTACTGAATGAAGCCAGGCTGGGGGTTTTGCGGAGATAAATCTTAAGGCTGGTACAAATGGGATTTGAACCCTACAATAGTGAAAAATGCTGCAAATATAGAAACTAGCTAGGCCACACATGTATTAAAGATTCTGTTTCTGTCCACCACGGCGTGTAAGATTTTCCTCTTTACTTTCTTCAGAATCTAAAGAGAATTATTTTCATTCTGTTGGGTGTAGACTGCAATATCTCTGTCAGCTTAATAACTTTAAAGGAAAAAATGAATGGGAAAATGTTACAAAATATATTGCACAGTTTCTTACACTAAGAGAGCGAAATTGTTTGCTATTTTAAGACGACGTTAATGTCTGTCAAAATTTTGTTTGAGGTATTTATCACAATAAAGCTATCTGATATTTATGATTTATTTCTTGAGATAATTCATCTAATATTACATCATGGTTTGGTTTACCTCTGAGCGGCACTTTTTTCCACACAGTGGGGTAAATGGTTAGGTCACAAGGACCCCCGAAGGCTCAGAGAATGTTGTGGGAGGGGACCCACAAGAACAGCTGTTAGGAGACAGATGGTAGCTTCCCGTCAAGACCATCCAGTGTGTTCTTTTACGTGCAAGGGATATGGCTCTACCGCACAAGGTGTCAGGTTTTAACGTCCCATCCGACGTCCCATCCGCCCTTCCAAGCCTGGGGCGGGGGTGGCACAGTCGGTAGCGCGCCAGGCTCGTAATCTGTAGTTCCCAGGTTCGAGTCCCAGCTGGGTCAGCGTTGAGATTTATCTCCGCAAAATTCCCCCTCCCTGCCCACGGTCAGTAGGGGACACCGATGGGCTTGGAAAGGCCGCCGTCCGTCGGATGGGACGTTAAACCGTGGCCCCGTGTGCGGGAGAGCCATACCCTGTGCACGTTAAAGAACACGCTGGATGGCCTTGACGGGAGGCTACCATCTGTCTCCCAACAGCTGTTCCAGTGGGTCCCCTCCCCCAACCTTCTCTGAGCCTTTGGGGTCCATGTGACCTGGCCATTTAGCCCATGGTGTGCAAAAAAGTGCCGCTCAGAGATAAAACAACCCAACCCAACCCTTCCAAGCCCATCAGTTTCCACTACTGACCGTGGGCAGGGATATTTGCGGAGGTAAATCTCAACGCTGACCCAGTTGGGACTCGAACCTGGGAACTAGCAGATTACGAACCCAGAGCGCTACCGACTGTGCCACCCCCACCTTCCGTTCTAAAATGACGTCAAACATTATTCTGTTGCTTTAGCACCATAACGAGATGGAGAAAATAACAGCTAAAGAATTTACAGACTTTGGGAAATCTGAAGTAATCACATCCTAAAATTGCTAATTTTGAAATATTTGGACATACTGGATTTATAGTACATTGTAACTGAACACTTAATTTTCTGAAGTTCGTAACTTCGAAGTTAAACCCCAAACAAAATTATTTTACACTATAAAATATTTTATGAATGGTAGCTAAAATTTTGTTTGACTTTCAGTTATAGAGTATTCTTAATATGAAATTAATAAAAATTTACAAGCCAAATAGTATTCAAATTGATAACACCGTTCTTGCAAATATCTTAAGACGAAATAGAGAAAAAAAACTATGAAAATTATATTTCGTAATAAATCTGCTTGGCAGCAGATTTCTTCTGTCGCAGAAATGTAAACAACAAATGCATCATTTAAATATAATAAATGCAAAATAAGGTAATGTTCAAGCAGAGAACTCGTACTTAATATTTGCTGCTATAGCCGAATGAACAGATATTTCCTGTACAGTCGCTCAAAAAAGTATCCGAACACTACGGTTGATAATAGAATTCAGAAAAAATATCTGGCAACGATTTCTTTAGAAATTAGTGATCTGGCAACTTCGTGTCACGTGATACAGATAGGAATTGGTTGCGTTAATGTCACAGCACATTGGATCGTGTGAGCTCACAAAGACCTGGATCGTGTAGGCTCACTGCACGGAAATATTGAGCGTGTGCAGTAATGAACGGTTACTGCACACGCTCAATATTTCCGTGAGTGAGCCTACACGATCCAGGTCTTTGTGAGCTCACACGATCCAATGTGCTGTGAACATTAACCGCAACCAACCTTCATGTCACGTGACACGAAAGTTGCCAGATAACTAATTTCTAAAGAAATCGTTGCCAGATATTTTTTCTGAATTCTATAATCAACCACAGTGTTCGGATACTTTTTTGAGCGACTGTACCACGTGGAATCGCCTTATATACTTTTATTAAGGAAACCATAAGGTTATTGACTCATTAAATAAGCTTCCTCGATTTATTCAAAAAAAAAAAACCTTTCGCCTTTTCAACTGGGGGCGGGGGTGGCTCAGTCGGTAGCGCGCCAGGCTCGTAATCTGTAGTTCCCAGGTTCGAGTCCCAACTGGGTCAGCTTTGAGATTTATCTCCGCAAAATTCCCCGCCTTGCCCACGGTCAGTAGGGGACACCGATGGGCTTGGAAAGGCCGCAGTCCGTCGGATGGGACGTTAAGCCGTGGCCCCGTGTGCGGGAGAGCCATACCCTGTGCACGTTAAAGAACACGCTGAATGGCCTTGACGGGAGGCTACCATCTGTCTCCCAACAGCTGTTCCAGTGGGTCCCCTCCCCCAACCTTCTCTGAGCCTTCGGGGTCCATGTGACCTGGCTTTTTTAGCCCATGGTGTGCAAAAAAGTGCCGCTCAGAGGTAAAACAACCCAACCCAACCTTTTCAACTATTTAACTTGATACAGTAATCTTATCACTTTTTCTGATCTAGCGTATGGTTTTTTAAAGTGTATAATTAAGCAGGGAATTAATATAGAAATTTCACAGAGCTAAGAATACTGGTATTATGAGTGGTTATCACGCTTGGCTACTGATCTAAGGGACCTGGGTTCGAGGCCCGGAATTTAGGCATGGATGTGTGTGTCGTTTTTCTGCTGAGGTCCTGCCATCCTCTCAGATCTCCTACTGTGGCATATAAACTGACAGGCTCCCGTCAGACCTCTGTGGCAAGCAGCTGCTTGAGGGGGTATTTATTTTATTTTATTTATCTATAAAAGAAGGCCGATGGACCAGAGTATGACGTCATCGTAAGTGGTCTAAAAAAATTCTTAGAATTCTTTTTGTAATTTTACTACTAGTATATTACTATGATAATAAAAATATATTAGAATTCTTTTTAGAATTCTTTTTCTAATTTTAGAGAGAATTCTTTTTCTAATTTTACTACTAGTATATTACTATGATAATAAAAATATTTATTTACATATAGACTTTATTTAGAAGGAAAATTGCTCAAATTACTTAGAAATTATCATAATGCTAATGCATACGAATAAGTTTCTTCTAAATATAATATATTTATAAATAATCCGTAATAGGTTATTAGCACGATTACAGGACTACTAATGTGACGTCATAACTTCGTCCATCCAACACCTTCTATAATAGAAGGCCAGTGGACGATGGGCGGGGGTGGTCAGTCGGTAGCGCGCCAGACTCGTAATCTGTAGTTCGCAGGTTCGAGTCCCAGCTGGGTCAGCGTTGAGATTTATCTCTGCAAAACTCCCCGCCCTACCCACGGTCAGTAGGGGACAGCGATGGGCTTGGAAAGGCCGCCGTCCGTCGGATGGGACGTTAAGCCGTGTCCCCGTGTGCGGGAGAGCCATACCCTGTGCACGTTAAAGAACACGCTGGATGGCCTTGATGGGAGGCTACCATCTGTCTTCCAACAGCTGTTCCAGATGGTCCCCTCCCCCAACCTTCTCTGAGCCTTCGGGGTCCATGTGACCTGGCCAAGGAGTGTGTAAGGGAGAAGAGAGCTAGCTTCCATAGACGTAATGTAAACTTTTCGATTGCAGCGCCCTCTAAATATGGCAAATTCGTGCATTGCAGAGAAGCCACATAGCCAGGGAGAGGAGCCAGTTCCTTGCGTTATTTTTCCACCGCCCAGCAACGTTTTCAATGGCTTACACCACGTCACTAATTTTACATTCACTTTAGCTCTGTTCAAAGTGTTCATTTTCTAAATTTTACCATCATAATTTTCCTTTTTACAAGGATTAGTTAAAATTATTTTCTTTAATAAAACCCCATTTTGTATAACAGGTAGTCACTAAGAAAAAAAATTTTAATATTTTGAATATTCTACAATATTTAATGTATTTTATAAAAAATTTTTTATAAATTGAAATTTATGGCTCTATGAGAGATAACATGATTTGTTTAATTATATTTTATAGAATTTTAGATATTTTCAATAAAAGTCCTATCGAGTTTCTTAGTTATATAAATTGTCAATAGATGGCAGCAGGCACTTCTCGTATCAACCATAAAAAATTTACTATTAGAACAAAACTGCAGACACCTATATACATCGATATGCTCCAGGGATCACAAACCTGCAACATACATTGACTTATATATATTCGCAAGATGATTAACTGTATTAATTTACATATTAATTTTAAAAATTCTGCAAATTTACTCAAAATAAACATACAACGGTTTTTTTAGGTATCGTAATATATACTCCTGAACGAGATAAAACACTCTTTGAATAACTTTAGGGTCAGCTACCACTGTGCCAAACAGCCATGGCTGTTAGATATTTGGAAACACTGGTTAGATCGCAGTATGCATACCAATAGTAAGACAAACCATAGCTGCATTGGGCTAAAATGATTGCACTGCGCATGCGCAGATCGCCCCTTACAGTTGTACTGCACATCAATTTGCCACGTTCAGCTTAGGTAAAATTCCGCAGAACGGCGCAACTTACGCTTGTGCGAAGCTTGCCTTCTTCTCCTTTGACCTTCTGTGACCTGGCCATTTAGCCCATGGTGTGCAAAAAAGTGCCGCTCAGAGGTAAAACAACCCAACCCAACCTATCAGACCTTGAAAAAGAACGTGCTATGGTCTGTACTGCGGTAATGTGAATTTAAAACTGTAGTTGATAGATTTGTCGTATCACGAATGATACGTACCCGATATAGAGCTAAACTTACAATATCACCGAAGATTAAACGAACGAAAATTAACTTTAAACATTTTAAACTAAAAGAAAATGGGTAGTTTCTATTTTAATAAGATATTTCAAATGAAACACTTGAAGAGAATTTAAACTATTACAATTAATATTTTCTAAAGCCATATAATTATTTTTGCATAAACTCCTGCTCAAAATGTGAACTATACAGATAATAAAATATATTGAAAATGGTTATCAAGAAATACCAATAAAATATCTTTTGGAAAGCTGTTGTTACCTGATTTAAATAACAGCATGTGGGTTGCCACTGAGCGGCAATTTTTTTGCACATAATGGGATAAATGGCCAGGTCACAAGGATCCCGAGGTCTCGGAACAAAGAAGGTCTAAGGAGAAGAAGTTCGAGCTCTAGCTAAGCGTAAGTGGCGCCGCTTGGCGGATCTTCTCAGAACCAGATCCCGGTAGATTGGTGTGCAGCCACAGAAACAACTGTAAGACGCGATCTGCGCATGCGCAGTGCAATCGTTTTAGCACACTGCAAATATGGTTTGTCTTAGTCTTCAAATATTTAATGAATGTGATTTAATTAGTGTTTCAACCTGTCTAACGATCATGGCTATTTTCCTACAGTGGTGGATTAGCGAAAAGTTATTCAATGAGTATTTTATCCCGTTCAGGAGTGCATTTTACGATTATTTTAAGTCTTTGTATGTTTATTTTGAGTAATTTTGAAGAAGTTTTAAAAATAATATGTAAATTAATACATTTAATCATCTGACGAATATATTATAAGGCAATGTATATTGCGAGATTGTGTTCCGTGGAGGACATCGATATAATATAGGCTTCTGCACTTTGCTCTAACAGTGTAATTCTTTTTTATGGTTGATACAGGAAGTGCCTGCTGCCATCTGTTGAACGTTTATACAAGTATAAAACTCTTTATGATATTTATGGAAAATACGAAGAATTGTATAAAATATAATTATATAGAACATGTTATCGTACATTGACTCATAAATCTTAATATATTATAATATACTAAATGCTGTAGGTTGTTCAAAATATTAAAATTTTTTCTTTAGCAGAGCTTACTACCAGTTATACAAAATTGGATTTTACTAAAGAGAATGATTTCATTATTTTTTTGATAATTTCTCTCTAAACGAAAAAAAATTATGATTGTACCTCCTGAAGAAAATGAACATTTTTCAGAGTCAAATGGTAGCCTCTCGTCAAGACCATCCAGCGTGTTCTTAACGTGCACAGGTATGGCTCTCCCGCACACGGGGCCACGGCTTAACGTCCCATCCTACGGACGGCGGCGTTTTCAAGCCCATCGGTGTCCCCTACTGACCGTGGACAGGGCGGGGAATTTTTGCGGAGATAAATCTCAACCCTGACCCAGCTGGGACTCGAACCTGCGAACTACAGATTACGAGACTGGCGCGCTACCGACTGAGCAACCCCCGCCCCCAGATGGCACGAGAATATATATTTATTTTAGGAAGGCGAAAGCAATTTCGTTTGAAAGTGGCATAATATATATTTGCATTAGGGGACAAAAAAAAATGTTTTTTCTTTGAGAGAGACCATTTACTTTAGAGCGGCAAAAATACATTTTTAATGGAGGGCGGCAGAAGCAAAGTTATTGAGAGAGAAAAGAATTTGATGTAAGAACGGCAATAATGCAGTGCTGCATTATGCAAATTATTCTATGCGAGATAATGGGAAAAGGTTTCTGTTACCACTTGCAAATAAAGAAATTATGCACGAACACTTTGATTATTTGGCCCCTAAAATTTTTAACTCTTTACCGATTATAATTCGAAATGAAACTAATTTTATGCATTTCAGATCTCTCACTGCTAATTATCTAATGACCATTACAAATGCAGACAGCCTGTTTTCAGTGTTAAAGTAAAAAAAAATAATTCGCTTTTATAAATTCTGTGTTGTTTTTGTATATATATATATTTTTCTTTATGTAAAGTTGAGTGTCAGTGTTGCCAAAATTATGTATTTAAATAATTTGTAAATTAACCTACATGAGCTTAGATGCTCTTGGGTTAATAAGAGTATTACAAATATCTGTTGTTTGTAACCGTATTATTATAATAAAACTGAACTGGACAAAAGTAACTTTTTTTGAAAGCGGCAAAAGTAACTTTTAATTTTTGAGTGGAACAGGTAAATTTTTATTTTAGGGCGCCAAAAAAGTAAATTTTTATTTTAGGGCGCCAAAAAAGCATATTTTTATGTTAGGGCGCCAAAAAAGTAAATTTTTATTTCAGGGCGCCAAAAAAGTTTATTTTTATTTTAGGGCGCCAAAAAAGTAAATTTTTATTTTAGGGCGCCAAAAAAGTAAATTTTTATCTTAGGGCGCCAAAAAAGTAAATTTTTATTTTAGGGCGCCAAAAAAGTAAATTTTTATCTTAGGGCGCCAAAAAAGTAAATTTTTATGTTAGGGCGCCAAAAAAGTAAATTTTTATTTTAGGGTGGCAAAAAGTAAATTTATTTTATGACGGCAAAATAAATTTTATTTGAGGGAGGCACAAAATAAAATTTTTTCAGCGTGTAAAATATAAATTTATATTTGAGGGCAGAAGAAAGTAAATTTATTTTAGGGCGGCAAGAATCAGATGTACTTTAGTACGACAAAAAATTAATTTTATTTCAAGGCAGCAAAAAAGTGAATTCATTTCAAGGAGCCACAAATTAAATTTTTGATTTGAGGGCGGCAGGAGACAGATGATATTGGTGACAGCAAGAAAAAAAACTCTTTGAGGCAGCGAAAAGTAAATTTATCTGTAAGCGGCAAAAGTAGATGTATTTTAGGGCGGCGAAAATAGATGTTTTTGAGGGCAGTATGAAGCGATTTGTTTTAGGGCGGCAAAAAGTAGATTTTGAGGGCGATATGAAGTGATTATTTGAGGGCGGCAAAAGTAGATTTTGAAGGCAGTATAAAGTAATTTATATTAGGGCGGCAAAAATTAGATTTTGAGGGCGGTATAAAGTGATTTATTTTAGGGCGGAAAATTTATATTTATTTGAGGGCAATATGAAATGATTTATTTTAGGGCGGCAAAAAGTATACAATTTGAGAACAGTATGAAGTGATTTATTTTAGGGCGGAAATATATATATATATTTAGAGCGATATGAAATGATTTATTTTAGGGTGGCAAAAGTAGATGCATTTGAGGGCGGTATGAAGTAACTTATTTTAGGGCGGAAAAAGTACATTTTGTTTGAGAGTGGCAGAAAATAAATTGAGGGTAGGAAAATTCAATTTAGTTTAGGGTGGCAGAAGTAAATTTTTATTTGAAGGCGGCAAAAAATATTTTTTTAAATGAGGGGAAAAAGAAATTTTAATTGAGGGTGGCAAAAAGGTCTGATTTATCATTATTTAACTTTTTTCTGAAACGTGTTATTATTTATAGGGACATCATAAAAAGGCGGAAATATATTCCCCAAATAAAAAAACCGTGCTTCAAGAATTTCCGAGTTTTGAGGATTATAATGTACCGAATGAACTTAGCAGGAAAAAGGTCAGTTATTTTCAAAACAATAAATATTGAATAGAAATCATTTTTTTAAAGGAAATAAATTTATAGAATTATATTTTAATAAAAAAAATATCAATGTTCTTTTCAGGTACGGAGTTTTCTTATCATGTACAAAACCCACTGTCAAAGGATTCTAGGCCACGTGATCAATTCCAGTTTGGAAGAGGTAAGAACATTTTGGTTTTTTTAATTTTTCTTGAATAAAGCTCAAATTAGAAGAAAACTAGAAAAAAAATACACATCGCTTTCGGCGAACATAAAATGCCCATATTCAAAAAGAAAGAAGCTATTATTTTTTTGACATTTTGCGTCTTCTGACGGTGGAAATTACAGCTAATGAATGATTGGATAAATGTAGAGGCCCTACATAGGTAGAGGTTGGCAATCTCCAAATTGGACGCCATGTTTTGTCGTCTCTAGGATTGTTTAACGTGCATAGCTTATTGGTATGGTATGGGTTGGGTTGTTTTACCTCTGAGCGGCACTTTTTTGCACACCATGGGCTAAATGGCCAGGTCACATGGACCCCGAAGGCTCAAAGAAGGTTGGGGAAGGTGACCCACTGGAACAGCTGTTGGGAGACAGATGGTAGCCTCCCGTCAAGGCCATCCAGCGTGTTCTTTAACGTAGGATTGTTTTACCTCTTTGCGGCACATTTTTGCACACCATGGGCTAAATGGCCAGGTCACATGGACCACGAAGGCTCAAAGAAGGTTGGGGGAGGGGACCCACTGGAACAGCTGTTGGGAAACAGATGGTAGCATCCCGTCAAGGCCATCCAACGTGTTCTTTAACGTAGGATTGTTTTACCTCTAAGCGGCACTTTTTTGCACACCATTGGCTAAATGGCCAGGTCACATGGACCCCGAAGGCTCAGAGAAGGTTTGGGGAGGACACCCACTGGAACAGCTGTTGGGAGACAGATGGTAGCCTCCCGTCAAGGCCATGCAGCGTGTTCTTTAACGTAGGATTATTTTACCTCTGAGCGTCACTTTTTTGCACATCATGGGCTAAACGGCCAGGTCACATGGACCCCGAAGGCTCAAAGAATGTTGGGGGAGGGGACCCACTGGAATAGCTATTGGAGACAGATGGTAGCCTCCCGTCAAGGCCATCCAGTGTGTTCTTTAACGAAGGATTGTTTTACCTCTGAGCGGCACCTATTTGCACACCATGGGCTAAATGGCCAGGTCACATGGACCCTGAAGGCTCAAAGAAGGTTGGGGGAGGGGACCCACTGGAACAGCTGTTGGGAGACAGATGGCAGCCTCCCGTCAAGGCCATCCACTGTGTTCTTTAACGTAGGATTGTTTTACCTCTGAGTGGCACCTTTTTGCACACCATGGGCTAAATAGCCAGGTCACATGGACCTAGAAGGCTCGAAGAAGGTTGGGGGAGGGGACCCATTGGAACAGCTGTTGGGAGACAGATGGTAACCTCCCGTCAAGGCCATCCAGCGTGTTCTTTAACGTAGGATTGTTTTACCTCTGAGCGGCACATTTTTCACACACCATGGGCAAAATGGCCAGGTCACAAGGACTCCAAAGACTCAGAGAAGGTTGGGGCAGGGGACCCACTGGAACAGCTGTTGGGAGACAGATGGTAGCCTGCCGTCAAGGCCATCCAGCGTGTTCTTTAACGTAGGATTATTTTACCTCTGAGCGGCACATTTTTGCACAACATGGGCTAAATGGCCAGGTCACATGGACCCCGAAGGCTCAAAGAAGGTTGCGGGAGGGGACCCACTGGAACAGCAGTTGGGAGACAGATGGTAGCCTCCCGTCAAGGCGATCCAGCGTGTTCTTTAACGTAGGATTGTTTTACCTCTGAGCGGCACTTTTTTACACACCATGGGCTAAATGGCCAGGTCACATGGATCCCGAAGGCTCAAAGAAGGTTAGGGGAGGGGACCCACTGGAACAGCTGTTGGGAGACAGATGGTAGCCTCCCGACAAGGCCATCCAGCGTGTTCTTTAACGTAGGATTGTTTTACCTCTGAGAGGCACTTTTTTGCACACCATGGGCTAAATGGCCAGGACACATGGACCCCGAAGGCTCAAATAAAGTTGGGGGAGTGGACCCACTGGAACAGCTGTTGGGAGACAGATGGTAGCCTCCCGTCAAGGCCATCCAGCGTGTTCTTTAACGTAGTATTGTTTTACCTCTGAGCGCACTTTTTTGCACACCATGGGCTAAATGGCCAGGTCACATGGATCCCGAAGGCTCAAAGAAGGTTGGGGGAGGGGACCCACAGGAACAGCTGTTGGGAGACATATGGTAGCCTCCCGTCAAGGCCATCCAGCGTGTTCTTTAACGTAGGATTATTTTACCTCTGAGTGGCAATTTTTTGCACACCATGGGCTAAATGGCCAGGTCACATGGACCCCGAAGGCTCAAAGAAGGTTGGGGGAGGGGACCCACTGGAACAGCTGTTGGGAAACAGATGGTAACCTCCCGACAAGGCCATCCAGCGTGTTCTTTAACGTAGGATTGTTTTACCTCTGAGCGGCACTTTTTTGCACAACATGGGCAAAATGGCCAGGTCACAAGGACTCCAAAGGCTCAGAGAAGGTTGGGGCAGGGGACCCACTGGAACAGCTGTTGGGAGACAGATTGTAGCCTCCCGTCAAGGCCATCCAGCGTGTTCTTTAACGTGCACAGGGTAT
The DNA here is from genome assembly GCA_038380435.1 of Ryuthela nishihirai. Classification (NCBI taxonomy): domain Eukaryota; kingdom Metazoa; phylum Arthropoda; class Arachnida; order Araneae; family Heptathelidae; genus Ryuthela; species Ryuthela nishihirai. Next base: position 1,497,086 of record JAWZYU010000055.1, read on the forward strand.
GGCTCTCCCGCACACGGGTCCACGGCTTAACGTCCCATCCGAAGGACGGCGGCCTTTCCAAGCCCATCGGTGTCCGCTACTGACCGTAGGCAGGGCGGGGAATTTTGCGGAGATAAATCTCAACGTTGACCCAGCTGGACTCGAACCTGGGAACTACAGATTACGAGCCTGGCGCGCTACCGTCTGAGCCACCCCCACCCAAGGTATGGTATTTATGGATTCCGTGAAAGGGTAGGGAAATATATGATACATATTTCATTGTTGATGTTTGGAAGCACTTTAGAAAACGGCTAAAAAGGGAAAAGTAAATTTTAGGTCTTTATCTTTATATATAAAAAGATATAATTCGCGGTAAACATCGAACTTTTTTGTTTATACAGATAAATAAAAAAATTCTTTTTGTGTTAGATAGGTGTTAATGATATATTACGATTTGCATTTTTCGAATCTCCAAATTGTTATAACTGCGCCCTCTAACGATGGAAATTTTTGAAAACTTCAAAATATCAAACGAATATTCTAAGCGATTCTAATGTTAGAAGTTTGAAATTTTGGTTTTGAGTTGGGTTGGGTTGTTTTACCTCTGAGTGGCACTTTTTTGCACACCATGGGCTAAATGACCAGGTCACATGGACCCCAAAGGGTTGGGTTGTTTTACCTCTGAACCTCACTGTTTTGCACACCATGGGCTAAATGGACAGATCACATGGACCCCGAAGGCTCGGAGAAGGTTGGGGGGGGACCCACTGGAACAGCCGTTAGGTGACAGAGGGTAGCTTCCCGTCAAGGCCATCCAGCGTGTTCTTTAACGTGCACATGGTATTGCTCTCCCGCACACGGCGCCACGGCTTAACGTCCCATCCGACGGACGGCGGCCTTTCCAAGCCCATCGGTGTCCCCTACTGACCGTGGGCAGGGCGGGGAATTTTGCGGAGATAAATTTCAACGCTGACCCAACTGGGACTCGCATTTTGGACGTACCTGGGAAGTACAGATTACGAGCCTGGCGCGCTACCGATTGAGCCACCCCCACCCCTTTTGGTTTTGAAATGTGAAAGTTACGAAGTTACCATTGGCAACAATCACTTGACCCATTAGACCCAAAGGGAGGTGAATGCAACTTTTTTTTGTTTTAACAGTAAAGTGTTTGTTTTTAGAGATAAATTAAAAATTCTTTTTGAGTGGAGAGGTGTTCATGAAATATTGCAATTTTCATATTGGGAATTTCCCAAAAGCTATAACCGCGCCCTCTAACGGTGGAAAAAATAGAAAATTTAAAACGAATATTGCAAACGATGTAGTTAAGCTAGAAATTTCAAATTTTGGTGGTGGAATGTGAGAGTATTGAAAATTCCATTGAGAACAATGAGTTGACTCTAAGTCCAAGGTAGGTAAGAAACGGATCGGTTTTGTTTTCAGAGATAATTGGAAATCTGTTTTTTAGTTGGTTACGAATAAAATATAATTCCCATTTAATAATAATCATTAATAATAATATTATTAATGACCAATCACCAGGGAAAGAACACGTGTGGGGTAAAGAAATTGAGGGTTTAAACCGGACCAAGATGTCGAGAAAAATCTCTGAACCCGGACCCAGCACACGTGTGGCGGTAAGAAATGGAGGGTTTAAACCGGACCAAGAAGTCGAGAAAAATCTCTGAACCCCGACCCAGCACACGTGTGGGGGTAAGAAATGGAGGGTTTAAACCGGACCAAGAAGTCGAGAAAAATCTTTGAACCCGGACCCAGCACACGTGTGGGGGTAAGAAATGGAGGGTTTAAACCGGACCAAGAAGTCGAGAAAAATCTCTGAACCCGGACCCAGCACACGTGTGGGGGTAAGAAATGGAGGGTTTAAACCGGACCAAGAAGTCGAGAAAAATCTCTGAACCCGCACCCAGCACACGTGTGGGGGTAAGAAATGGAGGGTTTAAACCGGACCAAGAAGTCGAGAAAAATCTCTTAACCCCCGGACCCATCACACGTGTGGGGGTAAGAAATGGAGGGTTTAAACCCGACCAAGAATTCGAGAAAAATCTCTGAACCCGGACCCAGCACACGTGTGGGGGTAAGAAATGGAGGGTTTAAACCGGACCAAGAAGTCGAGAAAATCTCTGAACCCGGACCCAGCACACGTGTGGGGGTAAGAAATGGAGGGTTTAAACCGGATCAAGAAGTCGAGAAAAATCTCTGAACCCGGACCCAGCACATGTGTGGGGGTAAGAAATGGAGGGTTTAAACCGGACCAAGAAGTCGAGAAAAATCTCTGAACCCGGACCCAGCACACGTGTGGGGGTAAGAAATGGAGGGTTTAAACTGGACCACGAAGTCGAGAAAAATCTCTGAACCCGGACCCAGCACACGTGTGGGGGTAAGAAATGTAGGGTTTAAACCGGACCAAGAAGTCGAGAAAAATCTCTGAACCCGGACCCAGCACACGTATGGGGGTAAGAAATGGAGGGTTTAAACCGGACCAAGAAGTCGAGAAAAATCTCTGAACCCGGACCCAGCACACGTGTGGGGGTAAGAAATGGAGGGTTTAAACCGGACCAAGAAGTCGAGAAAAATCTCTGAACCCGGACCCAGCACACGTGTGGGGGTAAGGAATGGAGGGTTTAAACCGGACCAAGAAGTGGAGAAAAATCTCTGATCCCGGACCCAGCACACGTGTTGGGGTAAGAAATGGAGGATTTAAACCGGACCAAGAAGTGGAGAAAAATCTCTGAACCCGGACCCAGCACACGTGTGAGGGTAAGAAATGGAGGGTTTAAACCGGACCAAGAAGTCGAGAAAAATCTCTGAACCCGGACCCAGCACACGTGTGGGGGTAAGAAATGGAGGGTTTAAACCGGACGAAGAAGTCGAGAAAAATCTCTGAACCCAGACCCAGCACACGTGTGGGGGTAAGAAATGGAGGGTTTAAACCGGACCAAGAAGTCGAGAAAAATCTCTGAACCCGGACCCAGCACACGTGTGGGGGTAAGAAATGGAGGGTTTAAACCGGACCAAGAAGTCGAGAAAAATCTCTGAACCCCCGGACCCAGCACACGTGTGGGGGTAAGAAATGGAGGGTTTAAACCCGACCAAGAAGTCGAGAAAAATTTCTGAACCCGGACCCAGCACACGTGTGGGGGTAAGGAATGGAGGGTTTAAACCGGACCAAGAAGTGGAGAAAAATCTCTGATCCCGGACCCAGCACACGTGTTGGGGTAAGAAATGGAGGATTTAAACCAGACCAAGAAGTCGAGAAAAATCTCTGAACCCGGAACCAGCACTCATGTGGGGGTAAGAAATGGAGGGTTTAAACCGCCCAAGAAGTCGAGAAAAATCTCTGAACCCGGACATAGCACACGTGTGGGGGTAAGAAATGCAGGGTTTAAACCGGACCAAGAAATGGAGAAAAATCTCTGAACCCGGACCCAGCACATGTGTGGGGGTAAGAAATGGAGGGTTTGAACCGGACCAAGAAGTCGAGAAAAATCTCTGAACCCGGACCCAGCACACGTGTGGGGGTAAGAAATGAAGGGTTTAAACCGGACCAAGAAGTCGAGAAAAATCTCTGAACCCGGACTTAGCACATGTGTGGGGGTAAGAAATGTAGGGTTTAAACCGGACCAAGAAGTCGAGAAAAATCTCTGAACCCGGACCCAGCACACGTGTGGGGGTAAGAAATGGACGGTTTAAACCGGACCAAGAAGTCGAGAAAAATCTCTGAATCCGGACCCAGTACACGTGTGGGGGTAAGAAATGGAGGGTTTAAACCGGACCAAGAAGTCGAGAAAAATATCTGAACCCGGACCCAGAACACGTGTGGGGGTAAGAAATGGAGGGTTTAAACCGGACCAAGAAGTGGAGAAAAATCTCTGAACCCGGACCCAGCACACGTGTGGGGGTAAGAAATGGAGGGTTTAAACCGGACCAAGAAGTGGAGGAAAATCTCTGAACCCGGACCCAGCACACGTGTGGGGGTAAGAAATGGGGCTGGAAATCCGGTCAAAATATAAGCCCTCCCCATCAAAGCGCACAAGAAAGCCTATCACGGGTCGTTGACCTCTAAGCGATGACCAGTTCTGGGCTGCCATTTTCAATTGCTCACTTCTGGGTGCGCTATATCTCCAGCGATACTACTTACGTGTGTGTGTGTGAAATTCGGGGCGGGGGTGGCTCAGTCGGTAGCGCGCCAGGCTCGTAATCTGTAGTTCCCAGGTTCGAGTCCCAGTTGGGTCAGCGTTGAGATTTATCTCCGCAAAATTCCCCGCCCTGCCCACGGTCAGTAGGGGACACCGATGGGCTTGGAAAGTCCGCCGTACGTCGGATGGGTCGTTTAAGCCGTGGCCCCTTGTGCGGGAGAGCCATACCCTGTGCACGTTAAAGAACACGCTGGATGGCCTTGACGGGAGGCTACCATTTGTTTCCTAACAGCTGTTCCAGTGGGTCCCCTGCCCCAACCTTCTCTGAACCTTAGGGGTCAATGTGACCTGGCCATTTAGCCCATGGTGTGCAAAAAAGTGTCGCTCAGAGGTATAACAACCCAACCCAAAGTGTGAAATTCGGATGGACTCTAGTGACAAAGGCAGAGGCCAAAAAACCTGCCTGAAGAACTTTTGGAATGACAGAGACCTGACAATCAAGCGATCTGACCCGGAGTATCATCTGACGTTTGTGGCCCTACTTATGTCTGCATATTAGAATTTATGCTTTACGTTAAATATTCATGAACTGCAAAGAACAATATATTTTTGGAGGATAAATTATATAAAAATGCAATGAAACATTTCCTTTCTGTTTTTAGATTAAAAACATTTTAATTCACTTTTGGAATGGAATGCCAGATCATCTGAAAGATCTAATGCACTCAGAATTCATAGCTGACGTCATCGAATATTCGGATTTCGTGCTTTATGAGGTAAAAAAAAGATTTCATCAATCTTTTCGCTTGTGATTTCGCTCTTTGTGAATTTCTCCAAATGGTTGCGCCATCTTGTCTTCTGAAAACGGGTCAATCGTGACGATTTATTACGATAAAAAGCAAAAAAAACAACAACAATACTATGTCAGTGAAATATTACAGAATTCAAAGTTTGCCCCCAGTAGAGGGTTGGGTTGTTTTACCTCTGAGCGGCACTTTTTTGCACACAATGGGCTAAATGGCCAGGTCACATGGACCCCGAAGGCTCAGAGAAGGTTGGGGGAGGGGACCCACTGGAACAGCTGGAGACAGATTGTAGCCTCCCGTCAAGGGCATCCAGCGTGTTCTTTAACGTGCACAAGGTATGGCTCTCCAGCACATGGGGCCACGGCTTAACGTCCCATCCGACGGACGGCGGTCTTTCCAAGCACATCGGTGTCCCCTACTGACCGTGGGCAGGGCGGGGAATTTTGCGGAGATAAATCTCAACGCTGACCCAGCTGGGACTCGAACCTGGGAACTACAGATTACGAGCCTGGCGCCCTACCGACTGAGCTCCCCGTACAGACTCTCGGGGCGAACACATGAGGCACCAACTCAAGGTCACCTTGATACAGTCGCTTAAAAATATCCGAATACTATAGATGATTAGAGAATTCAGAAAAATATCTGGCAGCGATGTTTTTTAGAAATTAGTGATCTGGCAATCTTCGTGTAAAGTTGCCAGATCACTAATTTAGAAAAAAATCTTTGCGAGATATTTTTTCTAAATTCTGTAATCAACCATAATGTTCGGATATTTTTTTGAGCGACTATACAGAAAAGTTTTGAAGAAGCGATTTCAAATCGTATGCAGAAAATTTTGTTTTAGTATCTACCAAATACTAGCGTGCACATATTATACAGATGCTTGTACACCGAAGAGCCAAAACATTATGACCACCTGCCTAATATGATGTTGTTTCCCTCCACGTTCTGCCAAAACAGCTCTTACCCGGCGAGACGCGTCAGGCTCGTAATCTGTAGTTCCCAGGTTCGAGTCCCAGCTGGGTCAGCGTTCAGATTTATCTCCGCAAATATTCCCCGCCTTGCCCACGGTCAGTTGGGGACACCGATGGGCTTGGAAAGGCCGCCGTCCGTCGGATGGGACGTTAAGCCATGGCCCCGTGTGCGAGAGAGTCATACCCTGTGCACGTTAAAGAACACGCTTGATGGCCTTGACGGGAGACTACCATCTGTCTCCCAACAGCTGTTCCAGTGGGTCTTCTCTGAACCTTCGGGGTCCATGTGACCTGGCCATTTAGCCCATGGTGTGCAAAAAAATGCCGCTCAGAGGTAAAACAACCCAACCCAACCCGGCGAGACATGGACGCTACAAGATTTCAAAAGGTGTCTTGTTGTATCTGGTACCAACACGTTCCAGCAGATTCTTTAACTCTTGTAAGTTACGTGGGTGAGCTGCCACAGATCGAATATGCTGTTCCAACACAGACCACAGATGCTCGATTGGATTGATATCTGGGGAATTTGGAGGCCAAGGCCTTACCTGGAAGCCTGCCTCATATTCCGCGAAACATTCTCAAACAATCTGGGCAATGTGGCATGGTGCATTATCCTGCTGAAAGAAGGCATTATTAGAGGGGTATACCGTTGCCATGAAAGCACGTACTTGGTCTGCAATGATGTTTAGATAGGTGGTAAATGTCATAGTTTCCTGCACAACAATGACTGGACCCAGAGTTCCCAGCAGAACATTGCTCAAAGCATTACACTTCCTCCACTGGCTTGTTTTCGTTCCATGGTGCATCCTAGTGCCAACACTTCCCCAGGTAAACTATGCACACGTACCCGGCCATCCACATGGTGCAACAGGAAACGAGATTCATCAGTCCAGACAACCTTCTATCAATCATTCAAGGTTCAGTTTTAATGTTCGCGTCCTTGTTGTGGGTGCTTTTGACAGTGAACCGAGGTTAGCATGGGCACTCGGAGCTGCCTGCAGTTACGCAGCCCCATTTTCAAAAAAGTGTTTTCAAAAAATTTTCAGCAGTGTTCGATGTACTGTGTGTTGGGACACATTAGTTCAGTCACCAGCATTCAAATTACGTGCGAGTTGCACCACAGTATCCCATTTGTTGGCTTGTAGTATACGGGTTAGCCTTCGTTTACCTCTAGCATCGATGAGCTGTGGTCGGCCCACACTTTGCCGGCGTTTCATGGTGTTTTCCCTCCTCGGACCACTTTTTGAAAGTACTAACCACGGCTGACTGTGAGCATCCCACAATCCTTGCCATCTCGGAAATGCTCTGCCCCAGCCGTCTGGCCATTGCAATTTGGCTTTTGTCAAACTCACTTAAATCCACTGCCTTTCCCATCTGAAGAACAAGAATAACACTTCTTAACAGAGCTCAGTATCAGGTGTTATTTATACCGTTTCATGACTTTCACACGCGCCATCGTTTACCTGCAGTTGCTTCGATTTGCATAAAGACGCGCTGGTCATAATGTTTTGGCTCTGCAGTGTATTTCTATAATACATAAATTTGACTAAATATTGATTCTTTAACAGGCATTCGAGGACAAGCTTTTGCCAGCAACTCTTGAAAACGTTGCAGAAAGGTAAGCGAACTACCAGTTTTCAGTTATTTATTTATATACATATATATACAGTCGCTCAAAAAATATCTGAACACTAGGTTGATTACAGAATTCATAAAAAAAATATCTGACAACGAGTTTTTAGAAATTAGTGATCAATCAACCTTCGTGTACGTACATACATGAAGGTTGATAATTATAAATAAATTTTTTTCTACAAAGTGAATTAATCAAATTTTTTATGCAAGCTTTCTTTGGCATGTATATATGTATCTAGCATTATTCTTAAGCAGCTATAAGCTTTGAAGATTTCCACTGGTTTTGTAATAAATAGTCACAGTTGTCATCAGAGTTCACGGAAAAGATTGCTACCAGTGTTTTAATGTTTTTTTTTTAAATCCTTATTACATTTGGCACATTTTTGTTGCAGTTTACGCTCGGAAATCTCCAATTTCTTGCACCAGTTTCCTTCTTGGATGGATGAGGCCATGAGACATGTTCCAGAACCTCTCAAGGACAAGAAACAGCAAGGTAATCATTTGGATTGAAATAATTCGTGTTTTGATAACTTTCGTGACAAAAATGAAACATTAAACTTTTAGTAAATATACACTATATTGCAGAAAGTGTCCGGACACTTTCATGTTAAGTGAACAAATAGCCACATTCAAATCTATCTAACTTTGAAAATAAGCTTTTTACGGAAAAAAGTCACTATACATAAATTGAAGACCTCGCTCAGAGCTCTCTAAATCTCTATTTTCTATAATATTAATCTAATATTTAAAGAGTTATGGAAGCTGTAATATTTAACAACAGGTGTTATCACACTCCACACTTCCAAAACATTCTCCCCCAAATTGATGAAAACTTCAAAAATCCTTACACAGAATTCAAATATCGCATTTATATTGCGAACAACTTGTTATAACAGTTGTGATTTAACTTTTTGAGGTAAATTTTCAAAACTAGTTAGCAAAAGTTTCATTTAAATATTTCAGCTTGCATCACTCTTTAAACATTAGATTAATATTCTAGAAAATAGAGATTTAGACAGCTCTGACCAAGATCTTCAATTTATGTCTAGTGACTTTTTCCCGTAAAAAGCTTATTTTCAAAGTTAGGTATTCGTTCACTTAACATGAAAGTGTCCGGACACTTTTTGCAATATAGTGTATCACACAACGAAAGATTAAAACTTTTAAAGTGAAAGTCATTTTTCTTTTCAGTTTTGCAAGTGTGCTTACGAAGTGTGAAAAGGTCCTTGGCATTTTTATCTCTAATTCAGGTAAGTATTAATGTAAAATGATGTCGAAAAGTAAAGTACAACCCCATGTTAAGTTAACGGGAATTAATTTAAAATCTGTATAATCTGTATATCTGTATAACTTCTAAATAATTCGTTTTTTTTTTATGAAAAACTGTGGTTGGTTGTTTTGCCTCTGAGCGCTACTATTTTGCATACCATGGGCTAAATCAACTCTTCCTGTAACAAAAGGCCAGTAGACGAATTTATGACGTCAGGAAAGGTAGTTTTAAAAATCCAAATATTTCTTATTATTTGTTTTTATTATTAGTGGTGTACTTTTATACTAATCTTTATACTAATATTTATTACTAAATATATCTTATTTAGAAGGTAAATTAGTCGTAATTATTAACAGTTATCATATTTTTAATAAATGTAAACAATTTTTTTAAATAAAATATATTTATAAATCAACATTGCTATGAAGATTGTTATAAAGTACACCACTAATAATAATAATAGAAAGTAATAAACAATAGGGGCGGGGGTGGCTCAGTCGGTAGCGCGCCAGGCTCATAATCTGTAGTTCCCAGGTTCGAGTCCCAGATGGGTCAGCGTTGAGATTTATCTCCGCAAAATTCCCCGCCCTGACCACGGTCAGTAGAGGACACCGATTATCTTGGAAAGCCCGCCGTCCGTCGAATGGGACGTTAAGCCTTGGCCGCGTGTGCGGGAGAGACATACCTCGTGCACGTTAAAGAACACGCTGGATGGCCTTGACGGGAGGCTGCCATCTGTCTCCCAACACCTGTTCCAGTGGAACCCTTCCCCCAAACTTCTCTGAGCCTTCGGGGTCCATGTGACCTGGCCATTTAGCCCATGGTGTGCAAAAAAGTGCCACTCAGAGGTAAAACAACCCAGTGGTAAAGAACACGCTGGATGGCCTTGACGGGAGGCTACCATCTGTCACCCAACAGCTGTCCCAGTGAGTCCCCTCTCCCAACCTTCTCTGAGCCTTCGGGGTCCATATGACCTGGCCATTTAGCCCATAGTGTGCAAAAAAGTGCCCCTCAGAGGTAAAACAACAAGAACCCAAGCCCGGTATATCCAGCTAGTGAACAATAAGCTATTGAAATATACGAATAACTCTTAGATCAGAAAATATTGTTATCAGTCTTGGTACAAGTTAATGGGTTCTAAAGTTATTTATATTTATCCCAGTGAGTCCCCTCTCCCAACCTTCTCTGAGCCTTCGGGGTCCATATGACCTGGCCATTTAGCCCATAGTGTGCAAAAAAGTGCCCCTCAGAGGTAAAACAACAAGAACCCAAGCCCGGTATATCCAGCTAGTGAACAATAAGCTATTGAAATATACGAATAACTCTTAGATCAGAAAATATTGTTATCAGTCTTGGTACAAGTTAATGGGTTCTAAAGTTATTTATATTTATTCGTTTAATATCAGCAGCGGTCAGTATTACGGTAACGTTCGAAAAGCATATATTCGAACTTGCTACGTCTTACCTCACAATAATATTTTATATTTGATAACGGAACTAAAAAAAGCACAATTTAACCTAATATTTGGTGACTTATTTCGAACTTTTATTTGCTTTAATGTTGTACATGAGACCCTGAAAATCAGCTTCTCTGCAATACTCGTTGGATCTTCTAAGAAATTTTCCACCAGAGGGCGCCCTACAGGGAATGAATTACCTCTATTATTTATATTAGAAGATAGATTCTCATTTGTTTTAGTAAACAACTTATTATAGTAGTTACAGTTTGTCTTTATTAACTTTTTAAATTATTCTTTTTGACTTGCAAAGACGCTAAATGTTTGTTTTCCGAACTCTTTATAAGGTATTAAGCGAATATTTTTGAAAACTGACATTTAGAGAGATTGACAAATCTTCATTTTATTTCCAGCGACATATTTCCTTAAAAATCTTATTTTCAAAGTTAAGTAGCTGTTAACGTGACATTCTACGGACATAATATGGGGGGATCCCAGAACCTTTGGTTGGGTTGTTGTTGGGTTGTTTTACCACTGAGCGGCACTTTTTTGCCCACCATGGGCTAAATGGCCAGGTCACATGGACCCCGAAGGCTCAGAGAAGGTTGGGGGAGGGGACCCACTGGAACAGCTGTTGGGAGACAGATGGAAGCCTCCCGTCAAGGCCATCCAGAGTGTTCTTGAACGTGCACAGGGTATGGCTCTCCCGCACAAGGGGCCACGGCATCCTACGGACCGCGGCCTTTCCAAGCCCATCGGTGTCCCCTACTGACCGTGGACAGGGCGGGGAATTTTGCGAAGATAAATCTCAACGCTGTCCCAGCTGGGACTCGAACCTGGGAACTACAGATTACGAGCCTGGCGCGCAACCGACTGAGCCACCCCCGCCACTTTGGTAATAGGTAATGTTGGTAAAGTAAAACCTCATGATCCACAACTGGTTAAATAGATTTTTTGATGGTTTTGGGTTGTTTTACCTCTGAGCGGCACTATTTTTGCACACCATGGGCTAAATGGCCAGGTCACAAGGACCCCAAAGTCTCAGAGTTTTGGGGAAGGGGATCCACTGCTTAGCTATTAGGAAACAGATGGTAGGTTCCTGGTAAATCCATCCAGTGTTTTCTTTAACGTGCACAGGTTATGGCTGTCTCCTGCACACGGGACCATGGTTTAACTCCGCATCCGACGGACGACATCTTTTTAAGTCTATAGGGTTAAGTTGGGTTGTTTTATCTCTAAGTGGCACTTTTTTGCACCCAATGGCTAAATGGCCAGGTCACAAGGACAACGAAGGCTCAGAGAAGATTGGGGGGAGGAGACCCACTGGAACAGCTGTTGGGAGGCAGATGGTATCCTTCCGTCAAGACCATCCAGCGTTTCTTTAACGTTGGGTTGTTTTACCTCTGAGCAGCACTTTTTTGCACCCAATGGGCTAAATGGCCAGGTCACAAGGACCCCGAAGGCTCAGAGAAGGTTGGGGGAGGGGACCCACTGGAACAGCTGTTGGGAGACAGATGGTAGCCTCTCGTCAAGGCCATCCAGCGAGTTCTTTAACATTAGGTTGTTTTACCTCTGAGTGGCATTTTTTCCACACCATGGGCTAAATGGGCAGGTCACAAGGACCTCAAAGGCTGAGAGAATGTTTCGGGAGGGGACCCACTGTAACTGTTGTTGGGAGACACATGGTAGCCTCCCGTCAAGGGCATTCAGCGTGTTCTTTAACGTGCACAGGGTATGGCTATCCTGCACATGGGACCACGGCTTAACGTCCCATCCGACAGACGGAGGTCTTTCCAAGCCCATCGGTGTCCCCTACTGACCGTGGGCAAGGCGGGGATTCTTGCAGAGATAAATCTCAACGCTGACCCAGCTTGGACTCGAACCTGGGATATCCAGATTACGAGCCTGACGCGTTTCAGACTGAGCCACCGAAGTCCCGATTTTTTTTAAGGAAACGTATGACTCAAGATGAATATAAAATACCAATAAACTCCCTAAATTCCGATTTTTTTCAAAAATATCCTTTCAATACTTAAAAGAGTTATAGAAATTTATATGTTGGGTTGGGTTGTTTTCCCTCTGAGCGGCACTTTTTTGCACACCATGGGCTAAATATCTAGGTCACATGGACCCCGAAGGCTCAGAGAAGGTTGGGGGAGGGGACCCACTGGAACAGCTGTTGGGAGACAGATGGTAGCCTCCCGTCAAGGCCATCCAGCATGTTCTTTAACATGCACAGGGTATGGCTATCCCGCACACGGGGCCACGGCTTAACGTCCCATCCGACGGACGGCGGCCTTTCCATGCCCATCGGTGTCCCCTACTGACCGTGGGCAGGGCGGGGAAATTTTGCGTAGATAAATCTCAACGCTGACCCAGCTGGGACTCGAACCTGGGAACTACAATTTACGAGCCTGGCGCGCTACCGACTGAGTCACCCCGCCCTATTTATATGTTGAATAACAGAGATGTCAATCAGAAGAATTCCCCTCGAAAGTTAATTGAAACTTAAAAAGAAACTATAATATTAAACTATTTACTAAAATTAGTACATGTTTTAATATTTTGTGCAAAAAGTTCTTTCAATAATTATCAATTTTACAGTAATTTCTCAGTTCTGACTTTGATGCTGTTAAGCATTCGAGCTTCCATAACTATTTAAATAAACAAACAAATATTGTTAAAAGTCGAGATTTATATCTGAATGAGATTTGAATTTACCCATGGTTATTTTCCTTTAAGAAGCTCATAGCAAAAATATACGAATCTTCCAATTTGCCTCTCCTCTGATTTAATATAGAAATGTTTACATTTCTTCTGTCCAGTATCTGTACATTTATAGTAAAATAGAACTTTTTTTGCACTTAATTTTACTTACAGATTAACGTTTATTTTTAACACATATTTTAATTCTTTCAAAAACTACCAGCTGTTAATTAAAATATTATATTATAAAAGTTTCTGTTAATAAATTTTACTCATGAGATTAGCAAAGTTTGAATCCAAGTCTAGGAGATTTTCCATTTACAGGGAACTAAAAAAAATTTTAAAAAATCCTATCTAAATTTTAGACATTTTTTTGGTTTATATTATATATGTCCAGCATCTGTATATATATATATTTGCTTCACTCAACAGCCTTGCAGAGTCATTCTGGCCAATCATCAGACGATGCAACAGATTATCGATGACGTCAGCGAGATGGACGTAACAGGATTGGTCGTTCAAATGAACTATCTTAGTTGGTCGGAATCATCTGAACCATTTTATGCAGAAAATGTTCAGCAATGTAAGAGATCGAAATTAATTAATATTAATTTAGTAATTAATTAATTAATTAATTAATTAATGAAATTAATTTTCCTCAGAGAAGGTTGAGGAAGGGGACTCATTGGACTGCTCTTGGGAGACAGATGATAGCCTTCCATCAAGTTGTTGGGTTGTTTTACCTCTGAGCGGCACTTTTTTGCACACCATGGGCTAAATGGCCAGGTCACATGGACCCCGAAGGCTCAGAGAAGGTTGGGGGGAGGGGACCCACTGGAACAGCTGTCGGGAGACAGATGGTAGTCTCCCGTCAAGGCCATCCAGCTTGTTCTTTAACGTGCACAGGGTATGGCTCTCCCGCACACGGGGCCACGGCTTAACGTCCCATCCGACGGACGGCGACCTTTCCAAGCCCATCGGTGTCCCCTACTGACCATGGGCAGGGCGGGGAATATTGCGGAGATAAATCTCAACGCTGACCAAACTGGGACTCTAACCTGGGAACTACAGATTACGAGCCTGGCGCTCTACCGACTGAGCCCTCCCCCGCCCCCTTCCATCAAGACCATTCAGCGTGTTTGTTTAACGTGCAGAGGGACCTCGGCTTAGTGTCCCATTCGACAGACGGTGGCCTTTCCAAGCCCATCAGTGTCCCTTACTGACCGAGGGCAGCGTAGAGAATTTTGCGGAGACAAATCTCAACGCTCGGCCAGCGTGTGACGTCACCTGTTACGGTAACAGATGGGGTTCTTGTTGTAAGTTTATGGTGAAATTAGACTGAATGAGGGCTTGCTATACCAGTGATGGGGTTCCCAGATGCCGTCGGTCGGGAGTGATCCCTCGGAAAGTGTCCGAAGTTTCTGGGGGCGCTGCCATCGCTACCTACCTTGTACATAGAGTGGTACGTTGTGAATAGTGCGAGTGGAAAGCTGTGAAAGAACTTGTCAATGGGCATAGGTTTGGCGCTAAATTTTTGGCGCGATTTAATTGTGACTGGAGCGATGAAAAGCTCAGAATGAACTTATCGACACGTTTCGCGCCAAACGTTTGGCGGGATTTAATTGTGATTAGAGTGGTGGAAAGCTGAAAATGAAGTTATCGATACGTTTCGCGCCAAACATTTAGCAGGATTTAATTGTGGCTGGAGGGATAGAAAGCTGAAAATGAACTTATAAATACGTTTCGCGCCAAACTTTTGACGGGATTTAATTGTGACTAGAGTGGTGGAAAGCTGAAAATGAACTTATCGATACGTTTCGCGCCAAACTTTTAGCAGGATTTAATTGTGACTGGAGGGATAGAAAGCTGAAAATGAACTTATAAATACGTTTCGTGCCAAACTTTTGGCGGGATTTAATTGTGACTAGAGTGGTGGAAAGCTGAAAATAAACTTATCGATACGTTTCGCGCCAAACTTTTAGCAGGATTTAATTGTGACTGGAGGGACAGAAAGCTGAAAATGAACTTATAAATACGTTTCGTGCCAAACTTTTGGCGGGATTTAATTGTCACTAGAGTGGTGGAAAGCTGAAAATGAACTTATCGATACGTTTCGCGCCAAATTTTAGCAGGATTTAATTGTGGCTGGAGGGATAGAAAGCTGAAAGTGAACTTATAAATAGGTTTCGCGCCAAACTTTTGGCGGGATTTGATTGTGACTAGAGTGGTGGAAAGCTGAAACAAAACTTATCGATACGTTTCGCGCCAAACTTTTAGCAGGATTTAATTGTGATTGGAGGGATAGAAAGCTAAAAATGAACTTATAAATACGCTTCGCGCCAAACGTTTGGCGCGATTTAATTGTGACTAGAGTGGTGGAAAGCTGAAAATGAACTTATTGATACGTTTCGCGCCAAACTTTTAGCAAGATTTAATTGTGACTGGAGTGATAGAAAGCTGAAAATGAACTTATAGATACGTTTCGCGCCAAACTTTTGGCGGGATTTAATCGTGACTGGAGTGGTGGAAAGCTGAGAATGAACTTATCGATACGTTTCGGGCCAAACGTTTGGCGTGAGTTAAACTCCTATTAGATAAGAGCTGTAATTCCGGGCGGGCGGACACATATGACGTCATCAGTGGCAGAAACGAGGCCGATGAGATGGCTTCGTGGCAGAAATTGGAAGTTTCCCGTGATTCGGCGGTTATTTGAGCGATCGTCCCCAAATTTGCTGGGGGGGTGCCATCTATATCTGTTCCTATTAAGGTAACAGATCGGGCTCCTATCTACCTTCGGTCGACCCCCCCCCCCCCGATAGGGGACCACCTTGGCGTGGTGGTGGTGGTGGTGGTGGTGGTGGTTGGGGGGGGGGGGTTTCGGGCCCAGCAACCCGGTCGAAGGCTGTGCCGACCGGAATGGTCCCCTGGTGGACATAGCCAAGACCAACCGAGGTCGAGGGTGCCGCCGACCGGTTTCTCTGGTGCCGGTTGGACGGTGACGGTGCCTTAGAACTCACCTATCAGGTGCTCTGGGTGAGCAGTTCGGGGGCTCTTCTGAAACGATTTGTGCCCCAGTAGGTCGAGCCCTCATCAAAGTCTGGGCCTCACTGAGAGTCTCCACCCTGGATGCCGAGCGAACTTGGATCTATATATCCTTGTTCATGGCTAACCTGGGGTGGGGGGGAGGCATGGTCGGCTCAGTCGGTAGCGCGCCAGGCTCGTAATCTGTAGTTCCCAGGTTCGAGTCCCAGCTGAGTCAGCGTTGAGATTTATCTCCGCAAAATTCCCGCCCTGCCCACGGTCAGTAGGGGACACCGATGGGCTTGGAAAGGCTGCCGTCCGTCGGATGGGACGTTAAGCCGTGGCCCCGTGTGCGGGAGAGACATAACCTGTGCACGTTAAACAACACGCTGGATGGCCTTGACGGGAGGCTACCATCTGTCTCCCAACAGCTGTTCCAGTGGGTCCCCTCCCCCAACCTTCTCTGAGCCTTCGGAGTCCATGTGACCTGGCCATTTAGCCCATGGTGTGCAAAAAAGTGCCGCTCAGAGGTAAAACAACCCAACCCAACAACCCAGCGTAAACAAAAGCACGACACGAATCGAAACACCGTTTGAGGTCGCCATTTATGCTTTGTCAAATATGAACTTTTTCTTATACATTCTTTACCAGCCGTCCGTCGGATGGGACGTTAAGCCGTTGCCCCTTGTGCGGGAGAGCCATACACTATGCACGTTAAAGAACACACTGGATGGCCTTGACGAGAGGCTACCATCTGTCTCTCAACAGCTGTTCCAGTGGGTCTCCTCCCCCAACCTTCCCTGAGCCTTCGGGGTCCTTTTGACCTGGCCGTTTAGCCCACGGTGTGCAAAAAAGTGCTGCTCAGAGGTAAAACAGCCCAACAGGAGAGCCATACCCTATGGACGTTAAAGAGCACACTGGATGGCCTTGACGGGAGGCTACCATCTGTCTCCCAACAGCTGTTCCAGTGGGTCCCTCCATCAACCTTCTCTGAGCCTTCGGGGTCCTTGTGACCTGGCCATTTAGCCCATGGTGTGCAAAAAAGTGCTGCTCAGAGGTAAAACAGCCCAACAAGAGAGCCATACCCTGTGGACGTTAAAGAACTCCCTAGATGGCCTTGACGGGAGGCTACCATCTGTCTCTCAACAGCTGTTCCAGTGGGTCCAGTGTTTCAGGAGTTATCATTCGAGATATGCTTCGCGTCAAATGTATCACGTGAGTTTAACTAGTATTTAATTTCATTTAATAAAAATGGATACTCCCAATAAACAAACAAGAAAATTATCCTTCATACATAATTGCATATTTTCTGAAGAATCATGAATCTGTAACTAAAAAATAATAAATTCGTAAGGTATTATAATTAAAGCCAAAAATAATACTAACGGTAACTATTTATTGTATTTTTAAGATCTACTGGATATACTGAATATAATTGGTAAGCAGCCGGCAATTGAAGAGATCACAGAATGGATGGATCGAATTATTGAAATTAATTTGCTACAGGTAAATACATTTTATCTAGTTTTTTAATCAGTTATACCTTCAGTGGTAGGGGCGGGGGTGGCTCAGTCGGCAGCGCGCCAGGCTCGTAATCTGTAGTTCCCAGGTTCGAGTCCCAGCTTTGTCAACGTTGAGATTTATCTCCGCAAAATTCCCCGCCTTGCCCACGGTCAGTAGGGGACACCAATGGGCTTGGAAAGTCCGTCGGATGGGACGTTAAGCCGTGGCCCCGTGTGCGGGAGAGCCATACCCTGTGCACGTTAAAGAAGACGCTGGAAGGCCTTGACGGGAGGCTACCATCTCCCAACAGCTGTTCCAGTGGGTTCCTTCCCCCAACCTTCTCTGAGCCTTCGGGGTCCATGTGACCTGGCCATTTAGCCCATGGTGTGGAAAAAAGTGCCGCTCAGAGGTAAAACAACCCAACCCAAATCCCCTTTCTGACTGATGGTTAGCGGAGATAGTTCTTTATTTGCGTGTGCAGTTCTGCACTGAGCAATTAATACCAATACGAACGCCGGATTTAAAAACAAAAAAAAAATGGTACGATAATCATTGAAAATGCATGTATAAAAATACTTTTCATATTTATTTATATGAAAAACATTTTTTGAAATACTGTCTGAAATTTATTATGAAAAACTTTTAAATAATATACTGTCGGAAATAAAAGAAAACGTAAAAAAACAAGGTTACAAAATTATCGTTATGTAGAAAAAAAACAACAAAAAGTTTTACTGCATGGATATTATTCAACAAAATTTAATGTCGTGATCAACTTTTTTTCCAGGA
The DNA here is from genome assembly GCA_038380435.1 of Ryuthela nishihirai. Classification (NCBI taxonomy): domain Eukaryota; kingdom Metazoa; phylum Arthropoda; class Arachnida; order Araneae; family Heptathelidae; genus Ryuthela; species Ryuthela nishihirai. The sequence continues at coordinate 1,515,380 of JAWZYU010000055.1, forward strand.
TGGCAGAAAAGTCCTCTTTCAAATAGCATTTTTTTTTGTTTACTATCCAGGAAAAACCCGAAAACTTCGTCACATCATCTTCCCAATTTCTTCTCCATCTTGGATTTGCATTCTCTATGCTGATGCGAGATCTGACTTTAAGGAAAGCGAAAAGTTTCGGTAAGTGACTGTCTTCAGTTGTTAACATTGTGATTATCTTCAGTTGTTAACATTGTGATTAGTTTCAGTTCTTAACTTTGTGATTATCTTGTTAATATTGTGATTGTCTTCAGTTGAAACATTGTGATTAGTTTCAATTCTTAACATTGTGATTGTCTTGTTAATATTGTGATTGTTTTTAGTTGTTAACATTGTGATTAGTTTCAGTTCTTAACATTGTGATTGTCTTGTTAATATTGTGATTGTCTTCAGTTGTTAACATTGTGATTAGTTTCACATTGTGATTGTCTTGTTAATATTGTGATTGTTTTTAGTTGTTAATATTGTGATTGTTTTTAGTTGTTAATATTGTGATTGTTTTTAGTTGTTAATATTGTGATTCGTTTCAGTTGTTAAAATTGTGATTGTCTTTATTTATGAAAAGTGTGATTGTCTTTATTTGTTAACATTGTGATTTTCTTTACTTGTTAACATTGTGATTGTCTTTTCTTGTTATCATTGTGATTAGTTACAGTTTTTAATATTGTGACTGTCTTGTTAATATTGTAATTGTCTTTAATTGTTAATATTGTGATTAGTTTCTGTTTAAGTCTTCATGATTTTACTTGCAGTCATCATGGTCAAAAATCGAAATAACTGCTGGATACACTATCAGTTAACTAATATTATACCTTTCTGTCACTGATGATTTCTTATGTGGTCAATATTATGATTAGCTTCAGTTGTAGTCATCAAAATCATCGAAATAACCACAATGTACAAGTCACACTTGAAGAACTCACTGTTGTTGAAGTGTGACTTGTATTGACCAAGTGTTCTAATATGTATTGACTCAGAAAACTAATATTGTAGGTTGCGGTCATTAATGAGTTGTCTCAGTTGCCGATATTGTGACTGGTGTTTGAGACCTGGCCATTTAGCCCATTGTGTGTAAAAAGGTGCCGCTTAGAGGGTAAAACAGTCCAACTTATTAAAGAACACACTGGATGGCTTGATGAGAGGCTACCATCTGTCTCCCAACAGCTGTTCCAGTGGGTACCCTCCCCCACCCTTCGGGGTTCTTGTGACCTGAGCATTTAGTCCATTGTGTGTAAAAAATGTGCCTCTCAGAGGTAAAACAGTCCAACATATTAAAGAACACGCTGGATGGCCTTGTTGAGAGGCTACCATCTATCCCCCAACAGCTGTTAAAGTGGGTACCCTCTCCACACTTCGGGGTTCATGTGACCTGGACATTTAGCCCATTGTGTGTAAAAAAGTGCCTCTCAGAGGTAAAACAATCCAACCTATTAAAGAACACACTGGATGGCCTTGATGAGAGGCTACCATCTGTCTCCCAACAGCTGTTCCAGTGAGTACCATCCCCCATACTTCGGAGTTCTTGTGACCTGGCCATATAGCCAATTGTGTGTAAAATAGTGCCTCTCAGAGGTAAAACTGTGAAACCCTTTAAAAAAAACACTGGATGGCCTTGATGAGAGGCTACCATCTGTCTCCCAACAGCTGTTCCAGTGGGTACCCTCCCCCACCCTTCGGGGTTCTTGTGGCCTGAGCATTTAGCCCATTGTGTGTAAAAAAAGTGCCTCTCAGAGGTAAAACAGTCCAACATATTAAAGAACACGCTGGATGGCCTTGTTGAGAGGCTACCATCTATCTCCCAACAGCTGTTACAGTGGGTACCCTCTCCACACTTCGGGGTTATGTGACCTGGCCATTTAGCCCATTGTGTGTAAAAAAGTGCCTCTCAGAGGTAAAACAATCCACCCTATTAAAGAACACGCTGGGTGGCCATGATGAGAGGCTACCATCTGTCTCCCAACAGCTGTTCCAGTGGGTATCCTCCCCCACCCTTTAGGGTTCTTGTGACCTGAGCATTTAGCCCATTGTGTGTAAAAAGGTGCCGCTCAGAGGTAAAACAGTCCAACTTATTAAAGAACACACTGGATGGCCTTGATGAGAGGCTACCATCTGTCTCCCAACAGCTGTTCCAGTGGGTACTCTCCCCCGCCCTTCGGGGTTCTTGTGACCTGAGCATTTAATCCATTGTGTGTAAAAAATGTGCCTCTCAGAGGTAAAACAGTCCAACATATTAAAGAACACGCTGGATGGCCTTGTTGAGAGGCTACCATCTATATCCCAACAGCTGTTAAAGTGGGTACCCTCTCCACACTTCGGGGTTCATGTGACCTGGTCATTTAGCCCATTGTGTGTAAAAAAGTGCCTCTCAGAGGTAAAACAATCCAACCTATTAAAGAACACGCTGGATGGCCATGATGAGAGGCTACCATCTGTCTCCCAACAGCTGTTCCAGTGGGTACCCTCCCCCATACTTCGGGGTTCTTGTGACCTGAGCATTTAGCCTATTGTGTGTAAAAAAGTGCCTCTCAGAGGTAAAACAGTCCAACATATTAAAGAACACGCTGGATGGCCTCGTTGACAGGCTACCATCTGTCTCCCAAAAGCTGTTCCAGAGCGTACCCTCCCCCACCGAACTTCGGAGTTCTTGGGATTCTTCCCCACCGAACTTCGGAGTTCTTGGGATCTGGCTATTTAGCCCATTGTGTGTAGAAAAACGGCCTCTCAGAGGTAAAACTGTGCAACCCTTTAAAGAACACGCTGGATGGCCATGATGAGAGGATACCATTTGTCTCCCAATAGCTGTTCCAGTGGGTAACCTTTCCCACCCTTCGGGGTTCTTGTGACCTGAGCATTTAGCCCATTGTGTGTAAAAAAGTGCCTCTCAGATGTAAAACAGTCCAACGCATTAAAAACACACTGGTTGGCCATGATGAGAGGCTACCATCTGTCTCCCAACAGCTGTTCCAGTGGGTACCCTCCCCCACCCTTCGGGGTTCTTGTGACCTGAGCATTTAGCCCATTGTGTGTAAAAAAGTGCCTCTCAGAGGTAAAACAGTCCAACATATTAAAGAACACGCTGGATGGCCTTGAGAGGCTACCATCTGTCTCCCAACAGCTGTTCCAGAGCGTACCCTCCCCCAACCTTCGGAGTTCTTGGGATCTGGCCATTTAGCCCACTGTGTATAAAAATGTGCCTCTCAGAGTTAAAACTGTGCAACCCTTTAAAGAACAAGCTGGATGGCCATGATGAGAGGCTACCATCTGTCTCCCAATAGCTGTTCCAGTGGGTACCCTTTCCCACCCTTCGGGGTTCTTGTGACCTGAGCATTTAACCCATTGTGTGTAAAAAAGTGCCTCTTAGAGGTAAAACAGTCCAACGCATTAAAAACACACTGGGTGGCCTTGATGAGAGGCTACCATCTGTCTCCCAACAGCTGTTCCAGTGGGTACCCTCCCCCATACTTCGGAGTTCTTGTGACCTAGCCATTTAGCCCATTGTGTGTAAAAAAGTGCCTCTCAGAGGTAAAACTGTGAAACCGTTTAAAGAAACACTGGATGGCCTTGTTGAGAGGCTACCATCTGTCTACCAAAATCTGTTCCAGAGCGTACCCTCCCCCACCCTTCGGAGTTCTTGGGATCTGACCATTTAGCCCATTGTGTGTAAAAAAGGGCCTCTCAGAGGTAAAACTGTGCAACCCTTTAAAGAACACGCTGGATGGCCATGATGAGAGGCTACCATTTGTCTCCCAACAGCTGTTCCAGTGGGTACCCTCCCCCACCCTTCGGGGTTCTTGTGACCTGAGCATTTAGCCCATTGTGTGTAAAAAAGTGCCTCTCAGAGGTAAAACAGTCCAACACATTAAAAACACACTGGTTGCCATGAAGAGAGGCTACCATCTGTCTCCCAACAGCTGTTCCAGTGGGTACCCTCCCCCATACTTCGGAGTTCTTGTGACCTAGCCATTTAGCCCATTGTGTGTAAAAAAGTGCCTCTCAGAGGTAAAATTGTGAAACCCTTTAAAAAAACACTGGATGGCCTTGTTGAGAGGCTACCATGTGTCTAAAAAGCTGTTCCAGAGCGTACCCTCCCCCACCCTTCGGAGTTCTTGGGATCTGGCCATTTAGCCCATTGTGTGTAAAAAAAGGTCCTCTCAGAGGTAAAACTGTGCAACCCTTTAAAGAACACGCTGGATGGCCTTGATTAGAGGCTACCATCTGTCTCCCAACAGCTGTTCCAGTGGGTACTTTCTCCCACCCTTCAGAGTTCTTGTGACCTGGCCATTTAGCCCATTGTGTGTAAAAAGTGCCTCTCAGAGGTAGTAAAACAGTCCAATCTATTAAAGAACACGCTGGATGGCCTAGATAAGAGGCTACCATCTGTCTCCCAACAGCTGTTCCAGTGGGTACCCTCCCCCACCCTTCAGAGTTCTTGTACCTGGCCATTTAGCTCATTTTGTGTAAAAATGTGCCTCTCAGAGGTAAAATAATCCAAATCTATAATATTACACACCCTTTCAAGCTCTGATAAGAAATAGCCTTCGGAGTTCCTAATCCCTAGCCCTCCTGAAACTCACCATTTCTTCAACCATGTGGCCCACTCAGGACAAACAATTTTTTTCCCCAACTAATTATTTCAAGCTTTTTTTTATCTAAAGGACGTTTTCCTGTGATATTTTACTACTGGACTAAACCTGTTTTTCTTCCAGGGTCTTGTCAAATGCTAAGTTTTGCTTTGCAAGAATATGCCACGGTCGCCATAGCAACTGAAGAGAAAAGATTGCATAAAGTTCGCCAATGCAAAATATTAAGTAAATGGAGAAAAAATTCAGTTGAAGGTAATTTTTGTTGCAAATTCTTTCCGTTGTCTTTTGTAATAGCTGATATTTACGAAAATTTCAGAACTGATTATTTTCTGAGAAATATCTAGATGTACCCATAGTAAATACACAGATTTCCTGTAGAAATAACTTCAACATTAGTTAATATTTCTGAAAAAAAATTGTCGCCGACACGGCGGGAATCGAACCCGCAACTCTCCAGATTCACGTCAGTGCGCGCTACCATTATTCCCGCAGGGGCGGCGATAAATTTTTTTCAAAATTATTTACTGATGTTGAAGTTATTTCTACAGATTGCAGTCGCTCCAAATATCCGAACACTATGGTTGATTACAGAGTTCAGAAAAATATCTGGCAACGATTTCTTTTAGAAATTAGTGATCTGGCAAACTTCGTGTACAGAATTCAGGAAAAATATCTGGCAACGATTTTTTTAGAAGTTAGTGATCCGGCAACCTTCGTGTACAGAATTCAGAAAAAATATATGGCAACGAATTTTTTAGAAGTTAGTGATCTGACAACCTTCGTGTACAGAATTCAGAAAAACTATCTGGCAAAATTTTTTTTAAAGAAAGTAGTGATCTGGCAACCTTCGTGTACAGAATTGAGGAAAAATATCTGGCACCGAATTTTTTTAGAAATTAGTGCTTTGGCACGCTTCGTATACAGAATTCAGGAAAAAATCTGGCAACGATTTTTTTAGAAGTTAGTGATCCGTCAACCTACGTGTACAGAATTCCGGAAAAAAAAGAATATGGCAACGATTTTTTTAGAAGTTAGTGATCCGAAAAACTTCGTGTATAGAATTCAGAAGAAATATCTGGCAACGATTTTTGTTTTTTTAAAGGAAGTAGTGATTTGGCAATCTTCGTGTACAGATTTCAGGAAAAATATCTGGCAACGTTTTTTTTTTAGAAATTAGTGATCTGGCAAACTTTGAGTACAGAATTCAGAAAAAATATCTGGAAACGATTTTCTTTAGAAAGTAGTGATCTGGCAACCTTCGTGCAGACAATTAAGGAAAAATGTCTAGCAACGATTTTTTTTTTAGAATTTAATGATCTGGCAAACTTCGTGTACAGAATTTAGGAAAAATATCTCGCAACGATTTTTTTAGAAGTCAATGATCCGGCAACCTTCGTGTACAGAATTCAGAAAAAATATCTGGCAACGATTTTTTTTAGAAGTTAGTGATCCGGTAAACTTCGTGTACAGAATTCAGAAAAAATATCTGGCAACGATTTTTTTTTATTTTAAGAAAGTAGTGATCTGGCAACCTTCATGTACAGAATTCAGAAAAAATATCTGTCAATTTTTTTAGAAATTAGTCATCTGGCAATCTTCGTGTACAAAATTCAGAAAAAATACCTGGCAACTTTTTTTTTTTTCAAATTAGTGATCTGGCAACCTTCGTGTACAGAATTCAGAAAAAATATCCGGCAACGATTTTTTTTAGCAAAGTATTGATCTGGCAACCTTCGTGTACAGAATTCGAAAAAAAATATCTGGCAACTTTTTCTTGGAAATTAGTGATCTTGCAACCTTCGTGTACCGAATTCAGAAAAAATATCTGAAAACTTTTTTTCAAAATTAGTGATCTGGCAACCTTCGTGTACAGAATTCAGAAAAAAATATCTGACAACGATTCTTTTTAGAAGTTAGTGATCTGGCAACCTTTGTGTACATAATTCAGAAAAAATATCTGGCAACTATTTTTTTTAGAAGTTAGTGGTCCGGCAACCTTCATGTACAGAATTCAGAAAAAAATATATGGCAACGATTTTTTTAAGAAAGTAGTGATCTCGAAACCTTCGTGTACAGAATTCAGGAAAAATATCTGGCAATGTCATTTTTTCAGAAATTAATTATCTGGCAACCTTCGTGTACAAAAATCGGAAAAAAATATCTTGCAACGATTTTTTTTAGAAATTAGTGATCTGCAATCTTCGTGTACAGAATTCAGGAAAAAATATCTGGCAATTTTTTTTAGAAATTACTGATCTGGCAACCTTCGTGTACAGATGGATTTTAAATAATAAACGGCTGAGCGTGATTGACCTTTCTCATTAACATTTGAATCAATAGCAATTATTGGAAAATGTTGCATCTCCTGGAATATAGATGGAACCAGATTCCTCACATCTCAGTGAAAGGATTATAAGGCCTCAATTCTAAAAGATTTTCTCGTCCGATGCGTGGTGTAATGGTATCGTGCTCTGGCATGAATCTGGAGATTTGCGGGTTCGATTCCCCCCGTGTTTGCGATAAATTTGTTTCAGAAATATTATCTAGATATACTTTTAATTCCCTACAAGTTAAATTGTTGATTATCCGTAGTCGGATTTACCAGAATGCTATTAAATTGGGTTTTGAAATATTGTCACCATAAAACTCTTATATACAGTGTAATGTTCTCGATATCTGTCAGAGAATATTTATTAGCTTAATGTATCTCTATTAAATTCATAATAGATTCCTTATTTCTGTTTCAGCAAAAAGGATCCACAGAAATGAATACTTCAGTTCATCGGATATAGGGGTGAACAATCCAACTGACTTCAATCACAATAACTTCCTTTCTACAGAACATCATTACAGTACATATTCAAATTGTGCTTTTCCCAGCGATGAAATTGAACAATTTTCTTTCAATTTTCCCAATGACAATGCAGCGTGCACGTCCACTGGTAACTATGGCAACCAATCACATAACTTTATGCAGCTAGAAGCTTCGCTGCCAAGACTTTCAGAAAATAATCTAGGATTTGACGTCTGCACTATGGAATTTCCTCTAAACGAATCATTTATATATTCATTTCCTGAAATACAGTTTTGTATGTAAAATTTATTATTCAAATAATTAATGTTCATTTGTCTCTGTACTTGTGTAATCTGTCATTTATGATTTTCATGCAACATTCCAACGTTTTATACCGGGGAATCCTTCATCATCATCCTCATCCTCAAGCAGCCATGGGCTACCGATGTCCAACCAGACAGTGCAATTTAGTTCTCCAAGCAAGTCTGTCCTGAGCTACATCTGCTGCATCTGGCCACTGTACACCAATTCTAACAAGGTCCTGTTTGACATTGTCTGCCCCCCGCATCCTAGGCTCCCCCTCTTTCTGAGGCCTTTAGGCACACTATTCATAACCCTATTCGCCAATCTATAATTATCCATACGGGCAACATGGCCAAACCAAAGGAGTCTCTCTCTGCACAATATGCTGCTTAAAGGAGGTTGCAGACTCCTTTGCCTAACCTCATCATTACATACAAAGTTAAACCACCTAATGCCCAAGATACTGAGTAAGCATCTAATTTCCTGTTATCTTCTTTACAAAGTGTTCAAGTTTCACTACCATAACTAACCCTAGAAAGAACCAACCTATTATACAGTCTAATTTTAATCATTAGGTGTATACGCCTATTTCTCTGCACTCTCCATAGATTCTTAAATGTCCCGGCAGCAATCCCTATTCGTCTGTTAATCTCATTCAGCACATCACCATTATCTGTTACATATTTCCCAGATAATTAAACTGAGACACTTGCTCAATTGTACAGCCATTCAAAACAACTGAAGCACCATGTGCCTGACCAATTTCATCACTTTATTTTTCTCTCTGTTTATAATCAAATGTACTCTAGTACCAGTTTCATCAACAGCTTGAAAGAAAGGGTTCATCTCATCAACATCATTTGCCAAAAGGGCTAAATCATCAGCATAATCTAAATCAGAAATTTTGAAACCTGTACACCATTTAAGGCAATATTTTTCCCTTGCGAAGAATTTTCCATAACATAATCAAAAACGTGAGGCTACCATCTGTCTCCCAACAGCTGTTCCAGTTGGTCCCCTTCCCCAACCATCTCTGAGCCTTCGGGGTCCTTCTGACCTGGCCATTTAGCCCAGTGTGTGAAAAAAAGTACCGCTCTTAAGTAAGACAATCCTACAATGTTTGTTCGATATTTAAACAGATATTGGAGATTAAAGTGTTTAAAAGAAGCAATGTGTTCTAAGCAATTTATCCAAAAATTAAACGAATGCGAAAAAAATTATTTTCGCCCCCTTTAAAAATACGTAGTTATTTTTGAAATAGTTTGAAATGATGGTACGATATTTCGGATTCGGCGAACCCCAAAGGTAAATTCTTTTATTTTGCATTGCTGTTGTTAAATGTTCAAACTTCCATAACTCTTTAAATACCGAACGAATATTGTTGAAAATCGATATTTCGATAGAACTGATTGAGATCTTTAATTTACCTTTTGTGACATTTTCCCACATAACGGTTTTTTTAAAAGTTATGGAGCTTCGAAACTAGAGTCCCATTGACATGGGATGGTCATAATTCAATGGCTACCTAGTGTACTTTTATTATAAGCAATGAATTGGGAATTACCTTTCATAAAAATATATTTTCGCTCAATAACTTATTCAATATGACTTTTATGGAAAATATATCCAAGGATAAATTAAACTTTCAATCAAACATATCTAAATTCCGATTTTAAACATTTTTTCAGTATTCAGAGTTATGAAATCTGGAATATTTAACAGCTGCAAAAAATTGTCCCCAAAATTTAATTTAAAACATTTGAAATGCTCTAGTAGAGTATCTGGCGCATTGCATCCAGAACTCTACTAGGGTCGACTATGATCTCTGATTTCTTAAACTGTTTTAATTAACTTTTCGGAATTTTTAGAGTTTCTTTAGGACTTGGTAATGTCGTTCAGAGGTTCCAAGGGTTTTGTATAATAGCTTCAGGAAATGAGTTTGCTATTACAAAATGTGAAAAAAAACAAAGCAAATTCGATATACAAGCGTTTTTTTTAATACCAATCTTTTGGAAAACAAGTTGTATTAAAATGGCAAAGACTGCAATTTTCCCTGATGTAATTTAGATATTCTCGGCTTGCAAGAGACCAGATGGACAGTTAAAGGTCAGATTCTTAAAAATAATCTTAAATTTCTCTTTTCAGGGAGGGACGACAATAAGCATCACCAAGGCGTGGGTCTGCTTCTCAGCAGACACGCTAGTGACGCTCTTCTAGGATATGAGTGCATTAATGAAAGGTTTCTTACAGCAAAATTTCAGACAAGCGTTAAAGACCTGAATGTTATCTGCTGTTAAGCCCTCACTGAGGATGCCGATGAGGATGAGAAGGATAGGTTTCATGAACAACTTCAGGATATTTTGAATTCTGTCAAGAAAGGAGATATTACCCTTGTTCTTGGTGACTTCAATGCCAAAGTTGGTACTGACTCTGACCATTGGGGAGGAGTACTAGGCCCTTTTGGTATTGGTAGCTGCAATGGCAATGGGCGCAATGGCAAGCGTCTCCTGCAGGTAAGTAAACTCAATGGATTCAGAATAACTAACACATATTACAAACACTGCGACATACATAAGTACACATGGGTTTCACCTGATGGGCTGCATAAGAATATGATTGATTATATATTAATTAACAGCAAATGGGCTAGTTCTGTTAGGAATACCAGGTCATATATATACCAGGTCTTTTCCTTAAAGGGAATTTCGCATAACATAATCAATAACCAAGCTAAAGAGAAAAGGAGACAAAATGCACCCTTGTCGAACACCAAAAGTAATGCTAAACCAATTGCTGCAAGCCTTACCAACTCTCACACACGACTCAGTGTTATTATAGAGAGCTTTCATTACGTTAACTAACTTGTCTGGTATAGCATATGATCTCACAATCAACCACAAATTATGACGATCAACAGAGTCGAAAGCCTTTTTGAAATCAACAAAGCTAGCAACCAAAGGTTTCTGAAACTCTAAACATTTCTCAAGAATCTGCCTAAGTGAAAATATCTGATCCACACATCCCCTACCACTTCTGAATCCACATTGCTCATCACGTAATTGACTGTAAACCAGATTCTTAATTCTATTAAGCACAATCATGAAAATAACTTTACCTGGAACAGAGAGTAGGCTAATACCCCTATAGTTATCACAAAAACTGCGATCACGTTTTTTGAAAATAGGGATAACAATAGCTCTGGTAAAATATTTAGGAACCATGCCTTTATCATAAAAGATATTAAGAATTTCAGTCATCCAAGTGGTAACCGAAACATTCCCAGCTCTAAGCATTTCCGTAGTAATTTCATCTACCCCTGGGGATTTATGAAGTTTAAGTTTAGAAACAGCCAAAATAACTTCAGATTGTGTTATAGGGCCAACATTAAAGCCATCAATGCATCTATCATCATTGCAAACAATGGGAGTAGAACTACCCACATCGTTTAGAACATCACTGAAATGCTCAGCCCACCTAGCCATGACAGAATCCTCCCCTTCTATAACCTTACCTTGTTTATCCTTCAATCCCTGTATACCTGTCCGTTTTCTACCACACAAAACATTAACTATCTGGTACAGCTCTCAGCTGTTGTGCTGTCTAACTGCTTCCTCGGCTTTGTCAGCCAAACCATCAAGCCAAAGATTCTTATCAGCAGCTAACTAATCCTTTACACGTTTATTAAGCTCTCTGTAATCCTTACTATTAGGATTAGTAGTGTATTCATTAAGGACATTCCTGCAGTTCCTTCTTTTCGAAATGAGCTCAAGTGCCTTATCACTCAGATAATTCTGCCTTTTCTGCCCCTTTTATCCTAAAAGAGTACTGTTAGTGTCCAAAAAAGCCTGTTTAAAATAATCCCATTCTTCCTCAACTTCAGTAGTAAGCAAACCATGACTATCATAATGATTAAGTAACCTATCACGATAAGCTTTGGCTATAACTGGGTCTTTCAGAGCTTCAGAATAAAAGGTAAAATTATTAACCCAAGCACAACACTTTTTAAGTTTAAGTTGCAAGACACTTTTAACAAGGTAATGCTCAGATCCAATTTCAGCTCCCCTATATGACCTGGTATTACTAACAGAACTAGCCCATTTGCTGTTAATTAATATATAATCAATCATATTCTTATGCAGCCCATCAGGTGAAACCCATGTGTATTTATGTATGTCGCGGTGTTTGTAATAAGTGTTAGTTATTCTGAAACCATTCAGTTTATTTATCTGTAGGAGTTGCCCATTGCCATTTCAGCTACCAACACCAAAAGGGTCTATCACCCCTCCCCAAAGGTCAGAGTCAGTACCAACTTTGGCATTGAAGTCACCTAGAACAAGGGTAATATCTCCTTTCTTGACAGAATTCAAAATATCCTGAAGTTGTCCGTAAAACCTATCCTTCTCATCCTCATCGGCATCCTCAGTGGGGGCATAACAGCAGATAACATTCAGTCTTTAACGCTTGTCTGAAATTTTGCTGTAAGAAACCTTTCATTAATGCACTCATATCCTAGAAGAGCATCTCTAGCGTGTCTGCTGAGAAGCATACCCATGCCTTGGTGATGCTTATTATCGTCCCTCCCTGAAAAGAGAAATTTAAGATTATTTTTAAGAATCTGACCTTTATCTGTCCATCTGGTCTCTTGCAAGCCGAGAATATCTAAATTATAACGGTGGAATTCTTGCGTGAGGACATCAAGAGAAAAAGCTCTGTGCAGAGTCCTCACATTACAACTACCTATGGAGAGAAAATGGTTAGTGGGATGTTTGAAGAAACTATGTTTATTGAGAGAGGGAATGCCGACAATATCAAACAGCCCCCTAATCGCAGACATGGGGCAAAGACCCGTTCCCCCACCACTAAAGGCTGAAGTCATCTACACTGGAAGACTTCCTCCAATGTAGAATTTAACGATGCCAATAGAAGCAAAGAGTTCAGGTGCCTGCGATGACTTCTGCTCAGGATTATCCACCAGCTGATAAACATATCCTGTGAATCTATTCACTTGGGGCTGTCAACCCACAAACAAACAGAAAACACAGCGGAAGATTTTCCCTCCACAGAAGCCCACCAGTGCAGCAAAATCAGGATCCATAATCAAGCTCAGAGCCATATATCTGTCCAGTCCAGTGGGTTTATATGGTCAGCACCAGGACCCTGTATGGTTGACCACTCCTCAGCAGGGTAGAAAAAAAAAGAAAAGTAGCCATAGTTGTCCAGGTCAGTAGGCCACACTAATCTGGCAGCCCTCCCTTCCGTTCACTTCCACAAGAGAGTATCTCTTTTGAAAGACCGTTAGGTCTGCACCACGAGAAGGCGGGGTCGGACATTAGGTGCTAGGCCTGGCCGGTTCTATGCATCATCACAGGGGATTGGTGCATAGCTCTCCTTCCAGTGACTACAAGATATTTGAGAGGAATATAGGATATTCATTAGAGATCTCTGATACATTTTGGAGAGATTTAAGAAATTGTGGTTGTGTAGGAATGACGTCACGTCATTGCTATATTGGCAATAACCTGAGCTGCATTTTATTCGTAGCATTTAGAGTAAACTCAAATCACATATACGACTTTCAAAATTATTTTTATTCGTGAACATTTTTAAAGAACGCATACTGAATTTATATATTATATTTTATAATTTTTTTTACAGATTTTACATTTAATTTTATACAAATTACATTGACTAGTTAGGTCTGGTTATAATTAATAGACCTATTTTCATTTGGAAAGACGTACTTTGAAGGGAATCAAATCTCTGACATTTAGCACAGCATTCATTTTACACGGAATATGTACAGTCGCTCAAAAAAGTATCCGAACACTATGGTTGATTACAGAATTCAGAAAAAATATCTGGCAACTTTTTTTAGAAATTAGTGATCTGGCAAACTTCGTGTCACGTGATTCAGAATTCAGGAAAAATATCTGGAGCGTGTACAGCAACGGTACACGCTCCAGTTACCGTTCACAGCAAACTGGAGCGTGTGCAGTAACTGTACCACGCTCCAGTTTGCTGTGAACGGTAACTGCACACGCTCAATATTTCCGTGAGTGAGCCCACACGATCTAGTATCAAAATAATATGACCACCTACAGTCGCTCAAAAAAGTATCCGAAGACCATGGTTGATTACAGCATTCAGAAAAAATATCTGGCAACGATTTTTTTAGAAATCAGTGATCTGGCAACCTTCGTGTCACGTGACACGAAGGTTGCGAGATCCCTAATTTCTAAAAAACCGTTGCCAGATATTTTTTCTGAATTCTGTAATCAACCATGCTCTTCGGATACTTTTTTGAGCGACTGTACAAAATAAAAATGTTAAATGAATAATTAAATTACAGCAGCAGAGAGAACTTTAAGTTTCACGAAAATAAATTTTTGCGATTTCTGATTTTACTAAAGTTTTTTGATTCACATTTTTTAAATACTTGATTTTAATTAAAATCAATTTCAATCTATGTAACACTAGCAACAATAACGTGAATTCCTTGCAGCACTAAATGAATACATTGTTGCTATCGTAACCAAGGACGCACGTGTCTCCCATAGTAACGGCAAAGAAAGTATAAGGAAAAGAAGTTCAACTTTGACAAAGCGTAAATGGCGACCTCAAGTGGTGTTTCGATTCGTATCGTGCATTTGTTTAAGCTGTGAAGCAAACAATAAGGGGCAAAGGAATTATGCATCAAAAAATTTATATTTTGAAAAAGAAAAAAAAGGAACTGCACTTTGTATTCGAAAAAAAATAATATCATGATTTTAATAAAGGTTTATTTTCTCCATTGGAATTATTTTTCGTTGAACCAACAATTATAAATTGAACGGATAGAGAAGATTTGAAATTAGCCTGAAGTCAATTTATAGAATAAATTATTACAATTAGAAGCTTTCTTGGTTGCATAGAGACAGGGAACAGAATTGATATAATATACCCTGCAAGGATATGAATGGGAGATTATTACATAGGAAAAGCGAAGAGAATGGAAGTTGACAGTAACATGTAATTACAAAAGCGTTCGTCCCATGTAATGTTCGTTTCACCTCTACGCCAAATGCACGATACTCGATTTTACATTAATCTCTATGGAAGCTGAACTTCTTCTCCCTCTACATTCTTTGTTAACGGTCAAAAACGAATCAGAGAAATTTTGAAGCTCTGTTTTTGCTTTGGCATGAAACTTTTAAAAATCTGCAAGCAACGAATTTCAGACACTATGCACTGTTTTATCTTTTTTAAAGGCAGATCGTTAAAAAATAAGAATAATGAATAAAGTTTATTAAGGGGTAGTGATTATATCAAAATAAGTAATAGTAAATTAAATGTTAAATATTATTATCATTATTCAATATCAAATTTTATTTTGTCTAAAATTTATAGGTTGTCATTTTAATAATTATTTTTATGTGTATAAAATCATTAAATTAATGTGTTTTTTTTGTAGTTGAGGTTACGTATATTATTTTGTACGTTCAAAAGCTTAAAAAATTTATTCGTATATCCGTCATATACTACATCACGATTTTAAATTATGTTCTTAACAGATTTAAACTATGTACAATTTATGACATTATTTTAAAGAATTTTTTCAGTATATTATCTATATTTTTTCTACAACATGTATATATATAACATGGCAAATACATGAAGGCGTGCTCATTTAAATAATATAGAGCATTAAATATGATTTAAAAAAAAACATAAATAAGTACAATAATTAAAACTTGAACATTATAATGAAACATGCTGTATATATAGGAAATTTCTCATGACCGTTAAAATCAGATATTTAAACTATGTACAGTCGCTCAAAAAAAATATCCGAACACTATGATTGATTACAGAATTCAGAAAAAATATCTGGCAAAGTTATTTTTAGAAATTAGTGATCTGGCAAAGTTATTTTTAGAAAATAGTGATCTGGCAACTTTCCTGTAGGTACAGAATGCTGCCAGATCATTAATTTATAAAAAATCATTGCCAGATATTTTTTCTGAATTCTGTAATCAACCATAGTGTTCGGATATTTTTTGACCGACTGTACGTCCCTTAAAGAAGGTCTCCAGTTTCTTTTATTTCTGAGAGAACTCACACGATAATTTTGTTTAAAAAACATTTGGATTCAAATGCATGACGTATTGAAGAATCCTTTTCAAAACTTCAACCCTACAAAGCGAAATAGAGTTCAAATTCTTCCCTCTGATAGAACAACACGTAATAGAGTTAGAAAACTTACAATAAAGTGCAAAAGTCAAGGAACAACAAATAGTTTCTAAAATTCTTTGTAGAATGCAGACTGCTTGGACAAATTATTTGGAAGGAAGCCAGATTTATGACGTCAGCTTTAGTCCCACCATATAGATATTTCTTATATAGTTTTTACTCTAATATTATTACTGGTATATTCTGTGCTAAACTTTATACTAATATCTGTCTAGAAAAACATTTCATTTAAAAGGAAATTTATCACTATTAATTAACATTAATATATTTGATAATAAGAACAAATAATTTTTTTTCTATATAAAATATATTTTTAGGTAAACATTAGTATAAAGATTAGCACAAAAGCCCACCAGTAATAATGTCAGAATCCGAAATATAAGAATTGTGTATATAGTAAAACTACTAAGCGACGTCAAATATAAATTGGCACATTGATCTTCTGTTATAGGAGGTGTTGGTACGTCAGGTGAAATATGTCAATGTATGCAAAAATTTCTTATTGATGTTAAGTTTCGAATTTTGAAAAACCTGATTAATACCAAATTCAAGTGAGTACAAGAAATTTTCGAATTACGAAAAACGTGATTACTTCCAAATTCAAGTGACTAGGAAAAAATTTCGAATTATGAAAAACCTGATTAATTCCTAATTCGAATGACTAGGAGAAAATTTCGAATTACGAAAAACCTGATTAATTCCAAATTCAAAGTGATTAGAATATTTCGAATTGTGAAAAGCCTGATTAATTCCCAATTCAAGTGACTAGGAAAAAATTTCGAATTACGAAAAACCTGATTAATTCCAAATTCAAGTGACTAGGAGAAAATTTCGAATTACGAAAAACCTGATTAATTTCTAATTCAAGTGGACTAGGAGAAAATTTCGAATTAAGAAAAACCTGATTAATTCCAAATTCAAGTGACTAGGAGAAATTTTCGAATTACGGAAAACCTGATTAATTCCTAATTCAAGTGACTAGGAGAAAATTTCGAATTATAGAAAACCTGATTAATTCGAAATTCAATGGACCTGAAAAAAATTTTTTTTTAATCCTGGAAAATCTGGTTAATTTCAAATTCAAGGGACGAGAAAAAAAATTTTTTTTCGAATTACGGAAAACCTGGTTAATTCGAAATTGAAATGACCTGAAAAAAATTCGGATTACCGAAAACCTGGTAAATTAGAAAATCAAGGGACCCGAAAAATTTATAAATAAGTCAAACCTGGTTAATTCAAAATTCAAGGGATCTGGAAAAAACTCGAAATATAGAAAACCTGGTTATGACTAATTTCAAGGTACAGTCGCTCAAAAAAAAAAAAAAATCCGAACACCATGGTTGATTACAGAATTCAGAAAAAATATGTGGCAACGATTTTTTTTAGAAAGTAGTGATCTGGCAACCTTCGTGTACAGTACACGTATTTTTTTCAGCGACTGTTCCCGAAAAAAAATCGAATTACGAAAAATGTGTTTAATTTAAAATTCACGAAAACAATAGAACTATCTTTAAAAAAAATACAAAATACAGAAATAAAATCCAATAAGAAAAGATTTATTTTTCCAAACTAAACACAAAATGTTAATTTTTTCATTGAGAATAGAAATATTAACGTTATCAGCGTTTCCAGTTACGTTCTTAATGCTACATAACTGCACCCAAAAAATTCAAAATATTATCAGTAAAAAAAGCAGATTTATCTAAAATTACCACTTTATCCTGTTTCATTTTCTGGTGATTCCCTAGCACCATGCGTTGCATGACGTCACCAAATTTTTCACACATTGTCACTGTCTTGTGTCCGTTGACAAAACATCGCCAGAGTATGTCCAAAACTGAAAATACATATTCCTTAGACAGCAATGGCTCAATCGCTATATCATTATCATTTTCTCTTTCATTATCATGGGTGTTTAATGGTTGTGTCCCCAAAGAAGAATTATGACGAACATTGTTTCTTTTTCTCGAGTTATTTAGGCACAAGTAGACAGGCAAAAAAAGTTTTAAAATTATTCGGGGTTTGGAGGGTTGTTTTACTTCTGAGAGGCACTTTTTTGCACACCATGGGCTAAATGGCCAGGTCACATGGACCCCGAATGCTGAGAGAAGGTTGGGGGAGGGGATCCACTGGAACAGCTGTTGGGAAACAGATGGTAGCCTCCCGTCAAGGCCATCCAGCGTGTTCTTTAACATTGGGTTGTTTTTCCTCTGAATGGTACTTTTTGCACACCATGCGCTAAATGGCCAGGTCACAAGGACCCCGTAGGCTCAGAGAAGGTTGGTGAAGCCACTGGAAAAGTTTCCCACTGGAAAAGCTGTTGGGAGACAGATGGTAGCCTCCCGTCAAGGTCATCCAACGTGTTCTTTAACATTGGGGTGTTTTACATGTGAGCGGCACTTTTTTGCACACCATGGGCTAAATGGCCAGGTCACATGTACTCCGAAGTCTCAGAGAAGGTTGGGGGAGGGGACCCACTGGAACAGCTGTTGGGAGACAGATGGTAGCCTCCCGTCAAGGCCATCCAGCGTGTTCTTTAACATTGTGGTGTTTTACATCTGAGAGGCACTTTTTTGCACACCATGGGCTAAATGGCCAGGTCACATGGACCCCGAATGCTGAGAGAAGGTTGGGGGAGGGGATCCACTGGAACAGTTGTTGGGAGACAGATGGTAGCCTCCCATCATGGCCATTTAGTGTGTTCTTTAACGTGCACAGATTATGGCTTTCCCGCACATGGGCCATGGCTTAATGTCCCATCCGATGGATGACGGCTTTTCCAAGCCCATCGGTGTCCCCTACTGACCGTGCGAAGGACGGGGAGTTTCGTGGAGATAAATCTCAATGCTGACCCGGCTGGGGCTCGAACCTGGGAACTGTAGATTACGAGCCTGGTGCACTACCGACTGAGCCACCCCCGTCCCCCCTTGGAGGAAAAACAATCCAACCATATTTTCTAAAAATCACCTTTACTCCTTTTGCCTTGGCCTACTAAAACCAAATGGTTGCTGTAAGTAGTAGTTTTGTGGACGACACACGCAGTGGAGAGCACAGTTTGCCCAACAGAACTGCTTATAAAAAAAACCGTTACTGAATAGACACACGAAAAAAAAAGTTAAACTTTCACGCCATACAATTTTTTATGTTTCTTCCCAAACTTTTGCACATTATGAGAATAATATGTACACAAAACCAGTGGGAAGATTTGTGTACAAGTGGAAGTGAGAAAAAAATTTACATAAAATTTCACCTTTCTTTCTCAACTATCGCAATAAACAGTCCCATCCATTCTCACTGTCACGTGGTGGTGGTGGACACGTGACTTGTCCAACGTTCTTTCCGGTTGGCTGTTGTGATACGGTGATGCCACTACCGTGTAACTCTGGTAGATGGCGCCCGAAGCAGTGTACATGATGGATGGCGTGCTGTTGTGTTCGTGATTGACAAATGTTGAGTCTTCTTGATGCAATCCAGCTGGATAATGGCCACCGTAGTCGTATCTGAAAATAAGTCCTTTTTTCATTATTCAAAGATCAGATAGAGAAAATTATGAAGTAAATTATATTCTTGATCTTTCAAAATTTATTTAATAGCACTTATCTAATATTTGGTTTCTCTAAAAATTATAAATTATTATTTTAAAATTTATAAATTACTAGCTGATTTACCCGGCATTGCTGTGGTCTGAAACTCGTGTCAAAAAAACGGTCCTCTGTCGTCACAAGCTTTCATCTGGAATAAATATCATTACGATCGATTACCTTCAATCCAACATTTCTCCGTCTCTTTTTAGGGAAAGAAATTTTATTACCCTCCTCACGTCAGATGGACATATTTCGAGATACCTTTTGATAGTTCCCACGTCACATGGATATATTTCGAGACAGCTTATTCTCCTGCCATGTCAGATGGACATATTTCGATATACTTTATGATCGTCCCAATGTGAGATGGGCATATTTCAAGATACCTTATGATCATCCCATCAGATGGACATATTTCGAGATAACTTATGATCCCCCCACGTCAAATGGACATATTTCGAGATACCTTTTGATCCTCCCCACGTCACATGGACATATTTCCAGACAGCTTATGCTCCTACCCCATGTCAGATGGACATATTTCGATATACCTTATGATCGTCTCAATGTGAGATGGGCATATTTCAAGATACATTATGATCCCCCCCACGTCAAATGGACATATTTCGAGATACCTTTTGATCCTTCCCGCGTCACATGGACATATTTCGAGACAGCTTATGCTCCTGCCCCATGTCAGATGGACATATTTCCATATACCTTATGATCGTCCCAATGTGAGATGGGCATATTTCAAGATACCTTATGATCCTCCCCACATCAGATGGACATATTTCGAGATACCTTATGATCCACCCCCCCCCCCACGTCAAATGGACATATCTCGAGATACCTTTTGATCCTTCCCGCGTCACATGGACATATTTCGATATACGTTATGATCCTCCCCATGTCAGATGGACATTGTTCGAGATACCTCATGATCCTTCCCACTTCAGATATACACGATTCGAGAAACCTTATGATCCTCCCCACTTCATATGGACATAGTTCGAGATACCTTATGATCCTCCCCACTTCAGATGGACATAGTTCGAGATACCTTATGATCCTTCCCATGTCAAATTGACATTTTTCTATATACGTTATGATCCTCCCCATGTCAGATAGACATTGTTCGAGATACCTAATGATCCTTCCCACTTCAAATATGCACAATTCGAGAAACCTTATGATCCTTCCCACTTCATATGGACATAGTTCGAGATACCTTATGATCTTACCCACTTCAGATAGCCATAGTTCGGGATACCTTATGATCCTCCCCACTTCAGATGGACATAGTTCGAGATACCTTATGATCCTCCCCACGTCAGATTGACATTTTTCTATATACGTTATGATCCTCCCCACTTCAGATAGACATAGTTCGAGATACCTTATGATCCTCCCCACTTCAGGTAGACATAGTTCGAGATACCTTATGATCCTCCCCACGTCAGATGGACATAGTTCGAGATACCTTATGATCCTTCCCACTTCAGAAATACGTAGTTCGAAAAACCTTATGATCCTCCCCAGTTCATATGGACACAGTTCGAGATACCTTATGATCTTTCTCATTTCAGATGGACATAGTTCGAGATACCTTATGATCCTCCCCATGTCAGATGGACATTGTTCGATATACCTTATGATCCTTCCCACTTCAGAAATACATAGTTCGAAAAACCTTATGATCCTCCCCACTTCATATGGACATAGTTCAAGATACCTTATATCTTACCCACTTCAGATGGACATAGTTCGAGATTCGGATATTTTTTTGAGTGACTGTACCAAGTGTGTACACAGACTCATTCAGAAAATATTTTGCTTGAAAAGTTACTTTTATATTTTATAATTCATCATATACTTTGTTGTGTATGAGGTAGTTAATAAGTAGTTTGCAGAGAGTATTTTTTAACCTTTTGTTTTTTGGTTCTAGAATATTTTTAAAGTTGAAAGTGTTTATGTTAAATTTGCTAAGATTATGATAATAATTCTTTCATTTTTATATTTTTGACACTCAAAAATTATATATTCTATAGTATGAGGTAAATGACATCTAATACAGTTCGGTGAATTGATTGGTTTCATTTTAAATAGGGTCTCAAAAATATAGGTACAAACTTTTAGGGGAGGTAGATAACATCTAAAGGAATGAGAATTGCATAGGAACACATAACCGGAAACGTCACCGTAAGTCAGTATGCGGCGCTGTTCATCAGTGCGCTATACCATCACGTGATTAATGTCTACCAAGTATACAGGGTGTCTTAAAAATATAGGTACAAACCTTTAGGGGAGGTAGATAACATCTAAAGGAATGAGAATTGCATAGGAACCCATAACCGGAAACGTCACCGTAAGTCAATAGGCGGCGCTGTTCATCAATGCGCTATACCATCATGTGATTAATGTCTACCAAGTATACAGAGTGTCTCAAAAATATAGGTACAAACTTTTAGGGGAAGTAGGTAACATCTAAAGGAATGAGAATTGCATAGGAACCCATAACCGGAAACGTCACCGTAAGTCAATAGGCGGCGCTGTTCGTTGGTGCGCTATACAATCATGTGATTAATGTCTACCAAGTATACAGTGTGTCTCAAAAATATACGTACAAACTTCTAGGGGAGGTAGGTAACATCTAAAGGAATGAGAATTGCATAGGAAACCATAACCGGAAACGTCACCGTAAGTCAATAGGCGGCGCTGTTCATCAGTGCGCTATACCATCATGTGATTAATGTCTACCAAGTATACAGGGTGTCTCAAAAATATAGGTACAAACTTTTAGGGGAGGTAGATAACATCTAAAGGAATGAGAATTGCATAGGAACCCATAACCGGAAACGTCACCGTAAGTCAATAGGCGGCGCTGTTCATCAGTGCGCTAGAGGGGAAATTTCGGATTTCCTCATTTGAGCGGTAGTCGGCTTACGAAGAGCATGCAAAGGTATTTGAACAGGGAGCTGGCAGACATTCACTTAGTGTGTGAAATAACTGAGGGCAACGGACGAGCCGCTCAATGAATGTATCAAGAACGCTTCCCACACAGACATGTACCGGGCTACTGTGCGTGCGTGCGTGCGCATCAAAATTTGTGCGATTATGGGTCAAACATCGAGCGTCTGCTGTAACATTATGAAATGTATCATCTAGTATGCTATTTGCAATAATTATGTCCAATAAATGTTTTCCCATTAATCACTGTCTTGTGTCCTTTCAGATCTTATACCTTTGCTACCACTTTCCCCATGACGTTTCCGGTTATGGGTTCCTATGCAATTATCATTCCGTTAGATGTTATCTACCTCCCCTAAAAGTTTGTACCTATATTTTTGAGACACCCTGTATACTTGGTAGACATTAATCAAGTGATGGTATAGCGCACTGATGAACAGCGCCGCCTATTGACTTACGGTGACGTTTCCGGTTATGGGTTCTGATGCAATTCTCATTCCGCTAGATGTTATCTACCTCCCCTAAAAGTTTGTACCTATATTTTTGAGACACCCTGTATACTTGGTAGACATTAATCACGTGATGGTATAGCGTACTGATGAACAGCGCCGCCTATTGACTTACGGTGACGTTTCCGGTTATGGGTTCCAATGCAATTCTCATTCCTTTTTTTTTTTTTTTTTAATTTTTTTTTTCAATTCAATTCAATTTTTATTCAACATAGATATGTATCAATACAAAAATTTATGAAATATACCCAGCTAAAGCAACTGAATACTTGAGCGCTGGTGTATAATTATGACAAAAATATAAATACAAAAAATTAACAAGGCAACAATTGATAATTGAAACAATCAATGATGTAGAAGTCAAAAAATTGGTTTTACATACAGCTATTAGATTATTCATTTAGATATGATATTATATTATATATTATTATATTATATTATTTATTATTATTTTATTATATTATATATTTAGATATTATATATTTATTATTCAGCTCATTCCTTTAGATGTTATCTACCTCCTCTAAAAGTTTGTACCTATATTTTTGAAACACCCTGTATATAAATAAATAAATAATAATAATAATAATAATAATAATGTATATAAATAATATATATATAGATAAATAAATAATATATAATACATATATAAAAATATATTCATATATATATAAATAATAATAATATTTATATTTTTTTAAATTTTCAGAAATTTGTTAGTCTGCATTTTTTTTTGCAATTTATTAGTGGCAACAATTAGTTTGAATAACTTTCAACCGTTAATGTTAGTCTATGGGGATTTTGGGTGCATAAGAGGACAGACACGCAAACTTTGCTCCTTACATATTAGATTAATAAATCATATCTGATAATTAGTTTCTTTTTTGTGTTATATAAAAATTAGTTAATTAAAATTATGAAATAAAATATATTCTTGATCTTTTAACAATTTATTTAATAACACTTTCTCCGCATACAGTTAAAAATTGTTAGCTTTTAAAAACCATTTTAAAAATTATAATGTAATATTATCCTAAATAATTAAATAATTCTATTGTAAAATAATGCCTTTTTCTGACTATTTTCGAAATGAAGTTATACATATAAAATGTTTCATTCTTAAAATTAAGTTGATAAAACAAACTGGAAAAATAAATTATTTAAAGTATATATAATGCATAAATATAAGTAGAGGTTGTATACTTATTCATATATTTATTTATATATATATATAAATATATACACAGTCGTATCAGAATAATATGTACCACCTACCATAGTATATCTATGGTAGGTGGTCATATTATTCTGGGGCGGGGGTGGCTCAGTCGGTAGCGCGCCAGGCTCGTAATCTGTAGTCCCAGGTTCGAGTCCCAGCTGGGTCAGCGTTGAGATTTATCTCCGCAAAATTCCCCGCCCTGCCCACGGTCAGTAGGGGACACCGATGGGTTTGGTAAAGGCCGCCGTCCGTCGTATGGGACGTTAAGCCGTGGCCCCGTGTGCGGGAGAGCCATACCTTGTGCACGTTAAAGAACACGCTGGATGGCCTTGACGGGAGGATCTGTCTCCTAACAGCTGTTCCAGTGGGTCCCCTCCCCCAACCTTCTCTGAGCCTTCGGGGTTCTTGTGACCTGGCCTTCGGGGTCCTTGTGTCCTTCTGACCTGGCCATTTAGCCCATGGTGTGCAAAAAAAGTGCCGCTCAGAGGTAAAACAACCCAATGTATCAGAATAATATGTACACCTACCATAGTATATGTATGGTAGGTGGTCATATTATTCTGATACGACTGTGTATATACTGATCTAAGGGACCTGGGTTCGAGCCGCGGTTTAAAGCATGGATGTTTGTGTTGTTTTTCTGCTGAGGTCTCGCCTTCCTCACAGACTATCTAGTGTGGCGTATAAACTGACAGGCTCCTGTCAGACCTCTGTGGCAAGCAGCTGCTTGAGGGAGTGTACTTTAAAATTTGTGTTCGCTTTAAAAAAAAGTGAACACCAAACATTATGTACTCCAATTTATATTTTCTTTCCTATTACATATCGCAGTCTACAATCCACCGCCCTGCCCACGATCAGTAAAGGACACCAATGGTCTTGGAAATGCCACCGTCCGTCGGATGGGACGTTAAGCCGTGGCTCCGTGTGCGGGAGAGCCATAATCCGTTAAGTCGTGGCCCACGTGAACTTTGTAGAACACACTGAATGGTCTTGAAGGGAGACAACCATCTGTCTCCCAACAGCTGTTCCAGCGGGTCAACTCCCCAAACCTTCTCTGAGCCTTCGGGGTCCTTGTGACCTGGCCATTTAGCCCATTGTGTGCAAAAAAGTGCCGCTCATAGGACAAACAGTCCAACCCATTAAACAACACGCTGGATGGCCTTGACGGGAGGCTACCATCTGTCTCCCAACAGCTGTTCCAGTGGGTCCCCTCCCCAAACTTTCTCTGAGCCTTCGGGATCCTTGTGACTTGGACATTTACCCCATTGTGTGAAGAAAAGTGCCGCTCACAGGTAAAACAACCCAATGTTAAAGAACACGCTGGATGGCCTTGACGGGAGACTACCATCTGTCTCCCAACAGCTGTTCCAGCGGGTCAACTCCCCCAACCTTCTCTGAGCCTTCGGGGTCCTTGTGACCTGGCCATTTAGCCCATTGTGTGCAAAAAACTGCAGCTCAGAAGTAAAACAACTCAATCCAACCCAACTACAGTCCACTTTATTCTTAAGTTTGTAAACAATACGAAAAGCTACAGAAGTATACGACCGCCACAAAAAAGTAGTTCCCATGAAATGTAGCAAATTAAAAAAATAAAGAAATTCTCCAGAAATTAGAAGAAAATTTTTTTAGAACTATTGAGTTACTCGCAGATTTTTTGTCGCATAGCACATTTTTTTTCAAAAATATGGGTTTTTAATAAAAAAACATTTTTTTTCTTACCCTGTTGTTGCTGTTGATCTACAGGAATCTCTCTCTGGCCTATTGGCTGTGTTGTCTTGACTCACGATGACGTACTACGGGAAAGAAAATAAGACTGCAAGCACTAAGTTTATTTGCCAATAAAGTGACCAATATATACAACAATTACATATTTTAGGAAATGGCGGTGTACAGTCGCTCAAAAAAAAATATCCAAACACTATGGTTGATTACAGAATCCAGAAAAAATATCTGCCAACGATTTTTTTTTTAGAAATTAGTGATCTGGCAACCTTCGTGTCACCTGATTACAGAATTCAGGAAAAATATCTGGAGCGTGTACAGCAACTTTACACGCTCCAGTTACCGTTCACAGCGGAGCGTGTCAGTTACTGCACACGCTCCAGTTTGCTGTGAACGGTAACTGCACACGCTCAATATTTCCGTGAATGAGCCCACAGGATCCAGGTCTCTGCGAGCTCACACGTTCCAATGTCCTTTGAACATTAACCGCAACCGCTCCAGTTTACTGTGAACGGTAACTGCACACGCTCAATATTTCCGTGAGTGAGCCCACACGATCCAGGTCTTTGTGAGCTCACACGATCCAATGTGCAATGAACATTAACCGCAACCGCTCCAGTTTGCTGTGAACGGTAATTGCACACGCTCAATATTTCCGTGAGTGAGCCCACACGATCCGATGTGCTGTGAACATTTACCGCAACCGCTCCAGTTTGCTGTGAACGATAACTGCACAAGCTCCATATTCATTGCATTATATATTATTAAAAAATATCCGAAACTATGGTCGATTACAGAATTTAGAAAAAATATCTGGCAACGATTTTCTTTAGAAATCAGTGATCTGGCAACCTTCGTGCCACGTGATACGAAGGTTGCCAGATCACTAATTTCTAAAAATATTCGTTGCCAGATATTTTTTCTGAATTCTGCAATCAACCATAATGTTCGGATATTTTTTTTGAGCGACTGTACATTTTATTTGCGAGCCATTCAAAATACACCAAATTCTGTTTTTACACGGTAGATAGGTTCCCGAAAAAACCGTGCAAAATATACAATACATGTGAAAAATTAGAAGATTGGTTCCAGACTTGAAAACCCTTTACAAATAATAAGTTGTTTTCAAACAAATCATATCAAAATCTTTAATTAAATCTTTATTTGATTTTTATTCATTTAAACACATTTTTTTATTGTATAAACTTATAAAGATAATTATATGTACACATATAAAGTAAATTATCCTTCATGAAGAAAATAATATGTCACTAATTCAAGAATACAAAAGTGCAAAAAAATGACTTACATATGCTTATTAAATAGATTTTATTCATTGTCACTTTCTGACAATAGACGCTTTCGTTTGTGTAAGACTGGAATTAAATCACTTTCATCGCTTTTACTGTCCTGCCCACGGTCAGTAGGGGACACCGATGGGCTTGGAAAGGCCGCCGTCCGTCGGATGTGTCGTTAAGCCGTGGCCCCGTGTGCGGGAGAGCCATAATCTGTGCACGTTAAAGAACACGCTGGATGGCCTTGACGGGAGGGTACCATCTGTCTCCCAACAGCTGTTCCAGTGGGTCCCCTCCCCCAACCTTTTCTGAGCCGTCGGGGTCCATGTGACCTGGCCATTTAGCCCATGGTGTGCAAAAAAGTGCCGCTCAGAGGTAAAACAACCCAACCCAACTTTCATCGCTTGAAACATTTTGGCCGTGGTGTTCATACTCCAATGGTTGGGTTGTTTTATCTCTGAGCGGCACTTTTTTCCACACCATGGGCTAAATGGCCAGGTCACATGGACCCCAAAGGCTCAGAGTAGGTTGGGGAAGGGGACCCACTGGAACAGCTGTTGGGAGACAGATGGTAGCCTCCCGTCAAAGCCATCCAGCGTGTTCTTTAACGTGCACAGGGAATGGCTCTCCCGCACACGGGGCCACGGCTTAACGTTCCATCCGACGGACGGTGGCCTTTCCAAGCCCATCGGTGTCTCCTACTGACCGTGGGCAGGGCGGGGAATTTTGCGGAGATAAATCTCAACGCTGACCCAGCTGGGACTCGGACCTGGGAACTACAGATTACGAGCCTGGCGCGCTACCGATTGAGCCACCCCCGCCCCATGTAGTAGGGGATACCGGATGTCAGTAGGGGACACCCGATGGGCTAGGAAAGGCTAGCGTCCATTTTATGGGACGTTAAGCTGTGGTCCTGTGTAAGGAAGAGAGCCATACCCTGTGCACATTAAAGAACAGGATGAATGGCCTTGTCGGGAGGCTACCATCTGTCTCCCAACAGTTTTTCCAGTGGGTCCCCTCCAGCAACTTTCTCTGAGCCTTTGGGGTCCTTTTGACCTGGGCATTTAGCCCATTGTGTGCAAAAAAGTGCCTCTCAGATGTAAAATAACCCAATGTTAAAGAACACGCTGGATGTCCTTGACAAGAAGCTACCATCTGTTTCCAAACAGCTGTTCCAGTGGGTCTCTTTCCGCAACCTTCTCTGAGACCACGGAGTCCTTGTGGCCTGGTCATTTAGCCCACTGTGTGCAAAAAAGTGCCTCTCCAAGATAAAATAAAACAATGTTAAAGAACACGCTGGATGGCCTTGACGGGAGGCTACCATCTGTCTCCCAACAGCTGTTCCAATGGGTCCCCTACCCCAACCTTCTCTGAGCCCTCGGGGTCCATGTGACCTGGCCATTTAGCCCATGGTGTGCAAAAAAGTGCCGCTCAGAGGTAAAACAACCCAACGTTAAAGAACACGCTGGATGGCCTTGACGGGAGGCTACCATCTGTCTCCCAACAGCTGTTCCATTGGGTCTCCTACCCCAACCTTCTCTGAGTCCTCGGGGTCCTTGTGGCCTGGTCATTTAGCCCATGGTGTGCGAAAAAGTGCCTCTCAAAGGTAAAATAACCAAATGTTACCCAATGTTAAAGAGCACGCTGGATGACCTTGACATGGTCATCTGTCTCCCAACAGCTGTACCAGTGGGTCCCCTCCCCAGACCTTCTCTGTGCCTTCGGGGTACTTGTGACCTTGTCATTTACCCATTGTGTGAAAAAAAAATGCCACTTAGAGGTAAAACAACATAAAGTAAATAAAAAGAGTTTAATGTCTACAGATAAATAGATGGAGGGACAAAAAAAATGATAAAAATTGTTTGTTTATCTTTTAAAGGATGCGAATGCAGAAAAGATGGAAAGATTCTTACTCACTTGTGCTGACTGCTGATAGTTGTAAGGTTTGTTCTCGGGTCGAGTAAATACTGTTGATGTTGGCCAACTTCTGCGGGAATCGTAATTACTTCCTTGATAGAAACTGAAACAAATAAGAATACGTAAATCCAGTCAGTTCGTCCATAACCCGATACACGTGTTCCTGAAGATCATCACTACCAGTTCGTCCATAACCCGATACACATGTTCCCGAAGATCATCACTACCAGTTCGTCCATAACCCGATACACGTGTTCCTGAAGATCATAACTACCAGTTCTTCCATAACCCGATACACGTGTTCCTGAAGATCATAACTACCAGTTCGTCCATAACCCGATACACGTGTTCCCGAAGATGATCACTACCAGTTCGTCCATAACACGATACACGTGTTCCTGAAGATCATAACTACCAGTTCTTCCATAACCCGATACACGTGTTCCTGAGGATCATAACTACCAGTTCGTCCATAACCCGATACACGTGTTCCCGAAGATCATCAGTACCAGTTCGACCATAACCCGATACACGTGTTCCTGAAGATCATAACTACCAGTTCGTCCATAACCCGATACACGTGTTCCTGAAGATCATCACTACCAGTTCGTCCATAACCCGATACACGTGTTCCCGAAGATCATCACTACCAGTTCGTCCATAACCCGATACACGTGTTCCCGAAGATCATCACTACCAGTTCGTCCATAACCCGATACACGTGTTCCCGAAGATCATCACTACCAGTTCGTCTATAACCCGATACACGTGTTCCCGAAGATCATCACTACCAGTTCGTCCATAACGCGATACACGTGTTCCTGAAGATCACCACTACCAGTTCGTCCATAACCCGATACACGTGTTCCTGAAGATCATCACTACCAGTTCGTCCATAACCCGATACACGTGTTCCTGAAGATCATCACTACCAGTTCGTCCATAATCCGATACACGTGTTTTACCTCTGAGCGGCACTTTTTTGCACACCATGGGCTAAATGGCCAGGTCACAAGGACCCCGAAGGCTCAGAGAAGGTTGGGTGCAGGGACCCACTGGAACAGCTGTTCGGAGACAGATGGTAGCCTCCCGTCAAGGCCATCCAGCGCGTTCTATAAGGTGCACAGGGTATGGCTCTCCCACACACGGGACCACGGCTTAACGTCCCATCCGACGGTCGGCGGCATTTCCAGCCCATCGGTGTCCCCTACTGACCGTGGGCAAGGCGGGGAATTTTGCGGAGATAAATCTCAACGCTGACTCAGCTGGGACTCGAACCGGGGAACTACAGATTAAGAGCCTGGCGCGCTACCGACTGAGCCACCCCCGCCCCACGCTTTTTCTGTTTCGACTTTGAAAAGTACCTTTGTGCACACAATGAGCTAAATATGATAGAAGGTCACAAGCAGACAGAGGGGGGAGGGGCCAGAAAATTTCGATTTGGAGAGTTATAGAATTCAGTTTCTGTGACACTCTGAAAATTTATCTTTCGGGGGGGGGGGGGGGATCTGTGAATAAAGACTTGACCCAATTCCGAAAATTATGTTGGGCTAAAATAAAATTATACAAGGTTGGGTTATTTTACCTCTAAGTGGCACTTTTTGCACACCATGGGCTAAATGACCAAGTCACAAGAATCCCGAAGTATCAGATAAGGTTGGGGGAGGGGGTTAACTCGAACAACTCTTGGGAGGCAGATGATAGCCTCCCGTCAAATTGTATTTCCCAGGTTCGAGTCCCAGCTGGGTCAGCGTTGAGATTTGTCTCCGCAAAATGCCCCGCCCTGCCCACGGTCAGTAGGGGACACCGATGGACTTGGAAAGGCCGCCGTCCGTCGGATGGGACGTTAAGCCATGGCCCCGTGTGTGGAAGAGTGTGTGTTAAAGAACACGCCCCCTGTGCACGTTAAAGAACACGCTGGATGGCCTTGACGGGAGGCTACCATCTGTCTCCCAACAGCTGTTCCAGTGGATCCCCTCCCCCAACCTTCTCTGAGTCTTCGGGGTCCATGTGACCTGGCCATTTAGTCCATGGTGTGCAAAAAAGTGCCGCTCAGAGGTTAAACAACCCAACCCAAACAACCCAGTAAAAGCGTGAAATATTTTACAAATTAATTTCACCTAATAGGAAAGTGAATACCTTTGATAATACTCTCCGGGCATCCACGTGCATGATGTTGACAATTGCTCATCTTCCTCTGTTGGAGCTGTTAAAGAAAAAAATATTGATTGTTTCCTTCTAAAAAACTATCATTAGAAAACAATTTGCATTTTTAAAAACTTTTAGAGGAACTAGTATGTTTGTTAGCCAACATTTCTTATAACAGAAGACCTTACAACCAAGTTATGACGGCAGTTTACGTTTTCCTAAAAACCTAGATATATCTTATACACTTTTTTCTATTATTATTACTCGTAAATTTTATATGGGGCTAAAATTACTGGTATATTTTACGTGGGGCTAAAATAAAATTTTACAAATTTTGGTTGTTTTACCTCTGTACGGCACTTTTTGCACACCATGGGCTAAATGGCCAGGTCACATGGACCCCAAAGTCTTAGAGAAGGTTGGGGGAGGGGACCCACTGGAACAGCTGTTGGGAGACAGATGGTAGCCTCCCGTCAAGGCCATCCAGCGTGTTCTTTAACATTGTGTTGTTTTACCTCTGAGTGGTACATTTTTGCACACAATGGGTTAAATGACCAGGTCACAAGGACCCCGAAGGTTCAGAGAAGGTTGGGGAGGGGACCCACTGGAACAGCTGTTGGGATACAGATGGTAGCATCCCGTCAAGGCCATCCAGCGTGTTCTTTAATATTAGGTTGTTTTACATCTGAGTGGTACTTTTTTGCACACCATGGACTAAATGGCCGGGTCACATGGACCCTGAAGGCTCAGAGAAGGTTGGGGGAGGGGATCCACTGGAACAGCTCTTGGGAGACAGATGGTAGCCTCCCGTCAAGGCCATTCAGCGTGTTCTTTAACATGCACAGGGTACGGCTCTCCCGCACTCGGGCCCACGACTTAACGTCCCATCCGACGGACGGCGGTCTTTCCAAGCCCATCGTTGTCCCCTACTGACCGTGGGCAAGGCGGAGAATTTTGCGGAGATAAATCTCAACGCTGACCCAACTGGGACTCGAACCTGGGAACTACACATTACTAGCCTTGCGCGCTACCGACTGAGCCACCCCCACCCCCGTGTTGGAAGAAAGAATGCCACCGAAAGGTAAAAATCACTTAACACGTGTGCGAATAGAAAAAGTGATGGTGAAAAGTAAAAACAACCAAGACAACAGAAATCAAGATCAGCGTGTTTTAATCTAAATTTTCTCTGTTTTTAATTGATCTCACCTGCAGTTACCTCTTCAAATTCCCGAGGCGCTCCTGCAGATGCTGGCACTTCCTGTGCTGGAGGGCTCGTAGTGTTCGGTTCCGACTCACAGGAATATTGCTCTGGAAGGGAAGACCCCGTGTACGCCTGTGGCTCCATCTCCAGGCCAAAGGAAACATTCGAATAATCTGTAAGGAAAATTAAAGGGATTGATGCAAAACTTCGAAGAGAATTTTTCACTCATAGCTTTAAACAAAATCAATTTAAATTACTCATTTTGTAAAGTGATTATTTTAGGGTTTACCTCGCTTGAAACCTATTAATAGTCTATCTAATAAGGTAAGAAATGTAGTATATATTTATAATTTAAAAAAGACAAATATGGGATAGCAATGGAACCAAACAATGTAGGAAATCTCTTGTGGTGCGTATGATGCAACAATGATGGTCTTGTGGTGCTACTTATGCTGCGTATGGGTTGGGTTGTTTTACCTCTGCGCGGCACTTTTTTGCACACCATGGGCTAAATGTCCAGGTCACATGGACCCCGAAGTCTCAGAGAAGGTTGGGGGAGGGGACCCACTGGAACAGCTGTTGGGAGACAGATGGTAGCCTCCTGTCAAGGCCATCCAGCGTGTTCTTTAACGTGCACAGGGTATGGCTCTCCCGCACACGGGGCCACGTCTTAACGTCCCATCCGACGGGCGGCGGCCTTTCCAAGCCCATCGGTGTCTCCTACTGACCGTGGGCAGGGCGGAGAATTTTGCGGAGATAAATCTCAACGCTGACCCTGCTGGGACTCGAACCTGGGAACTACAGATTACGAGCCTGACGCGCTACCGACTGAGCCACTCCCGCCCCCTGCTGCGTGTGAATATACTATTTAAATCAAACGTGTCTAACGCGCGGCCCTGGACAGCTAGTAATGCGGCCCACAAAATCGTAAAGTTTACGTGTTTACGACGTAAGCTTTCAACATGATTATGTGATTTTCAATGAGCTTTTGATGTCCCACTAGTTTTATGTTGACCTTTTTTAATTTTTTAATAAAAAATATAGAAAATAAATGAAGTTTTATTATTCATATATATTAACTATATTATATATTTTATGTGCGGCCCAAAACAATTCATCTTCACTCAATGTGGCCTAGGGAAGTCAAAAGGTTGGACACGCTTTATTTAAATGTACAATTGGGTAATTAATTAAATATAAATTTGTTTAATAATTTATAATAATTTAATTAATAACGATTATTATTATTATTATTATTATTATTATTATTATTATTATTATTATTATTATTATTATTATTATTAAATATATAATTAAATTATATAATTAATTTTAAATATAATAATAAAAAAAATATAATTTCCTTTTCTCTTTGGTTATTGATTATATGATGCGAATTTTCTGAAAGGATTTTGGGCTTAAAGAGTCTCAAGTTACGGTTACGCGTTTGGTTACTGATCAAAGGGACCTGGATGGACCTGGGTTCGAGCCCCGGGTAAGGCATCGCTGTCTGTGTCGTTTTTCTGCTGAGTTCTTGCCATCCACTCAGACCTTCTGCTATTGAATATAAACTGATAGTCTCCTTTCAGACCTCTGTGGCAAGCAGCTGCTTGAGAGGGTATTTATTTTTATTTATATATATTTTACATATTTATTATATGATATTTTTAATATATTTTAATATACTCGAACCTGGGAACTGCAGATCACAAGCCTGGGCGCGCTACCAACAAAACCACCCCCGCCCCTTGGAAAAGTCTGAGATAATAATTGAATCCCAGATACTTACCTCCCAATGCTGAATCTGAAAATTGCGGAGGACTGTCATTAACGATGTTTCTCATGAAATCCTTCATTTGGTCTTCGGTGTGGATGGTCTCCACCAAAAATAAAACGTAATCATCAAACATCAAGCGCAAAAGATGAAACGATCCTGAAAAAAATAAACGAGTAAAAATTGAATTGAATTGAATAAGTTTATTTCATCCAAACATTTTCGTAGATATCCACAGACAAGTTCACAGGCGAAAAAGGAGAACATAATAAACCGAAGCTTTTGAATAAATGTTTCCTGAAATACACTTAAATTTAAAACAATGCAGGTCACCTTAATTTATACATTTATATATTTATTTGAACACATCAGTCAATAAAGTAAATAATAAAAAAAATGATTTTTTAAAGAGTAAAAAAAGGTACGAAATACTAAAAACGATATGAAAGAGTAAAAAGCATCCGAACTAAAAAAGAGTAAAAAATACGAAATAAAAAACAGCAAAAGTGATGTAAACTAAAATAGAGTAAAAAAAACAAGATCCAGACTTAAAAAAAGTGTAAAAAAGATGCGAAAGACTAAAAACGATATAAAAGCGTAAAAAAGTATCCGAACTAAAAAAAAGAGCAAAAGAAATACGAAATAACAACAGTAAAAGTGATGTAAACTAAAATAGAGTAAAAAAAATCCAAACTAAAACAGAGTAAAAAAAGGTACGAAAGACTAAAAACGATATGAAAGAGTAAAAAGCATCCGAACTAAAAAAGAGTAAAAAATACGAAATAAAAAATTGGAAAAGTGATGTAAACTAAAATAGAGTAAAAAAAAAACAAGATCCAGACTTAAAAAAAGTGTTAAAAAGATGCGAAAGACTAAAAACAATATAAAAGGGTAAAAAAGTATCCGAACTAAAAAAAAGATTAAAAAAATACGAAATAAAAACAGTAAAAGTGATGTAAACTAAAATAGAGTAAAAAAATCCAAACTAAAACAGAGTAAAAAACGGTACGAAAGATTAAAAACGATATGAAAGAGTAAAAAGCATCCGAACTAAAAAAGAGTAAAAAATACGAAATAAAAAACAGTAAAAGTGATGTAAACTAAAATAGAGTAAAAAAAACAAGATCCAGACTTAAAAATAGAGTAAAAAAGATGCGTAAGACGAAAAACGATAAATTTCCGAACTAAAAAAAAGAATAAAAAAAATACGAAATAAAAAACACTAAAAGTGATGTAAACTAAAATAGAGTAAAAAAAATCCAAACTAAAACAGAGTAAAATAAGGTACGAAAGACTAAAAACGATATGAAAGAGTAAAAAGCATCCGAACTGAAAAAAGAATAAAAAATACGAAATAAAAAACAGTAAAAGTGATGTAATCTAAAATAGAGTAAAAAAAACAAGATCCAGACTTAAAAAAAGTGTAAAAAAGATGCGAAAGACGAAAAACGATATAAAAGCGTAAAAAAGTATCCGAACTAAAAAAAAGAAAAAAAAAATACGAAATAAAAAACAGTAAAAGTGATGTAAACTAAAATGGAGTAAAAAAAATCCAAACTAAAACAGAGTAAAAAAAGGTACGAAAGACTAAAAACGATATGAAAGAGTAAAAAGCATCCGAAATAAAAAAGAGTAAAAAATACGAAATAAAAAAGAGTAAAAGTGATGTAAACTAAAATAGAGTAAAAAAAAACAAGATCCAGACTTAAAAAAAGTGTAAAAAGTATGCAAAATACTAAAAACGATATAAAAGCGTGAAAAAGTATTCGAACTAAAAAAAAAGAGTAAAAAAATACGAAATAAAAAACAGTAAAAATGATGTAAACTAAAATAGAGTAAAAAAAACTCCAAACTAAAATAGAGTAAAAAAAGGTACGAAAGACTAAAACCGATATGAAAGAGTAAAAAGCATCCGAACTAAAAAAGAGTAAAAAGTACGAAATGAAAAACAGTAAAAGTGATGTACACTAAAATAGAGTAAAAAGTATCCAAACTGAAACAGAGTAAAAAAAGGTACGAAAGACTAAAAACGATATGAAAGAGTAAAAAGCATCCGAACTAAAAAAGAGTAAAAAATACGAAATAAAAAACAGTAAAAGTGATGTAAACTAAAATAGTGTAAAAAAAAAACAAGATCCAGCCTTAAAAAAAGTGTAAAAAAGATGCGAAAGACTAAAAACGATATAAAAGCGTAAAAAGTTTCCGAACTAAAAAAAGAGTAAAAAGATACGAAATAAAAAACAGTAAAAGTGATGTAAACGAAAATAGAGTTAAAAAATATCCCAACTAAAACAGAGTAAAAAAGATAGGAAAGACTAAAAACGAAATGAAAAAGCAAAAAGTAGGGTAAAAAAGAATTCGAAGTGACAAAGAGAAAGAACACGAGTAGAGGGAAGCTCTTTTTAAAAGAGACCTTCTGGCTTCCCTGTACTCATGATCTCGGAAGTAAAAGTGTCTCATGATTACTCACCAAAGCTTGCAGCGCTGTGTAATGTCATGTCTCGAATGATTCTGGTTCCAAATGCGGACCACATGAGTAGGAATTGACGTGCAAGACGACGCACTGATACTTTGCGACGAGTTGTGGGCTGCAACAGAAAAAAAAGAGATAATTAGTTCAAGAAAAAGACTCAAATGAATAACATTATTATTGTTTCTTTAAGAGGCCTGTTTCTGATGAACGTTGTTGTCGCTAAGCAGACATATAAGGGAAGTTTAACCATATTTTTAAGTGCTTTATTTTGTTAAATAATTAAGTTGGTTTGTTTTACCTCTGAGTGGCACTTTTTTGCACACCATGGGCTAAATGGCCAGGTTACATGGACCCCGTAGGCTCAGAGAAGGTTGCGGGAGGGGACCCACTGGAACAGCTGTTGGGAGACAGATGGTAGGCTCCCGTCAAGGTCATCCAGCGTGTTCTTTAACGTGCACAGGGTATGGCTCTCCCTTACACTGAGCCACGGCTTAACGTCCCATCCGACGGACGGCGGCCTTTCCAAGCCCATCGGTGTCCCCTACTGACCGTGGGCAGGGCGGAGATAAATCTCAACGCTGACCCAGCTGGGACTCGAACCTGGGAACTACAGATTACGAGCTGTAGCGCTGGCGCGCTACCGACTGAGCCACCCCCGCCCCAAATAATTAAGTACTGAAACATTTGTACAAAGAGGCAAGGAACGCTCAAAATTCCTGGAGTTAGTGGCAGTACGGAGGTGGCTCAGTATGTAGCATGCCAGGCATTCGAGTCCCAGCGTTGTGATTTTTCTCGGAAAATTCCTCGCCCTGCTCACGGTCAGTAGGAGATACGGATGGGCTTCGAAAGGCCTCCGTCCTTCGGATGGAACGTTAAGCCGTGGTCCAGTGTGCGAGAGAGACATACCGTGTGCACGTTAAAGAACACGCTGGATGGTCTTGATGAGAGACTACCATTTGTCTCCCAACAGCTGTCCCATGAGTCCCCGTCCCAATCTTCTGTGGGCTACGGAGTCCTTGTGAACTGGCCATTTACCCCATGGTGTGATAAAAGGACGCTCAAAGGTAGAAACAACATGATATATGCAGGTTAAAGAACACGCTGAATGGTCCTGATGAGAGACTACCATCTGTCTCCCAACAGCTCTCCAGCGGGTCCCCTCTCCCAACCTTCTCTGAGCCTTCAGGATCCTTGTGAACTGGCAATTTAGCACATGGTGTGCTAAAAATGACGCTCATAGGTAGAAACTACCCGACATATGCAGGTTAAAGAACACGCTGGATGGTCTTGATGAGAGACTACCATCTGTTACCCAACAGCTGTCCAGTGGGTCCCCTCCCCCATTCTTCTCTGGGCCTTTGGGGTCCTTGTGAACTGGCCAGTTAGCCCATGGTGTGCAAAAAATGACGCTCATAGGTAGAAACAACCCAACTGTTGGATGGCCTTGACGGGAGGCTACCATCAGTCTCCCAACAGCTGTTCCAGTGGGTCCCCTCCCCCAACCTTCTCTGAGCCTTCGGGGTCCATGTGACCTGGCCATTTAGCCCATGGTGTGCAAAAAAGTGCCGCTCAGAGGTAAAACAACCCAACCGAACCCCGTATGTATCAAAGATAAGTTTTTTTCATGACCAACTTTCCACTTACCATGACAACACATTTGTTAACAAGAGTTTCCAACCATTCCACGTAATTATCAATCGGGACTTCTTCTTCCAAAAGTGATTCGAAATCTTTTGACACTAAAAAAAGCAAGAATTTTCTGATTTGTAACTTTCCATATTTTTCATAAAAATTATTCATATTTTAAAAATTATTATATACTATATATTATTCTATATATATATATTTCTTTTTTTTTACATTTGGTGGCAGATATGGAGAAAAATATATGAAAAATATTCTGACAGAAAATAATGGTAGTTATACAGAATTCAATATCAATAATCATGATATTTAAATAATTAATGCATTGGGAATTAACCGCTGTTAACTAACTAATTAGCAAACTTTTTGAAGCTGTTCAGACTTTATCTGGTTGAAATTACAGTTCACAATCTTCTATAAATTTCGTATTATTAGAGGAAGTTTTAGTAGGATTTTATTGGTCGTGCTTTTGTAGCCTTTTTCAAATTTTTTTTTTAATTCTCTTCGTAATTGGCCGAGTGGTTAGCGCGCTTGGCTACTGATCTAAGGGACCTGGGTTTGAGCCCCGGTTAAGGCATGGCTGTCTGTGTCGTTTTTCTGCTGAGGTCCTGCCATCCTCTCAGACCTTCTACTATGGCATATAAACTGACAGGCTCCTGTCAGACCTCTGTGGCAAGCAGTTGCTTGAGGGGGTATTTATTTAGGCCGTCCCATGGCCGAGTGGTTAGCGCGCTTGGCTACTGATCTAAGGGACCTGGGTTTGAGCCCCGGTTAAGGCATGGCTGTCTGTGTCGTTTTTCTGCTGAGTTCCTGCCATCCTCTCAGACCTTCTACTGTGGAATATAAACTGACAGGCTCCTGTCAGACCTCTGTGGCAAGCAGCTGCTTGAGGGGGTATTTATTATTCGCCGTCCCGTGGCCGAGTGGTTAGCGCGCTTGGCTACTGATCTAAGGGACCTGAGTTTGAGCCCCGGTTAAGGCATGGCTGTCTGTGTCGTTTTTCTGCTGAGGTCCTGTCTTCCTCTCAGACCTTCTACTGTGGCATATAAACTGACAGGCTCCTGTCAGACCTCTGTGGCAAGCAGCTGCTTGAGGGGGTATTTATTATTCGCCGTCCCGTGGCCGAGTGGTTAGCGCGCTTGGCTACTGATCTAAGGGACCTGGGTTTGAGCCCCGGTTAAGGCATGGCTGTCTGTGTCGTTTTTCTGCTGAGGTCCTGCCATCCTCTCAGACCTTCTACTGTGGCATATAAACTGACAGGCTCCTGTCAGACCTCTGTGGCAAGCAGCTGCTTGAGGGGGTATTTATTATTCGCCGTCCCGTGGCCGAGTGGTTAGCGCGCTTGGCTACTGATCTAAGGGACCTGGGTTTGAGCCCCGGTTAAGGCATGGCTGTCTGTGTCGTTTTTCTGCTGAGGTCCTGCCATCCTCTCAGACCTTCTATTGTGGCATATAAACTGACAGGCTCCTGTCAGACCTCTGTGGCAAGCAGCTGCTTGAGGGGGTATTTATTTTTATTTATTTTTAATATAACAATGTAAAAAACAATTGAAAATGAATGATAAACGAATATTACATTTCAGAATAAGTTCAAAAGTTGTTCCATTCTGATTATGTTCGGTGCTGTAGAGAGTTTCCCGGCAGATGGCGTCCAGATCGACTTGTCTCCAGTCGTGCAACATTTGGCCGGTGATGTCGCTGTTGTGCACTACCATCCGCGAAGCCTGAGCCAGATGATTCAGAGACATCTGGCGGCGAAGCATTTGAGCGAAACGTGTTGCCACTGGAATTTAAAAAAAAATACATTAATTATTTTAACTAAGGTAACCAAGGTGAACGAAAATTTTTACTTTTGATTTGTACAGATCAATACACACTTTTGAGAAGGTCTCTCTAACACTTTCTCTAACACTTTCCCTTTTTTTTGTTTCAAAACACACCTTAAAACATGATTTTGAACAATTTCAATAATCTTTAAATATTTGTTAAATGTACAGTCGCTCAAAAAATATACAAACATTATGGTTGATTACAAAATTCAGAAAAATATCTGGCAACGATTTTTTTTTTAGAAAATAGTGATCCGGCAACCTTCGTGTACTATACACGAAGGTTGCCAGATCACTAATTTCTGAAAAAACCTTTGCCAGATATTTTTTCTGAATTCTGTAATCAACCATAGTGTTCGGATGTTTTTTAATATATAACATGCCTATGAATATATAATGCAATGAATATGGAGCGTGTGCAGTTACCGTTCACAGCAAACTGGAGTGGTTGCGGTTAATGTTCACAGGACATTGGATCGTGTGAGCTCGCAGAGACCTGGATCCTGTGGGCTCATTCACGGAAATATTGAGCGTGTGCAGTTACCGTTCACAGCAAACTGGAGCGTGTCCAGTAACTGCACACGCTCCAGTTTGCTGTGAACGGTAACTGTAGCGTGAACAGTTGCTGTACACGCTCCAGATATTTTTCCTGAATTCTGTAATCACGTGACACGAAGGTTGCCAGATCACTAATTTCTAAAAAAAACCTTTGCCAGATATTTTTTCTGAATTCTTTAATCAACCATAGTGTTACGGATATTTTTTGAGCGACTGTATAAAAGAATTTAATGCATATAATTTGAGTAATTCTAAAACACCAAGATATCTAAAACACTCACTTACAGTTTCCCCTTTTTTTTTTTGCTTCAAATGAACAATTTCAATAATCTTTAAATAATCGTTAAATGTACCTCCCCAAGATAATAGCCCATATTATAAATATGATTTAATCCATGTGTTATAAATTATTTTAAGCAAAGAAATATCAACAAAATTTCTGATATATTTTTGGATTTGGGTTGGGTTGTTTTGCCTCTGAGAGGCACTTTTTTGCACACCATGGGCTAAATGGCCAGGTCACATGGACCCCGAAAGCTCAGAGAAGGTTGGGGGAGGGGACCCACTGGAACAGCTGTTGGGAGACAGATGGTAACCTCCCGTCAAGGCCATCCAGCGTGTTCTTTAACGTGCACAGGGTATGTCTCTCCCGCACACGGGACCACGTCTTAACGTCCCATCCCACGGACGGCGGCCTTTCCAAGCCCATCGGTGTCCCCTACTGACCGTGGGCAGGGCGGGGAAATTTGCGAAGATAAATCTCAACACTGACCCAGTTGGGACTCGAACCTGGGAACTACAGATTACGAGCCTGGCGCGCTACCGACTGAGCCACCCCCGCCCTATATTTTTGGAATAATGGCATTAATTCTTTTACAGACACATTGTATGTGACCTTTCCATGTTATTTTCCTGTCCAACATGATTCCTAGATATTTATAGCATTCAACACCCTCTAGGGCTCCACAGTTACACATAATATATTAATTTTTATGTAAAATAGTCTTCTTCATTACCCCTTAATATAATATACATATATTTCATTTTTTGACAATTAATATTAATTTATTTTAAACAAACCAATTTCTAAGAATTCCTTAACTATTTTTGACTTTGTCTATTAGTGATTTGTGTTAACCTGTAAAAACAATAGCTGTATCATCAGCAAATGCAATAATTTTTTCGTTCAGTTGTAAATTACAAAGATCGTTTATGTAAATTAAAAATTGGGCCTAAAACTGAACCTTGAGGCACTCCATAATTTAATTCTCTTTTATCACTTACCCATTTATCTATTTTAACTCTTCGTATTTGGGGCGGGGGTGGCTCAGTCGGTAGCGCGCCATGCTCGTAATCTGTAGTTCCCAGGTTCGAGTCCCAGCTGGGTCAGCGTTGAGATTTATCTCCGCAAAGTTTCCACGCCCTGCCCACGGTCAGTAGGGGACACCGATGGACTTGGAAAGGCCGCCGTACGTCGGATGGGACGTAAAGCCGTGGCCCCGTGTGCGGGAGAACCATACCGTGTGCACGTTAAAGAACACGCTGGATGGCCTTGACGGGAGGCTACCATCTGTCTCCCAACAGCTGTTCCAGTGGGTCCCCTCCCCAACCTTCTCTGAGTCTTCGGGGTCAATGTGGCCTGGTCATTTAGCCCATGGTGTGTAAAAAGTGCCGCTCAGAGGTAAAACAACCCAACCCTCTTCGTATTCTACCTCGCAAATAGCTTTCAAACCATTTCTTAATCGTTCCCCTAAAACCAGCCTTTTCAATTTTGACTAAAAGCATTTTGTGAGATACGGTATTGAAAGCTTTTTTTATATCTAGGAATAAAATGATTGTTTTCAGATTTTCCTTTAAGTTACAGTAAATCCGAGAAGTCAAATCCAAAATTGCATCTTCGGTACCACGTCCCTTCCTAAAACCATATTGATTATTAGAAAAATAAATATTTTTCTCCAAAAAAAGGAACAATTTTTTGTTTAACTACCTTTTCATATATTTTTGAAAAAAAAAACGGACAGAAGAGAGATTGGAAGATAATTTTCCAATTATATTAGGATTTTCTCTTTTATAAACTCAAATAATCTGAGCAACCTTCAAAATAGAATGGAAAATAACCTGCTGAAATGTATTGTAGATTAAGTAACATATAATTTCTTTCATTTCATCATAAATTTCCTTAATTATATTTGCTGATGTTCCATCTAAACCAGGAGCCTTTCCATTATCAAGACCTTTTGCAACTTCAGCTATTTGTTTTTCTATGATAGAGTACTGAGAAAAGGAAGAAGTGTTGCAATAATTTGTATGTTTATAGTCTTCATTGTATGATATGTCATTCAATGAGATAGATATAAGGAGTCTGGACTTATGACAGATCAAGATGTAAGGAGTCTGGACTTATGACAGATCAAGATATAAGGAGTCTGGACTTATGACAGATCAAGATATAAGGAGTCTGGACTTATGACAGAAAAAGATATTAAGGAGTCTGAAGTTATGACAGATCAAGATATTAAGGAGT
Source organism: Ryuthela nishihirai (assembly GCA_038380435.1). Classification (NCBI taxonomy): domain Eukaryota; kingdom Metazoa; phylum Arthropoda; class Arachnida; order Araneae; family Heptathelidae; genus Ryuthela; species Ryuthela nishihirai. The sequence continues at coordinate 1,558,673 of JAWZYU010000055.1, forward strand.
CGAGACTTATAACAGAAAAAGATATTAAAGAGTCTGGACTTATGACAGATCAAGATACAAGGAGATCGGGACTTATGACAGATCAAGATATAAGGAGTCTGGACTTATGACAGAAAAAGATATTAAGGAGTCTGGACTCATGACAGAAAAAGATATTAAGGAGTCTTAACTTATGGCACATCAAGATATTAAGGAGTCTGGACTTATAGCAGAAAAAGATATTAAGGAGTCTGGACTTATAGCAGAAAAAGATATTAAGGAGTCTGGACTTATGACAGATCAAGATATAAGGAGTCGGGACTTATGACAGATCAAGATATAAGGAGTCTGGACTTATGACAGAAAAAGATATTAAGGAGTCTGGACTTATGACAGAAAAAGATATTAAGGAGTCTGGACTTATGACAGAAAAGGATATTAAGGAGTCTGGACTTATGACAGATCAAGATATAAGGCGTCGGGACTTATGACAGATCCAGATATAAGGAGTCTGGACTTCTGTCAGAAAAATATATTAAGGAATCTATGCTTATGAGAGATCAAGATATAAGGAGTCTGGACTTATGACAGAAAAAGATATTAAGGAGTCTGGACTTATGACAGAAAAAGATATTAAGGAGTCTGGACTTATGACAGAAAAGGATATTAAGGAGTCTGGACTTATGACAGATCAAGATATAAGGCGTCGGGACTTATGACAGATCCAGATATAAGGAGTCTGGACTTCTGTCAGAAAAATATATTAAGGAATCTATGCTTATGACAGATCAAGATATAAGGAGTCTGGACTTATGACAGAAAAAGATATTAAGGAGTCTGGACTTATGACAGAAAAGGATATTAAGGAGTCTGGGCTTATGACAGATCAAGATATAAAGAGTCTGGACTTCTGACAGAAAAGATATTAAGGAATCTGGGCTTATAACAGAAAAAGATATTAAGGAGTCCGAACTTATGACAGATCAAGATAGTAAGGAGTCTGGACTTATGACAGAAAAAGATATTAAGGAGTCTGGACTTATGACAGATCAAGATATAAGGAGTCTGGACTTATGACAGATCAAGATATAAGGCGTCGGGACTTATGACAGATCCAGATATAAGGAGTCTGGACTTATGACAGATCAAGATATAAGGCGTCGGGACTTATGACAGATCAAGATATAAGGAGTCTGGACTATTGACAGATCAAGATATAAGGAGTCTGCACTAATGACAGATCAAGATATAAGGGGTCTGGATTTGACTGGATCAAGACTTGTCGGGTTGTCTGGACTTATGACAGATCAGATTAGTTGGTATATTACCAACTAAAGCACCTGGAATCTCAGCATACTAATTATTAAACCTACTTGCTAACTCCATACCTCTAACATATCCATTATTCCCTTCAATTATTTCCTTTGGCAAACCTTTTTTTTTCACGTGTCCCACACATTTTATGAATCGTATCCTAATTCTTTTTAACGTTTGATTTATTATTGGAAAACTTTATTTTATAATATACTGCTCACAAAAATTAGGGGATATTTCAAAATGAATATGAAGCGAAGAAATATCTCCTATTTTTTGTGAGCAGTGCGATTTATTTTCGCGTTTCTAATCAAGTTCGTCAAACCGTTTTTACATTTCTTATACTCCTTAATATCTTGATCTGGCATAGGTCCATATTCCTTAATATCTTTTTCTGTCATATGTCCAGATTCCTTAATATCTTTTTCTGTCATATTTCCAGACTCCTTAATCCTTTTTATGTCATAAGTCCAGACTCCTTAATCCTTTTTGTGTCATAAGTACAGAGTCCTTAATATCTTTTTCTGTCAGAAGTCCAGACACCTTAATATATTTTACTGTCATAAGTCCAGACTCCTTAATATCTTTTTCTGTCAGAAGTCCAGACTCCTTATATCTTGATCTGTCATAAGCCCAGACTCCTTAATATCTTTTTCTGTCAGAAGTCCAGACTCCTTAATATATTTTACTGTCATAACTCCAGACTCCTCAATATCTTGATCTGTCATAAGTCCAGACTCCTCAATATCTTGATCTGTCATAAGTCCAGACTCCTTAATATCTTTTTCTGTCATAAGTCCAGACTCCTTAATCCTTTTTATGTCATAAGTCCAGACTCCTTAATGTCTTGATCTGTCATAAGTCCAGACTCCTTAATATCTTTTCTGTCATAAGTCCAGACTCCTTATATATTGATCTGTCATAAGTCCAGACTCCTTAATATCTTTTTCTGTCATAAGTCCAGACTCCTTAATATCTTGATCTGTCAGAAGTCCAGACTCCTTAATATCTTTTTCTGTCATAAGTCCAGACTCCTTAATATCTTTTTCTGTCATAAGTCCAGACTCCTTAATCCTTTTTATGTCATAAGTCCAGACTCCTTAATACCTTTTTCTGTCATAAGCCCAGACTCCTTAATATCGTTTTCTGTCAGAAGTCCAGACTCCTTACATCTTGATCTGTCATAAGCCCAGACTCCTTAATATCTTTTTCTGTCAGAAGCCCAGACTCCTTAATATATTTTACTGTCATAAATCCAGACTCCTTAATATCTTGATCTGTCATAAACGCAGCCTTAGAACACTTACCCATGCTTTTTCTATTTCTGATAGACTCTTATAAAATGTTTGTAATCCACGGTTTTAATTTTTTATCTTTGTTCTTAAACATTATTTTATCTTTGGATTCCTTAGCTAATTTCTGCAAAATAGAAACAAAAAAAACTAAACCCTTGATCCGCATTTAAATTTCTTACATGTTGCGAAGTTGTTTCCACACTGTTGTACGTAGGCGTGTCAAAGAAGGTCTAAGGAAAAAGAAGGCCAGCTTCGAACAAGCGTAAGTGGCGCCGCTTTGCGAAATTTTGCCGAAGCTGAACGTGGCAAATTGGTGTGCACGCAGAAAAACAACTGTAAGAGGCGGTGTGCGCATGCGCAATGTAATAATTTTAGCCCATTGTAACTATGGTTTGTCTTACTCTTTATATATTTATTGTGATTTAATTAGTGTTTCAACCTGTCTAACATCCATGGCTATCTGCGTACTGTGGTAGCTGACCCTAAAGTCACTCAATGAGTATTTTATCCATTGAGGAGTTCATGTTACGATAGCTGAAGATGCCGTAGTAAGTTTATTTTGAGCAATTTCGCAGAATTTTTAAAATTAGTATCTAAATTAATACATTTAATCATCTTGCAAATACATAAGTCAATGTATGTTGCAGTTTTGTGTTCCCTGGAGAATATCGATGTATATAAGTGTCTGCACTCTGTTCTAATAGTAAATTTTATTTATGGTTGATACGAGAAGTGCCTGCTGCCATCTATTGACAGTTTATGTAAGTAAGAAACTCGATATGACTTTCATTGAAAATACCTAAAATTTCATAAAATATAATTAAACAAAACATGTGGTCTCACATTAAGCCATAAATTTCAATTTATTATAATATATTAAATATTGTAGAGTGTTCAAAATATAAAAAATCTTTTGTTAAGTATAGCTACTACCTGTTTTACAAAATAGTATTTTATTAAGGAAAATAATTTTAAGCAATTATTGTTATTTTCTTTCCAAACGAAAAGAAAATAAACTGAATGAGCAGAAATGAACATTTTGAACGGAGTCAAATTGTATGTAAAATTAGACATATGGTGTAAGCAATTAAAAACTTTGCTCGGCGGTGCAAAAATAATACAGGGAACTCGCTCCTTTCCCTGGCTAGGTGGCTTCACTGCAATGCACGAATTTGCCATGTTTAGAGGGCGCTGCAATCGAAAAGTTTATATTACGTCTATGGAAGCTAGCTCTCTTCTCCCTTAGACACACTCCTCGGGCGTGTAACCTAGATTATTCTTATATATTTATTTCTATTACTATTATTAGTGGTGTGCTTCTATACTAATGTTTATTTATAAATAAACCTTATTTAGAAGAAAAATTATTCGTATTTATTAGCATTATGATAATTGCTAATCAATCCAAATTTTTTTTCTAAAAAAGTATATTTTAAAACATATTAGTAAAAAATTAGTAAAAGTACACCAGTAATAATAATAATAATTATTATTATTATTTACATCACTGGACTATTTGTGGTGACGTCATAACTTAGTCCACCAGCGTTCTGTTATAGGCGGTGTTGGCTGGAAATGTGAAAATTGGTTTCTGGGGGTGTTTCTGGGTGTGGAGATTTCGAGAAAGTTACGAAACTTTATATTCAGAAGGTCCTTCGAGGTCAAATTTAGATCTGCCAGCGCTAGAGGGTTAAAAATTGGTGTGATTCATTTTTCCATTTGAGTCGTAGATCTCCAAAATTTTGTCAAATTTTGGATGATATGGGTCATCCGAAATCTGAAGTCAAAATTCGATACACCGGTGCTGGACAACTAACGATTGGTCAATAAAGCTATTTCAGGTACCAAAACCCAGAAATATGATGAATTTCAGATTCAGTGTTGCGTTGAAGGTTGGGTTGTTGGGTTGTTTTACCTCTGAGCGGCACTTTTTTGCACACCATGGGCTAAATGGTCAGGTCTCATGGACCCCAAAGGCTCAGAGAAAGTTGGGGCAGGGGACCCACTAAAACAGATGTTAGAAGACAGATGGTAGCCTCCCGTCAAGGCCATCCAGCGTGTTCTTTCATGGGTTGGACTGTTTTACCTCTGAGCGGCACTTTTTTGCACACAATGGGCTAAATGGCCAGGTCATAAGGATGCCAAAGGCTCAGAGGAGGTTGGGGGGAGGGGACCCACTGGAACAGCTGTTGGGAGACAGATGGTAGCCTCCCGTCAAGGCCATCCAGCGTGTTCTTTAATGGGTTGGACTGTTTTACCTCTGAGCGGCACTTTTTTGCACACAATGGGCTAAATGGCCAGGTCATAAGGATGCCGAAGGCTCAGAGAAGGTTGGGGGGAGGGCACCCACTGGAACAGCTGTTGGGAGACAGATGGTAGCCTCCCGTCAAGGCCATCCAGCGGGTTCTTTAACGTGCACAGGGTATGGCTCTCCCGCACACGGGGCCACGGCTTAACGTCCCATCCGACGGACGGCGGCCTTTCCAAGCTCATCGGTGTCCCCTACTGACCTTGGGCAGGGCGGGGAATTTTGCGGAGATAAATCTCAACGCTGACCCAGCTGGGACTCGAACCTGGGAACTACAGATTACGAGCCTGCGCGCTACCGACTGAGCCACCCCCGCACATGCGTTGAAGGTCAAATATGGGTCGGAAAATATTCTTGAAGGAAAAAGATTTCGATGGAAGGTATCTAAATTTCGATTCTTATTAATATTCGATCCACATTTACAGAGTTATGGAAGTTGGGACATTTAATAACATACAGTCGCTCAAAAAAAATATCCGAACACTGTGGTTGAATACAGAATTCAGAAAAAATATCTGGCAACTTTCTTTCAGAAATTAGTAATCTGGTACAGAATTCAGAAAAAATATCTGGCAACGACTTTTATTTAGAAATTAGTGATCTGGCAACCTTCGTGTACAGAATTCAGAAAAAACATCAGGCAACTTTCTTTCACAAATCAGTAATCTGGTACAGAATTCAGAAAAAATATCTGGCAACGATTTTTATTTAGAAATTATTGATCTGGCAACCTTCGTGTACAGAATTCAGAAAAAACATCTGGCAACTTTCTTTCACAAATTAGTAATCTGGTACAAAATTCAGAAAAAAATATCTGGCAACTTTTTTTTAGAAATTAGTGACCTGGCAATCTTCGGTAAAGAATTCAGAAAAATATCTGGCAACGATTTCTTTTTTTAGAAATTAGTGATCTGGCAACCTTCGTGTACAGAATTCAGGAAAAATATCTGGCAACCTTTTTTTTAAATTAATGACTGGCAACCTTCGTGTACAGAATTCAGATAAAATATCTGGTAACTTTTTTCAGAAATTAGTGACCTGGTAACCTTCGGTACAGAATTGAGAAAAAATATCTCGCAAAGATTTTTTTTAGAAATTAGTGATCTGGCAACCTTCGTGTCACGTGACACGAAGGTTGCCAGATCACTAAAATCGCTGCCAGATATTTTTTCTGAATTCTGTAGCCAACCATAGCGTTCGGATATTTATTTGAGCGACTGTACTTAATTCTTCAAAAATCATTCAATTTGGGAGAAAATAAATTCTTACTTACTTTCTAATTTCACCAATTTCAGATTCTCCGGCAAATTGCACATTGCCATTTTCAGCCAGCAGTCTAATTCTTGGATGAATCTTCTAACAACTTTGGTTAAACTGAAACCATACAGGTTATGTATATATTGAGACACATATACACAATACAACAAAATACTCTGTATAGAATAGAAATTGCTAAACTGTGATATTAAAATTTTTCATATTGCATAGCAAAAGAAAAAAATGTTTTATACAGGATGTCTCAAAAACATAGGTACAAACTTTTAGGGGAGGTAGATAACATCTAAAGGAATGAGAATTGCATAGGAACCCATAAACGGAAACGTCATGGGAAAGTGGTAGCAGAGGTACAGTCGCTCAAAAAAGTATCCGAACACTACGGTTGATTACAGAATTCAGAAAAAATATCTGGAAACGATTTTTTTAGAAATTAGTGATCTGGCAAGCTTCGTGTCACGTATCACGTGACACGAAGAAAAAGAATATTAGAAATTAGTGATCTGGCAAGCTTCGTGTCACGTATCACGTGACACGAAGCTTGCCAGATCACTAATTTCTAAAAAAATCGTTTCCAGATATTTTTTCTGAATTCTGTAATCAACCGTAGTGTTCGGATACTTTTTTGAGCGAGTGTACTTTTACTAATTTTTTAACCTGAAAATTTTTTCAAGACTTTTGTGAGAAGAATAGATGCTTGTTTTACCTGTCCGGAAGCGTTTGCAGCATGGAAGGTAAGAGAACATTCGAGATAGTTCTGTACAGAATTGAGTCGCAGACGCCGACGAGATTGACTAGAACGTTCGTTTCCAAGATGGAGGCCAAATGAGGAGGCATCCCTTGCCAGAAATGAAGGAGAAAGTTTTGCACCTGAGATTGAAAAAAAAAAAGTATATCCTAAAACATATCTTACCAAAAGTGCAATTCTTTTAAATAAGAGAACAACAAGAAAATAAAGAAATAAATTATGTTACGTTATTAATTAATATCTGCAGCAGAGTTGTTTTGGGTTTGTTTTACCTCTGAGTGGCACTTTTTTGCACACCATGGGCTAAATGGCCAGGTCACATGGACCCCGAAGGCTCAGAGAAAGTTGGGGGAGGGGACCCACTGGAACAGCTGTTGGGAGACAGATGGTAGCCTCCCGTCAAGGCCATCCAGCGTGTTCTTTAACGTGCACATGGTATGGCTCTCCCGCACACGGAGCCACGGCTTAACGTCCCATACGACGGACGGCGGCCTTTCCAAGTCCATCGGTGTCCCCTACTGACCGTGGGTAGGGCGGGGAGTTTTGCGGAGATAAATCTCAACGCTGACCCAGCTGAGATTCGAACCTGGGAACTGCAGATTACGAGCTTGGTGCGCTACCGATTGACCACCCCCGCCTCCTCTCATATGGAAACAGTCCCAAGGTGCGATGATTGGAATTGGAAAGCATATTAGTTTATGAGCCATACTGGAAGGTCTGTGAGGAAGGCGAGACCTCGGCAGAAAAACAACAGAAACATCCATGCCTTACCCGGGGCTCGAAACCCTGTCCTTTTGATTAGTAGCCAAGTGCGATAACCACTATCACGGGACCGAAATCATTCTATACTCAGAAAATAAAATTCGGAGTCACCATTCCGGCCACGACAACATCCTCGACGTCAAATGGTACACTTTTAATTCTGAAAAATAATAAATAATCAATCTTAGAGCTTGGGACCGCTTTCTTTTGATAAAGAGCTCTGGTACCCACCAGGGCACAGACTTTATACCTTTTGGGAGTTTTCCGTTGAACCCAAAGGTTTCCTCGCAACCAGAGGTTATACACTCGGTTAAATCTCTGATGGTGTTATTCAGAGAGACACAATCACAAATACTGGAGACGCGCTGAGTGATCTTCGCCAGGCCTGGTCAACACAGCGCACGAGCTTGCACCAGTCAGGGGTCTTGCCAATTGCAAAGCTTTTGGTGTAATGTGGGGGAGGTGTCTTGGAATCCTGGAACAGCGGCCACTGATCCAGGATTGTCGCTAACGTACCAATCCTGGATCACTGGAATCGTCTGAGGCGTAGCCAGGGTCAAATCAATCCAGCTCTGGTCCCTGGGGCCATGAAAAGTAGCTGGTGTATCCAAATCAGCGAGATTCTCTCTGCAAGATTCCACGCTCTGCCCTCCGTGAGTAAGGGATGGGCTTGCTAACTACTGCCGCCTGGGACGTTAAGCCGTAGTCCCGTGTAGAGGACAGAGCTATACCATGTGCACGTTAAAGAACGCGAAAAACGAAACACGTTGAAGGAACTATGGAACCCGGGTTCTTTTGAGCAGCAGCCAAGACAGCGAACTAAATAAAATGTTTTCCGATGATAATATTTTAAAATATTTATTTAATAAATGAAACGGTAGGTAATATATATATATTTAGCTATGTGTAGGTAGGCACTTGAAGCATGACTCATTGAATTAAACCTTTTTATTAAAGTGCCTTTAAATTTAACCGATGTACCGTTTCTGAATAAGTCTATCACAACAAGTTTTCCCTTCAGCATTAGAACAGATGTTTCTTTCACCGGCTGAGGGGGCGGGAGTACAGTCGCTCCAAAAAGTATCCGAACACTATGGTTGATTACAGAATTCAGAAAAAAATTCTGGCAACGATTTTTTTTAGAAATTAGTGACAACGATTTTTTTAGAAATTAGTGATCTGGCAAACTTCGTGTCACGTGTCACGTGAAACGAAGGTTGCCAGATCACTAATTTCTAAAAAATATCGTTGCCAGATATTTTTTTCTGAATTCTGTAATCAACCATAGTGTTCGGATACTTTTTTGAGCGACTGTCCCATTTAATGCTACATTCCAAGGTCAATTCTTCTTTCAGATGAGTTAGGAGTTACTCCCGCGAGGTCTCGAAAAAAAAGGTGAGGTCAACAGATGTTTCTTCCGTTGCCATCAGTTTATGTGATGAGAGGGTCCTTTTCATTTCTTCTCTAAACTGGCAGGGGTCTTCAGGGTCTGACAGGGGCGGGGGTGGCTCAGTCGGTAGCGCGCCGGGCTCGTAATCTGTAGTTCCCAGGTTCGAGTCCCAGCTGGGTCAGCGTTGAGATTTATCTCCGCAAAATTCCCCGCCCTGCCCACGGTAAGTAGGGGACACCGATGGGCTTGGAAAGGCCGCCGTCCGTCGGATGGGAAGTTAAGCCGTGGCCCCGTGTGCGGGAGAGCCATACCCTGTGCACGTTAAAAAACACGCTGGATGGCCTTGACGGGAGGCTACCATCTGTCTCCCAACAGCTGTTCCAGTGGGTCCCCTCCCCCAACCTTCTCTGAGCCTTCGGGGTCCATGTGACCTGGCCATTTAGCCCATGGTGTGCAAAAAAGTGCAGCTCAGAGGTAAAACAACCCAACCCAACAGTTTTTTTCTCTATTTCGTCTTAAGATATTTGCAACAACGGTGTTATCAATTTGAATACTATTTGGCTTGTAAATTTTGATTAATTTCATGTTAAGAATATTCTATAACTGAAAGTCATACAAAATTTTAACTACCATTCATAAAATATTTTAAAGTGTAAAATAATTTTGTTTGGGGTTTAACTTCGAAGTTACGAACTTCAGAAAACTAAGTGTTCAGTTAGAATGTACTATAAATCCAGTATGTCCAAATATTTCAAAATTAGCAATTTTAGGATGTGATTACTTCAGATTTCCCAAACTCTGTAAATTCTTTAGCTGTTATTTTCCCCATCTCGTTATGGTGCTAAAGCAACAGAATAATGTTTGACTTGATTTTAGAACGGAAGGTGGGGGTGGCACAGTCGGTAGCGCCCTGGGTTCGTAATCTGCTAGTTCCCAGGTTCGAGTCCCAGCTGGGTCTGCGTTGAGATTTACCTCCGCAAATCTCCCTGCCCACGGTCAGTAGTGGAAACTGATGGGCTTGGAAGGGCTGCCATCCGTCGGATGGGACGTTAAAACCTGACACCCTGTGCGGTAGAGCAATATCCCTTGCACGTAAAAGAACACACTGGATGGTCTTGACGGGAAGCTACCATCTGTCTCCCAACAGCTGTTCCAGTGGGTCCCCTCTCCTAACCTTCTCTGAGCCTTCGGGGGTCCTTGTGACCTAACCATTTACCCCATTGTGTAGAAAAAAGTGCCGCTCAGAGGTAAACTAAACCATGATGTCATTTTAGATGAATTGTCTCAAGAAATAAATCATAAATATCAGATAGCTTTATTGTGATAAATGCCTCAAACAAAATTTTGACAGACATTAACGTCGTCTTAAAATAGCAAACAATTTCGCTCTCTTAGTGTAAGAAACTGTGCAATATATTTTGTAACATTTTCCCATTCATTTTTTCCTTTAAAGTTATTAAGCTGACAAAGATATTGCAGTCTACACCCAACAGAATAAATATATAGAAATGAAAATAATTCTCTTTAGATTCTGAAGAAATTAAAGAGGAAAATCTTACACGCCGTGGTGGACAGAAACAGAATCTTTAATATATGTGTGGCCTAGGTAGGGGGCGGGGGTGGCTCAGTCGGTAGCGCGCCAGGCTCGTAATCTGTAGCTCCCAGGTTCGAGTCCCAGCTGGGTCAGCTTTGAGATTTATCTCCGCAAAATTCCTCGCCCTGCCCATGGTCAGTAGGGGACACCGATGGGCTTGGAAAGACCACCGTCCGTCGGATTGGACGTTAAGCCGTGATCCCGTGTGCGGGAGAGTCATAAACTGTGCACGTTAAAGAACACGCTGGATGGCCTTGACGGCAGGCTACCATCTGTCTCCCAACAGCTCTTTCAGTGGGTCCCCTTCCCCAACCTTCTCAGAGCCTTCGGGGTCCATGTGACCTGGCCATTTCGCCCATGGTGTGCAAAAAAGTGCCGCTCAGAGATAAAAGAACCCAGCCCAACCCAGGGGAGAAGAGAGCCAACTTCCATAGGCGTAATGTAAACTTTTCGATTGCAGCGCCCTCTAAACATGGCAAATTCGTGTATTGCAGTGAAGTCACCTGACCTGGGACAGTAGCGAGTTCCTTGCGTTATTTTTCCATTGCCGAGCAAGGATTTCAATGGCTAATTTTACACGTGACTAATTTTACATACACTCTGACACTGAAAAATATTCATTTCGAAAACTTCTCCTTCATGAAGCACCATCATAATTTCTTTTCGTTTAGACAGAAAATAACAAAGAGTTATCAGAATTATTTTAATTAATAGAATCCTATTTTGTAAATCAGGTAGCAGCTCTGCTGAACAAGAAAATTTTAATATTTTGGACACTCTACAATATATAATATATTATAATAAATTGAGATTTATGTCTCAATATAAATCATAATAACATGTTCTATATAATTATATTTTATACAATTCTTCGTATTTTCAATAAATATCATAATGAGTTTTATACTTGTATAAACGTTCAACAGATGGCAGCAGGCACTTCCTGTATCAACCATAATAAGAGAATTACATTCTTAGAGCAAAGTGCAGAAGCCAATGTACATCGATTTGCTCCAGGTAACACAAACCCGAAATATTGCCTTATAATATATTCGTAAGATGATTAAATGTATTAATTTACATATTATTTTTAAAACTTCTGCAAAATTACTCAAAATAAACATACAAAGAGTTAAAATAATCGTAAAATGCACTCGTGAACGGGATAAAATACTCATTGAATAACTTTACCCTAAGGTACCACTGTAGGAAAATAGCCATGATCGTTAGACAGGTTCAAACACTAATTAAATCACATTCATTAAATATTTGAAGACCAAGACAAACCATAATTGCAGTGTGCTAAAACGATTGCACTGCGCATGCGCAGATCGCGTCTTACAGTTGTTTCTGTGGCTGCACTCCAATCTGCCAGGATCTGGTTCTGAGAAGATCCGCCTAGCGGCGCCACTTACGCTTAGCTAGAGCTCGACTTCTCCTTAGACCTTCTTTGTCCTGAGACCTCGGGATCCTTGTGACCTGGCCATTTATCCCATTATGTGCAAAAAAATTGCCGCTCAGAGGCAATCCACTTGCTGTTATTTAAATCAGGTAACAACAACTTTCCAAAAGATATTTTATTGGTATTTCCTGATAACCATTTTCGATGTATTTTATTACCTATATAGTTCACATTTTGAGTAGGAGTTTATGCAAAAATAAATATATGGCTTTAGAAAATATTCATTGTAATATGTTTAAGTTCTCTTTAAGTGTTTCATTTGAAATTTCTTATTAAAATAGAAACTACCCATTTTCTTTTAGTTTAAAATATGGAAAGTGAATTTTCGTTCGTTTGAATTTCATAAAACATATGGTCTTTGTTCTATATCGGGTATGATATCATTCGTGATATGTCAAATCTATCAACTACAGTTAGGATATCTACATCAAAGAAGGTCTAAGGAGAAGAAGGCTAGCTTCGTACAAGCGTAAGTGGCGCCGTTCTGCGGAATTTTACCGAAGCTGAACGTGGCAAATTGATGTGCAGGCACAAAAACAACTGTAAGGGGCGATCTGCGCATGCGCAGTGCAATCATTTTAGCCTAATGCAGCTATGGTTTGTCTTACTATTGGTATGTATATTCTGATTTAATCAGTGTTTCCAAATGTCTAACAGCCATGGCTGTTTGGCACAGTGGTAGCTGACCCTAAAGTTATTCAAAGAGTGTTTTATCCCGTTCAGGAGTACATTTTACGATACCTGGAAAAACCGTTGTATGTTTATGTTGAGTAAATTTGCATAATTTTTAAAATTAATATGTAAATTAATATATTTAATCATCTTGCGAATATATATAAGTCAATTTATGTTGCAGGTTTGTGATCCCTGGAGCATATCGATGTATATAGGTGTCTGTAGTTTGTTCTAATCGTAAATTTTTAATGGTTGATACGAGTAGTGCCTGCTGCCATCTATTGACAATTTATACAACTAAGAAACTCGATATGACTTTTATTGAATATATCTAAAATTCTATAAAATATAATTAAACAAAACATGTTGTCTCTCATAGAGCCATAAATTTCAATTTATTATAATATATTAAATATTGTAGAATATTCAAAATATTAAAATTCTTTTCTTGAGTACCTGTTTTACAACCTGTTTTACAAAATGGGATTTAATTAAAGAAAATAATTTTAACTAATCCTTGTAAACAGGAAATTATGATGGTAAAATTTAAGAAATGAACAATTTGAACAGAGCTAAAGTGAACGAAAAATTAGTGACGTGGTGTAAGCCATTGAAAACCTTGCTGGGCGGTGGAAAAATAATGCAAGGAACTGGCTCGTCTCCCTGGCTAGGTGGCTTCACTGCAATGCAGGAATCTGCCATATTTAGAGGGCGGTGCAATCGAAAAGTTTACATTAAGCCTATGAAAGCTAGCTCTCTTCTCCCTTAGACACTCCTTGGCCAGGTCACATGGACCCCTAAGGCTCAGAGAAGGTTGGGGAGGGGACCCTCTGGAACAGCTATTGGATTGGGTTGGGTTGTTTTACCTCTGAGCGGCACTTTTTTGCACACCATGGGCTAAATGGCCAGGTCACATGGACCCCGAAGGCTCAGAGAAGGTTGAGGGAGGGGACCCTCTGGAACAGCTATTGGATTGGGTTGGGTTGTTTTACCTCTGAGGGCACTTTTTTGCACACCATGGGGTAAATGGCCAGGTCACATGGACCCCGAAGGCTCAGAGAAGGTTGGGGGAGGGGACCCACTGGAACAGCTGTTGGGAGACAGATAGTAGCCTCCCGTCAAGGCCATCCAGCGTGTTCTTTAACGTGCACAGGGTATGTCTCTCCCGCACATGGGGCCACGGCTTAACGTCCCATCCGACGGACGGCGGCCTTTCCAAGCCCATCGGTGTCCCTACTGACCGTGGGCAGGGCGGGGAATTTTGCGGAGATAAATCTCAAAGCTGACCCAGCTGGGACTCGAACCTGGGAACTACAGATTTCGAGCCTGGCGCGCTATCGACTGAGCCACCCCGCCCCCTGCCCTCCGTGAGTAAGGGATGGGCTTGCTATCTACTGCGGCCTGTCGTATGGGACGTTAAGCCGTGGTACCGTGTAGAGGAGAGAGCTATACCATGTGCACGTTAAAGAACGCGAAATACGAAACAGGTTGAAGGAAATTTGCCTAACAAAGAAAACTTTTATGCCTCATCATTTTCTTGAACCCGGGTTCCTTTGAGCAGCAGCCAAGACTGCGAACTGAATAAAATATTTTCCCTGGAAGGGCATTTGAGAAATTTCATTAAACGAATAAATCTGTATCAGAATGATACGTTCTAAGTTTAAGAATATCGGATTACATAATCGAAAAATTTGAGCGATGATAATATTGTAAAACATTTATTTAATAAATAAAACCGTAGGTTGTATATATAGCTGTGTGTAGGTAGGCACTTGAAACATGACTCATTGAATTAAAATTTTTTATTAAAGTGCCTTTAAATTTAACCGCTATACCGTTTCTGAATAAGTCTATCACAACAAGTTTTCCCTTCAGCATTAGAACAGATGTTTATTTCACCGGCTGAGGGGGCGGGCAGAGGGGGCGGGAGTTGGGTTGGGTTGTTTTACCTCTAAGCGGCACTTTTTTGCACACCATGGGCTAAATGGCCATGTCACATGGACCCCGAAGGCTCAGAGAAGTTTGGGGGAGGGGACCCACTGGAATAGCTGTTGGGAGACAGATGGTAGCCTCCCGTCAAGGCCATCCAGCGTGTCCTTTAACGTGCACAGGGTATGGCTCTCCCGCATTCGGAGCCACGGCTTAACGTCCCATCCGACGGACGGCGGCCTTTCCAAGCCCATCGGTGTCCCCTACTGACCGTGGGCAGGGCGGGGAATTTTGCGGAGATAAATCTCAACGCTGACCCAGCTGGGACTCGTACCTTGGAACTACAGATTACGAGCATGGCGCGCTACCGACTGAGATACCACCGCCCCATCGCCTATAGCAGTAAATATTAAATACGAGTTCAAAGATTGAACATTACCTTATTTTGTATTTATTATATTTAAATGATGCATTTGTTACTTTACATTTCTGCGACAGAAGAAATCTGCTTCCAAGCAGATTTATTACGAAATATAATTTTCACAGTTTTTTTCTCTATTTCTTCTTAAGATATTTGCAACAACGGTGTTATCAATTTGAATACTACTTGGCTTGTAAATTTTGATTAATTTCATATTAAGAATATTCTATAACTGAAAGTCATACAAAATTTTATCCACCAATCATGAAACATTTTAAAGTGTAAAATAATTTTGTTTGGGGTTTAACTTCCAAATTAAGAACTTCAAACAATTAAGTGTTCAGTGAGAATGTACTATAAATCCAGTATGTCCAAATATTTCAAAATTAGCAATTTTAGGATGTGATTACTTGAGATTTCCCAAACTCTGTAAATTTTTTAACTGTTATTTTCTCCATCTCGTTATGGTGCTAAAGCAACAGAATAACGTTTGACATCATTTTAGAAGGGAAGGTGGGGGTGGCACAGTCGTTAGCGCCCTGGGTTCGTAATCTTCTAGTTCCCAGGTTTGAGTCCCAGCTGGGTCAGCGTTTAGATTTACCTCCGCAAATAGAGGCGGGGGTGGCTCAGTCGGTTGGCTCGTAATCTGTAGTTCCCAGGTTCGAGTTCCAGCTCTGTCACCGTTGAGATTTATCTCCGCAAAATTCCCTGCCCACGGTCAGTAGGGGACACCGATGGGCTTGGAAAGGCCGCCGTCCGTCGGATGGGATGTTAAGCCTTGTCAGGGAGAGCCATACCCTGTGCACATTATAGAACACGCTGGATGGCCTTGACGGGAGGCTAAAATCTGTCTCCCAACAGGTGTTCCAGTGGTTCCCCTCCCCCAACCTTCTCTGATCCTTCGGGGTCCATTAGACTTGGCCATTTAGCCCATGGTGTGCAAAAAAGTGCCGCTCAGAGGTAAAACAACCCAACCAAGGGGAAAAGAGAGCCAACTTCCATAGGCGTAATGTAAACTTTTCGACTGCAGCGCCCTCTAAACATTGCAAATTCGTGTATTGCAGTGAAGTCACCTGACCTGGGAGAGTAGCGAGTTCCTTGCGTTATTTTTCCATTTGCCGAGCAAGGTTTTCAATGGGTAATTTTACACGTGACTAATTTTACATACTCTGACTCTGAAAAATATTCATTTCGAAAATTTCTCCTTCATGAAGCACCATCATAATTTCTTTTCGTTTAGACAGAAATTAACAAAGAGTTATTAGAATTATTTTAATTAATAAAATCCTATTTTGTAAAACAGGTAGCAGCTCTGCTGAACAAGAAAATTTTAATATTTTGGACACTCTACAATATATAATATATTATAATAAATTGAGATTTATGTCTCAATATACAATAACATGTTCTATATAATTATATTTTATACAATTCTTCGTATTTTCAATAAATATCATAATGAGTTTTATACTTGTATAAACGTTCAACAGATGGCAGCAGGCACTTCCTGTATCAACCATAAAAAAGAATTACACTGTTAGAGCAAAGTGCAGAAGCCTATATTATATCGATGTCCTCCACGGGATACAAACTCGCAATATACATTGCCTTATAATATATTCGTAAGATGATTAAATGTATTAATTTACATATTATTTTTAAAACTTCTACAAAATTACTCAAAATAAACATACAAAGACTTAAAATAATCGTAAAATGCACTCCTGAACGGGATAAAATACTCATTGAATAACTTTTCGCTAATCCACCACTGTAGGAAAATAACCATGATCGTTAGACAGGTTGAAACACTAATTAAATCACATTCATTAAATATTTGAAGACTAAGACAAACCATAATTGCAGTGTGCTAAAACGATTGCACTGCGCATGCGCAGATCGCGTCTTACAGTTGTTTCTGTGGCTGCACACCAATCTGCCAGGATCTGGTTCTGAGAAGATCCGCCTAGCGGCGCCACTTACACTTAGCTAGAGCTCGACTTCTCCTTAGACCTTCTTTGTTCTGAGACCTCGGGATCCTTGTGACCTAGCCATTTATCCCATTATGTGCAAAAAAATTGCCGCTCAGAGGCAACCCACTTGCTGTTATTTAAATCAGGTAACAACAGCTTTCCAAAAGATATTTTATTGGAATTTCCTGATAACCATTTTCATTACATTTTATTATCTATATAGTTCACATTTTGAGTAGGAGTTTATGCAAAAATATTTATATGGCTTTAGAAAATATTCATTGTAATATGTTTAAGTTCTCTTTAAGTGTTTCATTTGAAATTTCTTATTAAAATAGGAACTACCCATTTTCTTTTAGTTTAAAATATAGAAAGTGAATTTTCGTTCATTTAATCTTTGATATTTGACATACATAGACTCAATATCGGGTACGTATCATTCGTGATACGACAAATCTATCAACTACAGTTAGGATACATACATTACGCAGTACAGACCATAGCACGTTCTTTTTCAAGGTCTGATAGGTTGGGTTGGGTTGTTTTACCTCTGAGCGGCACTTTTTTGCACACCATGGGCTAAATGGCCAGGTCACAGAAGGTCTAAGGAGAAGAAGGCTGGCTTCGCACAAGCGTAAGTGGCGCCGTTCTGCGGAATTTTACCGAAGCTGAACGTGGCAAATTGATGTGCAGGCCCAAAAACAACTGTAAGGGGTGATCTGCGAATGCGCAGTGTAATCATTTTAGCCCACTGCAGCTATGGTTTGTCTTACTATTGGTATATATATAATGTGATTTAACCAGTGTTTCCAAATGTCTAACAGCCATGGCTGTTTGGCACAGTGGTAGCTGACCCTAAAGTTATTCAAAGAGTGTTTTATCTCGTTCAGGAGTACATTTTACGATACCTGGAAAAACCGATGTATGTTTATTTTGAGTATTATTTTAAAATTAACATGCAAATTAATACATTTAATCATCTTGCGAAGATGTAAGTCAATGTATGTTGCAATTTGGTGTTCTCTGGAACATATCGAAATATATAAGTGTCTGCAGTTTGTTCTAATAGTAAATTTTTTTATGGTTGATACGAGAAGTGCCTGCTGCCATCTATTGACAATTTATACAACTAAGAAAATCGATATGACTTTTATTGAAAATATCTAAAACTCTATAAAATATAATTAAACAAAACATGTTATCTCTCATAGAGCCATAAATTTCAATTTAATATATTAAATATCATAGAAAATTCAAAATATGAAAATTCTTTTCTTAGCGACTACCTGTTTTACAAAATGGGATTTTATTAAAGAAAATAATTTTAACTAATCCTTGTAAAAAGGAAAATTATGATGGTAAAATTTAAAAAATGAACACTTGAAAACCTTGCTGCGCGGTGGAAAAATAACGCAAGGAACTGGCTGCTCTCCCTGGCTAGGCGGCTTCACTGCAATGCAGGAATTTGTCATATTTAGAGGGCGCTGCAATCGAAAAGTTTACATTAAGCTTATGAAAGCTAGCTCTCTTCTCCCTTAGACACTCCTTGGCCAGGTCACATGGACCCCGAAGGCTCAGAGAAAGTTGGGGGAGGGGACTCTCTGGACTCCTCTCCCTGGCTAGGTGGCTTCACTGCAATGCAGGAATTTGCCATATTTAGAGGGCGCTGCAATCGAAAAGTTTACATTAAGCTTATGAAAGCTAGCTCTCTTCTCCCTTAGACACTCCTTGGCCAGGTCACATGGGCCCCGAAGGCTCAGAGAAGGTTGAGGGAGGGGACCCTCTGGAACAGCTGTTGGGAGACAGATGGTAGCCTCCCGTCAAGGCCATCCAGCGTGTTCTTTAACGTGCACAGGGTATGGCTCTCCCGCACACGGGGCCACGGCTTAACGTCCCATCCGACGGACGGCGGCCTTTCCAAGCCCATCGGTGTCCCCTACTGACCGTGGGCAGGGCGGGGACTTTTGCAGAGATAAATCTCAACGCTGACCCAGCTGGGACTCGAACCTGGGAACTACGGATTACGAGCCTGGCGCGCTACCGACTGGCCTTCTGTTATAGGTATTGGATGGACGAAGTTATGACGTCACATTAGTAGTCGTGTAATCGTGGTAATAACCTATTACGGATTGTTTATAAATATATTGTATTTAGAAGAAAATTATTAGTATATATTAGCATTATGATAATTTCCAAGTAATTTGAGTAATTTTCCTTCTAAATAAAGTCTATATATAAATAAATATTTTTATTATTCATAGTAATATACTAGTAGTAAAATTAGGAAAAAAATTCTAAGAATTTTTCTAGACTACTTACGATGACGTCATACTTTGGTCCATCGGCCTTCTGTTATAGATATAATACCAGTATTGTTAGCTCTGTGAAATTTCTATATTAATTCCCTGCTTAATTATACACTTTAAAAAATCATACGCTAGATCAGAAGAAGTGATAAGATTACTGTATCAAGTTAAATAGTTGAAAAGGCGAAAGGTTTTTTTGAATAAATCGAGGAGGCTTATTTAATGAGTCAATAACCTTATGGTTTTCCTTAATAAAAGTATATAAGGCGATTCCACGTAGTACAGTCGCTCAAAAAAGTATCCGAACACTGTGGTTGATTATAGAATTCAGAAAAAATATCTGGCAACGATTTTTTTAGAAATTAGTGATCTGGCAACCTTCGTGTCACGTGACATGAAGGTTGGTTGCGGTTAATGTTCACAGCACATTGGATCGTGTGAGCTCACAAAGACCTGCATCGTGTGGGCTCACTCACGAAAATATTGAGCGTGTGCAGTTACGGTTCACAACAAACTGGAGCGTGTGCAGAACTGCACACGCTCCAGTTTGCTGTGAACGGTAACTGCAGCGTGTGCAGTTGCTTTACACGCTCCAGATATTTTTCCTGAATTCTGTAATCACGTGACACGAAGGTTGCCAGATCACTAATTTTTAAAAAAATCGTTGCCAGATATTTTTTCTGAATTGTATAATCAATTGTAGTGTTCGGATACTTTTTTGAGCGACTGTACAGGAAATATCTGTTCATTCGGCTATAGCAGCAAATATTAAGTACGAGTTCTCTGATTGAACATTACCTTTTTTTTGTATTTATTATATTTAAATGATGCATTTGTTGTTTACATTTCTGCGACAGAAGAAATCTGCTGCCAAGCAGATTTATTACGAAATATAATTTTCATAGTTTTTTTTCTCTATTTCGTCTTAAGATATTTGCAACAACGGTGTTATCAATTTGAATACTATTTGGTTGTAAATTTTGATTAATTTCATATTAAGAATATTCTATAACTGAAAGTTATACAATATTTTAGCTACCATTCTTAAAACATTTTAAAGTGTAAAATAATTTTGTTTGGGGTTTATCTTCGAAGTTACGAACTTCAGAAAATTAAGTGTTCAGTTAGAATGTACTATAAATCCAGTATGTCCAAATATTTCAAAATTAGCAATTTTAGGATGTGATTATTTCAGATTTCCCAAACTCTGTAAATTCTTTAACTGTTATTTTCTCCATCTCGTTATGGTGCTAAAGCAACAGAATAACGTTTGACGTCATTCTAGAAGGGAAGGTGGTGGTGGCACAGTCGGTAGCGCCCTGGGTTCGTAATCTTCTAGTTCCCAGGTTCGAGTCCCAGCTGGGTCAGCGTTGAGATATACCTACGCAAATAGAAGCGGGGGTGGCTCAGTCGGTAGCGCGCCAGGCTCGTAATCTGTAGTTCCCAGGTTCGAGTCTCAGCTGGGTCAGCGTTGAGATTTATCTCCGCAAAATTCCCCACCCTGCCCGCGGTCAGTAGGGGACACCGATGGGCTTGGAAAGGCCGCCGTCCGTCGGATGGGACGTTAAGCCGTGGCTCCGTGTGTGGAGAGCCATACCCTGTGCACGTTAAAGAACACGCTGAATGGCCTTGACGGGAGGCTACCATCTGCCTCCCAACAGTTGTTCCAGTGGGTCCCTTACCCCAACCTTCTCTGAGTCTTCGGGGTCCATGTGACATGGCCATTTAGCCCATGTTGTGCAAAAAAGTGCCGCTCAGAGGTAAAAGAAGCCAACCCAACCCAGGGGAGAAGAGAGCCAACTTCCATAGGCGTAATGTAAACTTTTCGATTGCAGCGCCCTCTAAACATGGCAAATTCGTGTATTACAGTGAAGCCACCTGACCTGGGAGCGTAGCGAGTTCCTTGCGTTATTTTTCCATTGCCGAGCAAGGTTTACAATGGCTAATTTTACACGTGACTAATTTTACATACACTCTGACACTGAAAAATATTCATTTCGAAAATTTCTCCTTCATGAAGCACCATCATAATTTCTTTTCGTTTTAGACAGAAAATAACAAAGAGTTATTAGAATTGTTTTAATTAATAGAATCGATCAATGTGCTATGAACATTAACTGCAACCGCTCCAGTTTGCTGTGAACGGTAACTGCACACGCTCAATATTTCCGTGAGTGAGCCCACACGATCCAGGTCTTTGTGAGCTCACACGATCCAATGTGCTGTGAACATTAACCGCAACCGCTCCAGTTTGCTGTGAACGGTAACTGCACACGCTCAATATTTCCGTGAGTGAGCCCACACGATCCAGGTCTTTGTGAGCTCACACGATCCAATGTGCTGTGAACATTAACCGCAACCGCTCCAGTTTGCTGTGAACGGTAACTGCACACGCTCAATATTTCCGTGAGTGAGCCCACACGATCCAGGTCTTTGTGAGCTCACACGATCCAATGTGCTGTGAACATTAACCGCAACCGCTCCAGTTTGCTGTGAACGGTAACTGCACACGCTCAATATTTCCGTGAGTGAGCCCACATGATCCAGGTCTTTGTGAGCTCACACGATCCAATGTGCTGTGAACATTAACCGCAACCGCTCCAGTTTGGTGTGAACGGTAACTGCACACGCTCCATATTCATTGCATTATATATTCATACGCATTATATATGTTAAAAAATATCCGAACACTATAGTTGATTACAGAATTCAGGAAAAATATCTGGTAATGATTTTTTTAGAAATTAGTGATCTGGCAACCTTGGTGTCACGTGACAGAAGGTTGCCAGATCACTAATTTCTAAAAAAAATCGTTGCCAGATATTTTTTCTGAATTCCGCAAACAACCATATTGTTCGGATACTTTTTTGAGCGACTGTATCATTTAATGCTACCTTCCGAGGTCAATTCTTCTTTCAGATGAGTTAGGAGTGACTCCCGCGAGGACTCGAGGAAAAAGGTGAGGTCAACAGATGTTTTTTCCGTTGCCATCAGTTGACATGTCCTTTTCATTTATTTCTGAACACTGGCAGGGGTCTTCAGGGTCTGGTAGGGGCGGGGGTGGCTCAGTCGGTAGCGCGCCAGGCTCGTAATCTGTAGTTCCCAGGTTCGAGTCTCAGCTGGGTCAGCGTTGAGATTTATCTCCGCAAAATTCCCCACCCTGCCCGCGGTCAGTAGGGGACACCGATGGGCTTGGAAAGGCCGCCGTCCGTCGGATGGGACGTTAAGCCGTGGCTCCGTGTGTGGAGAGCCATATCCTGTGCACGTTAAAGAACACGCTGAATGGCCTTGACGGGAGGCTATCATCTGCCTCCCAACAGTTGTTCCAGTGGGTCCCTTACCCCAACCTTCTCTGAGTCTTCGGGGTCCATGTGACATGGCCATTTAGCCCATGTTGTGCAAAAAAGTGCCGTTCAGAGGTAAAACAACCCAACCCAACCTTAATCAAAGGTAACGTTTCAGGAAGTTACTAAATAAGCAAGCATGCTGCAGGTTACCTCATCAAAGCTGGCTCTAATGACAGTGTCCAAGACTCTTTGGCAGTGAGTGCGATACATCATCAGGAAAGTCGTAATCTGAAAAGAAATTATTTACACGTTAAAATAAAAATAAATAACTCATACAGAATGGATCAAGTCGTACATTGAAAAATATTTAAAATGATCTTTGGGTACATAAGTCAGAAAATTAAAAAGGTAATAAGAAAAAAATATATAAATAAATTAAAAAATATCTATTTTCCTACATGGGCTCTAAAAAGTAGAAAATGAACCTAAAGCATATGGATGGTTCAATCAGTCACTGAGTTCGTATTCACTGAAAAGGAAGATAAGGCGCCGATTTATGTACACAAGATTGCCGGCGCCCTATCTTTAACGTACCCCTTAGATAAATAAAACTAAATTATTATTATATATTATTATTATATTTTATAATAATATATATACCGTATATTTCCGCAGATAAGACGATAGTTGAATCATAAAAAAGGCCCCCAAAATCCGGGTCGTCTTATAGGACAGATACAAAAAAAATTAGATTGAAATTTATATAAATTGAAACCATTATTACTACAACTTATCGAAAAATCTATCATATTATTTAAATACGCTATATGATAATACATTATATTGTAATAATAAATAACACATTACATTGTAATAGTAAAACAATACTAAAACAAAATAAATATTAAAAGTTATGTTTATTGAGCTACTGAGGAAAAAACGGACAAACCGTAATTATTTACTAGTACAGAGTAGTGTATGTCCACAAAATAGAATAGCCCATACGACGCTTTTGTGAATAGTCAAGGTCATTACCCGAATGAGTGCGAATGTTTTCGAATAGGACATAATTCCGTATACGCTATACAATATTATTATCCAGATGATGATCGCCGATCTAAACTAAATCCATAGGCCGTTGATTGTTTGGGGTCGTCTTATAGGACAGATATATGCTAAAACTATAAAACTTTGACGAAAATTTATACCTCGTTTTATCTGCGGAAATATACGGTATATTATTTATAAAGATAGATAGATAAATAATGCCAACTTAGCGACTTTGTTACTAGATCTAGCGATCTTTGAGCTCTCACGGCGTATAGTCGCTCAAAAAAGTATCCGAACACTATGCTTGATTACAGAATTCAGAAAAGATATCTGGCAGCGATTTTTTTTAGAAATTAGTGATCTGGCAACCTTCGGGTCACGTGATACGAAGGTTGATCGATCGTTGCCAGATATTTTTTCTGAATTCTGTAATCAACGATAGTTTTCGGATACTTTTTTGAGCGACTGTACCACAAAAAATTTTGCCGCGTTAAGAACCCTTGAGATACTGCAACGTTTTTCTCAACCAAATCAGATACTGCAGTGTGTTGTTTAAATTGTTCTTGGATCCCCCACGCTGAGAACCCTTCAGATACTGCAACGTTTTTCTCAACCAAATCAGATACTACGAGTTATTTCCTCAAGCAAATCAGATACTACGAGTTATTTTCTCAACCAAATCAGATACTACGAGTTTTTTTCTCAACCAAATCAGATACTACGAGTTATTTTCTCAACCAAATCAGACTCTGCAGTGTGTTGTTTTTTCAACCAAATTTTCCCACAGGCTGATATCTCTTACCTTTTCCACATCAACTGAAGGTGGAAAATTGAGATCCTTAACACTGGGGAATTCTGGGAGCACAGTTCCCGCCCTGGTTCGTGGTGAGTACAGAGGAACCTGAAAATATAGAAAAATGTTTTAAATTGAAGTTGAAAGAAAACACACGAATCGATTTCTAACGACAATGTTCAGTGGTTTTTCCTCTGAGCGGCAGTTTTTTTGCACACCATGGGCTAAATGGTCAGGTCACAAGAACCCCGAAGTCTCAGGGAAGGTTGGAGGACAGGACACACTGGACAGCTGTTGGAAGACAGATGGTAGCCTCCCGTCAAGGCCATCCAGCGTGTTCTTTAACGTGTACAGGGTATGACTCTCTCCCACACACGGAACCACGGCTTAATATCTCATCCGACGGACGGCTGTCTTTCCAAGCCCATCGGTGTCTCCTACTGACCGTGGGTAGAGTGGGAAGCTTTGCGGAGGTAAATATCCAAGCTGGTCCAACTGGGACTCCAACCTGAGGACTGCAGATTACGAGCCTGGCACACTACCGACTGAGCCACTCCCGCCCTCTAACGACACTGAAAAACATTCCAAAGTCCAGTTACTTTCTTGAAGAGTCACCGTTTCCCTTCACTTCAGGGGGCGGGGGTGGCTTAGTCGGTAGCGCGCCAGGCTCGTAATCTTTAGTTCCGAGGTTCGAGTACCAGCTGGGTCAGCGTTGAGATTTATCTCCGCAAAATTCCCCGCCCTGCCCACGGTCAGTAGGGGACACCGATGGGCTTGGAAAGGCCGCCGTCCGTCGGATGGGACGTTAAGCCATGGGTCCGTGTGCGGGAGAGCCATACCATGTGCACGTTAAAGAACACGCTGGATGGCCTTGACGGGAGGCTACCATCTGTCTCCCAACAGCTGTTCCAGTGGGTCCCCTCCCCCAACCTTCTCTGAGTCTTCGGGGTCCATGTGACGTGGCCATTTAGCCCATGGTGTGCAAAAAAGTGCCGTTCAGAGGTTAAACAGCCCAATGGTAAAGAACATGGATGGCCTTGACGGGAGGCTACCATCTGTCTCCCAACAGCTGTTCCAGTGGGTCCCTTCCCCCAACCTTCTCTGAGTCTTCGGGGTCCATGTGACGTGGCCATTTAGCCCATGGTGTGCAAAAAAGTGCCGTTCAGAGGTTAAACAGCCCAATGGTAAAGAACACGTTGGATGGCCTTGACGGGAGGCTACCATCTGTCTCAAAACAGCTGTTCCAGAAGGTCACTTCCCCCAACCTTCTCTGAGCCTTCGGGGTCCATGTGACGTGGCCATTTAGCCCATGGTGTGCAAAAAAGTGCCGATCAGAGGTTAAACAACCCAATGGTAAAGAACACGTTGGATGGCCTTGACGGGAGGCTACCATCTGTCTCCCAACAACTGTTCCAGTGGGTCACTTCCCCCAACATTCTCTGAGTCTTCGGGGTCCATGTGACCTGGCCATTTAGCCCATGGTGTGCAAAAAAGTGCCGCTCAGAGATAAAACAACCCAACCTTCACTTCATAATTTAAATAAATGCAGTAAAACCACAAACTAATGCCGATAATCCAATGGCCACCGTCCGTATTCTCACCAAGGTCATCTTGATACCGAAAGCCTGGACAGTCGTTGAGCAAAGGAAAAAAATATATACACAAAAATTAAGTTATTTAATTTGTCAAAACTTTTGCCAAAATTCTATCTATATTTAAACTACATAAAATAGAATAATTTATTCATTACGAATATATTCAAATATTTATGAATGATTTAAAATTTATAATCATATTTTTAAAAATTAGTAGCAACCGGTGTAGTTTTATTTTTTTTTCTTTTAATTAGAGATGAAATTTTAATATTTTTGTTACTGCGCTGTCTAGATCTGGTATGATATAGGCTTTGGTTCAATGAAACTTTAAGCGGTGGTCTTGTGTGCAAGAGATGCATTACATTTCATTAGTGATTAATCATTTGTGCTTCATAAAATCCAGATAGACTTAGTATTAGTGGTCGCATCGGTGTCTCTCATAGCCTTAATAAAAAAAATAATAAATACCTCCACAAGCAGCTGTTTGGCACAGAGGTCTGACAGGAGCCTGTCAGTAATATTAGTGGTTAAACGTTGGTGTTTCTCATAGTCTTAACATTAGTGGTTAAACATCAGTGTCTCTCATAGCCAGGGCCGCCGAAAGAATTTATTGGCCCCTATGTAATATTATGCTCGGGGGCCCCCCCTTGAAAACTTTTTATCTTTACAAATCATTAATAGCAATTATTCTGGACACAATGATGACATTCAGAGGAAAAAAAAGCCTGTTGCGCAGTCAGGCATGCATTTTTTGCACCTTCACTGTCCACATTCACTTTTACACCGACTTCAAACAAAGTTCTACTCCCTTTCTTAATAACTTCCAAATTTTTATTTCTCTCCTTTCGCTTCTCAGCTCCTGACTTATGCTTATACTTGTCCATTGTTCAGTTAGACTATAGCACCAATGAATATATCATTTTACTAAACAAATGACAACGAAATGCTGAAACAAATGTGCCGACAAGAGACTTTTAAACTGTTATAATTTGTAACACTGACACACAGACCACAGACGATGTTACTGGAACTCGAAACATGAACAATGTAATATACCTGATCGCACGGGTTGGGTTTGGGAGAGTCCAACTGTTTCTACTGCTGCAGGGGTGGGGTGGTTAACAGGGAAAATACAGGCAAATGCTGTAAGTTAACGCGGACAAAAGATGATGTTAAGAAATGGTTCGTTCAATTACTATTAATGAGATAATATGTCATAATCCAACTAGTGTTTCTTTTTTAAAAGCATATTATAACAAATAATGTTCTTATGGAATTTTATAGGATTGATATATAGCCTAATTAAGAATAATTTTTGTAAGAAAAAGTAAAGAGTCACTTAATCTGACGGGCCCTTATTGCTGACGGGCCCCTATGCACTAGTCCCCCTTGCCCCCCACCCCCTGTCGGCGGCCCTGCTCATAGCCTTAACATTAGTTGTTAAACATTGGTGTCTCTCATAGCCTTAACATTAGTGGTTAAACATCAGTGTCTCTCATAGATTAACATTATTGGTTAAACATCGGTGTCTCTCATAGCATTAACATTAGTGATTAAACATTGGTGTCTCTCATAGCCTTAACATTAGTGGTTAAACATCAGTGTCTCTCATAGATTAACATTATTGGTTAAATATCGGTATTTCTCATAACCTTAACATTAGTGGTTAAACATCGGTGTCTCTCATAGCCTTAACATTAGTGGTTAAACCTTGGTGTCTCTCATAGACTTAACATTAGTGGTTAAACATCGGTGTCTCTCACAGCTTTAACATTAGTGGTTAAACATCAGTGTCTCTCATGGCCTTAACATTAGTGGTTAAACATCGGTGTCTCTCATAGCCTTAACATTAGTGGTTAAACATTGGTGTCTCTCATAACTTTAACATTAGTGGTTAAACATCAGTGTCTCTCATAGCCTTAACATTAGTGGTTAAACATCAGTGTCTCTCATAGATTAACATTATTGGTTAAACATTGGTGTCTCTCACAGCCTTGACATTAGTGGTTAAACATTGGTGTCTCTCATAGCCTTAACATTAGTGGTTAAACATCAGTGTCTCTCATAGATTAACATTATTGGTTAAATATCGGTGTTTCTCATAACCTTAACATTAGTGGTTAAACATCAGTGTCTCTCATAGCCTTAACATTAGTGGTTAAACCTTGGTGTCTCTCATAGCCTTGACATTAGTGGTTAAACATCAGTGTCTCTCATAACCTTAACATTAGTGGTTAAATATTGGTGTCTCTCACAGCCTTAACATTAGTGGTTAAACATCAGTGTCTCTCATAGCCTTAACATTAGTGGTTAAACATCAGTGTCTCTCATAGGTTAACATTATTGGTTAAACATTGGTGTCTCTCACAGCCTTAACATTAGTGGTTAAATATCAGTGTCTCTCATAGCCTTAACATTAGTGGTTAAACATTGGTGTCTCTCATAGCCTAACATTAGTGGTTAAACATCAGTGTCTATCATAGATTAACATTATTGGTTAAACATTGGTGTCTCTCACAGCCTTAACATTAGTGGTTAAATATCAGTGTCTCTCATAGCCTTAACATTAGTGGTTAAACATTGGTGTCTCTCACAGCCTTAACATTAGTGGTTAAACATCAGTGTCTCTCATAGATTAACATTATTGGTTAAATATCGGTGTTTCTCATAACCTTAACATTAGTGGTTAAATATTGGTGTCTCTCATAGCCTTAACATTAGTGGTTAAACATCAGTGTCTCTCATAGCCTTAACATTAGTGGTTAAACATCAGTGTCTCTCATAGGTTAACATTATTGGTTAAACATTGGTGTCTCTCACAGCCTTAACATTAGTGGTTAAATATCAGTGTCTCTCATAGCCTTAACATTAGTGGTTAAACATTGGTGTCTCTCATAGCCTAACATTAGTGGTTAAACATCAGTGTCTCTCATAGATTAACATTATTGGTTAAACATCAGTGTCTCTCATAGCCTTAACATTAGTGGTTAAATATCGGTATTTTTCATAGCCTTAACATTAGTGGTTAAACATCAGGTCTCTCATAGCTTAACATTGGTGGTTAAATATCGGTGTTTCTCATAGCCTTAACATTAGTGGTTAAACATTAGTGTCTCTCATAGCCTTAACATTAGTGGTTAAATATCAGTGTCTCTCATAGCCTTAACATTAGCGGTTAAACCTTGGTGTCTCTCATAGCCTTAACATTAGTGGTTAAACATCAGTGTCTCTCATAGCCTTAACATTAGTGGTTAAGCATTGGTGTCTCTCATAGCCTTAACATTAGTGGTTAATCATTGGTGTCTCCCATAGACTTGACCTTAGTGGTTAATCATTGGTGTCTCCCATAGACTTGACCTTAGTGGTTAATCATTGGTGTCTCCCATAGACTTGACCTTAGTGGTTAATCATTGGTGTCTCCCATAGACTTGACCTTAGTGGTTAATCATTGGTGTCTCCCATAGACTTGACCTTAGTGGTTAATTATTGGTGTCTCCCATAGACTTGACCTTAGTGGTTAATCATTGGTGTCTCCCATAGACTTGACCTTAGTGGTTAATCATTGGTGTCTCCCACAGACTTAACATTAGTGGTTAATCATTGGTAACTTAACATTAGTGGTTAATCATTGGTAACTTAACATTAGTGGTTAATTATTGGGGTCTCACAAAATCTCTATAGACTTTAACGTTAGTGGTTAAATATCGGTGTCTCTCATAGCCACAGTATTAATAGGTATTCAGAATCGCATGGTGAGATACATCTACTACAGCTTAAGAAAGTTTTAGGCTGATTTTAAAAGAGGGTATGAAATTATTACCGAGGAGGGGGGGTTGCGAAACGATGGCGACTTGGGAATGCTACCTGCTATAGAGGGGGCGGGGGTGGCTCAGTCGGTAGCGCGCCAGGCTCGTAATCTGTAGTTCCCAGGTTCGAGTCCCAGCTGGATCAGCGTTGAGATTTATCTCCGCAAAATTCTCCGTCCTGCACACGGTCAGTAGGGGACACCGATGGGCTTGGAAAGGCTGCCGTCCGTCGGATGGGACGTTAAGCCGTGGTGCCGTGTGCGGGAGAGAGATACCCTGTGCACGTTAAAGAACACGCTGGATGGCCTTGACGGGAGGCTACCATCTGTCTTCCAACACCTGTTCCAGTGGGTCCCTTCCCCAACCTTCTCTGAGCCTTCGGGGTCCGTGTGACCTGGCCATTTAGCCCATTGTGTGCAAAAAAGTGCCGCTCAGAGGTAAAACAACCCAACCGTGCTATATAGTGTAAAGAGTTTCAGACCCAAGCAACGCTAATTGAATCTGTAGTTTATTATAATAAAGTTTACTAAATAGAAATAAAGATACGAGAACAGATATATTATTCATAAAATCGATAAAAATATTAAGACATAATTTCTATATTCCACATCATTGGTTCGTCTTAGAAAATGTCACATGTTTAGAAAAATTAACATTGCATAATTTCGTGAACTTAGTAAAAATAATAATGCAAAGATTTATTTAACAGAAATAATTTAAGCAATTCAATTTGCAGTTATAAAAATGCAAACTGAATAATAAAAACTGTAAGAGTATAATATAAAAAACATTCAACACAAAAAAGTAACATTTCATGAACATCTTACCTGCTTTACAATTTCTCTCCGAGATTCGCAGCTAAAAAGGAAAAGAATTATAATTAAAATTTTTGCATTTTTTTTTTATTATTTTATTTATTTTTTATATTTATTTTATTATTTTTCATTTATGCATGAAATTCAAGCTCATAGAAAAAACTTTATATTTTAATAAAAAATATTATTAATCACCACTAATAATATTTTCTCAAAAATTACTTAATGTACTGCTCGGTAAAAAAATCTATTCTAAAGATTGCTGTGAACAATAATCTTTCATTCCAAGGATCGAAGTGTATTAAGACGGGATTAAAAGGGACGACAATATAGTAAAAATACGATTATATATAATATATACAGTCGCTCAAAAAAATATCCGAGCACTATGGTTGATTACAGAATTCAGAAAAGATATCTAGCTACGATTTTTTTAGAAATTAGTGATCTGGCAACCTTCGTGTTACATTAAGGTTGCCAGATCACTCATCATCATCATCATCATCATCATCATCATCATCATCAAAATCCTCAAGCAGCCATTGGCTACGGAGGTCCAACCAGACTGTACAGTTTAATTCTCCAAGCATATCTGTCTTGAGCTACATCTGATGCATCTGGTCACTGCACACCAATTTTAAAAAGGTCCTGTTTGATATTGTCTGCCCACCGCATCCTAGGTCTCCCCTTCTTTCTGAGGCCTTTAGGCACACTGTTCATAACCCTATTCGCCAATCTATAATTATCCATAAGGGCAACATGGCCAAACCAACGGAGTCTCTCTCTGCACAATATGCTGCTTAAAGGAGGTTGCAGACACCTTTGCCTAACCTCATCATTAGTTCCAAAGTTGAACAACCTAATGCCCAAGATACTGCGTAAGCATCTAGTTTCCTGTTATCTTGTTTACACAGCGTCCAAGTTTCTCTACCATAACTAACCCTAGAAAGAACCAAACTATTATACAGTCTAATTTCAGTCTTTAGGTGTATACGCCTATTTCTCCACACTCTCCATAGATTCTTAAAAGTCCCGGCAGGAATCCCTATTCGTCTGTTAATCTCATGTCGCACATCACCATTATCTGTTACATAGCTCCCAAGAAAATTAAACTGTGACACCTGCTCAAGACTGCAACCATTCAGATTAACTGAATCACAGCCTGCCTGACCAATTTTCATCACTTTAGTTTTCTCTCTGTTTATAACCAAACCTACTCTACTACCAGTCTCATCAACAGCTCGAATGAAAGAGTTCATCTCATCAACATCATTTGCCAAAAGGGCTAAATCATCAGCATAATCTAAATCAGAAATTTTCGTATCTCCAGTCCATTTAAGGCCAAAATCTTTCCCTTGAAGTGAATTTCGCATAACATAATCAATAACCAAGCTAAAGAGAAAAGGAGACAAAATGCACCCTTGTCGAACACCAGAAGTAATGCTAAACCAATTGCTACAAGACTTACCAACTCTCACACAGGACTCAGTGATATTATAGAGAGCTTTCATTACGTTAACTAACTTGTCTGGTATACCATATGATCTCACAATCAACCACAAATTATGACGATCAACAGAGTCGAAAGCCTTTTTGAAATCAACAAAGCTAGCAACCAAAGGTTTCGAAACTCTAAACATTTCTCAAGAATCTGCCTAAGTGAAAATATCTGATCCACACATCCCCTACCACTTCTGAATCCACATTGCTCATCACGCAATTGACTGTCAACCAGATTCTTAATTCTATTAAGCACAATCATGGAAAGAACTTTACCTGGAACAGAGAGTAGGCTGATATCCCTATAGTTATCACAAGAACTGCGATCATCTTCTTTGAAAATAGGGATAACAATAGCTCTGGTAAAATCCTTAGGAAACATGCCTTTATCATAAAAGATATTCAGAATTTCAGTCATCCAAGTGGTAAACGAAACATTCCAGCTCTAAGCATTTCCGTAGTAATTTCATCTAACCCTGGGGATTTATAAAGTTTAAGTTTACAAATAGCCAAACTAACTTCAGAATGTGTTATAGGGCCAACATTAAAGCCACCAATGCATCTATCATCCTTGAAAACAATGGGAATAGAACTAACCGCATTGTTTAGAATATCACTGAAATGCTCAGCCCACCAAGCCATGACAGAATCCTCACCTTCTATAACCTTACCTTGTTTATCCTTCAATCCCTGTATGCCTGTCCGTTTTCTACCACACAAAACATTAACTATCTGGTACAGCTCTCTGCTGTTGTGCTATCTAACTGCTTCTTTGGCTTTGTCAGCCAAGCCATCAAGCCAAATATTCTTATCAGCAGCTAACTGATCTTTTACACGTTTATTGAGCTCTCTGTAAATCTTTCTATTAGGACTAGTAGGGTACTGATTATGGACATTCCTGCAGTTCCTTCTTTCTGAAATAATCTCATGTGCCTTATCACTTAAATAATTCTGCTTCCTCTGCTCCTCTTTTCCTAAAAGAGTACTGTTAAGTTTCCAAAAAATCCTGTTTAATATGGCCCCATTCTTCGTCAACTTCAGTAGTAAGCAAACTATGACTGTCATAATGACTAAGTAACCTATCATGGTAAGCTTTAGCTATAACTGGGTCTTTCAGAGCTTCGGTATTAAAAGAAAATTTTTTAAACTTGGCACAACACTTTTTAAGTTTAAGTTGCAAGATACTTTTAACAAGGTAATGGTCAGATCCAATTTCAGCTCCCCTATATGCCCTGGTATTTCTAACAGAACTAGCCCATTTGCTGTTAATTAATATATAATCAATCATATTCTTATGCAGCCCATCAGGTGAAACCCATGTGTAGTTATGTATGTCGCGGTGTTTATAATATGTGTTAGTTATTCTGAAACCATTGAGTTTACTTACCTGTAGGAGACGTTGCCCATTACCATTGCAGCTACCAATACCAAAAGGGCCTATTACTCCTCCCAAAGGTCAGAGTCGGTACCAACTTTGGCATTGAAGTCATTTAGAACAAGGGTAATATCTCCTTTCTTGACAGAATTCAAAATATCCTGAAGTTGTCCGTAAAACCTATCCTTCTCATCCTCATCAGCATCCTCAGTGGGGGCATAACAGCAGATAACATTCAGGTCTTTAACGTTTGTCTGAAATTTTGCTGTATGAAATCTTTCATTAATGCACTCACATCCTAGAAGAGCATCACTAGCATGTCTGCTGAGCAGCAGATCCACGCCTTGGTGATGCTTTCCATCCTCCCTCCCTGCAAAGAGAAATTTAAAGTTATTTTTAAGTATCTCACTTTTACCTGGCCATCTGGTCTCTTGCAAGCCTAGAATATCTAGGTTATAGTGCTGGAATTCCTTAGTGAGGACATCAAGAGAGTAATCTCTATATAATGTCCTCACGTTCCACGTTCCTGCAGAGAGAAAATGATTAGTAGGATTTTTAAAGAAGCTAGGTTCATTGAGATAGATAGGGCCAACAATATCAAACAGACATGGAGCAAAGACCTGTTCCTCCTCCGCTAAAGGCTGAAGTCACCGACGCTGGTAGGAACTTCAGGCACCACCTTTTCAAGTGGACTTTTTCAAGAGCCATATGGCCTGCCTGAGACACATTTCTCCAGTTTAGGCTTGACGATGCCCAACTAGCTATGTAAGGTTCAGGTACCTGCGATGGCCTCTGATTAGGATTATCCACCAGCTGATATAAGATATCCCATGCCTCTGTTCACTTATGGTTGGCAACCCAGAAGCAAACAGAAAACACAGTGGCAGATTCTCCCTCAACAGAGGCCGACCAGTGCAGCAAGTCCAGGATCAATAATCAAGCTCAAATCCATAAACAAGTCCAGTCTAGTAGGTATAAATGGTCAGCACCAGGACTCTGTGAAGTTGACACTCCTCAGCAGGGTTGAAAAAAAAAGAAAAAAGTGGCCATAGATGACCAGATCAGTAGGCCATACTGAACTGGCAGCCCTCACCTTCCATTCCCTTCCAAAAGACAATATCTCTTTCGAAGGTACTAACGGCCTGCACCACGAGAAGGCGTGGTCGGACATTAGATGTTAGTTGGGTTGTTTTACCTCTGAGCGTCACTTTTTTGCACACCATGGGCTAAATGGCCAGGTCAGAAAGACCCCGAAGGCTGAGAGAAGGTTGGGGAAGGGGACCCACTGGTACAGCTGTTGGGATACAGATGGTAGCCTCCCGTCAAGGCCATCCAGCGTGTTCTTTAACATTGGATTGTTTTACCTCTGAGCGGCACTTTTTTGCACACTATGGGCTAAATGGCCAGGTCATAAGGATACCGAAGTCTCAGAGAAGGTTGGGGGGAGGAGACCCACTGGAACAGCTGTTGGGAGACAGATGGTAACCTCCCGTCAAGGCCATCCAGCGTGTTCTTTAACATTGGATTGTTTTACCTCTGAGCAGCACTTTTTTGAACACAATGGGCTAAATGGCCAGGTCATAAGGATCCCGAAAGCTCAGAGAAGGTTGGAGGAGAGGACCCACTGGAACAGTTGTTGGGAGATAGATGGTAGCCTCTCGACAAGGCCATCCAGCGTGTTGTTTAATGGGTTGGACTGTTTTACCTCTGAGCGTCACTTTTTTGCACAGAATGGGCTAAATGGTCAGGTCATAAGGATCCCGAAGGCTCAGAGAAGGGGGGGGGACCCACTGGAACAGCTGTTGGGAGACAGATGGTAGCCTCCCGTCAAGGTCATCCAGCGTGTTCTTTAATGGGTTGGACTGTTTTACCTCTGAGCGTCACTTTTTTGCACACAATGGGCTAAATGGCCAGGTCATAAGGATCCCGAAGGCTCAGAGAAGGGGGGGGACCCACTGGAACAGCTGTTGGGAGACAGATGATAGCCTCCCGTCAAGGCCATCCATCGTGTTCTTTAATGGGTTGGAATGTTTTACCTCTGAGCGGCCCTTTTTTCAAAAAATAGGCTAAATGGCCAGGTCACATGGACCCCGAAGGCTCAGAGAAGGTTGGGGGAGTGGACCCACTGGAACGGCTGTTGGGAGACAGGTGGTAGCCTCCCGTCAAGGACATCCAGCGTGTTCTTTAACGTGCACAGGGTATGGCTCTCCCACACACGGAGCCACGGCTTAACGTCCCATCCGACGGACGGCTGCCTTTACAAGCATATCGGTGTGCCCTACTGGCCATGGGCAGGGCGGGGATATTTGCGGAGGTAAATGTCAACGCTGTCTCAGCTGGGACTCGAACCTGGGAACTGCAGATTACGAGCTGGCGCGCTACCGACTGAGCTATCCTTGACCCTACTAACCGTTAGGCCTCACCCGTCCATTATATCGCTTATTGAATGAATTTTTCCTGGCAATATAAACACAATCTTGCCTCTACTATAGGGAGGCAGGCGCAGGGGTGGCTCAGTCGGTAGCGCGCCAGACTTGTAATCTGCAGTTCCCAGGTTCGAGTCCCAGCCAGTCCAATTCTGATTTATTTACGCAAAATTTCCCGCTGTTCTCACGGTCAGTAGGGGACACCGATAGGCTTGGAAAGGCCGCCGTCCTTGTGATGGGACGTTAACCCGTGGCCCCGTGTGCTGGAGACCCTGTGCACAATAAAATACCCTGTGCACGTTAAAGAACACGCTGGATGGTCTTGACGGGAGGCTACCATCTGTCTCCCAACAGCTGTTCCAGTGGGTCTCCTCCAACAACCTTTTCTGAGCCTTCGGGGTCCTTGTGACCTGGCCATTTAGCCCATTGTGTGCAAAAAAGTGCCGCTCAGAGGTAAAACAGTCCAACCCATTAAAGAACACGATGGATGGCCTTGACGGGAGGCTACCATCTGTCTCCCAACAGCTGTTCCAGTGGGTCTCCTCCCCCAACCTTCTCTGATACTTTGGGGTCCATGTGACCTGGCGATTTAGCCCATGGTGTGCAAAAAAGTGCCGCTCAGAGGTAAAACAGTCCAGCCCATTAAAGAACACGCTGGATGGCCTTGACGGGAGGCTACCATCTGTCTCCCAACAGCTGTTCCAGTGGGTCTCCTCCTCCAACCTTCTAAGCTTTTGTGGTCCTTGTACCTGGTCACTTAGTCCATTGTGTGGAAGAAAGTGCCGCTCAGAGGTAAAACAATCCAACCAACCCAAAGCATCTACTATAGCAATTCTTCACGGACTTATAATTCAGTTGACATCACATCCAATCTACATTTAAAGATTGGTCCATTAAACTAAACAATGTAAACCTTTTACGAAGCTCTAAAAATTTAATCACATTCCTAACTAAATACCAACTTATCCTTTCTGCAACACAAAAACTCCAACAACCGAAAATATTCCAATATACGAGATAATTCCGAACTTAACACGACAAAACATTCTTTCAAACATCAAAAATTGTTTCATATTCAATCCCTGAACTGAACATAACAAGATCAGAATCTCTCTTATCTCCGATAACCGTACGTAATTCGGTCTACGAAACTCACGACATGGTTGAAATATTCAATCCTTCGAACAACACGCGACAGAAGACGCCTTACGCCACCTGCACATCGTTATAAATTACTCCCTCACGCGAGAATGGCAACACCATGACAACAGCCATCAGTAGAAAGGCCTCGCGAGTTCTAGTTGGCCCGGGTCGGCGAAGTGTAAACGTCGCTAAATCTCGAGCAGAACGTGATATCGAATGACGTCAGTTTACGTGGTAGCGTACACAGTCGCAAACGCAGAACACATTGTTTACCTGGGTGTACTTGGCAGTGGTACTATTGCTTGTTCTTGTGATATGGGGGGGGATTTATTGCCGGCCCACCCCCAAAAACTCTTGTCTGTGCCCACCCCAGTATGGGGCGGACACGAGCCTCTGGAATGCGATGGGGAGCAGCGAGGGATGCGGTTGCTTAGGAACGGCTAGAGTCCTTCTTTTTGGCGGCAGCTACTAAAACAAAAAGCATTTCTTTGTTCGCATTTTTCGCTTAATGCTGAAGATTTTATTTGTCGTTTCGGGTTTTGTTTGGTGCTCTGGTGATTAATATGCAGAGCAATGAGCGTTGAGATTTAATTATAATACACTGTTTCAATTGCAAAGGTAAGCACTCGTAAAAGTATCACATTATATTGCAGAGAAGTATATCGGACACTTTCATGTTAGAGTTGGGTTGGGTTGTTTTGCCTCTGAGAGGCACTTTTTTTGCACACCATGGGCTAAATGACCAGGTCACAAGGACCCCGAATGCTCAGAGAAGGTTGGGGGAGGGGACCCACTGGAACAGCTGTTGGGAGACAGATGGTAGCCTCCCGTCAAGGCCATCCACGTGTTCTTTAACGTGCACAGGGTATGGCTCTCCTGCCCACGGGGCCACGGCTTAACGTCCCATCAAATGGACGATGTTCTTTCGAAGCGCACCGGTGTCCCCTACTGACCGTGGGCAGGGCGGGGAATTTTGCGGAGATAAATCTCAACGCTGACCCAGCTGGGACTCGAACCTGGGAACTACAGATTACGAGCCTGGCGCGCTACCGACTGAGCCACCCCCGCCCCCTTCATGTTAGAGGAGTCGAAAGTGATATTTAAAGTTCGTTTTTTAAAACTTTGTAAATAAGCTTTTTTATTGAAATATGCAAATCGCGATAATCAGGCATGTACAGTCACTCAAAAAAAATATCCGAACACTGTGGTTGATTACAAAATTTATAAAACATATCTGGCAACTATTTTTTAGAAATTAATGATCTGGCAACATTCGTGCACAAAGGTTGCCAGAACACTAATTTCTAAACAAATCGTTGCCAGATATTTTTTATGAATTTTGTAATCAACCACAGTGTTCGGATATTTTTTAATATATATAATGCGTATGAATATATAATGCAATGAATATGGAGCGAGTGCAGTTACCGTTCACAGCAAACTGGAGCGGTTGCGGTTAATGTTCACAGCACATTGGATCGTGTGAGCTCACAAAGACCTGGATCGTGTGGGCTCACTCACAGAAATATTGAGCGTGTGCAGTTACCGTTCACAGCAAATTGGAGCTGTTGCAGTTAATGTTCACAGCACATTGGATCGTGTGAGCTCACAAAGACCTGGATCGTGTGGGCTCACTCACGGAAATATTGAGCGTGTGCAGTTACCGTTCACAGCAAACTGGAGCGGTTGCGGTTAATGTTCACAGCACATTGGATCGTGTGAGCTCACAAAAACCTGGATCGTGTGGGCCCACTCACAGAAATATTGAGCGTGTGCAGTTAGCGTTCACAGCAAACTGGAGCGGTTGCGGTTAATGTTTTTTTTTTGTTTGTTTTTTTTAGAATATAATTTTTATTCATAAGAGCAAAGAATACAAATACATTTACAATTTGACCCGCAAAGCTAAATAGCTTATCTGCAGGAAAATGAATAAATTATATTAAACATAGATCATTCAGCAACAAAAATGGTGTACAGCAAATAAATCCACAAAACACAACACATAAAAAACAGCTAACTAGAAAATACCAAATAATTTTTTAATTCCATTTTAAGTCTTCTAAAAGAATCTATATTTAGTAATTCTTTTGGAATAACATTAAATATAAGTGGTACTTGATATTCGGAGGTAGGTTTCCCGTAATTATTTCGAAAATTTGGCAATTTGTAATAACCTTGGTTTTGAAGTCTTGTATTTTTATTATGTTGAATTTTTAGTTTGTAAGTTTCGTCAAAAAATTTTTTAATTATTACATTATATTTATATAAATTGCTGTAGGATAAAAGATTTAAAAATTTTAATCTATCGGTAGAAGTTTTATAAATTTTTTGCAAATGAGATGGAATAATATTTTTAGCTATTATAGACTGCAGTTTTTCTATTTTATTTATGTTAGTTAAGTTAGTTGTTCCATGCACAATTATTCCATAATTTAAAATAGATTCGCATATTGCTTTATAAAATAGTACACATGTTTCCATATTTAATACGTATTTCAATTTTTGAATTTTTATCGCCGATATTCTCAAGCTTTCACGTATGTGGGATATATGGGCATTCCACCTAAAATATTCATCAAAAATGATTCCTAAGTAATTTATTTTATTTATTTGCTCAACAAGTGGGCAACTGCATAATGATTCATAATTTGAAGCATCTGTTTTTCTGCAAGTTGTTTTATGAGTTTTGATAAAGAGGTTTTTGATGAGTATAAAATCCTGGTGAATGAATAATCATCAGTTTTGTTTTTTTCTCATTTAAATAGATTTTATTATGATTTAACCATCTAATAACATTATTGTAATCTGTTTGAACCTCTGAAATGCTATCATTTAAATATTTCTGACTGTTTATTAAAACAATGTCGTCAGCATATAGATAAATAGCACTATTTAATTTTGTATTGAACAAATCATTATAAAGGACCTAAAATTGAGCCTTGGGGAATTCCACATCGTGTAATTACTTTTCTGCTGTAGCAGTTTTTTATTTTAGTAATTGTGTATCTGTCTGATAAATAATTTCTAAACCAATCTAACAATATACCGCGAATACCGTAATTTTCCAATTTATTTAGTAAAATGCTATGATCTATTGTATCGAAGGCTTTCTTTAAATCTAAGAACATAGTTACAATTTTTTCCCTATTATTCAATGATTTATTAATATTATTTGCAATTTTGGAAATTAGTTGAATTGTGTTTTTTCCTTTTTGAAAGCCAAACTGATTTTCATTAATTATGTTGTGTTTAAGTAAAAAGTTAAAAACAGTATTATAAATATATTTTTCCATTATTTTCGAAAAAATAGGCAGAATTGTTATTGAGCGTGTCACAGCAAACTGGAGCGGTTGCGGTTAATGTTCACAGCACATTGGATCGTGTGAGCTCACAAAAACCTGGATCGTGTGGGCCCACTCACGGAAATATTGAGCGTGTGCAGTTACCGTTTGCAGCAAACTGGAGCGTGTGCAGTAACTGCACACGCTCCAGTTTGCTGTGAACGGTAACTGGAGCGTGTACAGTTGCTGTACACGCTCCAGATATTTTTCCTGAATTCTGTAATCACATGACACGAAGGTTGCCAGATCACGAATTTCTAAAAAAAATCATTGCCAGATATTTTTATGAATTTTGTAATCAACCAGTGTTCGGATACTTTCTTGAGCGACTGTACCAGAATTTGGTTTCGGGGGGGGGGGGGATAAATCTCCAGCCTAGAGGGGGGCATTTAGGGGAATATGAAGGATTTTGTAGTTAAAAGTGCCATTACTGGACTGAAAAAAACCCTTTATGTGCCCCTACAAATGACATCATATGGGGGACTAAAGATATCAGGTTCCCCGAAAAGATATTGGCTGGCTGTTAGAATGGTTGGGTTGGGTTGTTTTACTTCTGAGCGGCACTTTTTTGCACACCATGGGCTAAATGGCCAGGTCACATGGACCCCGAAGGCTCAGAGAAGGTTGGGGGAGGGGACCCACTGGAACAGCTGTTGGGAGACAGATGGTAGCCTCCCGTCAAGGCCATTCAGCGTGTTCTTTAACGTGCACAGGGTATGGCTCTCCCGCACACGGGGCCACGGCTTAACGTCCCATCCGACGGACGGCGACCTTTCCAAGCCCATCGGTGTCCCCTACTGACCGTGGGCAGGGCGGTGGAATTTTGCGGAGATAAATCTCAACGCTGACCCAGCTGGGACTCGAACCTGGGAACTACAGATTACGAGCCTGGCGCGCTACCGACTGAGCCACCCCTGCCCCTGCTGTTAGAACGGAGAAATAAAACAATTGCGAGCCTCTTTTGAGGGGGAGATAGCCCTGTGGCCCCCTCATTATGACCGCCGTTGCAGGGGATTTATTTTTGGGGGGCAGCGATTCGGTTTCTTTCATCTGTGAGCGGCACTTTTTCTTGCACACAATGGACTAAGTGACCAGGTCACAAGGACCACAAATGCTTAGAAGGTTGGAAAGGAGACCCACTGGAACAGCTGTTGGGAGACAGACAGTTGGGAGACCCGTCAAGGCCAATCAACCTGTTTTTTAACATTGGGTTGTTTTACCTCGGAGTGGTGCTTTTTTTGCACACAATAGGCTAAATGGCCAGTCACAAGGACCCCGATGGCTCAGAGAAGATTGGGGGAGGGGACCCACTGGAACAGCTGTTAGGAAAGAGATGATAGCCTTCCGCCAAAGCCATCCAACCTGTTGTTTAACATTGGGTTGTTTTACCTCTGAGAGGCACTTTTTTTTTACATATAATAGGCTAAAACGCCCAAGGACCCCAAAGGCACAAAGAAGATTGGTGGGGGGGGGGGGGTGGACCAACTTGAACAGCTGTTGGGAGACAGACTCCCGTCAAGGCCATCCGGCGTGTTCTTTAGTGGGTTGGACTGTTTTACCTTCTGAGAGATGTTTTTCTGCACACAATGGGCTAAATGGCCAGGTCACAAGGACCACTAAGGCTCAGAGAAGGTTGGGGAAGGGGACCCACTAGAACAGCTGTTGGGAGACAGATGGTAGTCTCCCGTAAAGGCCATCCTGCGTGTTCTTTAACATTGGGTTGTTTTACCTCTGAGAGGTACTTTTTTGCACAAAATGGGCTAGATGGCCAAGTCACAAGGACCCCGAAGGGTCAGAGAAGGTTAGGGGAGGGAACCCACTGGACAACTGATACGAGACAGATGGTAACATTCAGTCAAGGTCATCCAGCGTGTCCTTTAAAGTGCACAGGGTATGGCTCTTCCAAACACGGCGCCATGGCTTAACGTTCCATCCGACGGACGGCGGCCTTTCCAAGCTCATCTGTGCCCCGTACTGATCGTGGGCAGGGCGGGAAATTTTGCGGAGATAAATCTCAACGCTGACCCAGCTGGGACTCGAACCTGGGAACTGCAGATTAGGAGCGTGGCTGGCTACCGACTGAGCCCTCGACATCGAGCATCTTTGGGATGTGGTGGTAAAGTGCTGTTCGCAGCGAGATTGTGCAACACCTTCTACAACAAAAGGCCGCCGTACAAAAATATGACGTCATCTTTGGTAGTTCAATTCTGTAAAATTTCTTAGAAATTTATTTTTAATTTTATTATTGATGTACTGCTATTTTAAATAATGTTTATTTACAATTATATCTTATTCAGAATAACAATTCTTAAAATTTGTTATAAATTATTATAATGAGATTACCAGACTAGTAGGGCAGACATCATAAATTGGTCCACCGGCCGTAACACGCTACTA
The DNA here is from genome assembly GCA_038380435.1 of Ryuthela nishihirai. Classification (NCBI taxonomy): domain Eukaryota; kingdom Metazoa; phylum Arthropoda; class Arachnida; order Araneae; family Heptathelidae; genus Ryuthela; species Ryuthela nishihirai. The sequence continues at coordinate 1,601,632 of JAWZYU010000055.1, forward strand.
GGTAGGTGCACCTGATATTCAGGTTGGGTTGTTTTACCTCTGAGTGGCACTTTTTTGCACACCATGGGCTAAATGACCAGGTCACATGGACCCCGAAGGTTCAGAGAAGGTTGCGGGAGGGGACCCACTGGAACAGCTGTTGGGAGACAGATGGTAGCCTCCCATCAAGGCCATCCAGCGTGTTCTTTAACATTGGATTGTTTTACCTCTGAGCAGCACTTTTTGCACACCATGGGCTAAATGGCCACGTCACATGGACCCCGAAGGCTCAGACAAGGTTGGGGGAGGGGACCCACTGGAACAGCTGTTGGGAGACAGATGGTAGCCTCCCGTCAAGGCCATCCAGCGTGTTCTTTAACGTGCACAGGGTATGGCTCTCCCATACACGTGGCCACGGCTTAACGTCCTATCCGACGGACGGCGGCCTTTCCAAGCCCATCGGTGTCCCCTACAGACCGTGAGCAGGGCGGGGAATTTTGCGGAGATAAATCTCAACGCTGACCCAGCTGGGACTCGAACCTGGGAACTACAGATTACGAGCCTGGCGCGCTACCTGCTGAGCAACTCTCGCCCCTAATATTCAGGTATCTCAGTGTATATTTCATAACTTCCCATAAAAGAGAAGCCTTCCAAGAACAGGAGAAATCAAAATTATATTTCTATTAAAAGTTAATAAAGATTATTATAATCAATGCTTCAATTTTTCCACTGGTAGTTTTTGCTGATATGAATAACAAAGTAGTCGAAAAAATAAATTAGAAAAAAATGTTTGTTATAATACACACATGAAGTTATATTTATTTAATAAAAGGTTAAAGAAATTTAATTCATATTACTTGCAAGAGAGATTTGGATTCTTGTGAAACAATAATAGATAAATGGCTTTAAGATTAAGATAGTCAACGGAATTATTCAAAACAGTATAAACCAAGATATAGATTAACTAGCAATACTAGATTTTCAACCGTCTTAGGATCGTAATTTAATGATTCGATTGCACATAGGCTATGGAGTGTCTAGCACTGGATAGCGGTCGGAGATCTATTCGACAGCTAATAGGATGAGGCCTTGGAGTAAAAATTCTGACTACAAATTCTGAGACATCACATCTGAAAGAATTTTGAAAATATACAAATTCCATGACATCACAGCTGAGAGAATTCTGAATAAAACAACAAATTTTGAGACATTTCGTCTGAGAGAATTCTGAATATGTATATAAGTACAAATTCTGAGACATCACATCTGAAAGAATTTTGAAAATATACAAATTCCATGACATTACATCTGAGAGAATTCTGAATATAACAACAAATTTTGAGACATTTCGTCTGAGAGAATTCTCAATATGTATATAAGTACAAATTCTGAGACATCACATCATCATCATCATCCTCCTCCTCAAGAAGCCATGGGCTACGGAGATCCAACCAGACCGTGCAATGTAGTTCTTCAAGCAAATCTATCCTGAGCTACATCTACTGCATCTGGCCACTGCACAATTCTAACAAGGTCCTGTTTGACATTGTCTGCCCACCGCATCCTAGGTCTCCCCTTCTTTCTGAGGCCTTTAGGCACACTGTTCATAACCCTATTCGCCAATCTATAATTATCCATAAGGGCAACATGGCCAAACCAACGGAGTCTCTCTCTGCACAATATGCTGCTTAAAGGAGGTTGCAGACTCCTTTGCCTAACCTCATCATTAGTTACAAAGTTGAACCACCTAATACCCAAGATACTACGTAAGCATCTAGTTTCCTGTTATCTTGTTTACACAGCGTCCAAGTTTCTGTACCATAACTAACCCTAGAAAGAACCAAACTATTATACAGTCTAATTTCATTCTTTTGGTGTATACGCCTATTTCTCCACACTCTCCATAGATTCTTAAAAGTCCCGGCAGCAATCCCTATTCGTCTGTTAATCTCATGTCGCACATCACCATTATCTGTTACATAGCTCCCAAGATAATTAAACTGTGACACCTGCTCAAGACTGCAACCATTCAGATTAACTGAATCACAGCCTGCCTGACCAATTTTCATCACTTTAGTTTTCTCTCTGTTTATAACCAAACCTACTCTACTACCAGGTGCATCAACAGCTCGAATGAAAGAGTTCATCTCATCAGCATCATTTGCCAAAAGGGCTAAATCATCAGCATAATCTAAATCAGAAATTTTCGTATCTCCAGTCCATTTAAGACCAAAATCGCTCCCTTGAAGTGAATTTCGCATAACATAATCAATAACCAAGCTAAAGAGAAAAGGAGACAAAATGCACCCTTGTCAAACACCAGAAGTAATGCTAAACCAATTGCTACAAGCCATACCAACTCTCACACACGACTCAGTGTTATTATAGAGAGCTTTCATTATGTTAACTAACTTGTCAGGTATACCATATGATCTCACAATCAACCACAAATTATGACGATCAACAGAGTCGAAAGCCTTTTTGAAATCAACAAAGCTAGCAAACAAAGGTTTCTGAAATTCTAAATATTTCTCAAGAATCTGCCTAAGTGAAAATATCTGATCCACACATCCCCTACCACTTCTGAATCCACATTGCTCATCACGCAATTGACTGTCAACCAGATTCTTAATTCTATAAAGCACAATCATGGAAAGAACTTTACGTGGAACAGAGAGTAGGCTGATATCCCTATAGTTATCACAAGAACTGAGATCACCTTTTTTGAAAATAGGGATAACAATAGCTCTGGTAAAATACTTAGGAACCATGCCTTTATCATAAAAGATATTCAGAATTTCAGTCATCCAAGTGGTAACCGAAACATTCCCAGCTGTAAGCATTTCGGTAGTAATTTCATCTACCCCTGAGGATTTATGAAGTTTAAGTTTAGAAACAGCCAAAATAACTTTAGATTGTGTTATAGGTCCAACATTAAAGCCACCAATGCATCTATCATCATTGCAAACAATGGGAATAGAACTAACTGCATTGTTTAGAATATCACTGAAATGCTCAGCCCACCTAGCCATGACAGAATCCTCCCGTTCTATAACCTTACCTTGTTTATCCTTCAATCCCTGTATACCTGTCCGTTTTATACCACATAAAACATTAACTATCTGGTACAGCTCTCTGCTGTTGTGCTGTCTAACTGCTTCCTCGGCTTTGTCAGCCAAACCATCAAGCCAGAGATTCTTATCAGCAGCTAACTGATCTTTTACACGTTTATTAAGTTCTCTGTAATGCTTTCTATTAAGACTAGTAGGGTATTAAGGACATTCCTGCAGTTCTTTCTCTCCGAAATAAGCTCAAGTGCCTTATCACTCAGATAATTCTGTCTCTTCTGCTCCTTTTTTCCTAAAAGAGTACTGTTAGTTTCCAAAAAAGCCTGTTTAAAATGGCATTCTTCGTCAACTTCAGTAGTAAGCATACTATGACTGCCATAATGACTAACTAACGTATCACGGTAAGTTTTAGCTATAACTGGGTCCTTCAGAGCTTTAGTATTAAAAGTAAATTTTTTAACCCTAGCACAACACTTTTTAAGTTTAAGTTGCAAGACACTTTTAACAAGGTAATGGTCAGATCCAATTTCAGCTTCCCTATATGACCTGGTATTCCTAACAGAACTAGCCCATTTGCTGTTAATTAATATATAATCAATCATATTCTTATGCAGCCCATCAGGTGAAACCCATGTGTACTTATGTACGTCGCGGTGTTTGTAATAAGTGTTAGTTATTCTGAATCCATTGAGTTTACTTATCTGTAGGAGACGTTGCCCATTGCAGCTACCAATAGCAAAAGGGCCTATTACTCCTCTCCAAAGGTCAGAGTCAGTACCAACTTTGGCATTGAAGTCACCAAGAACAAGGGTAGTATCTCCTTTCTTGACAGAATTCAAAATATCCTGAAGTTGTTCATAAAACCTATCCTTCTCATCCTCATCGGCATCCTCAGTGGGGGGCACAACAGCACATAACATTCAAGTGTTTAACGCTTGTCTGAAATTTTGCTGTAAGAAACCTTTCATTAATGCACTCATATCCTAGAAGAGCATCACTAGCGTGTCTGCTGAGAAGCAAACCCACGCCTTGGTGATGCTTATTGTCGTCCCTCCCTGAAAAGAGAAATTTAAGATTATTTTTAAAAATCTGACCTTTATCTGTCCATCTGGTCTCTTGCAAGCCGAGAATATCTAAATTATAATGGTAGAATTCTTGTGTGAAGACATCAAGAGAAAAAGCTCTGTGCAGAGTCCTCACATTCCAACTACCTATGGAGAGAAAATGGTTAGTGGGATGTTTGAAGAAACTATGTTTATTGAGAGAGGAAATGCCGACAATATCAAACAGCCCCCTAATCGCAGACATGGGGCAAAGACCCGTTCCTCCACTACTAAAGGCTGAAGCCATCTACACTGGAAGACTTCCTCCAATGTAGAATTTGACGATGCCAATAGAAGCAAAGAGTTCAGGTGCCTGCGATGACTTCTGCTCAGGATTATCCACCAGCTGATAAACATATCCTGTGAATCTATTCACTTTGGGCTGTCAACCCACAAACAAACAGAAAACACAGCGGAAGATTTTCCCTCCACAGAAGCCCACCAGTGCAGCAAAATCAGGATCCATAATCAAGCTCAGAGCCATATATCTGTCCAGTCCAGTGGGTTTATATGGTCAGTACCATGACCCTGTGTGGTTGACCACTCCTCAGCAGGGAAGAAAAAAAAAGAAAAGTAGCCATAGTTGTCCAGATCGGTAGGCCACACTAATCTGGCAGCCCTCCCCTTCCGTTCACTTCCACAAGAGAGTATCTCTTTTGAAAGGTACTAACGGTCTGCACCACGAGAAGGCGGGGTCGGTCATTAGGTGCTAGACCTGGCTGGTTCTATGAATCATCACAGGGGATTGGTGCATAACTCTCCTTCCAGTGACTACCTAGCTACCATTTACAGAATTTTGAAAATATACAAATTCCATGACATTACGTCTGAGAGAATTCTGAATATAACAACAAATTTTGAGATATTTCGTCTGAGAGAATTCTGAATATGTATATAAGTAGAAATTCTGAGACATCACATATGAAAGAATTTTGAAAATATACAAATTCCATGACATTACGTCTGAGAGAATTCTGAATATAACAACAAATTTTGAGACATTTCTTCTGAGAGAATTCTGAATATGTATATAAGTACAAATTCTGAGACATCACATATGAAAGAATTCTGAATATAACAACAAATTTTGAGACATTTCTTCTGAGAGAATTCTGAATATGTATATAAGTACAAATTCTGAGACATCACATATGAAAGAATTTTGAAAATATACAAATTCCATGACATTACATCTTAGAGAATTCTAAATATAACAACAAATTTTGAGACATTTCGTCTGAGAGAATTCTGAATATGTATATAAGTACAAATTCTGAGACATCACATATGAAAGAATTCTGAATATAACAACAAATTTTGAGACATTTCTTCTGAGAGAATTCTGAATATGTATATAAGTACAAATTCTGAGACATCACATATGAAAGAATTTTGAAAATATACAAATTCCATGACATTACATCTGAGAGAATTCTGAATATAACAACAAATTTTGAGACATTTCGTCTGAGAGAATTCTGAATATGTATATAAGTACAAATTCTGAGACATCACATATGAAAGAATTTTGAAAATATACAAATTCCATGACATTACATCTGAGAGAATTCTGAATATAGCAACAAAATTTGAGACATTTCGTCTGAGAGAATTCTGAATATGTATATAAGTAGAAATTCTGAGACATCACATATGAAAGAATTTTGAAAATATACAAATTCCATGACATCTGAGAGACCATTACATCTGAGAGAATTCTGAATATAACAACAAATTTTGAGACATTTCGTCTGAGCGAATTCTGAATATGTATATAAGTAGAAATTCTCAGACATCACATATGAAAGGATTCTGAATAGTACAAATTCTGAGATATCTGAAAGAATTTTGAATATATTCAAATTCTCAGAATTTGTATATATACAGCCCTATATCTATAAAAGTAAGAATCAGCATACAAGAATTCGAAATAATGAGTTTGGAGTCGGGGCGGGGGTGGCTCAGTCGGTAGCGCGCCAGGCTCGTAATCTGTAGTTCCCAGGTTCGAGTCCCAGCTGGGCCAGCGTTGAAATTTATCCCCGCAAAATTCCCCCACCTTGCCCAAGGTCAGTAGGGGACACCGATGGGCTTGGAAAGGCCGCCGTCCGTCGGATGGGACGTTAAGCCGTGACCCCTTGTGCGGGAGAGCCATACCCTGTGCACGTTAAAGAACACGCTGGATGGCCTTGACGGGAGGCTACCATCTGTCTCCCAACAGCTGTTCCAGTGGGTCCCCTCCCTCAACCTTCTCTGAGCCTTCGGGGTCCTTGTGACCTGGCCATTTAGCCCATGGTGTGCAAAAAATCCCGCTCAGAGGTAAAACAACCCAACCCAGAGTTTGGAGTCTGATAATATATATATCGTTAATTTTTACACAATGTACATTTAAACCCCAACTTTACATTTTTAAAAACGACTACAATTATTTATTACGATTATTGAAGAAAGGAAATGAAAAATTTGAACATTAAATTAAAAAAAAACTATGCAATTCTTTAATTTTCCAGTTCACAAAAAGAAACTCCGCCCAAATTCATTTCCCCAATAAGTGCCAGGAACGATTTCCCTCCAAATATAATGAAGACACAAAAGTCTGGCGCGTCATCTTCACTTACGCGCCAACTTATCGATCGCCTGCAGTCTTAGCCCGTCACGTGCCCTACTAATGAAACTCTAATTGGTGCTATGTGATCTGACGTCTCGGAACGATCTGCACGTGGCGACTCATCTCGCCACATAGCTGCCTCGTGCCTCAACCGTTACGTCATGGACTCCCAGGCCAATCACAGCGCCGATTCCCCCTACAGATTAAGAGATGCCACCGAACAAAGGCAAAAAGAAAGAAATCGGAAAAGTCGGATATAGAGAAATAAATTGGCATTAATAGAAACGGAGATTTTAACTACGTTATATAAAATATACTAAAGGAAAATATTTTGCCAAAAAAAAAGGTTTTAAAGAGGAAAAACAAATCAGTTTCAAGCCGATTGAAGAAGCATTCACTTTTAGTTAATATTTAAATATATTTTTAGAGAAATGCATTTTAAAAATTTAATTATATTTATATTTCTAGAAATGGGCTGTTGCCAGATAAAAAATTATAAACCTTACATACTTAATTATTAAAACTGTAAAAAAAAGTAAAAGTTGGAGTAGCAACCACTTTAATCTTCCCGTAAAATTCGTATATTACTTAGCATTTCTACTTTTTATTTTTACAAGTAAAATTACTTTTGAACAATTATGTGAATGCAGATGAAACATTTATATTATTCTGATGATGGGTTGGGTTGTTTTACCTCTGAGCGGCACTATTTTGCACACCATGGGCTAAATGGCAAGGTCACATGGACCCCGAAGGCTCAGAGAAGGTTGGGGGAGGGGACCCACTGGAACAGCTGTTGGGAGACAGATGGTAGCCTCCCGTCAAGGCCATCCAGTGTGTTCTTTAACGTGCACAGGGTATGGCTCTCTCCCGTACACGGGGCCACGGCTTAACGTCCCATCCGACGGACGGCAGCCTTTCCAAGCCCATCGGTGTCCCCTACTGACCGTGGGCAAGGCGGGGGAATTTTGCGGAGATAAATCTCAACGCTGGCCCAGCTGGAACTCGAACCTGGGAACTACAGATTACGAGCCTGGCGCGCTACCGACGAATGAGCCACCCCCGCCCCAAAAGTTGGAGTAGCAACCACTTTAATCTTCCAGTAAAATTCGTATATTACTTAGCATTTCTACTTTTTATTTTTAGAAAATTACTTTTGAACAATTATGTGAATGTAGATGAAATATTTATATTATTCTGATGATGCAAAAAAGAAATATGTCAGGAATTAAATAAAAGCTGTCCAATTAGAGGTATCCAGAGTGCGTTAATCATGCACGTGGAAAGAATATCCAGCCACCCATACAACCGCAAATTGGGCAGGAGGTGGCTCAGTCGGCAGCGCGCCGGGCTCGTAATCTGCAGTTCCCGGGTTCGAGTCCCAGCTGGGTCAGCGTTGAGACTAATCTCCGCAAAACTCCCCGCCCTGAACATAGTCAGTACGGGACACCGATAGGCTTGGAAAGGCCGCCGTCCGTCGGATGGGACGTTAAGCCGTGGCCCCGTGTGCGGGAGAGCCATACCCTGTGCACGTTAAAGAACACGCTGGATGGCCTTGACGGGAGGATACCATCTGTCTCCCAACAGCTGTTCCAGTGGGTCCCCTCCCCAAACCTTCTCTGACCCTTCGGGGTCCATTTGACCTGGCCATTTAGCCCATGGTGTGCAAAAAAGTGCCGCTCAGAGGTAAAACAACCCAACCCACTATCCAAGATAAATTGATGAGTATGCATTATTTCTAATAAACTTCACTGTTAATCAAATGCCTTAGAGTAGCAAGGCAAGGTCACCTTGATTCATCAGACCTGAACATCCTTGAACAAAAGAAGAGAAGGGGGGAAATTATTATGCATAAACATAAAATTGACTTAATTTGTTTAAAATTTAAGACCATTTATTTTAAGCCAGTTAAAATAGAATAATTTATTCATTAGAATTTTATTAAAATATTTCAGAATACTAAAAAATTAATTATTAAACTTATTTATATATATTATTATAACAGTTAGCCGTCCCGTGGCCGAGTGGTTAGCACGCTTTGGCTACTGATCTAAGGAACCTGGGTTCGAGCCCCGGATTAGGCATGGATGTGTGTGTCGTTTTTCTGCTGAGGTCCTGCCATCCTCTCAGATCTCCTACTATGGCATATAAACTGACAGGCTCCTGTCAGACCTCTGTGGCAAGTAACTGCTTGAGGGGATATTTTTTTTTAATATAACAGTTATTTATTTTTAATATATTATTATAACATATATTATTTTTATATATTATTTTATATATATTATTATTACATTTTTTATATATTATTATAACAGTTATTTATTTTTAAAACTACCAGTTTAATTTTTAGAAAAGTAGATCTAATAGAAACTATATTTTTGAAGAATTAGGTCTTTTTGTTACTGCAGTTTGCATCGAGGTGGCTTTGGGCAAGGGTATCAAGATTGCGAAAACTAGATACCAGAAGATGAAGAGCATCTACGACACAAAGAGTTGGGCTACTTAAATGATATAATACAAAACAAAATACTGGTAGTTATTAATAAATTAAAATGAAAGAATATATATATATATAGGGGCGGGGATGGCTCAGTCGGTAGCGCGCCAGTCTCGTAATCTGTAGTTCCCAGGTTCGAGTCCCAGCTGGGTCAGCGTTGAGATTTATCTCCGCAAAATTACCCCCCTGCCCACGGTCAGTAGGGGACACCGATGGGCTTGGAAAGGCCGCCGTCCGTCGGATGGGACGTTAAGCCGTAGCCCCGTGTGCGGGAGAGCCATACCCTGTGCACGTTAAAGAACACGCTGAATGGCCTTGACGGGAGGCTACCATTTGTCTCCCAACAGCTGTTCCAGTGGGTCCCCTCCCCCAACCTACTCTGAGCCTTCGGGGTCCATGTGACCTGGCCATTTAGCCCATTGTCTGCAAAAAAGTGCCGCTCAAAGGTAAAACAACCCAATAACCCAAATATATATATAGATGTCGTACATATACTAATATATATATACCGTACAGTATCGGATCTAGGATAAAAGAAATTGAGAATTCTAGGAAAGCTAACGCAGGCAAAACATTATTAAACTTGCGCACATTTCACGCATTTTTCAAGCAATTTTTTAAGGTCCTCTAAAACGGAGAGAAATGTTATATTACAATGGAAATCCAGTCTCCCCCCCCCCCCCCGCTTTTATTTTTTTCTATATCCGGGCCACATATCGCATATGACGTATTGAAAGCCGAAACCTAGCTTGAATTGCAGCCAGGAAAATAGCTCCGAATTTGTAAAGAGTGGGCTAGTCTCGCATAAAGAAGGGGCTTGGTGGCTCAGTCGGTAGCGCGCCAGGCTCGCAATCTATAGTTTCCAGGTTCGAGTCCCAGTCACTCCAATTGAGATTTATTTCCGCAAAACTCCCCGCTGCCCCCCAAGGTCAGTAGGGGACACCGATGGGCTTGGAAAGGCCACCGCCCGTCGGATGGGACATTAAGCCGTGGTCCCGTGTGCGGGAGAGCCATACCCTGTGCACGTTAAAGAACACGCTGGAGGCCTTGACGGGAGGCTACCATCTGTCTCCCAACAGCTGTTCCAGTGGGTCCCCTGCCCCAACCTTCTCTGAGCCTTCGGGGTCCATGTGACCTGCCCATTTAGCACATGGTGTGGAAAAATGTGCCGCTCAGATGTAAAGCAACCCAACCTACTCCTACTAGGTTTCGTATTAAACAAAATCTAAACAAATATATTCTTAAATCTCGTGAAGAAACAAATTGAATAACTGTTTGTCACTAACTCCCACACAAGGCCACATAAACTTCCTTACCAAGCACATACGAAAATTCAACATTAATTCAATTACAATTCAAATTCAACTGTCTGTCCTTTCACAGATTTGATGTATTCTTCACAACAAGTGGAGGACCTTGTGATACAATACGCTCACGATATTATAAACAAATTTTGCACGTTAACACGTGATTTCAATATTAAAATGAATCCCACTTCGGTTGAGTTGTTTTACCTCTGAGCGGCACTTTTTTGTACACCATGGGCTAAATGGCCAGGTCACATGGACCACGAAGTCTGAGAGAAGGTTTGGGGTGGGGACCCACTGGAACAGCTGTTGGGAGACAGATGGTAGCCTCCCGTCAAGGCGATCCAGCGTGTTCTTTAACATTGGATTGTTTTACCTCTGAGCGGCACTTTTTTGCACAAAATGCGCTAAATGGCCAGGTCACATGGACCCCGAAGGCTCAGAGAAGATTTGGGGAGGAGACCCACTGGAACAGCTGTTGGGAGACAGATGGTAGCCTTCCGTCAAGGCCATCCAGCGTGTTTTTTAACATTGGATTGTTTTACCTCTGAGCAGCACTTTTTTGCACACCATGGGCTAAATGGCCAGATCACATGGACCCCGAAGGCTCAGAGAAGGTTTGGGGACCCACTGGAACAGCTGTTGGGAGACAGATGGTAGCCTCCCGTCAAGGCCATCCAGTGTGTTCTTTCACGTGCGCAGAGGATTTTTCCGCACACGGGGCCACGGCTTAACGTACCATCCGAAACACGGCGGCCTTTCCAAGCCCATCGGTGTCCCCTACTGACCGTGGGCAGGGCGGGAATTTTGCAGAGATAAATCTCAACGCTCACCCAGCTGGGACTCGAACCTGGGAACCACAGATTACGAGCCTGGCGCGCTACCGACTGAGCCACACTCGCCCCATAGTATTTTGAAAACAAGTTAAAAATAGATTAAAATTGAAAAAAGCCACACCCACCCCTCCCACTTTTGTTCTATTCGTAACTGATTATCGAGTCGAAATAAATTTGATAACATTTTTTCACTTCTATCATCTCCCTTTATTCTCTCAATGACGTCAAAGCACGTTCGGTGGGGCGGGTGTGGCTCAGTCGGTAGCGCGCCAGGCTCGTAATCTGCAAATCCCTGGTTCGAGTCTCAGCTGGGTCAGCATTGAGATTTATCTCCGCAAAATTCGCCGCCCTGCCCACGGTCAGTATGGGACACCGATGGGCTTAGAAAGGCCGCCGTCCGTCGGATGGGACGTTAAGCCGTGGCCCCGTGTGCAGGAGAGCCATACCCTGTGCACGTTAAAGAACATGCTGAAAGGCCTTGACAAGAGGCTATCATCTGTCTCCCAACCGCTGTTCCAGTGGGTCCCCTCCCCCAACCTTCTTTGAGCCTTCGGGGTCCTTGAGACCTGACCATTTAGCCCATGGTGTGCAAAAAACTGCCGCTCAGAGGTAAAACAACCCAACAACACGTTCTGTGATAATAGTAAAAGAAACACAATCATTACAAAGTCGAAGTTCACATCATGCAAACCTAGCTAAGATTTGCTAACTAGAACAACCAAGTAACATTTTTACAGTATCATTTTACTTCCGGTAATAATTTATTCACAATTATAACAAGATTACTTACCTACTAGCTCCTTTTTTAGAGAAGGATAATTGGAAATATGGCGAAGTTTCCCGAACTGCTATTCCATAATAATGGTATCTGGATTGCCCTCTCGTTCCCAGTCTTCTAGTCGTCAGTTGTGGGAACTGCTGGCGAATAATCTGCAATAAATCCGTAACCGCTAAATAACAGTATTTCCGACGTGATGACTGTAACCGTCAGTGTTAGCAGACTAAAGTTCGTTTAAATAAAGGTTATTATATTAAATATTCACAAATATTTTAATTAACAGCTAGTAGATCACTTGCAAATGAGTGAAAATTAAGACATTTAATTAATAAAGTATTGATATATTTATATCTCATTAATATTACCTTAAAATTAATGTTAATCACTATTACTGTAGCTTTAAATCGCCAATTATTCTTCGCCTTAATCTATATAATGAAAGATGTCTGTCTGTCTTTCTGACTGTGGCAGCCAAAACTCATAGGGAAATCAACGTACAGTCGCTCAAAAAAGTATCCGAACACTATGGTTGATTACAGAATTCAGGAAAAATATCTGGCAACGATCTTTTTTAGAAATTAGTGATCTGGCAACCTTCGTGTCACGTGATTAAAGAATTCAGAAAAAATATCTGGAGCGTGTACAGCATCTGTACACGCTCCAGTTACCGTTCACAGCAAATTGGAGCGTGTGCAGTTACTGCACACGCTCCAATTTGCTGTGAACGGTAACTGCACACGCTCAATATTTCCGTGAGTAAGCCTACACGAACCAGGTCTTTGTGAGCTCACACGATCCAATGTGCTGTGAACGGTAACTGCACACGCTCCAGTTTGCTGTGAACGGTAACTGCACACGCTCCATATTTATTGCATTATATATTCGTGTCACCATTATACCTTCGTGTCACGTGACACGAAGGTTGTCAGATCACTAATTTCTAAAAAAATCGTTGCCAGATAATTTTTCTGAATTCTGTAATCAACCATAGTGTTCGGATATTTTTTTGAGCGACTGTATACGCTCCAAAATCAACGTACACGCTTCCTACGGGAAGCGAGAATCGCTGTCAAATTTACTCTTGCCATTTACTGCTCCCTAACTCTGAAAGTAAAGAGTTAAAACAGCATTTAAATCTGCTGCCGTTTCCAGTTCCCCAAATTTCCAAAGGCATTATTTAGGCATACCATTGTAACTAGGGACTTGATTTTTTAATCAAACATGGAGTGAGGCAGGGGAAACCTGCCTACTACATTTGGGACCTTTCGGTGAAGTACGTCGGGAATTACAGAATGCCAAAATCTGATGAAATAAATATCTCGATCGTTTTGACCTTTGCAACACCGGGAAATTCTTCGTGTACAAACTGTGATAAAATGTCGGGGGGGGGGGGGCGATACTGAGAAAACTAACCTTTAGTGCAGGAAACAACAAAATATGCAGATTAAAAGTGAGACACGAGGTGTCACATTTTGTGTAGAAACGAAGCCATGGGCCAAGTTAAGGATTAAGGAAATGGCTTATTTCTCCATAGAGTGTGGAACTATTTGAGGTGGCGGAATTACATCTGCGAGTTGTTCTTGCTAAACAAATTCTTCTTCGCTGCTTCTGTTGTATTCGTGAACACCAAAAAAATGTGGTTCACTACTTAGAGAGTGTGAAAAAACTTTCACATTCTTCAGGTGTAATGGAGTATAATAACTGTCATATCTATTAAAGAGAAAACTTTAATAAAATTTAAAATAAATATAAAGAAAAATTACTTATGATATCTATAAATGTTAAAAAAAAAAACCAGAAAACATTATTTGTAACTTAAAAAGTCGAATTTTCTGTGAGAAAGTTTTAAATGGCGAAAGAACAGTGTTGCCATAACCGTAGCCGTGAGTGCTAATACTGTATTGATAGACATATTACTTCTAACAATATCTTCATCAAATATTACAAAATAAGGAAATATTTATTCATTTATCAACTAATCTATTGACATCGGAGCTATAAAAAAAACATAAAACATCTGAAGTACGAAAAAATCGTCCACATAATAATATTCATAATATGACTGGTGTAAATCCTAGAAAGAAATCGTTTGTTTCTGATAAATGTTACGCGGTTACGGCTTACAAACTTTTAATACTTAATTATCTCACCTTGCCGAAACTGGCAGCATTGACAGGCTGCATGTAATTCTTGGCGCAAAAGTCGACGTAATGCATGTAGAGAGTGCTTCGCGGAATGCAGACGCCTTCCGCTACTTCGTAATTTTCTTCCAACCTGTAAGATATGATAGAACATTTTGGTATCCCATTGCTTTTTAGTAAACTTAGTTCTAAAATACACATTTAATGGAAAGAGGTGACTGAAGGTATATTAAGTAAACGAAGTATTACTGGTGTACTTTTACACTAATCTTTTTATTAATACTTATTTATAGCTATTCGGATAAACGAAGTATTACTAGTGTACTTTTACACTAATCGTTTTATTAATATTTATTTATAGCTATTCGGATAAACGAAGTATTCTCGTGTACTTTTATACTGATCGTTTTATTAATATTTATTTATAGCTATTCGGAAAAACGAAGTATTATTGGTGTACTTTTACACTAATCTTTTTATTAATATTTATTTATAGTTATTCGGATAAACGAAGTATTACTGGAGTACTTTTATACTGATCTTTTTATTAATATTTATTTATAGCTATTCGGATAAACGAAGTACTACTGGAGTACTTTTATACTGATCTTTTTATTAATATTTATTTATAGCTACTCGGATAAACGAAGTATTACTGGAGTACTTTTATACCTGAACTTTTTATTAATATTTATTTATAGCTACTCGGATAAACGTAATATTACTGGTGTACTTTTATGCTAATCTTTTTATTAATATGTATTTATAGCTATTCGGATAAACGAAGTATTCTTGTGTACTTTTATACTGATCTTTTTATTAATATTTATTTATAGCTATTCGGATAAACGAAGTATTACTGGTGTACTTTTTGACTAATCTTTTATTAATATTTATTTATAGCTATTCGGATAAACGAAGTATTACTGGAGTACTTTCATACTGATCTTTTTATTAATATTTATTTATAGCTACTCGGATAAACGAAGTATTCTTGTGTACTTTTATACTGATCATTTTATTAATATTTATTTATAGCTATTCGGATAAACAAAGTATTATTGGTGTACTTTTACACCAATCTTTTTATTAATATTTATTTATAGATATTCGGATAAACGTAGTATTACTGGAGTACTTTTATACTGATCTTTTTATTAATATTTATTCATAGCTATTCGGATTAACGAAGTACTACTGGAGTACTTTTATACTGATCTTTTTATTAATATTTATTTATAGCTACTCGGATAAACGAAGTATTACTGGAGTACTTTTACACTAATCTTTTTATTAATATTTATTTATAGCTATTCAGATAAACGAAGTATTACTGGTGTACTTTTACACTAATCTTTTTATTAATATTTATTTAAAGCTATTCGGATAAACGTAGTATTACTGGTGTACTTTTATACTAATCTTTTTATTAATATGTAGTTACAGCTATTCGGATAAACGAAGTATTCTTGTGTACTTTTATACTGATCTTTTTAGTAATATTTATTTATAGCTATTCGGATAAACGAAGTATTATTGGTGTATTTTTACACTAATCTTTTTTTTAATATTTATTTATAGATATTCGGATAAACGTAGTATTGCTGGTGTACTTTTACACTAATCTTTTTATTAATATGTATTTATAGCTATTCGGATAAATGAAGTATTCTTGTGTACTTTTATACTGATCTTTTTAGTAATATTTATTTATATCTATTCGGATAAACGAAGTATTTTTGGTGTACTTTTACACTAATCTTTTCATTAATATTTATTTATAGCTATTCGGATAAACGAAGTATTACTGGTATACTTTTACACTAATCTTTTTATTAACATTTATTTAAAGCTATTCGGATAAACGAAGTATTACTGGTGTACCTTTACACTAATCTTTTTATTAATATTTATTTATAGCTATTCGGATAAACGAAGTATTACTGGTGTACCTTTACACTAATCTTTTTATTAATACTTATTTATCGATTTTCGGATAAACGAAGTATTACTGGTGTACTTTTACACTAATCTTTTTATTAATATTTATTTATAGCTATTCGGATAAACGAAGTATTACTTGTGTACTTTTATGCTAATCTTTTTATTAATATTTATTTATAGCTATTCGGATGAACGAAGTATTACTGGTGTACTTTTACACTAATCTTTTATTAATATTTATTTATAGCTATTCGGATAAACGAAGTATTACTGGTGTACCTTTACACTAATCTTTTTATTAATACTTATTTATCGATTTTCGGATAAACGAAGTATTACAGGTGTACTTTTACACTACTCTTTTTATTAATATTTATTTATAGCTATTCGGATAAACGAAGTATTACTTGTGTACTTTTATGCTAATATTTTTATTAATATTTCTTTATTAATATACCCTATTTAGAAGAAAAAAATATTTGGGTTGATTAGCAATTATCATATTGCTAATAAATACAAATAATTTTTCTTCCAAGTAAGATATACTTGGAAGAATATACTAGCATTAGTACAAAAGTACATCACTGATAATAAGAGAAATATATAAGAATTATCTACGTTACAGGACTATATGGTGATGCCATAACCTGGTCTCGGGGCAAGGGTGGCTCAGTCGGTAGCGCGCCAGCCTCGTAATCTGTAATTCCCAGATTCGAGTCCCAGCTGGGTCAGCGTTGAGATTTATCTCCGCAAAATTCCCCGCCCTGTCCACGGTCACTAGGGGACACCGATGGGTTTGGAAAGGCCGCCGTCCGTCGGATGGGACGTTAAGCCGTGGCCCCGTGTGCGGGAGAGCCATACCCTGTACACGTTAAAGAACACGCTGGATGGCCTTGACGGGAGGCTACCATCTGTCTCCCAACAGCTATTACAGTGGGTCCCCTCCCCCAACCTTCTCTGAGCCTTCGGGGTCCGTGTGACCTGGCCATTTAGCCCATGGTGTGCAAAAAAGTGCCGCTCAGAGATAAAACAACCAAACCCATAACCTGGTCGACAAGCCTGTTGTGCAAAGAGATGACGTCATCGCTTCTTTGGACAATTATTTTAATTTTTATTATTATTACTGGTGTACTTTTATGCTAATCTTTGCAGTAATTTTTTTATAAATATAATTCATTTAGAATGAAAATAATTCATATTCATTAGCATTGATAATTAATAAGTCGGATTCTCCTTCTACAAAAGGTATATTTTTAATTTTTATTATTATTATTTATTACTAGTAATAATAAAAAAAATATATAAGTGGTAATACATACTGTATCACGTTGTAGTACGACTGTGTATCACGGAATTCAGAAAAAATTTCTGGCAACTATTTTTTTTTAGAAATTAGTGGTCGGCAACCTTCGTGTCACGTGACACGAATGTTGCCAGATCACTAATTTCTAAATAAACCAGTTGCCAGATATTTTTTCTGAATTCTGTAATCAACCGTAGTGTTCGGATACTTTTTTAATATATATATAATGCGTATGAATATATAATGCACTGAATATGGAGCGTGTGCAGTTACCGTTCACAGCAAACTGGAGCGGTTGCGGTTAATGTTCACAGCACATTGGATCGTGTGAGCTCACAAAGACCTGGATCGTGTGGGCTCACTCACGGAAATATTGAGCGTGTGCAGTTACCGTTCACAGCAAACTGGAGCGGTTGCGGTTAATGTTCACAGCACATTGGATCGTGTGAGCTCACAAAGACCTGGATCGTGTGGGCTCATTCACGGAAATATTGAGCGTGTGCAGTAACGGTAACTGGAGCGTGTACAGTTGCTGTACACGCTCCAGATATTTTTCCTGAATTCTGTAATCACGTGACACGAAGGTTGCCAGATCACTAATTCTAAAAAAATCGTAGCCAGATATTTTTTCTGAATTCTGTAATTAACCATAGTGTTCGGATATTTTTTTGAACGATTGTACATTCACTTTTCAACAGCAACAACAACAAGCCTGCTAATTATTTTACAAAACATATTCCTAAACAATTTATCGCTCAAAATATCCGTCACATTATCAGAAATTAAATCTAGTGAAAGTAGTCGCCAATTTTAAGTCTTGAATCATACATTGAAACAACTGAAGGATAATAACACGCATGATATGATTCTGTTATTAGTCCGATCATTAAAGAAAACGGTTACATTAATTATCACGCCGTAACGATGCTCTGACAAGATTTCTCAGCCAACAAGCTTTCTTTCAAACAAGTTAATTAATTATGGAAAATCCAGCTTATTTGATGAAACCTAGTGTTCTTCAAAGTTCGTAATTAATGCCATTAAAATACAAAAGGAACTGATGATATCTAACTCTGAGAATCACCAGCTTCTGCGTTTTCACTTATTTGAGTATTAAATTTAATCAGATTTTATTGTTAATTGAGACACACGAAATAGAGGATTAAAATTCTTAACAGTTTACTAATAAAGATCAGAAAGCTTGAAGTACTCATTGGGAAATCTTTTAAATTCAAAACGTAAAGATTTGATCAAGTATGAGATTAATCCCTCGGTAGAAATGAACTGTAAATTGCATTCGTGGAAGTCTTTCCAGTTTAATGAATCTTGGGCGACTTAAATTTGATGTAAGAGTTTTGACTGAGATGAAATTTTTATTTTCAGAAAGATGGTTTATGAAGCAGCAGTTTGAACGCAATTCAAAAGATTTGTTTCACACTTAAAATAAACAAAACTACAGAAACCAGTGTCCAAAAGGATGGCGTTAGGTTTGCTCTGATTCCGGCAGGTGCTCAGTTGGGTTGGGTTGTTTTACCTCTGAGCGGCACTTTTTTGCACACCATGGGCTAAATGGCCAGGTCACATGGACCCCGAAGGCTCAGAGAAGGTTTGGGGAGGGGACTCACTGGAACAGCTCTTGGGAGACAGATGGTAGCCTCCCGTCAAGGCCATCCAGCGTGTTCTTTAACGTGCACATGGTATGATTTTCCCGCACACGGGACCACGGTTTAACGTCCCATCCGAAGGACGGCGTCCTTTCCAAGCCCATCGGTGTCCCCTACTGACCGTGGGCAGGGAGGGGAATTTTGCGGAGATAAATCTCAACGTTGACCCAGCTGGGACTCGAACCTGGAAACTACAGATTACGAGCCTGGCGCGCTACTGACTGAGCCATCCCCCCCCCCACGAAGGCTAATAGAAGGTTGGAGGACAGGACCCACTGGAACAGCTGTTGGGAGACAGATGGTACCCTCCCGTCAAGGTTATCCAGCGTATTCATTAACATTGGGTTGTTTTACCTCTGAGCGACACTTTTTTTGCACACCATGGGCTAAATGGCCAGGTCACATGGACCCCGAAGGCTCAGTGAAGGTTGGGGACCCACTGGAACAACTGTTGGGAGACAGATAGTAACCTCCCATCAAGGCCCTCCAGCGTGTTCTTTAACGTGCACAGGGTATGGCTCTCCCACACACGGAGCCACGGCTTAACGTTCCATTCGACGGACGGCGTCGTTTCCAAGGCCATCGGTGTCCCCTACTGACCGTCGCAGGGCGGGGAGTTTTGCGGAGCAAAATACGAGAGTTGGTTGTCCTTTGAGCGGCACTTTTTTTTCACACAATGGGCTAAATGGCCACGTTACAAGGACAATGAAAGCTCAGAGAACGTTGGGGGGAGGGTACCAACTGGAACAGCTGTTGGGAGACAGATGGTAGGCTCCCGTCAAGGCCATCCAGCATGTTCTTTAAGGTGCACAGGGTATAGCTCTTCCACACACGGAGCCACGGCTTAACGTCTCATCCGATGGACGGCGACCTTTCCTAGCCCATCGGTGTCCCCTACTGACCGTGGGCAGAGCGGGAAATTTTGCGGAGATAAATCTCAACGCCGACCCCGCTGGAACTCGAACTTGGGAACTGCAGATTACGAGCCTTGCGCGCTACCGGCTGAGCCACCCCCGCCCCTAGAAGGACAGGGAGTTTTGCTGAGAAATCTCAACGCCTGCCCAGCTGGGACTCGAACCTAGGAACTGAGATTACGAGCCTGGCGCGCTACTGACTGAGCCACCCCCGCCCCTAGAAGGACAGGGAGTTTTGCTGAGAAATCTCAACGCCGACCCAGCTGGGACTCGAACCTGGGAACTGCAGATTACGAGTCTGACGCGCGGCGACTGAGCCACCCCCGCCCCTAGAAGGACAGGGAGTTTTGCTGAGAAATCTCAACGCCGACCCAGCTGGGACTCGAACCTGGGAACTGCAGATTACGAGTCTGACGCGCGGCGACTGAGCCACCCACGCCCCTAGAAGGACAGGGAGTTTTGTTGAGAAATCTCAACGCCGACCCAGCTGGGACTCGAACCTGGGAACTGCAGATTACGAGTCTGACGCGCGGCGACTGAGCCACCCACGCCCCTAGAAGGACAGGGAGTTTTGTTGAGAAATCTCAACGCCGACCCAGCTGGGACTCGAACCTAGGAACTGAGATTACGAGCCTGGCGCGCTAAACAAATCCGAAGAAGACATCAGCTTTTAAGTTCTTTAAGTGAGCTTACCACATTAGTGTTGCTGGTGTTGAATGCGGTCTCAGGACTCGAACGTGAGATTGCTTCATATCACCTGTTAAAAAAAAGAAAAAAAAAATTAATGGTATTGTAATAAATTAAACGGGATTGAAAACAGCGTGAGTTTAAAAAATAATAGTTTTAAATATTTTGAAGTAAAATTCTAGAGATTAATAATCAATTATTTCTAATTTTTATTTTCGATAAATCACTATATTTAATATCAATATAATATGTGAAATAACAACGGAGTTCTTAAACATTAAAAATGAAGTCAATGAAATGTACAATAATATGTAGAGTATACTACCTCTTATCCTGGGGCGGGTGTGGCTCAGTCGGTAGCGCGCAAGGCTCGTAATCTGTGGTTCCCAGGTTCGAGTCTCAGCTGGGTCAGCGTTGAGATTTATGTCCGCAAAATTCCCCGCCCTGCCCACGGTCAGTAGGGGACACCGATGGACTTGGAAAGGCTGCCGTCCGTCGGATGGGACGTTAAGCCGTGGCCCCGTGTGCGGGAGAGCCATACCCTGTACACGTTAAAGAACACGCTGGATGGCCTTGACGGGAGGTTACCATCTGTTACCCAACAGCTGTTCCAGTGGGTCCCCTCCTCCAACCTTCTCTGAGCCTTCGGGGTCCATGTGACCTGGCCATTTAGCCCATGGTGTGCAAAAAAGTGCCACTCAGAGGTAAAACAACCCAACCCAGGCCTGGTTTCCTTATATTTCTTTAAATAACACCGTTAACATAATAGTTATAAGAAATATTACTAACCATTAATGACCATGGTGCTATCCATGTGCAGAATACCAGAATCATCTCCATTTCTTGTCATATAATCTTGTCTCAGTCTATCTCCACTAGCGGAAACTCCAGCGACGGTCCCCGTAGGAGTCCGTTGTCGGATGGAGGCAGGGCCGACGACTGACAGATCGGGCTTCCCGGCGTGAAGTGGCTGCAGCAGCGGGGGACGACGACCACCCATCATCGGTGGAGAGATCACACAGTTATCTGGCCATAAATCGTTTTGATCTGTTAACGAAATTTAAGAAAGAAGACGTCACTCAGGTAATTAATATTCATTCTCAAATTCAGTCGGTGGAAGAACACTTCAATAATGCATCGATGTTACATTTAAAAAAGTTGAAAGATATTTGCGCTTTTGATTGTTCCGGAGCCGTTGGTGTAGTGTGACAAATAGGAAACTGAGGTTGTTGGTTGGTTGTTTTACCTCTGAGCGACACTTTTTTGAACACCATGGACTAAATGGCCAGGTCACAAGGACTCCGAAGGCTCAGAGAAGGTTGGGGGAGGGGACCCACTGGAACAGCTGTTGGGAGACAGTTGGTAGCCTCCCGTCAAGACCATCCAGCGTGTTGTTTAATGGGTTGGACTGTTTTACCTATGAGCGGCACTTTTTTTGCACACAATGGGCTAAATGGCCAGGTCATAAGGACCCCGAAGGCCCAGAGAATGTTGGGGGAGGGGACCCACTGGAACAGCTGTTGGGAGACAGAAGGTAGCCTCCCGCCAAGGCCATCCAGCGTGTTCTTTAGTGTGCTAGACAGTTTTACCCATGAGCGGCACTTATTTGCACACCATGGGCTAAATGGCCAGGTCACAAGGACCCCGAAGGCTCAGAGAAGGTTGGGGGAGGGAACTGCTGTTGGGACTGCTGGAACTGCTGTTGGGAGACAGATGGTAGCCTCTCGTCAAAGTCATCCAGCGTGTTCTATAACGTTATGTTGTTTTACCTCTGAGAGCACTTTTGTGCACACCATGGACTAAATGGCCAGGTTACAAGGACCCGAAGGCTCAGAGAAGGTTGGGGAGGGGACCCACTGGAACAGCTGTAGCCTCCCGCCAAGGCCATCCAGAGTGTTCTTTAATGGGTTAGACAGTTTTACCTCTGAACGGCACTTTTTTGCACACCATGGACTAAATGGCCAGGTCACAAGGACTCCGAAGGCTCAGAGAAGGTTAGGGGAGGGGACCCACTGGAACAGCTGTTGGGAGACAGATGGTAGCCTCCCGTTAAGACCATCCAGCGTGTGCACAGGGTATCGCTCTTCCGCACACAGAGCCACGGCTTAACGTTCCATCCGACGGACGACGGCCTTTCCAAGCCCATCGGTGTCCCCTACTGACCGTAGGCAAGGCGGGGGAATTTTGCGGAGATAAATCTCAACTCTGACCCAGCTGAGACTCGAACCTGGTGACTGCAGATTACGAGCCTGACACACTACCGAATCAGTCACCCCCGCCGTAGGAATCTCAGGAGACTGTGATTGATATTGTTTTGAGCGGCACTTTTTTGGCACAGAATGGGCTATATGGCCAAGTCACAAAGACCCCGAAGGCTCAGAGAAGATGGGGAAGAGAGACTCACTGAAATAGTTATTGGGGGACACATTGCCCAAGACGTTTAGATCTACCTATGCTGACGTCATAACTTAGTGGGAAGGCCTTATATTCTTCACATGGTAGCCTCCCGTCAAGGCCATCCAGTTTGTTCTTTAACGTGAACAAGGTATAGCTCCCCCGCACAACGGCTACGACTTTACATCTCATCCGACGGACGGCGGCTTTTATAACCTCATCGATGTCCTCTACGGGCCTTGTGCACAGTGGAGAGTTTTGCGGAGACAAATTTCAACCCTGACCCAGCTAGGGTTGGATTGTTTCACCTCTGAGCGGCACTTTTTTGCACACCATGGGCTAAATGGCCAGGTCACATGGACCACGAAGGCTCAGAGAAGGTTGGGGGAGGGGACCCACTGGAACAGCTGTTGGGAGACAGATGGTAGCCTCCCGTCAAGGCCATCAAGTGTGTTCTTTAACGTGCACAGAGTATGACTCTCCCGCACACGAGGCCACGGCTTAACGTCCCATCCGACGGACGGCGGCCTTTCCAAGCCCATCGGTGTCCCCTACTGACCGTGGGCAGGGCGGGGAAATTTTGCGGGGATAAATCTCAACGCTGACCCAGCTGGGACTCGAACCTGGGAACTACAGATTACGAGCCTGGCGCGCTACCGACTGAGCCACCCCCGCCCCTAGCAGCGCGTGAGTGCATATTTGACACTGTGAGAGATCTCATAGATCGATGCAACAGATAGAGATTCTACAGTTGACATTATCAGAGCTCTTGCTATTAGTGCAGAAGGGCAACACGTCCTCTAACGAAACAGGGGGTTCAGTCGGTATCGCGACAGGCTCGTAATCTGCAGTTCCCAGATTCGAGTCCCAGCTGGGTCAGCGTTGAGATTTATCTCCGAAAAACTCCCTGCCCATTTTCAGTAGGGGACACCGATGGGCTTGGAAAGGCCACCGTGCGTCGGATGGGATGTTAAGCCGTAGCTCCGTGCGGGAGAGCCATACCCTGTGCACGTTAAAGAACACGCTGGATGGCCTTGACGGGAAGCTACCATCTGTCTCCCAACAGCTGTTCCAGTGGGTCCCCTCCCCCAACCTTCTCTGAGCCTTCGGGGTCCATGTGACCTGACCATTTAGCCCATGGTGTGCAAAAAAGTGCCGCTCAGAGGTTGTTTTGGGTTGGGTTGTTTTACCTCTGAGCGGCACTTTTTTGCACACCATGGGCTAAATGGCCAGGTCACATGGACCCCGAAGGCTCAGAGAAGGTTGGGGGAGGGGACCCACTGGAACAGCTGTTAGGAGACAGATGGTAGCCTCCCGTCAAGGCCATCCAGTGTGTTCTTTAACGTGCACAGGGTATGGCTCTCCCGCACACGGGGCCACGGCTTAACGTCCCATCCGACGGACGGCGGCCTTTCCAAGCCCATCGGTGTCCCCTACTGACCGTGGGCAGGGCGGGGAAATTTTGCGGAGATAAATCTCAACGCTGAGCCAGCTGGGACTCGAACCTGGGAACTACAGATTACGAGCCTGGCGCGCTACCGACTGAGCCACCCCCGCCCCCCGCTCAGAGGTAAAACAACGTTAAAAAACACGCTGGATTGCCTTGACGATAGGCTACCATCTGTCTCCCAACAACTGTTCCTGTGGGTCCCCTCCCCCAACCCTCTATGAGCGCTCGGGGTCATTATGACCTGGTAATTTAGCCCATTGTGTTCGCCAGGCTTGTAATCTGTAAATCTCAGCTGGGGCAGCATTGAGATTTATTTCCCGAAAACTCCCCGCTCTGCCCATGGTCAGTAGGGGACACCGATGGGCTTGGAAAGACCGCCGTCCGTCGGATGGGACGTTAAGCCGTGGTCCGTGTGTGAGAGAGCCATACCCTGTGCACGTTAAAGAACACGCTGGATGGCCTTGACTGGAGGATACCATCTGTCTCTCAACAGCTGTTCCAGTGGGTCCCCTCCCCGAACCTTCTCTGAGCCTTCGGGGTCCATGTGACCTGGCCATTTAGCCCATGGTGTTCTAAAAAGTGAAGCTCAGAGGTAAAATCAATCCTGTCCAAACCAGAAAGAATTTAATATTTGTCATAAAAAAAAGAGTTTAATATCAACCGACAGACATAAAAAGCTTGCTTTCTGTTAAAAGAAAAGAAAGCGATAAAAAATAAAGTAAAAATCGAAAAATTGCGATGAAACTTTATATTCAATTCCGAAAAAAAAAAAACGTTTTTTTTAATTTCCGGCGAATTAATATTTAAACAAATACATCTTTGCAATTACTGGTTATTTACACATTATTATGCTGTATTTATTCATATGATGACAAAAGTACAGTCGCTCAAAAAAAAATCACTTCATTGAACATTTTAGGGGTAAACTTCCTTTGGCAGAGCAGTACGCTAAACCTCAGGATATCTGTAACTCAGTAGAACAAGTTAGTACTTCCCCCAGTACAGAATTCAGAAAAAAATATCTGACAAAGATTTTTTTTAGAAATTAGTGATCTGACAACCTTCGTGTCACGTGACACGAAAGTTGCCAGATCACTAATTTCTAAAAAAATCGTAGCCAGATATTTTGTCTGAATTCTGTAATCAACCATAGTGTTCGGATATTTTTTAATATATAAAATGCGTATGAATATATAATGCAATGAATATGGAGCGTGTGCAGTTACCGTTCACAGCAAACTGGAGCGGTTGCGGTTAATTTTCACAGCACATTGGATCGTGTGAGCTCACAAAGACCTGGATCGTGTGGGCTCACTCACAGAAATATTGAGCGTGTGCAGTTACCGTTCACAGCAAATTGGAGCTGTTGCAGTTAATGTTCACAGCACATTGGATCGTGTGAGCTCACAAAACCTGGATCGTGTGGGCTCACTCACGGAAATATTGAGCGTGAGCAGTTACCGTTCACAGCAAACTGGAGCTGCACACGCTCCAGTTTGCTGTGAACGGTAACTGGAGCGTGTACAGTTGCTGTACAAGTTCCAGATATTTTTCCTGAATTCTGTAATCACGTGACACGAAGGTTCCCAGATCACTAATTTCTAAAAAAATCGTAGCCAGATATTTTGGCTGAATTCTGTAATCAACCATAGTGTTCGGATTCTTTTTGAGCGACTGTACACAGAAAAACTTGTCTTAAGCCGGCTGGAACCAAACCAACGAACTTCTGACAACATGTCAGGTGTCCTATACCTATACTTGTTTAGTGGTGGGTAAAATCCTGCCATCCTCTCAGACCTTCTACTGTGGCATATAAACTGACAGGCTCCTGTCAGACCTCTGTGGCGAGCAGGTGCTTGAGGGGGTAAATTAATATATAATAAATAAATACCCCCTCAAGCAGCTGGTTGCCACAGAGGTCTGACAGGAGCCTGTCAGTTTATATGCCACAGTGGAAGGTCTGAGAGGATGGCAGGACCTGAGCAGAAAATAACACGAACATCCGTGCCTTACCCGGGGCTCGAACCCAGGTCCCCGTAGATCAGTAGCCAAGCGCGATAACCACTCGGCCATGGGACGGCTCTATTTATTTTTATTTTTTTTTAAATGCTGATGAGCTGAGGAATAATTCATAACATCTCAAATTATTCATACACCTGGTCACGTGGTCTTACTGCTTCAGTAGCCAATGCAGCAACGAAAGGAGCAACCTCTATGAATCATGGCTACCTGCCACTAATTCCTCATCCCAGAGAGAACTTTATCCGTAACGAATTGTGAGCAATTCATCTAACGTTACAAGGGGTGCTCAACAATACGATCGGTTATCCCCACCTGAGGACACGTGCGTGAACGGCTTTGTTGGGCTCATTTTTCCGTGCACGTCCCGTTCACTGTCGAATGGAGATAGTTGGAGGATGGGGAGCAGGCTCCTGTATCAGATGAACATCCGTTGATTAGTGCTACTCCCCCCCGCCCCATAGATTTTTCTGTCTAGTCAACCAAAAATTTCAATATGTTCTAACTTAGGGTGTGTGCCAGAGCAAAGAATGTAAAGGGAGAAGAAGTTAAGCTTCCATAGAGATTAATGTAAAATCGAGTATCGCGCATTTGTCGTAGAGGTGAAACGAACATTACAGGGGACGAACGCTTTTGTAATTACATGTTACTGTCAACTTCCATTCTCTTCGCTTTTCCTATGTAATAATGTCTCATTGATATCCTTGCAGAGTATATTAATATGAATTCTGTTCCCTGTTTCTATGCAACCAAGAAAGCTTTTAATTGTAATAATTTATTCTATAAATAAACTTCAGGCTAATTTCAAATCTTCTCTATCCGTTCAATTTATAATTGTTGGTTCAACGAAAAATAATTCCAATGGAGAAAATAAACATTTATTAAAATCATGATATTATTTTTTTCAAATACAAAGTGCAGTTACTTTTTTTCCTTTTTTAAAATATAAATTTTTTGATGCATAATTCCTTTGCCCCTTATTGTTTGTTTCTCAGCTTAATCAAATGCACGATACGAATCGAAACACCACTTGAGGTCCCCACTTACGCTTTGTCAAAGATGAACTTCTTTACCTTAGACGTTCTTTGCCTATGTTACTCAAAGTGTAACACGATAGGATGTGTTCTTTTCCTATGTTACTCAAAGTGTAACACGATAGGATGTGTTCTTTTCCTTATACGTTCTTTGCCTATGTTACTCAAACTGTAACACGATAGGATGTGTTCTTTTCCTTATACGTTCTTTGCCTACGTTACTCAAAGTGTAACACGATAGGATGTGTTCTTTTCCTTATACGTTCTTTGCCTATGTTACTCAAAGTGTAACACGATAGGATGTGTTCTTTTTATTATACGTTCTTTGCCTATGTTACTCAAAGTGTAACACGATAGGATGTGTTCTTTTCCTTATACGTTCTTTGCCTATGTTACTCAAAGTGTAACACGATAGGATGTGTTCTTTTCCTTATACGTTCTTTTCCTATGTTACTCAAAGTGTAACACGACAGGATGTGTTCTTTTCCTTATACGTTCTTTGCCTATGTTACTCAAAGTGTAACACGATAGGATGTGTTCTTTTCCTTATACGTTCTTTGCCTATGTTACTCAAAGTGTAACACGATAGGATGTGTTCTTTTCCTTATACGTTCTTTGCCTATGTTACTCAAAGTGTAACACGATAGGATGTGTTCTTTTCCTTATACGTTCTTTTCCTATGTTACTCAAAGTGTAACACGACAGGATGTGTTCTTTTCCTTATACGTTCTTTGCCTACGTTACTCAAAGTGTAACACGATAGGATGTGTTCTTTTCCTTATACGTTCTTTGCCTATGTTACTCAAAGTGTAACACGATAGGATGTGTTCTTTTCCTTATACGTTCTTTTCCTATGTTACTCAAAGTGTAACGCGATACGATATGTTCTTTGCCTGTGTTACTCAAAGTGTAACGCAATAGGATATGTTCTTTTCCTTATGCGTTCTTTGCCTATGTTACTCAAAGTGTAACACGATAGGGTGTGTTCTTTTCCTTATACGTTCTTTGCCTACGTTACTCAAAGTGTAACACGATAGGATGTGTTCTTTTCCTTATACGTTCTTTGCCTATGTTACTCAAAGTGTAACACGATAGGATGTGTTCTTTTCCTTATACGTTCTTTGCCTATGTTACTCAAAGTGTAACACGATAGGATGTGTTCTTTTCCTTATACGTTCTTTGCCTATGTTACTCAAAGTGTAACACGATAGGATGTGTTCTTTTCCTTATACGTTCTTTGCCTATGTTACTCAAAGTGTAACACGATAGGATGTGCTCTTTTCCTTATACGTTCTTTGCCTATGTTACTCAAAGTGTAACACGATAGGATGTGTTCTTTTCCTTATACGTTCTTTTCCTATGTTACTCAAAGTGTAACACGACAGGATGTGTTCTTTTCCTTATACGTTCTTTGCCTACGTTACTCAAAGTGTAACACGATAGGATGTGTTCTTTTCCTTATACGTTCTTTTCCTATGTTACTCAAAGTGTAACGCGATACGATATGTTCTTTGCCTGTGTTACTCAAAGTGTAACGCAATAGGATATGTTCTTTTCGTTCTACGTTCTTTGCCTATGTTACTCAAAGTGTAACACGATAGGATGTGTTCTTTTCCTTATACGTTCGTTGCCTATGTTACTCAAAGTGTAACACGATAGGATGTGTTCTTTTCCTATGTTACTCAAAGTGTAACGCGATACGATATGTTCTTTGCCTATGTTACTCAAAGTCTAACGCGATAGGATATGTTCTTTTCCTTATACGTTCTTTGCCTATGTTACTCAAAGTGTAACACGATAGGATGTGTTCTTTTCCTTATACGTTCTTTGCCTATGTTACTCAAAGTGTAACGCGATAGGATGTGTTCTTTTCCTTATACGTTCTTTGCCTATGTTACTCAAAGTGTAACACGATAGGATGTGTTCTTTTCCTATGTTACTCAAGGTGTAACGCGATACGATATGTTCTTTGCCTATGTTACTCAAAGTCTAACGCGATAGGATATGTTCTTTTCCTTATACGTTCTTTGCCTATGTTACTCAAAGTGTAACACGATAGGATGTGTTCTTTTACTTATACGTTCTTTGCCTATGTTACTCAAAGTGTAACGCGATAGGATGTGTTCTTTTCCTTATACGTTCTTTGCCTATGTTACTCAAAGTGTAAAGCGATAGGATGTGTTCTTTTCCTTATACGTTCTTTGCCTATGTTACTCAAAGTGTAACGCGATAGGATGTGTTCTTTGCCTTATACGTTCTTTGCCTATGTTACTCAAAGTGTAACGCGATAGGATGTGTTCTTTTCCTTATACGTTCTTTGCCTATGTTACTCAAAGTGTAAAGCGATAGGATGTGTTCTTTTCCTTATACGTTCTTTGCCTATGTTACTCAAAGTGTAACGCGATAGGATGTGTTCTTTTCCTTATACGTTCTTTGCCTATGTTACTCAAAGTGTAACGCGATAGGATGTGTTCTTTTCCTTATACGTTCTTTACCTATGTTACTCAAAGTGTAAAGCGATAGGATGTGTTCTTTTCCTTATACGTTCTTTGCCTATGTTGCTCAAAGTGTAATAGTTACGTTCTTTTCCTATGTTACTCAAAGTGTAACACGATAGGATATGTTCTTTTCCTTATACGTTCTTTGCCTATGTTACTCAAAGTGTAACGCGATAGGATATGTTCTTTTCCTTATACGTTCTTTGCCTATGTTACTCAAAGTGTAACGCGATAGGATGTGTTCTTTTCCTTATACGTTCTTTGCCTATGTTACTCAAAGTGTAACACGATAGGATGTGTTCTTTTCCTTATACGTTCTTTGCCTATGTTACTCAAAGTGTAACGCGATAGGATGTGTTCTTTTCCTTATACGTTCTTTGCCTATGTTACTCAAAGTGTAACACGATAGGATATGTTCTTTTCCTTATACGTTCTTTGCCTATGTTACTCAAAGTGTAACGCGATAGGATGTGTTCTTTTCCTTATACGTTCTTTGCCTATGTTACTCAAAGTGTAACGCGATAGGATGTATTCTTTTCCTTATACGTTCTTTGCCTATGTTACTCAAAGTGTAACACGATAGGATGTGTTCTTTTCCTATGTTACTCAAAGTGTAACGCGATACGATATGTTCTTTGCCTATGTTACTCAAAGTGTAAAGCGATAGGATGTGTTCTTTTCCTTATACGTTCTTTGCCTATGTTACTCAAAGTGTAAAGCGATAGGATGTGTTCTTTGCCTTATACGTTCTTTGCCTATGTTACTCAAAGTGTAAAGCGATAGGATGTGTTCTTTTCCTTATACGTTCTTTGCCTATGTTACTCAAAGTGTAACGCGATAGGATGTGTTCTTTTCCTTATACGTTCTTTGCCTATGTTACTCAAAGTGTAACACGATAGGATATGTTCTTTTCCTTATACGTTCTTTGGCCAGAGTTTCCTTTATCAAACAACGCCCACATACTGTGCTAAAGAAAAAATACTTCCAAAAGACTTTTTAAAAAAATGTATAATGTTTTATCTCTTAAAATGCTACTGGTAGCTATATTTTTTTTAATTCATAAATAATTAAATTTGGTCATAATAAATATTTATACCTATTTAAAAATAAATACTTTGTAGTTCAACGTTAAAGAAATTAAATCACTTAAATCTTTAAGTGTGTGTATTTAATCTTCGTTTCCCTCCCCACTCGCTTCTTTTGTTCATGGTTGTGCCTGGTGCTACCACCCATCCCGTACAGGAGCAGGGGTGGCTCAGTCGGTAGCGCGCCAGGCTCGTAATCTGCAGTTCACAGGTTCGAGTCCCAGCTGGGTCAGCGTTAAGATTTATCTCCGCAAAACTCCCCGCTCCGCATACAGTCAGTAGGAGACACCGATGGGCTTGGAAAGGCCGCCGTCCGTCGGATGGGACGTTAAACGTGGCCCAGTGTGCGGGAGAGTCATACCCTGTGTACATTAAAGAACAAGCCATCTCGTGCTAAAAGAAGTGCCACTTCGAAGTAAAACAATCCAACCCTTCCTAAGGTTTAGATTCTTCCGTGAAAGGTTTGTATTTTCCAAAGTTGGGTTGTTTTACCTCTGAGAGGCACTTTTTTGCACACAAATGGGCTAAATGGCCAGGTCACAAGGACCCCGAAGGCTCAGAGAAGGTTGGGGAAGGGGACCCACTGGAACAGCTATTAGGAGACAGATGGTAGCCTTCCGTCACGGCCATCCAACAGTTAGGTTGTTTTACCTCTGAGCGGCACTTTTTTGCACACCATGGGCTAAATGGCCAGGTCATATGGCCCCCGAAGGCTCAGAGAAGGTTGGGGGAGGGGACCCACTGGAACAGCTGTTGGGAGACAGATGGTAGCCTCCCGTCAAGGCCATCCAGCGTGTTCTTTAACGTGCACAGGGTATGGCTCTTCCACACATGGAACCACGGCTTAACGTCCCATCCGACGGACGGCGGCCTTTCCAAGCCCATCGGTGTCCCCTATTGACCGTGGGCACGGCGGGGAATTTTGCGGAGATAAATCTCAACGCTGACCCAGCTGGGACTGGAACCTGGGAACTACAGATTACGAGCCTTGCGCGCTACCGACTGAGCCACCCCCGCCCCTAGGTCTGACATGAGTCTATCAGTTAATTTGCCATAGTAGAAGGTCTGTGAGGATGGCAGGACCTCAGCAGAAAAACGACATATTCTACAGTTGATGAAATTATATAGATATTATCACAACGAAAAACTGTTTTCTTGTTTAAAAAAAAAATTCTCATATTTAATGTGACACAATGCAGAATATTTTGAAAGAGAAAATGATTCCTTTTCTCTCTTGAGCTCCCCGGGAATAATAAATAATCGTTTTTTTTTTAAAGCTGACCCAGGGGAATAAGTGGACCACCGGCCCTGAGACAACACAAATTCTGGTTCCTAAATTTTTTAATAACAGTAATTTTGTTTACCGCTAAAAGTTCTCAATTATAGTCCTGATTTCCAATATTTAAAAAAAAAATATTTGATATAAAGCAATGTTGGTTTAACTATAGTCCCGTGGCCGAGTGGTTAGCGCGCTTGGCTACTGATCAATGGGACCTGGGTTCGAACCCCGGATAAGGCATGGATGTATACAGTCGTATCAAAATAATATGACCACCTACCGTACATATTCTGTGGTAGGTGGTC
The DNA here is from genome assembly GCA_038380435.1 of Ryuthela nishihirai. Classification (NCBI taxonomy): domain Eukaryota; kingdom Metazoa; phylum Arthropoda; class Arachnida; order Araneae; family Heptathelidae; genus Ryuthela; species Ryuthela nishihirai. Next base: position 1,634,522 of record JAWZYU010000055.1, read on the forward strand.
ATACTATTCTGATGCGACTGTATATGTGTTGTTTTTCTGCTGAGGTCCTGCCATTCTCACAGACCTTCTACTATCTCGTATAAACTGCTAGATTATTGTAAGACCTCTGTGGCAAACAGCTGCTTGAGGGGTTATTTATTTATTATTTATTTACACAAAAAATTACAGCGAAATTTCTACATATTTCAAATTGGGGCGGGGGTGGTTCAGTCGGTAGCGCGCCAGACTCGTAATCTGCAATCCCCAGGCTCTGCAATCCCAGCTGGGTCAGCTCTACAATTCTCCAACCCTGCGTAATCTGCAATCCCCCAACTCTGCAATCCCAGCTCAATCTGCAATCCCAGCTGGGTCAGCGTTGAGATTTATCTCCGCAAAACTCTCCGCCCTGCTCACGACACCGATGGGCTTGAAAAGGCCGCCGTCCGTCGGATGGGACGTTAAGTCCTTGGCCCCGTGTGCGGGAGAGCCATACCCTGTGCACGTTAAAGAACAAGCTGGATGGCCTTGACGGGAGGCTACCATCTGTTTCCCAACAGCTGTTCCAGTGGGTCCCCTCCCAAAACCTTCTCTGAGCCTTCGGGGTTCTTGTGACCTGGCCATTTAGTCCATTGTGTGCAAAAAAGTGCAGCTCAGTGGTAAAACAACCCAAACGTTAAAGAACACGCTGAATGGCCTTGACGGGAGGCTACCATCTGTTTCCCAACAGCTGTTCCAGTGGGTCCCCTCCCAAAACCTTCTCTGAGCCTTCGGGGTTCTTGTGACCTGGCCATTTAGCCCATTGTGTGCAAAAAAGTGCCGCTCAGAGGTAAAACAACCCAACGTTAAAGAACACGCTGAATGGCCTTGACGGGAGGCTACCATCTGTCTCCCAACAGCTGTTCCAGTGCGTCCCCTCCAAAAACATTCTCTGAGCCTTCGGGGTTCTTGTGACCTGGCCATTTAGCCCATTGTGTGCAAAAAAGTGCCGCTCAGAGGTAAAACAACCCAACGCAACATATTTCAAACTAGTAGTTCTGTTATCATCATATAATATTACTTTTAAGTTGAAAAAAAGTTGTAATGTTTCAGTGGCCGATTCCGTGGAGGAACTAGGCATAGGCAGTGCCACCAAGGCCCCGAACTCATAGGGGCCCGAGGAGAGTGCCCAGAATAGGTTCCGAGAAACATTTTTCTTAAATTGTCAGATGAATATAAGTCAAACTGAAATGGAAGTTAAAGGCAAGACATTCGAAGTACTTGCTCTCCGTGGGGCGAGTATTCAGCAGTCCCCAGGTTCGAGTCCCAGCTGTGTAAGCATTGAAATTTATCTCCGCAAAACTCTCCGCCCTGATCACGACACCGATGGGCTTGAAAAGGCCGCCGTCCGTCGGATGGGACGTTAAGACATGTCCCCATGTTCGGGGAGCCATACCCTGTGCACGTTAAAGAACACGCTGGATGGTCTTGACGGGAGGCTACCATCTGTCTCCCAACAGCTGTTCCAGTGGGTCCTCTTCCCCAACATTCTCTGAGCCTTCGGGGTCCTTGTAACCTGGCCATTTAGCCCATTGTGTGCAAAAAAGTGCCATTCAGAGGTAAAATAACCCAATGATAATGAACACACTGGATGACCTTGACGGGAGGCGACCATCTGTCTCCCAACAACTGTTCCAATGGGTTCCCTCCCCCAACCTTCTCTGAGCCTTCGGGGTCTTTGTGACCTGGTCATTTAGCCCATTGTGTCCAAAAAAAGTGCCAATCAGAGGTTAAATAACCCAATAATAATGAACACGCTGGATGACCTTGACGGTAGGCTACCATCTGTTTCCCAACAGCTGTTCCAATGAGTTCCCTCCCCCAACCTTCTCTGAGCCTTCGGGGTCTTTGTGACCTTGCCATTTAGCCCATTGTGTCCAAAAAAGTGCCAATCAGAGGTTAAATAACCCAATGATAATGAACACGCTGGATGACCTTGACGGGAGGCGACCATCTGTCTCCCAACAGCTGTTCCAATGGGTTCCCTCCCCCAACCTTCTCTGAGCCATCGGGGTCTTTGTAACCTGGCCATTTAGCCCATTATGTCCAAAAAAGTGCCAATCAGAGGTAAAACAAATCAGCCAACCCTTTGATCAGTGGATTTTTATTCAGCTTTTAAGCAATCAGTAATATTCTTTTGCCAAAGTAATAATTATAACGTTTTGTAATTTACACAACTTGCTTATTTAACCCTTTCACGACTAAGGGAAACATTTTTCCTCATTTTAAAATTGGTGATTGTCGTATTTAATTATAACCTTATCTGCATTTTTTTATACAGAATGTCAAAGTAGAACGTATGCCGAACGCAATTACGTAAACGGGAACGTTTAGAAAACAAAAACAGAACTGTCAGGACGCATAATATATGTACTATGTGCAATGTCCATCTTTGCCTCACTACCAAAAGAAATTGCTTCGCAGAATATCATAATTAGCACATCATTTTGTATAGTAATTTTATTTCATAATTTTGTATTATTTTAGTTAACATTTTGTTATAATAAACCAATAAATAAAAGACATTGCATAATAAGCCTAACTATAATTTGTGTTACCTTTATAGTCCATTGGGAAAAATATTTCCCATAAAATTCCAAAAAAACTACACATTGTTATGTATTATTCTTATGATTTTTATTTATTTTACGTCTAAACAAACTAAAATAAACAGTTACATACTAATATTTACTCTTAGAAACCTTATGGTCCTGAAAGGGTTAATAAAAATAAAAAAATTGAACAATAAAAAAATACTTATTAAACAAAAATTACTTAAATAATAATCTTTTCCCAACTTAATTCTTATACAGTGTTTTTAATTCACACTATTCGTTTAATAAATTAAGTAATATATAAAAAAAAATATTAAATGGTAGCTATAAATGTTATTAAATTATTAAAGCACTTATTGAAACTGAACCTGTAACTTAATTAACCGAACATCTTGAAAGAAAAAAAAAATTAAGATTTAAATATAAAAACTAAAACTTACAGTTTGTCGCCGACTCCATTAATTCGTCCTTTCAGCTAGTTAATTAAAATTAAACAGCTATTTTTCTTCTGCCTTATCTTGACCCTCTTTTATCAGTCTTTTACAGTTAATTACAAAACTAATTGCAGATCCCACTCAGACTTTAACAAACAGGTTCTGTCGCCAGGCAAAGTCGAACGACATGCTGACCTTAAACCGCCGTTTCCAGGTGATGTTTGGTTACTGGGGTGATCCGATTGTCACGCGTTCGCGCAGCAGTTATGACGTGAACAAATATTGGTCGAGAGCGGCGCACGAGACGGCCCCGCGGAGCTGCGCGCGCCTGGCGGGAAATCTTTCCCCCGCTTCGTCATTGGAGCGATCTCGGCGGTGGCCACGCCCCCTCGGCGTCTCGAGCTGCTTCCTTAGTGGCTGGAAGCGTCTCCGCCGTACGGCTACGGTCTTGCCGGTGTCACAGTTTAGGTTAGAAGTGAACTTTTGTTACGTTTGCTAGAGTCAATATGAAGAAATGGTTTCGGAGTCTGTGGGCTTTTGTATTTTGTGTTTGTGTATTTGGAGGGGGGGGAGTGTTGTGTTTGGTTTTGGAGGATATATGATCGTGGAGTAAATATCGTTTGAATTGTAGATGGCTTCTATTGTGTCACGTGGAACATAAAAGTCAGGGATTGTGAGGCTCACACTTCTCAAAGGGCATTTCAGGCAAACTGTGATGCATGATGGGGCTCATCCTTTTGTTGGTCTGTAAAAGAAAGTTTAGCGTTTGGGGGTAAGGAAGCCAACGGATTAATCTTACAGTAGCCAATGGGCTATAACGATATAAAAAATATATACATGAAAAAGATGCAGAAATTCTACGAAAATAGTGTTAAAAATGTAACTACCGTTAGAAATACAAAGTAATTAGTTCTAATTGATTTTAATTATTTTTTTTTTATTATTATTTCAAACATTATTTTTCTGAATGTTCGCTCCTATAGTCAAAATGAGTTTTATGCTATCAAGGAACTTTTAAATTCAGTAATACCGAGTGGTTAGTGCGCTTGGATACTGATCTACGGGACTTGGGTTCGAGCCCTGGGTAAGGCCTGGCTGTTTGTGTCGTTTTTCTGCTGAGGTCCTGCCATCCTCTCAGACCTTCTACTATGGCATATAAACTGACAGGCTCCTGTCAGACCTCTGTGGCAAGCAGCTGCATGAGGGGGTATTTATTATTTGCCGTCCCGTGGCCGAGTGGTTAGCGCGCTTGGCTACTGATCTACGGGACTTGGTTTCGAGCCCCGGGTAAGGCCTGGCTGTTTGTGTCGTTTTTCTGCTGAGGTCCTGCCATCCTCTCAGATCTTCTACTGTGGTATATAAACTGACAGGCTCCTGTCAGACCTCTGTGGCAAGCAGCTGCTTGAGGGGGTATTTATTTTTATTTTTTATTTAATATGCTTCTATTTAATTACAAAATTGGCCAAAGGTGTTTATTATCAATGGACTTACGATTTGGCTATATGCTAATATTACTAATTAACTTGTCCGATTGGTAATAATGATCCGATGGTTGCCAATTGACCACGTGCATTTATTACCAATCAAAATATAAGACTAGCAATATGCTAATCACTGAACTCACCAATTTTTAATGTGCTTTTATTAGCAACTCCTTACACTAAATCGTACTTTTGTTACTTTTATTAACAATGACCATTGTACTCTGGTAAAGTACTTTTATTACTGATGATTTTAAAAAGGAAACAGACTTTTGTTGTCAGTGAACAGGTGAAATTCGTAATATGCTTTAATTACAAAAAAATTTTTACTTTAGTAAGGTGGGCGGGGGTGGCTCAGTCGGTAGCGCGCCAGGCTCTTAATCTGTAGTTCCAAGGTTCGAGTCCCAGCTGGGTCAGCGTTGAGATTTATCTCCGCAAAATTCCCCGCCCTGCCCACGGTCAGTAGGGGACACCGATGGGCTTGGAAAGGCCGCCGTCCTTCGGATGGGACGTTAAGCCGTGGCCCCGTGTGCGGGAGAGACATACCCTGTGCACGTTAAAGGACACGCTGGATGGCCTTGACGGGAGACTACCATCTGTCTCCCAATAGCTGTTCCAGTGGGTCCCCTCCCCCAACCTTCTCTGAGCCTTCGGGGTCCATGTGACCTGGCCATTTAGCCCATGGTGTGCAAAAAAGTGCAGCTCAGAGGTAAAACAACAACCAACTTTAGTAAGGTACTTCTATTATTACTGAAATTGCCAAAATGTTGTTGATTTATTTCCAATTAAACGAAATTGCCAAAATGTCGATGATTTATTTCCAATTAAACGATTAAACGAAATTGCCAAAATGTTGATGATTTATATTAAATTAACCGAAATTGGCAAAATTTTGATGATTTATTTTAAATTAACCGAAATTGCCAAAATATTGATGATTTATTTTAAATTAACCGAAATTGCCAAAATGTTGTTGATTTATTTCCAATTAAACGAAATTGCCAAAATGTTGATGATTTATTTTCAATTAAACGAAATTGCCAAAATGTTGATGATTTATTTTAAATTAAACGAAACTGCCAAAATGTTGATGATTTATTTCCAGTTAATCGAAATTGCTAAAATATTGATGATTTATTTTCAACTGAAATTGCCAAAATGTTGTTATTTTTTATTTCCAATTAACGAAATTGCCAAAATGTTGATTTATTTTCAATTAATTGAAAATGCCAAAATGTTGTTGATTTATTTTCAACTAACTGATTGCCAAAATGTTGATGATTTACTTCCAATTAAACGAAATTGCCAAAATGTTGATGATTTATGTTCGCTGGTCTGTATAAAACAATGTATCAAATATAATAAAAATAAAAAATAATAATAATTACCCCCTCAAGCAGCTGCTTGCCACAGAGTTCTGACAGGAGCCTGTCAGTTTATATACTGAGAGGATGGCAGGACCTCAGCAGAAAAACGACACACAACCATGCCTTACCCGGGGCTCGAACCCAGGTCCCGTAGATCAGTAGCCAAGCGTGCTAACCACTCGACCATGGGACGGCCATAGTGTTCGGATATTTTTTAATATATAAAATGCGTATGAATATATAATGCAATTAATATGGAGCGTGTGCAGTTACCGTTCACAGCAAACTGGAGCGGTTGCGGTTAATGTTCATAGCACATTGGATAGTGTGAGCTCACAAAGACCTGGATCGTGTGGGCTCACTCACGGAAATATTGAGCGTTCAAAATATATGCCGTTCACAGCAAACTGGAGCGTGTGCAATAACTGCACACGCTCCAATTTGCTGTAAACGGTAACTGGAGCGTGTACAGTTGCTGTACACGCTCCAGATATTTTTTCTGAGTTCCGTAATCACGTGACACGAAGGTTGCCAGATCACTAATTTCTAAAAAAATCGTTGCCAGATATTTTTTCTGAATTCTGTAATCAACTATAATAAAAAACAAATAAATACCCCCTCAAGCAGCTGCTTGCCACAGAGGTCTGACAGGAGCTTGTCAGTTTATATGCTATAGTAGAAGGTCTGAGAGGATGGCAGGACCTCAGCAGAAAAACGACACACACATCAATGACTTAACCCGGGGCTCGAACCCAGGTCCCTTAGATCAGCAGCCAAGCGCGCTAACCACTCGGCTATGGGGATACAATACATCAAATGTTGCGGATTTATGTCCGATGATTTATATCCGCTGTAGGCAACCAAAGTTGGGTCAGACGAGTCTGAATTTCTCAAAATCTCCATAGACTTGACATTAACGTTTCAGAGCTATTCAAAATAACTGTTGCCACCAATAAATTTGTAAAAAGGAATGCATCAAACTGATTTCTTTGTGATTTTGCGTGATAAAGTAATTGTTCAGTTTGCTGGGTGGAAATTGTCTTTCTAATTAAGCACGAGCGGGAACAGCAGACTCTTTGTTGAACTGAAAGCTTCAAAAACTATGAATTCAAATTGGAAATTAAAATCATCAATTTGAAAAATATGTAAAACTTAATAAATCTGTATCTTATATGCTAATTAATAAAAGTTTTAATATGTTACATATACATACAAAATCCTCATGCAGCGTGGGGCGGGGGTGGCTCAGTGGGTAGCGCGCCAGGCTCGTAATCTGTATTCCCAGGTTCGAGTCCCAGCTGGGTCAGCGTTGAGATTTATCTCCGCAAAATTCCCCGCCCTGCCCACGGTCAGTAGGGGACACCGATGGGCTTGGAAAGGCCGCCGTCCGTCGGATGGGACGTTAAGCCGTTGCCCCGTGTGCGGGAGAGCCGTACCCTGTGCACGTTAAAGAACACGCTGGATGGCCTTGACGGGAGGCTACCATCTGTCTCCCAACAGCTGTTCCAGTGGGTCCCCTCCCCCAACCTTCTCTGAGCCTTCGGGGTCCATGTGACCTGGCCATTTAGCCCATGGTGTGCAAAAAAGTGCCGCTCAGAGGTAAAACAACCCAACCCTCATTGCAGCCATGGACTACGGAGGTCCAACCAGACTGTGCAATTTTCTTCTCCAGACGTGTCTCATTTGAGCTGCTGCATTTGGCCGGAATTGGCCAATCTAGGCCAATTACAGCAAGGTCCTGTTTGGCATTGTCTGCCCATCGCATCCTAGGTCTCCCCCTATTTCTGATACCCTTAGGCACACTGTTCATAATCCTCTTTGCCATTCTGCAGCTATGCATACATGGCCAAACCAACGCAGTCTCTCTCTGCACAATATGCTGCTCAAAGGAGGTTCTTCTAACTTCATCATTACTTACAAAGTCAAACCACTTAATGCCCAAGATACTGCATAAGCATCTAGAATGAAAGACATCAAGTTTCTTGTTATCCTGCTTACAAGGGTCCATGTTTCGCTACCATAACTAACTTTAGAAAGAATCAAACTATTTTACAGCCTAATTTTAGTCTTTCGGTGTATACGCCTATTTTTCATATAGATTCTTAAAAGTACCAGTGGCAATCCCTGTTCTTCTATTTGTCTCATGCCGCACATCACCAGTATCTGTTACATAGTTCTCAAGATAATTAAACTGAGACACTTGCTCAAGAATTCAGCCATTCAGAGTAACTGAAGCACCATCTGCCTCACCAATTTTCATCACTTTAGTTTTTTACCTCTTTATCACCATGGCCGAGTGGTTAGCACGCTTGGCTACTGATCTAAGGGACCTGGGTTCGAGCCCCGGGTAAGGCATGGTTGTGTGTGTTGTTTTTCTGCTGCGGGACCTGCCATCCTCTCAGACCTTCTACTATGGCACATAAATTGACAGGCTCCTGTCAGACCTCTGTGGCAAGCAGCTGCTTGAGGGGGTATTTTTTTTATGTATCACCAAACCTACTCTATTACAATTCTCATCAACAGTTCTAATGAAAGAATTCATCTCATCAACATCAGTAGCCAACAGGGCCAAATCATCTGAATAATCTAAATCAAATTTTGAAATCTCTAGACCATTTAAGGCCAAAATCTTTCCCTTGCAAATAATTTCGCATAACTTAATCAATAGCCAAACAAAACAGAAACAGAGACAAAATGCACTCTTGTCTAACTCCACTAGCAATGCTAAACCAATCGCTGCAAGACGTACCAACTCTCACAAACGACTCAGTGTTATTACAAAGAGCTTTCATTACACAAACGGGGCGGGGGTGGCTCAGTCGGTAGCGCGTCAGGCTCGTAATCTGTAGTTCCCAGGATCGAGTCCCAGCTGGGTCAGCGTTGAGATTTATCTCTGCAAAATTCCTCCCCCTGCCCACGGTCAGCAGGGAACACCGATGGGCTTGGAAAGGCCGCCGTCCGTCGGATGGGACGTTAAGCCGTGGCCCCGTGGGCGGGAGAGCCATACTCTGTGCAGGTTAAAGAACACGCTGGATGGCCTTGACGGGAGGCTACCATCTGTCTCCCAACAGCTGTTCCAATGGGTCCCCTCCCCCAACCTTCTCTGAGCCTTCGGGGTCCATGTGTCCTGGCCATTTAGCCCATGGTGTGCAAAAAAGTGCCGCTCAGAGGTAAAACAACCCAACCACTAACTTATCAGGTATTCCATATGATCTAACAATCAACCAAAAATTATGTCGATCAATGAACCCAGAAGCCTTTTTGAAATCTATAAAACTAACAACCACAGGTTTCTGAAGCTCTAAACATTTCTCAAGAATTTGTCTAAATGAAATTATTTGATCAATACATCCCCTACCACTTCTGAATCCATACTGTTCATCACGCAGTTGTCCATCAAATAATATTTTTCAATAATAATATATTTTTTCGTAGTATCTAGAAGTTTTTTTTCGGTAACTCATAGCATATTTAATTTTCTTTTTCTATAAAGTTACATATATCTGGCAAATTGTATCAAACTGACTTAGTTGAGTACGAAATGATTTGAAAGGTTTTGTGTTGAGTCTGGCGCGCTACCGACTGAGCCACCCCCGCCCTTATGTGAGTCGAATTTCACATTCTATGCTCATTGACTTTGAAATCAGCTTTTTGTAGAAAAACTATTATCTGAGCGAGGCTTTTGGGTTGGATTGTTTTACCTCTGAGCGGCACTTTTTTGCACACAATGGGCTAAATGGCCAGGTCATAAACTCCGAAGGTTCAGAGAAGTTTGGGAGAGAGGACCCACTGGAACAGCTGTTGGGAGACAAATGGTAGCCTCGCGTCAAGTCCATCCAGCGCGTTCTCTAATGGATTGGACTATTTTACCTCTGAGTGGCACTTTTTTGCACACCATGGGCTAAATGGCCAGGTTACATGGACCCCGAAGGCTCAGAGAAGGTTGGGGGAGGGGACCCATTGGAACAGCTGTTGGGAGACAAATAGTAGCCTCCCGTCAAGGCCATCCAGCGTATTCTTTAATGGATTGAACTGTTTTACCTCTGAGTGACACTTTTTTGCACACCATGGGCTAAATGGCTAGGTCACAAGGACCCCGAAGGCTCAGAGTAGGTTGGGGGAGGGGACCCACTGGAACAGCTGTTGTGAGACAGATAGTAGCCTCCCGTCAGGACCATCCAGCTTATTCTTTAACGTGCACAGAATATGGCTCTCCCACACACGGAGCCACGGCTTAACGTTTCATTCGACGGATGGTGACCTTTCCAAGTCCATTGGTGTCCCCTACTGACTGTGGGTAGGGCGAGGAGTTTTGCGGACGTAAATACGCTGACCCAGCTGTTACTCCAATCTGGGAACTGCAGTTACGAGCCTGGCGCGGTACCGACTGAGCCACCCCCGCCCCTTATGTGAGTAGAAATTCACATTCCATGCTCCCTGACTTTGAAATCAGTTTTTTGTAGAAAAATATCAGTGAACGTAAATTGAAGTTCCGATTAATATCTCTCTAAATATCGATTTTCGAGAATATTAGTTTAATATTTAAGGAAATATTAACGCTGAAATATCAAATAGCAGACACTACTATCATACTCTTCTTTTACATGTTTTCTCAAATTGAGGAAAACTTTAAAAAAAATCACTTAACAATCTTCAAATATCGCATTTATAATAGTGGACAATTTGTCAGGTGTTTTATCTTTTAAAAAGGGCGGGGGTGGCTCAGTGGGTAGGGCGACAGGTACAGTCGCTCAAAAAATATCCGAACACTATGGTTGATTACAGAATTCAGAAAAAATATCTGGCAACGATATTTTTAGAAATTAGTGATCTGGCAATCTTCATGTCACGTGACACGAATGTTGCCAGATCACTAATTTCTAAAAAAATCGGTTCCAAATATTTTTACTGAATTCTGTAATCAACCATAGCGTTCGGATACTTTTTTTAATATATATAATGCGTATGAATATATAATGTAATGAATATGGAGTGTGTGCAGTTACCGTTCACAGCAAACTGGAGCGGTTGCGGTTAATGTTCACAGCACATTGGATCGTGTGAGCTCACAAAGACCTGGATCGTGTGGGCTCACTCACGGAAATATTGAGCGTGTGCAGTTACCGTTCCCAGCAAACTGGAGCGGTTGCGGTTAATGTTCACAGCACATTGGATCGTGTGAGCTCACAAAGATATGGATCGTGTGAGCTCACAAAGACCTGGATCGTGTGGGCTCACTCAGGGAAATATTGAGCGTGTGCAGTTACCGTTCACAGCAAACTGGAGCGGTTGCGGTTAATGTTCACACCACATTGGATCGTGTGAGCTCACAAAGACCTGGATCGTGTGGGCTCACTCACGGAAATATTGAGCGTGTGCAGTTACCATTCACAGCAAACTGGAGCGTGTGCAGTGTTCATTTTGTACAATTGCTGTCCACGCTCCAGATATTTTTCCTGAGTTCTGTAATCACGTGACACGAAGGTTGCCACATCACTAATTTCTGAAATAATCGTTGCCAGATATTTTTTCTGACTTCTGTAATCGATCATAGTGTTCGGATACTTTTTTGAGCGACTGTACGTAATCTGCAGTTCCCAGGTTCGAGTCCCAGCTTGGTCAGCGTTGAGACTTATCTCCGCAAACTTCCCGTCCTGCCCCTGCTCAGTAGGGGACACCGATGGGTTTGGAAAAGCCGCCATCCATCGGAGGGGACGTTAAGCCGTGGCCCCGTGTGCGAGAGAGCCATACCCTGTGCACGTTAAAGAACACGCTGGATGGCCTTGACGGGAGGCTACGATGTGTCTCCCAACAGCTGTTCCAGTGGATCCCTTCCCCCAACCTTCTCTGAGCATTCGGGATCCTTGTGACTTGGTCATTTAGCCCATTGTGTGAAGAAAATTGCCGCTCAAAGATAAAACATCCCAATCCAGATGCTGAGCATCTGGTTCAAATGATCTAGTTAGATGATGATGCTATTGAAATTTTCGGATTCGTCTTATTGAAACATCGTTTACTTTGGTAGAGCCAGATCGTAGATCGTATCATCATATTAGATGTACAGTCGCTCAAAAAAGTATCCGAACACTAAGGTTGATTACAGAATTCAGAAAAAATATCTGGCAACGATTTTTTTAGAAATTAGTGATCTGGCAACCTTCGTGTCACGAAGGTTGCCAGATCACTAATTTCTAAAAAAATCGTTGCCAAATATTTTTTCGGAATTTTGTAATCAACCAGTGTTCGGATACTTTTTTGAGCGACTGTACCTGGTAATAATTTTACCCCTAACCATCTCCATCATAAAGATATGCCTATTTGGCATGAGTAAGAACAAAATATATAAGTAAACCACCCTTAGGTGGGCCCCTAAGGGCAAACATAAGAAAAGCTAAAAATAGCAGTGAAATTGTATAAGAAACCTAAAACGGGTAGGTCTCCTCAGAGAACGCTACCGTTTTAGGCCTCTTGTACTTGTTCAAAACAGTATGATCGTAAAGAATCAGAGAAGAAATAATCTCATTGGGATTATTGCTTGCAGCCTCAAGAAATCTTTTTGAGGTGCGTTTTATATGTGTATATATATATATGGTCGATGCCCAGGTCTTTATGGAGTTGTCTGTTAGTGACAAACCAGGGGGCATCGACCGCAGTTCTTAAAATCTTGTTCTGTAAGACCTGAATCTTACGAATATTGGTGGGTGTAGTATTCGCCCATATGGGTGAAGCATAGAGAATCACCGGTCTGGTCTGATGATCATATCATAGAGTAAAAGCTTATGATCAATCATTAAAATGGAATTTCTCCTAAGGAGTGAGCCTAGCTGGCCCCTCAATGAATTGACTTTGGAGATTATATTATTTATGTGATAGTCCCCCTTTAACCTCTTATGTATAACAACCCCAAGATATTAAACTGAATCACTCCACTCAATGGGAATACGTTGCAAATCGAGGCAAGTGGGTCAAAAAGTTCCAGTAAAAAAGATGGCAGAACTCTTGTCAAAGTTAATCATTATCTTCCATTTTTTGTATCGTGTGCCAAGCTCTGTCAAGCTATGCTGCAGCCTCTTCACAGCGATGGCAGGACCGAGGGAGGGAGATAGTAAGGCAACGTCATCTGCGTAAAGTGCAAGATGAATACGATCAATGGAAGGTAAATCGTATAAGTATAAAGTGAAGAGCATAGGACCTAAAGAGAACCCTGAGGCACACCCGCAGAGATCTTGTAGACATGGCAGATTTAATTTGACATTGAAATGTCCTATTGGAGAGATATGATTGGATCAAACAGATGAGTCCAGATGGCACTTCGGCTTATATAAGCTTGTTTAAAAGATCGCCAACCAGACGCGGTCAAAGGCTTTGGAGACGTCAAGGAAGCCAGTTGCAACGGACTCGCTTTAAGGGATTCAGCGACTTTCTCCACCAACCTAAGGATTTGGTGTTAGGTTGAAGATATAAAATATTGAGAACAGCTGCTTTAGACCAGTGGTTCTCAACCTTTTATGCTTCACGTACCCCCTGGAAATGTGTATGTAACTGGCTTACCCCTTGTATAGATAGATAAAACTATAGTTATAGTATAACAATGGGAATAAAATAAAACATGTATATCAGTGGTTCTCAACCTTTTATGATTCACGTACCCCCTGGAAATGTGTTTGTAACTGGCATACCCCTTGTATAGATAGATAAAACTATAGTTATAGTATAACAATGGGAATAAAATAAAACATATATATCAGTGGTTCTCAACCTTTTATGCTTCACGTACCCCTTGGAAATGTGTATGTAACTGGCTTACCCCTTGTATAGATAGATAAAACAATAGTTATAGTATAACAATAGGAATAAAATAAAACATATATATCAGTGGTTCTCAACCTTTTATGTTTCACGTACCCCCTGGAAATGTGTATGTAACTGGCGTACCCCTTGTGTAGATAGATAAAACTATAGTTATAGTATAACAATGGGAATAAAATAAAACATATATATCATTGGTTCTCAACCTTTTATGTTTCACGTACCCCCTGGAAATGTGTATGTAACTGGCTTACCCCTTGTATAGATAGATAAAACTATAGTTATAGTATAACAATGGGAATAAAATAAAACATATATCTCAGTGGTTCTCAACCTTTTATGCTTCACGTACCCCTTGGAAATGTGTATGTAACTGGCTTACCCCTTGTATAGATAGATAAAACAATAGTTATAGTATAACAATAGGAATAAAATAAAACATATATATCAGTGGTTCTCAACCTTTTATGTTTCACGTACCCCCTGGAAATGTGTATGTAACTGGCTTACCCCTTGTATAGATAGATAAAACTATAGTTATAGTATAACAATGGGAATAAAATAAAACATATATATCAGTGGTTCTCAACCTTTTATGCTTCACGTACCCCTTGGAAATGTGTATGTAACTGGCTTACCCCTTGTATAGATAGATAAAACAATAGTTATAGTATAACAATAGGAATAAAATAAAACATATATATCAGTGGTTCTCAACCTTTTATGTTTCACGTACCCCCTGGAAATGTGTATGTAACTGGCTTACCCCTTGTATAGATAGATAAAACTATAGTTATAGTATAACAATGGGAATAAAATAAAACATATATATCAGTGGTTCTCAACCTTTTATGTTTCACGTACCCCCTGGAAATGTGTATGTAACTGGCTTACCCCTTGTATAGATAGATAAAACTATAGTTATAGTATAACAATGGGAATAAAATAAAACATATATCTCAGTGGTTCTCAACCTTTTATGCTTCACGTACCCCCTGGAAATGTGTATGTAACTGGTGTACCCCTTGTATAGATAGATAAAACTATAGTTATAGTATAACAATGGGAATAAAATAAAACATATATATCAGTGGTTCTCAACCTTTTATGTTTCACGTACCCCCTGGAAATGTGTATGTAACTGGCTTACCCCTTGTATAAAAAAAAAAAAAATAAATACCCCCTCAAGCAGCTGCTTGCCACAGAGGTCTGACAGGAGCCTGTCAGTTTATATGCCACAGTAGGAGATCTGAGAGGATGGCAGGACCTCAGCAGAAAAACGACACACACATCCATGCCTAATTCCGGGGCTCGATGCCCAGGTCCCTTAGATCAGTAGCCAAGCGTGCTAACCACTCGGCCACGGGACGGCCTACCCCTTGTATAGATAGATAAAACTATAGTTACAGTATAACAATGGGAATAAAATAAAACATATATATCAGTGGTTCTTAACCTTTTATGCTTCACGTACCCCCTGGAAATGTGTATGTAACTGGCGTACCCCTTGTATAGATAGATAAAACTATAGTTACAGTATAACAATGGGAATAAAATAAAACATATATATCAGTGGTTCTTAACCTTTTATGCTTCACGTACCCCCTGGAAATGTGTATGTAACTGGTGTACCCCTTGTATAGATAGATAAAACTATAGTTACAGTATAACAATGGGAATAAAATAAAACATATATATCAGTGGTTCTTAACCTTTTATGCTTCACGTACCCCCTGGAAATGTGTATGTAACTGGCGTACCCCTTGTATAGATAGATAAAACAATAGTTATAGTATAACAATGGGAATAAAATAAAACATATATATCAGTGGTTCTCAACCTTTTATGCTTCACGTACCCCCTGGAAATGTGTATGTAACTGGTGTACCCCTTGTATAGATAGATAAAACTATAGTTATAATATAGCAATGGGAATAAAATATAACATATATATCAGTGGTTCTCAAACTTTTATGCTTCACGAACCCCCTGGAAATGTGTATATAACTGGCATACCCCTTGTATAGATAGATAAAACAATAGTTATAGTATAACAATGGGAATAAGATAAAACATATAACTCAGTGGTTCTCAACCTTTTATGCTTCACGTACCCCCTGAAAATGTGTATGTAACTGGCGTACCCATTGTATAGATAGATAAAACTATAGTTAGAGTATAACAATGGGAATAAAATAAAACATATATATCAGTGGTTCTCAACCTTTTAAGCTTCACGTATCCCCTGGAAATGTGTATGTAACTGGCTTACCCCTTGTATAGATAGATAAAACTATAGTTATAGTATAACAATGGGAATAAAATAAAACATATATATCAGTGGTTCTCAACCTTTTATGTTTCATGTACCCCCTGGAAATGTGTATGTAACTGGCTTACCCCTTGTATAGATAGATAAAACTATTGTTATAGTATAACAATGGGAATAAAATAAAACATATATATCAGTGGTTCTCAACCTTTTATGTTTCACGTACCCCCTGGAAATGTGTATATAACTGGCATACCCCTTGTATAGATAGATAAAATATAGTTATAGTATAACAATGGGAATAAAATAAAACATATATCTCAGTGGTTCTCAACCTTTTATGCTTCACGTACCCCCGGAAATGTGTATGTAACTGGCTTACCCCTTGTATAGATAGATAAAACTACAGTTATAGTATAACAATGGGAATAAAATAAAACATATATATCAGTGGTTCTCAACCTTTTATGCTTCACGTACCCCCTGGAAATGTGTATGTAACTGGCATACCCCTTGTATAGATAGATAAAACTATAGTTATAGTATAACAATGGGAATAAAATAAAACATGTATATCAGTGGTTCTCAACCTTTTATGATTCACGTACCCCCTGGAAATGTGTTTGTAACTGGCGTACCCCTTGTATAGATAGATAAAACTATAGTTATAGTATAACAATGGGAATAAAATAAAACATATATATCAGTGGTTCTCAACCTTTTATGCTTCACGTATCCCCTGGAAATGTGTATGTAACTGGCGTACCCCTTGTATAGATATATAAAACTATAGTTATAGTATAACAATGGGAATAAAATAAAACATGTATATCAGTGGTTCTCAACCTTTTATGATTCACGTACCCCCTGGAAATGTGTTTGTAACTGGCGTACCCCTTGTATAGATAGATAAAACTATAGTTATAGTATAACAATGGGAATAAAATAAAACATGTATATCAGTGGTTCTCAACCTTTTATGCTTCACGTACCCCCTGGAAATGTGTATGTAAGTGGCTTACCCCTTGTATAGATAGATAAAACTATAGTTATAGTATAACAATGGGAATAAAATAAAACATGTATATCAGTGGTTCTCAACCGTTTATGCTTCACGTACCCCCTGGAAATGTGTATGTAAGTGGCTTACCCCTTGTATAGATAGATAAAACTATAGTTATAGTATAACAATGGGAATAAAATAAAACATGTATATCAGTGGTTCTCAACCGTTTATGCTTCACGTACCCCCTGGAAATATGTATGTAACTGGCGTACCCCTTGTATAGATAAATAAAATTTTGTATTCATAAATTACATATATCGATAAACACAAAAAATTACATAAACAATTTGAAAAATCTTATAAAATTGTAAACCATTTTACTGGGTAATTAGTGAAATGGTTTCGCTGGTTTACTCTTGCACAGTTCATCAATGGTTGGGGTTATCTTCTTAAGGTAGAGTCGCAAGTCATGTTCAACATCCAGCCTGTTCCTATATTTATTTTTTAAAGAAGTTAAAAATGAAAAACCAATAGCAGTATTGAGGGCTTTGCGACTTTTTTAGCTCTCACGCTGTACCCCAAAAAATTTTACCGCATACCTCTTGTTGAGAACCCCTACTTTAGACAATATGGCGTTCTGGGTTTTGTTTTTCCTCTAAGCGGTACTTTTTAGCACACAACGGGCTAAATGGCCAGGTCACATGGGTTAGGGTTAGGGTTATTTTACCTCTGAGCGGCACTTTTTTGCACACCATGGGCTAAATGGCCAGATCACATGGACCCCGAAGGCTCAGAGAAGGTTGGGGGAGGGGACCCACTGGAACAGCTGTTGGGAGACAGATGGTAGCCTCCCGTCAAGGCCATCCAGCGTGTTCTTTAACATTGGGTTGTTTTACCTCTGAGCGGCACTTTTTTGCACACCATGGGCTAAATAGCCAGGTCACATGGACCCCGAAGGCTCAGAGGTTGGGGGAGGGGACCCACTGGAACAGCTGTTGGGAGACAGATGGTAGCCTCCCGTCAAGGCCATCCAGCGTGTTCTTTAACGTGCACAGGGTATGGCTCTCCCGCACACGGGGCCACGGCTTAACGTCCTATCTGACGGACGGCGGCCTTTTCAAGCCCATCGGTGTCCCCTACTGACCGTGGGCAAGGCGGGGAAATTTTGCGGAGATAAATCTCAACGCTGACCAAGCTGGGACTCGAACCTGGGAATTACAGATTACGAGTCTGGCGCGCTACCAACTGAGCCACCCCCGCCCCTCCAGGTCACATGGACTCCGAAGGCTCAGAGAAGGTTGGGGAAGGGACCCACTGTAACAGCTGTTGGGAGACAGATGGTAGCCTCCCGTCAAGGCCATCCAGCGTGTTCTTTAAAGTGCACAGGGTATGGCTCTCCCGCACACGGGGCCACGGCTTAACGTCCCATCTACGGACGATCAGTAGGGGACTACCACGATCAGTAGGGGACATCGATGGCCTTTCCAAGCCCATCGATGTCCCCAACTGATCGTGGGTAAGTCGGAGAGTTTTGTGGAGATAAATCTCAACCCTGGTCCGGTTGGGACTCGAACCTTGGAACTGCAGATTACAAGCCTGGTACGCTACCGATTGAGCCATCCCCTCTTTTTCGCTATCTGTCTTGTAAAATAAAGATATTTATAATCAAGGAGAAGGCGCTTACTCTCCCCACTCTCTTGTTGACTGGGAGGGGAAAGGGGAAGCGAAGTTGACTGTATTGACATACTGTAACAGCTGTTGGGAGACAGATGGTAACCTCCTATCAAGGTCATCCAGCGTGTTCTTTAATGAGTTGGACTGTTTTCCCTCTAAGCGGTACTTTTTTGCACACCATGAGCTAAATGGCCAGGTCACATGGACCCCGAAGGCTCAGAGAAGGTTGGGGGAGGACCCACTGGAACAGCTGTTGGGAGACAGATGGTAACCTCCTATCAAGGCCATCCAGCGTGTTCTTTAACGTTGTTTTACCTCTGAGCGGCACTTTTTTGCACACCATGGGCTAAATGGAAAGGTCACGAGGACCCCGAAGGCTCAGAGAAGGTTGGGGGAGGGGACCCACTGGAACAGCTGTTGGGAGACAGATGGTAGCCTCCCGTCAAGGCCATCCAGCGTGTTCTTTAACGTGCACAGGGTATGTCTCTCCCTCAGACGGGGGAGGGGCTTAACGTCCGATCCGACGGACGGCGGCCTTTCCAAACCCATCAGGTGTCCCCTACTGACCACGAGCAGGGTGAGGATTTTTGCGGAGATAATTCTCAACACTGACCCAGCTGGGACTCGAACCTGGGAACTGCAGATCACGAGCCTGGCGCGCTACCGACTAAGCCACCCCCGCCCCATATAGCATTATGTGTGTACTCTAAACATCTGTGTAGTTTATAGTTTAAACATATTATTTGAAATTAAAACGTATTCTGTAAATATAAAATAAAATAAATAAATACCCCCTCAAGCAGCTGCTTGCCACAGAGGTCTGACAGGAGCCTGTCAGTTTATATGCCATAGTAGGAGGTCTGAGAGGATGGCAGGACCTCAGCAGAAAAACGACACAAACAGCCATGCCTTACACGGGGCTCAGAACCCAGGTCCCGTAGATCAGTAGCCAAGCGCGCTAACCACTCGGCCACGGGACGGCCATTCTGTAAATGCCAAATTGAAAATATCTCAATATTCATTTTCTATAATTTTTTTTGCACAAAGAGAAAAGTCATAAAATCTGGCAATGCTTCGATTTTTACGTAGTAACCCTTCAGTGCGATCGAGAAAGCAAAATCTCGTTTGCTTTCCTTGCACGTGCAGCAGTATTTTATGCTTCAGTTACTTTTAACGACGTCCGTGTTTTCAGTCGAAATAAACTCCAACTTTGGCAACCGAATTCCGATTCCATATTTTACCTCAGGTATTTAACTTCCTCTTTAGTTTTTAGAATTTAAAATTGCATAATAATTTCTGTTGCTCTCTAGTTTCGTATTTAGAACTTCTTCTCTTTAGTTTCGAATTTAAAAACGCAGACGACTTCCGAGAAATCAAATTTCCGGAATGCAAAATAAGTAATGTAAAATAAAGAACATAATTATGATTTGCATTGCCATCACGACGGAAAACTTGTCTGAAAACTGGTTTCCCTGGCAAGGAACAACTTTATAAAGAAACAATCGCTGGGAAATGATTCGAATATCAATAATTGGCATAAAAATTTAACTTATTCGTTGAGTACGGATTGGGAATCGTCTGCAATGAGGTAATAATGCCTCGGTGATCGTCTGTCATAAATTGGTTGCCAGAACTCTTCACTGAAAAAGATATTAAAACAAAAGTTACACATAACCTTTGAATCACAGGGCTTCAAGTACAGTCGCTCAAAAAAAATATACGAACACTATGGTTGATTACAGAATTCAGAAAAAATATCTGCCAACGCTTTTTTAGAAATTAGTGATCTGGCAATTTTCGTGTACGAAATTCAGAAAAAATATCTGACAACGTTTTTTTTTAAAAGAAATTAGTGATCTGGCAACCTTCGTGTGGTTGCCAGATCACTAATTTCGGAAAAAAAAACTTTGCCAGATATTTTTTCTGAATTCTGTAATCAACCGTAGTGTTCGGATATTTTTTGAGCGACTGTACATTGAAATAAATATGTAGAATGATTATATATTCACATGTTATAGTTTTAAAATTTTTTCTGCTTAATTATGGTATATATATATATCTTTTAATATTCTCATTTTCATATTTACTTCCATTCACAAAATTAATATTTATGTCTTTATTTCCTCCCATGGCCGAGTGGTTAGCGCGCTTGGCTATTGATCTAAGGGACCTGGGCTCGAGCCCCGGGTCGTCCCATGGCCAAGTGGTTAGCGTGCTTGGTTATTGATCTAAGGGACCTGGGTTCGAGCCCCGGGTAGTCCCATGGCCGAGTGGTTAGCGCACTTGGCTATTGATCTAAGGGACCTCGGGTCGTCCCATGGCCGAGTGGTTAGGGCGCTTGGCTATTGATCTAAGGGACCTGGGTTCGAGCCCCGGGTCGTCCCATGGCCGAGTGGTTAGCGCACTTGGCTATTCGAGCCACGGGTCGTCCCATGGCCAAGTGGTTAGCGTGTTTGGCTATTGATCTAAGGGACCTGGGTTCGAGCCCCGAGTCGTCCCATGGCCGAGTGGTTAGCGCACTTGGCTATTTGAGCCACAGGTCGTCCCATGGCCAAGTGGTTAGCGCGCTTGGCTATTGATCTAAGGGACCTGGGTTCGAGCCCCAGGTCGTCCCATGGCCTAGTGGTTAGCACGCTTGGCTATTGATCTAAGGGACCTGAGTTCGAGCCACGGGTCGTCCCATGGCCGAGTGGTTAGCGTGCTTAGCTATTGATCTAAGGGACCTGGGTTCGAGTCCCGGGTCGTCCCATGGCTGAGTGGTTAGCGCGCTTGGCTATTGATCCAAGGGACCTGGGTTCGAGCCGCGGGTAAGGCATGGATGTGTGTGTGTTGTTTTTCTGCTGAGGTCCTGCCATCCTCTCAGACCTTCTGCTTTGGCATTTAAACTGAGAGGCTCCTGTCAGACCTCTGTGGCAACCAACCTTTTATGCTTCACTGAAAAAACAATAAATAACAAATAAAAAAAGTTTTTATTTCGTATGTTTTACTTCTGAAATGGCAACATTAAAATTTTATGATTCCTTTAATAATATTATTGTTATAAATTCAACTTAAGAAACCGAATAAATAAAATTCGAATTCGTTTACAGAATATGAAATTATGTCTGTAGTCTATCATACGTTGGCCAAGTTGTCGTTTGCATTTTACTTTTCAAATTTATAAGTACAAAACAATAATTAAAAAATTTAATCTAACTTCAGCTAACAGTTCCAAAATTTATGGTGTTCTTATATCAACCACATTTTGTGTGGACGGGGATGACCCAGTCGGTAGTGCGACAGGCTCGTAATCTGCAGTTCCCAGGTTCGAGTCCCAGCTGGGTCAGCGTTGAGATTTATCTCCGCAAAATTCCCCGCCCTGCCCACGGTCAGTAGGGGACACCGATGGGCTTGGTAAAGGTCGCCTTCCGTCTGATGAGTCTTTAAAGCCGTGGCCCCGTGTATGGGAGAGCGTACCTTGTGCACGTTAAAGAACACGCTGGATGGCCTTGACGGGAGGCTTCCATCTGTCTCCCGACAGCTGTTCCAATGGATCCTCTCCCCCAAACTTCACTGAGCCTTCGGGGTCCTTGTGACCTGGCCATTTAGCCCATGGTGTGCAAAAAAAGTGCCATTCAGAGGTAAAACAAACCAATATTAAAGAACACGCTGAATGGTTTTGACTGGAGTCTATCATCTGTCTCCCAACACCTGTTCCATTGTGTCCCCTCCCCCAACCATCTCTGAGCCTTCGGGGCCTTTGTGACCTGGCCATTTAGCCCATTATGTGCAAAAAAAAAAGTGCCATTCAGAGGTAAAACAACCCAATGTTAAAAAACACGCTGGATGGCTTTGACGGGAGTCTACCATCTGTCTCCCAACAGCTATTCCAGTGGGTCCCCTCCCCCAACCTTCTCTGAGCCTTCGGGGTCCATGTGACCTGGCCACTGTGAGCAAAAAAGTGCGCTCAGAGGTTAAACAACCTATGTATCTAACACTTGTAGATCATGGTTTGATCAACCTTCTCTGAGCTTTTAGGGTCCATGTGACCTAACCATTTAGCCCATTGTGTGCAAAAAAATGACGCTCAGAGGCAAAACACCCCAACCCAACTCATGGTTTGACCTCTATGTCACCTCTGTTTGACCTTGAAGAACCCATCGGATGTCAAATTTTGAATTTTGCACAAGATCTACGATCCGAATTACCCCTGGACGGGGGGCGGGAGTGGCTCAGTCAGTAGCGCGCCAGGTTCGTAATCTGTAGTTCCCAGGTTCGAATCCCAGCTGGGTCAGCGTTGAGATTTATCTCCGCAAAATTCCCCGCCCTGCCCACGGTCAGTAGGGGACACCGATGGACTTGGAAAGGCCGCCGCCCGTCGGATGGGACGTTAAGCCGTGGCCCCGCCCTGGGCACAGGGTATGGCTGCACAGGGTATGGCTCTCCCGTGTGCGGGAGAGCCATACCCTGTGCACGTTAAAGAACACGTTGGGTGACCTTGACGGGAGGCTACCATCTGTCTCCCAACAGCTGTTCCAGTGGGTCCCCTCCAAAAACATTCTCTGAGCCTTCGGGGACCATGTGACCTGGCCATTTAGCCCATGGTGTGCAAAAAAGTGCCTCTCAGAGGTAAAACAACCCAACAGAACAATGGAAAAAGTTGGGTTGGATTGTTTTATCTCTGAACGACACTTTTTTGCACATCATAGGCTAAATGGCCAGGTCACATGGACCCCGAAGGCTCAAAGAAAGTTGGGGGAGGCGACCCACTGGAACAGCTTTTGGGAGACAGATGGTCGCCTCCCGTCAAGGTCATTCAGCGTGCTCTTTAACGTGCACAGCGTATGGCTCTCTGCACACGGGACCACGGCTTAACATCCCATCCGACAGAAGGCGGCGTATTCCAAGCCCAAAGCTCATCGGTGTCCCCTATTGACCGTGAGCAGGGCGGGGAATTTTGCGGAGATATATCTCAACACTGACCCAGCTGGGACTCGAACCAGGAAACTGCAGATTACGAGCCTGGCGTGCTACCGACTGAGCCAACCCCGCCCTATTGAAAAAGTTGAAAAATGTTACTGAGATTTCTTTAGTACAAAACACCGGTATTTATTTCTGAGATTTTCCTACTGAGTGATTTAGAAATTTGTATAATGTTTGCTTATTAAGCAATCGATTAAAAGTTTTGGGTCTTGTATTTTTTTATATATTATTAAACTTCATGTTTGTACCGAATTACTGTTTTTAATGAGTTTTGTTTTAACGAAGCGACTCACGAGAAATACAGTCACTCAAAAAATTATCCGAACTATGATCGATTACAGATTTCAGGAAAAATATCTGGCAACGATTTTTTTAGAAATTAGCGATCTGGCAACCTTGGTGTTCTGTACACGAAGGTTGCCAGGCGCAGTAATTGTAATCATTTACGCTATTCTTATATCATTAATTAAAAGCTTTTTCTCTAAAAAAAATTTTTCATTTATCTCTAAATACGAACAATTATCTGCTAAAACAAAAAAAAAATTGTCTTTTCCCACCCACCCTGGGTCTAAGAGGTCAATTCGTTGTAGCCAATGGAAACATCATGGCGTTCACATTCCACTACCAAAATAAAAAAAAAAAATTCCTATCTAACCCAAAAATTTTTTTCTTTATCTCTAAAAACAAACTATTTTCTGCTAAAATTAAATAGCTGCGTTTAACACCCCCTCTGGGTCTAAAAGGTCAACTCATTGTTGGCAGGAGAAACTTCGCGACCTTCACATTCCACCACCAAAAGTTCAAATTTCTTGCATAATGAGCTCATTTGCAATATTGATTTGGAATTATGGAATTTTAAATTTTTTTTACCGCTAAACGGCGTAATTATAGCTTTAGAGAGATTCGGAACTTTTATCAGCACTTTAATAAGGGTTGGGTTGTTTTACCTCTGAGCGGTACTTTTTTGCACACCATGGGCTAAATGGCCAGGTCACATGGACCCCGAAGGCTCAGAGAAGGTTGGGGAAGGGGACGCACTGGAACAGCTGTTGGGAGACAGATGGTAGCCTCCCGTCAAGGCGATCCAGCGTGTTCTTTAACATTGGGGTGTTTTACATCTGAGCGGTACTTTTTTGCACACCATGGGCTAAATGGCCAGGTCACATCGACCCCGAAGGCTCAGAGAAGGTTGGGGGAGGGGACCCACTGGAACAGCTATTGGGAGACAGATGGTAGCCTCCCGTCAAGGTCATCCAGCGTGTTCTTTAACGTGCACAGGGTATGGCTCTCCCGCACACGGGGCCACGGCTTAACGTCCCATCCGACGGACGGCGGCCTTTCCAAGCCCATCGGTGTCCCCTACTGACCGTGGGCGGGACGGGGAATTTTGCGGAGATAAATCTCAACGCTGACTCAGCTGGGATTCGAACCTGGGAACTACAGATTACGAGCCTGACGCGCTACCGACTGAGCCACCCCCGCCCCACTTTTATCAGCACTTTAATAAGTTCTGATAAAATATAATTTGTTAGGGCTTAATTCTTCGAGCCCTATTTGCAGAAAACATTTCTCAAACGCATCATAAGACATATAAATACAGACATGCATGTCTCTAATCATTAATTTAATCTTGTACAAGTAATTGTAATCATTTACTCTATTCTTATATAATTAATTACCACTATAATTATTAATTACCACTATAATTAATTAAGCCGTCCCATGGCCGAGTGGTTAGCGCGCTTGGCTACTGATCTAAGGGACCTGGGTTCGAGCCCCGGGTAAGGCATGGATGTATGTGTCGTTTTTCTGCTGAGGTCCTGCCATCCTCTCAGACCTTCTACTCTGGCATATAAACTGACAGGCTTCTGTCAGACCTCTGTGGCAAGCAGCTGCTTGAGGGGGTATTTATTTTTATTTATTTATTATAATTAATTAACGTCTTTCATTTTATTCTTATATAATTAATTATAATCATTTATGTTATTTCTATGTAATTAATTTTAATCATTTATTTTGTTCTTATATAATTGATTATAATCACTTATTTTGTTTCTGTGTAATTAATTTTAATCATTTATTTTATTATTATATAATTAATTTGACTCCCTGCATCTTTCCATGTCCTGTTTACTATTCCTCTTCATCCTCCTATGTCTTTCTCCTTGACTCCCTGCATCCTCCCATGTCCTCTTTCACTATTCTTCTTCATCCTCCTACGCCTTTCTTTTTGACTCCCTGCATCCTCTCATCTGCTCTTTTACAATTCCTCTTCATACTCCTATGACTTTCTCTTTGACGCCTATGTTTTTGTCTTCGACTCCCTACATCCTCCCATGTCCTCTTTCACTATTCTTCTTCATCCTCTTACGCCTTTCTTTTTGACTCCCTGCATCCTCTCATCTGCTCTTTTACAATTCCTCTTCATACTCCTATGACTTTCTCTTTGACTCCCCGCAGCCTCCTATGTTTTTGTCTTCGACTCCCTGCATCCTCCCATGTCCTCTTTCACTCTTCTTCTTCATCCTCCTACGCCTTTCTTTTTGACTCCCTGCATCCTCTCATCTGCTCTTTTACAATTCCTCTTCATACTCCTATGACTTTCTCTTTGACTCCCCGCAGCCTCCTATGTTTTTGTCTTCGACTCCCTGCATCCTCCCATGTCCTCTTTCACTCTTCTTCTTCATCCTCCTACGCCTTTCTTTTTGACTCCCTGCATCCTCTCATCTGCTCTTTTACAATTCCTCTTCATACTCCTATGACTTTCTCTTTGACTCCCCGCAGCCTCCTATGTTTTTGTCTTCGACTCCCTGCATCCTCCCATGTCCTCTTTCACTCTTCTTCTTCATCCTCCTACGCCTTTCTTTTTGACTCCCTGCATCCTCTCATCTGCTCTTTTACAATTCCTCTTCATACTCCTATGACTTTCTCTTTGACTCCCTGCAGCCTCCTATGCTTTTTTCTTCGACTCCCTGCATCCTCCCATGTCCTCTTTCACTATTCTTCTTCATCCTCCTACGTCTTTCTTTTTGACTCCCTGCATCCTCTCATCTGCTCTTTTACAATTCCTCTTTATACTCCTATGACTTTCTCTTTGACTCCCTGCAGCCTCCTATGTTTTTATCTTCGACTCCCTGCATCCTCCCATGTCCTCTTTCACTATTCTTCTTCATCCTGGGGCGGGGGTGGCTCAGTCGGTAGCGCGTCAGGCTCGTAATCTGTAGTTCCCAGGTTCGAGTCCCAGCTGGGTCAGCGTTGAGATTTATCTCCACAAAATTCCCCGCCTTGCCCATGGACAGTAGGGGACACCGATGGGCTTGGAAAGGCCGCCGTCCGTCGGATGGGACGTTAAGCCGTGGCCCCGTGTATGGGAGAGCCATACCCTGTGCACGTTAAAGAACACGCTGGATGGCCTTGACGGGAGGCTACCATCTGTCTCCCAACAGCTATTCCAGTGGGTCCCCTCCCTCAACCTTCTCTGAGCCTTCGGGGTCCATGTGACCTGGCCATTTAGCCCATTGTGTGCAAAAAAGTGCCGCTCGGAGGTAAAACAACCCAACTTCTTCATCCTCCTACGTCTTCCTTTTTGACTCCCTGCATCCTCTCATCTGCTCTTTTACAATTCCTCTTCATCCTCCTATGACTTTCTCTTTGACTCCCTGCAGCCTCCTATGTTTTTGTCTTCGACTCCCTGCATCCTCCCATGTCCTCTTTTACTATTCTTCTTCATCTTCCTATGTCTTTCTCTTTGACTCCGCGCATCTCACATGTCCCATTTTACTATTCCTCTTCATTCTCCTATGTCTGTCTCTTTGATTCCCTGCATTCTCTCATGCATTCTTTCACTATTGCTCTTCATCCTCCGATGTCTTCCTCTTTGACTCCTTGTGTCCTCCCATGCCCTCTTTTACTATTCCTCTTCATCCTCCTATGTCTTTCTCCTTGACTCCCTGAAATCTCCCATGTCCTCTTTCACTATTCTTCTTCATCCTCCTACGCCTTTCTTTTTGACTCCCTGCATCCTCTCATCTGCTCTTTTACAATTCCTCTTCATACTCCTATGACTTTCTCTTTGATTCCCTGCAGCCTCCCACGTTTTTGTCTTCCACTCCCTGCATCCTCCCATGTCCTCTTTTACTATTCTTCTTCATCTTCCTATGTCTTTCTCTTTGACTCCGCGCATCTCACATGTCCCATTTTACTATCCTCTTCATTCTCCTATGTCTGTCTCTTTGATTCCCTGCATTCTCTCATGCCTTTTTTCACTATTCCTCTTCATACTTCTATGTCTATCTGTTTGACTCCCTGCATCCTTCCATGTCCTCTTTCATAATTCTTCTTAATTTTCCCGTGTCTTTCTCTTTGAATCTCTGCATCCTCCCATATTCTTTTTCACTATTGCTCTTCATCCTCCGATGTCTTTCTCTTTGACTCCTTGTGTCCTCCCATGCCCTCTTTTACTATTCCTCCTCATACTCCTATGTCTTTCTCTTTGACTCCCTGCATCCTCCCATATCCTCTTTCATTATTCTCCTTAATTTTCCTATGTCTTTCTCTTTAACCCCCTACATCCTCCTATATCTTTCGCTTTGACACCATGCATCCTCCGATGTCTTTCTCTTTGAATCCCTGCATCCTCCCATATCCTTTTTCACTATTCTCCTTAATTTTCCTATGTCTTTCTCTTTAACCCCCTACATCCTCCTATATCTTTCGCATTGACACCATGCATCCTCCTGTCTTTCTCTTTGACTCCCTGCATCCTCCAATGTCTTTCCCTTTGACTCCCTGCAGCCTCCTATGTATTTCCCTTTGACTCCCTGCATCCTCCTATGTCTTTCTCTTTGACTCCCTGCATCCTCCTATGTCTTTCTCTTTGACTCCCTGCATCCTCCTATGTCTTTCCCTTTGACTCCCTGCATCATCCTATGTCTTTGTCTTTGACTCTCTGCATCTTCCCATGTCCTGCTTTACTATTCCTCTTCATACTCCTATGTCTTTCTCTTTGACTCCCTGCATCCTCCCATATCCTCTTTCATTATTCTCCTTAATTTTCCTATGTCTTTTTCTTTAACCCCCTACATCCTCCTATATCTTTCGCTTTGATACCATGCATCCTCCGATGTCTTTCTTTTTGACTTTCTGCATCCTCCCATGTCTTCTTTTATTATTACCTTTCATCATGCTGTATCTTTCTCTTTAACTCCTTGCATCCTCCTATGTCTTTCTCTTTGACTCCCTGCATCCTCCTATATCTTTCTCTTTAACTCCTTGCATCCTCCTATGTCTTTCTCTTTGACTCCCTGCATCCTCCTATATCTTTCTCTTTGACTCCCTGCATCCTCCTATGTCTTTCCTTTTGACTCCCTGCATCCTCTTATGTCTTTCTCTTTGACTCGCTGCATCCTCCTATGTCTTTCTCTTTGACTCCCTGTATCCTCCCATGTCCTCTTTTACTATTCCCTTTCATCATCCTATGTCTTTCTCTTTGACTCTCTGCATCTTCCCATGTCCAGCTTTACTATTCCTCTTCATACTCCTATGTCTTTCTCTTTGACTCCCTGCATCCTCCTATATCCTCTTTCATTATTCTCCTTAATTTTCCTATGTCTTTCTCTTTAACTCCCTACATCCTCCTATATCTTTCGCTTTGACACCATGCATCCTCCTATGTCTTTCTTTTTGACTTTCTGCATCCTCCCATGTCTTCTTTTATTATTCCCTTTCATCATCCTATATCTTTCTCTTTAACTCCTTGCATCCTCCTATGTCTTTCTTTTTGACTTTCTGCATCCTCCTATGTCTTCTTTAACTATTCCCTTTCATCATCCTATATCTTTCTCTTTGACTCCCTGCATCCTCCTAAATTTTTTTCTTTGACTTCCTGCATCCTCCTATATCTTTCTCTTTGACTTCGTGCATCCTCCATGTCCTCTCTTACTATTCCCTTTCATCATCCTATGTCTTTTTCTTTGACTCCCTGCATCCTCCTATGTCTATCTCTTTGACTCCCTGCATCCTCCCATGTCCTCTTTTACTATTTCCTTTCATCATCCTATGTCTTTCTCTTTGACTCCCTGCATCCTCCCTTGTCTTTCTCTTTGACTCTCTGCATCTTCCTATGTCCTGCTTTACTATTCCTCTTCATACTCCTATGTCTTTTTCTTTGATTCCTTACATCCTCCCGTGTCCTCTTGGCTATTCCACTATACCTCTCAGGAACTTTCTTTTTGGTTCCTTGCATCCCTCAATATCCTCATCCCTATTCTAATTAATCCCTTGCATTCTTTTTGAGTCTTCTAAGTCCCCTCTCCTCCTCCCTGTTCTTTTACGACTGAGGAACACAAGAAGACATTTTCAAATTCTGCCACCGTCCTTTAAAAATAGATTTTGTTCCATTTGTAAGAAAAACTCCCATCCTAGTCCTGACCTTCGTGATTGACCTTCTGACCTGACCAACTACCCATTTACAAATAGAAAATCACCTCTCAGCTATTTCAGTTTATCTATGCTATATTAATGACCAACTATATAATTACAAAATTTCACTCATTTCTGAAAAAAAAAAACTACGATTTGTACAGTTGCTCAAAAAAAAACCGAACACTATGGTTGATTACAGAATTCAGAAAAAATAACTGACGCGTGTACAACAACTGTAGACGCTCCAGTTACCGTTCACAGCAAACTGGAGCGTGTGCAGTTACTGCACACGCTCCAGTTTGCTGTGAACGGTAACTGCACACGCTCAATTTCTGTGAGTGGGCCCATACGATCCAGGTTTTTGTGAGCTCACACGATCCAATGTGCTGTGAACATTAACCGCAACCGCTCCAGTTTGCTGTGAACGGTAACTGCACACGCTCAATATTTCTGTGAGTGGGCCCACACGATCCAGGTTTTTGTGAGCTCACACGATCCAATGTGCTGTGAACATTAACCGCAACCGCTCCAGTTTACTGTGAATGGTAACTGCACACGTTCAATATTTCCGTGAGTGAGCCCACACGATCCAGGTTTTTGTGAGCTCACACGATCCAATGTGCTGTGAACATTAACCGCAACCGCTCCAGTTTGCTGTGAACGGTAACTGCATACGCTCCATATTCATTGCATTATATATTCATACGCATTATATATATTAAAAAAGTATCCGAACGCTATGGTTGATTACAGAATTCAGAAAAATTATCTGGCAACGATTTTTTTAGAAATTAGTGATCTGGCAACCTTCGTGTACGTTTTTTTGAGCGACTGTATAAACTAAAAACGTATGAAATTTTAAATATATAAAATGCAAAATAGAATAATAAATTGAAATGAACGACGAAATTTGAAAATTCCTGTAACTTAATTTTTAGCTACTGTTCAATAAATATGAAAGTCGACTATAAATTATTCTCATAGATATAAATTATTCTCATCTGAAGGAAAATAATATTTTATAAGTTACCGTTATTTTTATAAAGGTTTTGTTAACTTTAAAAGGCACTTTTTTTGCACACCATGGGCTAAATGGCCGGGTCACAAGGACCTCGAAGGCTCAGAGGAGGTTGGGGGGAGAGGACTCATTGGAGCAACTGTTGGGAAATAGATGGTAGCCTCCCGTCAAGGCCACCCAGAGTGTTCTTTAACGTGCACAGGGTATGGCTCTCCTGCACACGGGGACACGGCTTAACGTCCCATCCGACGGACGGCGACGTTTCCAACTCCATCGGTGTCCCCCTACTGACCGTGAGCAGGGAGCGGAGTTTTGTGGAGATAAGTCTCAACGTTGGCCAAGCCGGGACTCGAACCTGGGAACTGCAGATTACGAGCTTGGCTCGCTACCGACTGAGCCACCCCACCCCTTTTTTATAGAGGAAAATTTTATAAGTTACCGTAATTTTTATGGAGGAAATTTTACAAGTTACCGTTATTTTTATAGAGGAAAATTTAATGTCACCGTTGTTTTCAAAAAATGAAGTTTTATAAGTTACCATTATTTTTATAGAAGAAAATTTTATATATAAGAATAAATTGCCTTAAGTGTCAATTACCGGTACAAAAGAACCAAAGTATCGAACATAATCCCTCAACGCTCTCCTGCAACCAACGAAACCCTCGTTAAAATTGCACCTTTTCCTGCACAAAGAGTGCGTTCCGTCTTTCCGCACTGCCTAATAACACCGATCTGGCCTCCAATCGCCATTCCCGAATCTCGTGTCACACAACACAGTAAGCACCAGTTGAGGAGGTGGGGAGGAGAGTAAGAATCACACGAGTCGGGCGGGTTGAAGTGGTCAGGAGGAACAGAAAGCAACGTGCACGCGGGTAGGGGGAACAGCAGCGAGACGATCTGCCACTACTTGAACTCTGCGCGTGTATTGAATCCGAAATAATCACATCAGACGCTTCTAGCTTTCCGCGAAGCTTAGAACGGTCGCCATTACGAGCCTTTAACCCCTCATCAGGGGCGGATTAGCGAACGCAGACACGCGCTCGGGGGCCCCGCGACACACTGCCGATTGGTCGGTAACAACCGATTCGCTGCAGCAAGCCAGCGCGCGACGCTCGCGCCACTGCGAGGGCGGGTGGTAGACGTGAACACCGGCGCCCGTTATTGAAACGGCTCCCGTTGTTAATGAGGGAACCTAGAGCTTTATACGCCGATACCAAATAACCGGGCAGAGCTTGTGGAAGTTTTAGTGGCTGGGGGGACGGAAATAATCTCCCCCCCATCCTCACTCGATGCATTACAGATATATATATACAACTGCGTAGGGATCTGGCCACTGTGCCGTGAATGCCGCACGCTCCTCAGCAGGACGAGCGCGCGTTTAATTAACAGCAGATGCTTGCTCTAATTCGTGTTGTCGTGAGAGGGACCCGGATTTATTAAATACCGGGCCCCTTTGGGCCGTGGCGCGCGCTCTCGCTCATATGAAATGCCCGGATTGCACCCGTGGAGCGAGACCGATTCCTGATGAGGACTTAATTGGTGCGAGACAGTTGGCGCTTGCAGTATTCTCGACATCCCTCCCAACTGTAGCAGACATTAACTCATCCCCCCCCCGTTACGTCAGATTGAGTATCATCCCTCCTTTTCTCCCTCCCCCCCACTTGCAACACATCTTCCTAATGGTACAAAAGGTCTCCCTCCCCTCCCTACGAAGTCCCAGTTCCCTTTACTCCTCCTTAGGCTGTGGAATGCTGCTTAATACCGTTGACTCCCGCGCTTTCTGTCTCGCGCGCGCGCGATCACAACGCAACAAGGTGCCGGTTGCCGCGTGAATTATGGCGCGGAAAAGTCAGCCGATGACAGAAAGTTCCCGCCAATGCTTCTGTGCAGTGCGAAGCAAACGGTATCACGAAAAGATTAGGAAGTCGGTTGGTTTTAACTGCTGCGCGTGATGCGAGGCGTTCTAATTCGAATGAAGGTCAGAGCGGAAGGAAATAACAAATATGGCGGAATGGTGTTTTTTTTTTGTTTGTTTTGGGAATAAATTTTTTTATTTTGTGGTCGTAATAAATAGTTTTTTTTATGGAACGAATGGAAATAAATTATTATAATTAATGTATCAAGATTGGATTGGATTGTTTTACCTCTGAGCGGCACTTTTTTGCACACCATGGGCTAAATGGCCAGGTCACAAGGACCCCGAAGGCTCAGAGAAGGTTGGCGGAGGGGTTGAGTTGTTTTACCTCTGAGCGGCACTTTTTTGCACACCATGGGCTAAATGGCCAGGTCACATGGACCCCGAAGGCTCAGAGAAGGTTGGGGGAGGGGACCCAATGGAACAGCTGTTGGGAGACAGATGGTAGCCTCTCGACAATGTCATCCAGCGTGTTCTTTAACGTGCACAGGGTATGTCTCTCCCGCACATGGGCCACGGCTTAACGTCTCATCCGACGGACGGCAGCCTTTCCAAGCCCATCGGTGTCCCCTACTGACCGTGGGCAGGGCGGGGAATTTTGCGGAGATAAATCTCAACGCTGACCCAGCTGGGACTCGAACCTGGGAACTACAGATTACGAACCTGGCGCGCAAAATGTATCAAGTGTACAGTAAATGTTAGAATATGTAAATAGGTTCAAAATATCAAATGAAAATTTCGGACCAGGCTGCAAACAGAATTATTGCGCGCGGATTTTTTTTTTTTTGATTAATTTATTAACAAGCGTTTACAAAAAGAAATTTACAAAAAATTATTTCGATCTCCCCATGGAGGATCAAAAAACATTTCCTAAAATAACTGCACAATTCAGTTCCTAAGAAAAGGAAAATCTGCACATCCACAGCAAACGTTTGGCACCCTGGCTTCTGAGACCCGGGTACTATTTACAATTCTACTCAATTAAATAAAAAATAAATACCCCCTCAAGCAGCTGCTTGCCACAGAGGTCTGACAGGAGCCTGTCAATTTATATGCCATAGCAGAAGGATCTGTGAGGATGGCAGGACCTCAGCAGAAAACAACACAAACAGCCATGCCTTACCCGGGGCTCGAACCCAGGTCCAGTAGATCAGTAGCCAAGCGCGCTAACCACTCGGCCACGGGACGGCTCTACTCAATTAGCAAGCTATAATTTAAGTGAGGGTTACTATTTAGGCCCCGGGGTTTAATATCTCATATACCTTTATAAGAATTACTGCTGATTGTTGGGTTATTTTACTTCTGAGTGCCGCTTTTTCTCACATAATGGTCTAAATGGCTAAGTCACAATGACACCATTTTTGAACTGGACTCCAACCTGGAAACTACAGATTACGAGTTTGACGCGCAACCAACTGAGTTACTCCTGTCCCCACTGTTGATACTATACGAAATGTGGGGGCGGGGGTGGCTCAGTCGGTAGCGCGCCAGGCTCGTAATCCGTAGTTCCCAGGTTCGAGTCCCAGCTGGGTCAGCGTTGAGATTTACCCGCCCTGCCCACGGTCAGTAGGGAACACCGATTGGCTTGGAAAGTTGGTAGTCAGTCGGATTGGACGTTAAGCCCTGGTTCCGTGTTCGGTAGAGCCATACCCTGTGCGAGTTAAAGAACATGCTGGATGGCCTTGACGGCAGGCTACCATCTGTCTCCCAACAGCAGTTCCAGTGGGTCCCCTCCCCCAACCTTCTCTGAGACTTCGGGGTCCACGTGACCTGGCCATTTAGCCCATGATGTGCAAAAAAGTGCCGCTCAGAGGTAAAACAACCCAATGTTAAAGAACACGCTGATGGCCTTGACGGCAGGCTACCATCTGTCTCAAAACAGCTGTACCAGTGGGTCACCTCCCCCAACCTTCTCTGAACCTTCGGGGTCCTTGTGACCTGACCATTTAGCCCATTGTGTACAAAAAAGTGCCGCTCAGAGGTAAAACAGTCCAATCCATTGAAGAACACGCTGGATGGCCTTGACGAGAGGCTACCATCTGTCTGTGAACAGTTGTTCCAGTGGGTCCCCTCACCTTCAACTTCTCTGAACTTTCGGGGTCCTTGTGACCTGACAATTTAGCTCATTGTGTACAAAAAAGTGCCGCTCAGAGGTACAACAATCCAACCCACTAAAGAACACGCTGATGGCCTTGACGGGAGGCTACCATCTGTCTCCCAACAGCTGTTCCAGTGGGTCCCCTCCCCCAACCTTCTCTGAACCTTCGGGGTCCTTGTCACCTGATCATTTAGCCCATTGTGTACAAAAAAAGTGCCGCTCAGAGGTAAAACAGTCCAACCCATTGAAGAACACGCTGGATGGCCTTGACGGGAGGCTACCATCTGTCTGTGAACAGTTGTTCCAGTTGGTCCCCTCACCTCAACCTTCTCTGAACCTTAGGGGTCCTTGAGACCTAACCATTTAGCTCATTGTGTACAAAAAAGTGCCGCTCAGAGGTAAAACAGTCCAACCCATTGAAGAACACGCTGTATGGCCTTGACGGGAGGCTACCATCTGTCTGTGAACAGTTGTTCCACTTGGTCCCCTCACCTCAACTTTCTCTGAACCTTCGGGGTCTTTGTGACCTGACCATTTCGCCCATTGTGTACAAAATAAGTGCCGCTCAGAGGTAAAACAGTCCAATCCATTGAAGAACACGCTGGATGGCCTTGACGGGAGGCTACCATCTGTCTGTGAACTGTTGTTCCAGTTGGTCCCCTCACCTCAACCTTCTCTGAACCTTCGGGGTCCTTGAAACCTGACCATTTAGCTCATTGTGTACAAAAAAGTGCCGCTCAGAGGTAAAACAGTCCAACCCATTGAACAACACGCCGGATGGCCTTGACGGGAGGCTACCATCTGTCTGTGAACAGTTGTTCCAGTTGGTCCCCTCACCTCAACCTTCTCTGAACCTTCGGGGTCCTTGTGACCTGACCATTTCGCCCATTGTGTACAAAATAAGTGCCGCTCAGAGGTAAAACAGTCCAATCCATTGAAGAACACGCAGGATGGCTTTGACGGGAGGCTACCATCTGTCTGTGAACAGTTGTTCCAGTGGGTCCCCTCCCCCACACTTCTCTAAACTTTCGAGGTCCTTGTGACCTGACCATTTCGCCCATTGTGTACAAAAAAAAAGTGCCGCTCAGAGGTAAAACAATCCAACGTTAAAGAACACGCTGGATGGCCTTGACGGGAGGCTACCATCTGTCTGTGAACAGTTGTTCCACTTGGTCCCCTCTCCTCAACTTTCTCTGAACCTTCGGGGTCCTTGTGACCTGACCATTTCGCCCATTGTGTACAAAAAAAAGTGCCGCTCAGAGGTAAAACAGTACATCCCATTGAAGAACACGTTGGATGGCTTTGACGGGAGGCTACCATCTGTCTGTGAACAGTTGTTCCAGTTGGTTCCCTCACCTCAACCTTCTCTGAACCTTCGGGGTCCTTGTGACCTGACCATTTCGCGCATTGTGTACAAAAAAATGTGCCGCTCAGAGGTAAAACGTCCAACTATCCCTCTTTCTGAGGCCTTTAGGTACACTGCCTCGTTCCACGCTTTAGGGGCGGAGGTGGCTCAGTCGGTAACGCGTCAGGCTCGTAATCTGTAGTTCCCAGGTTCGAGTCCCAGCTTGGTCAGCGTAGAGACTTATCTCCGCAAAATTCCCCGCCGTGCCCACGGTCAGTAGGGGACACCGATGAGCTTGGAAAGGCCGCCATTCGTCGGATGGGACGTTAAGCCGTGGCGCCGTGTGCGGGAGAGCCATACCCTGTGCACGTTAAAAAACACGCTGGATGGCCTTGACGGGGGACTACCATCTGTCTCCCAACAGCTGTTCCAGAGGATCCCCTCCCCCAACCTTCTCTGAGCCTTCGGGGTCCATGTGACCTGGCCATTTAGCCCATGGTGTGCAAAAAAGTGCCACTCAGAGGTAAAACAACCCAATGTTAAAGAACACGCTGGATGGCCTTGACGGGAGACTACCATCTGTCTCTCAACAGCTGTTCCAGTGGGTTCTCTCCCTCAACTTACTCTGAGCCACTGGGGTCCTTGTGACCTGGCCATTTAGTCTATAGTGTGCAAAAAAGTGCCACTCAGAGGTAAAATAATCCTACGTTAAAGAACACGTTGGATGGCCTTCACGGGAGGCTACCATCTGTCTCCCAACAGCTGTTCCAGTGGGTCCCCTCACCCAACCTTCTCTGAGCCTTCGGGGTCCATGTGACCTGGCCATTTAGCCCATGGTGTGCAAAAAAGTGCCACTCAGAGGTAAAACAACCCAATGTTAAAGAACACGCTGGATGGCCTTGACGGGAGACTACCATCTGTCACCCAACAGCTGTTCCAGTGGTTCTCTCCCTCAACTTACTCTGAGCCACTGGGGTCCTTGTGACCTGGTCATTTAGCCCATTGTGTGCAAAAAAAAAGTGCCACTCATACGTAACCCAACCCAAAACCTTTGATGGGAGGCTACCATCTGTCTCCCAACAGCTGTTCTAGTGGGTCCCCTCCCACAACCTTCTCTGAGACTTCGGGGTTCTTGTGACCTGCCCATTTAGCCCATGGTGTGCAAAAAAGTGCCACTCAGAGGTAAAACAACCCAGTGTTAAAGAACACGCTGGATGGCCTTGACGGGAGACTACCATCTGTCTCCCAACAGCTGTTCCAATGGGTCCCCTCCCCCAACCTTCTCTGAGTCTTCGGGGTTCTTGTGACCTGGCCATTTAGCCCATGGTATGCAAAAAAGTGCCGCTCAAAAGTAAAACAATCCAACGTTAAACAACACGCTGGATGGCCTTGACGGGAGACTACCATTTGTCTCCCAACAGCTGTTCCAGTGGGTCCCTTCCCCCAACATTCTCTGAGTCTTCGGGGTCCATGTGACCTGGCCATTTAGCCCATGATGTGAAAAAAATTGCCGCTCACAGGTAAAACAACCCAATGTTAAAGAACACGCTGATGGCCTTGACGGGAGGCTACCATCTGTCTGCGAACAGTTGTTCCAGTTGGTCCCCTCACCTCAACCTTCTCTGAACCTTCGGGGTCCTTGTGACCTGACCATTTAGCCCATTGTGTTCAAAAAAAGTGCCTCTCAGAGGAAAAACAGTCCAATCCATTGAAGAACACGCTGGATGGCCTTGACGGGAGGCTACCATCTGTCTGTGAACAGTTGTTCCAGTTGGTCCCCTCACCTCAACCTTCTCTGGACCTTCGGGGTCCTTGTGACCTGACCATTTCGCCCATTGTGTTCAAAAAAAGTGCCGCTCAGAGGTAAAACGTCCAACCCATTGAAGAACACACTGGATGGCCTTGACGGGAGGCTACCATCTGTCTGTAAACAGTTGTTCCAGTGGGTCCGCTCCCCCAACCTTCTCTGAGCCTTTGGGGTCCATATGACTTGGCCATTTAGCCCATGGTGGGCAAAAAAGTGCCGCTCAAAGGTAAAACTACCCAACTATCCCTCTTTCTGAGACCTTTAGGCACACTGCCTCGTTCCACGCTTTAGGGGCGGAGCTGGCTCAGTCGGTAGGGCGCCAGGCTCGTAATCTGTAGTTCCCAGGTTCGAGTCCCAGCTGGGTCAGCGTAGAGACTTATCTCCGCAAAATTCCCCGCCGTGCCCACGGTCAGTAGGGGACACCGATGAGCTTGGAAAGGCCGCCGTCCGTCGGATGGGACGTTAAGCCGTGGCCCCGTGTGCGGGAGAGCCATACCCTGTGCAAGTTAAAGAACACGCTGGATGGCCTTGACGGCAGACTACCATCTGTCTCCCAACAGCTGTTCCAATGGGTCTCCTCCCCCAACCTTCTCTGAGCCTTCGGGGTCCATGTGACCTGGCCATTTAGCCTATGGTATGCGAAAAAGTGCCCCTCAGAGGTAAAACAACCCAATGTTAAAGAACACGCTGGATGGCTTTGACGGGAGACTACCATCTGTCTCCCAACAGCTGTTCCAGTGGATTCTCTCCCTCAACTTTCTCTGAGCCACTGGGGTCCTGGTGACCTGGCCATTTAGCCCATTGTGTGCAAAAAAGTGCCACTCAGAGGTAACCCAAAACCCTTGATGGGAGGCTACCATCTGTCTCCCAAAAGCTGTTCCAGTGGGTCCCCTCCCACAACCTTCTCTGAGCCTTTGGGGTCCTTGTGACCTGGCCATTTAGCCCATGGTATGCAAAAAACTGTCGCTCAGAGGTAAAAGAATCCAACGATAAAGAACACGCTGGATGGCCTTGACGGGAGACTACCATCTGTCTCCCAACAGCTGTACCAGTGGGTCCCCTCCCCCAACCTTTTCTGAGTCTTCGGGGTCCTTGTAACCTGGCCATTTAGCCCATGGTGTGCAAAAAAGTGCCACTCAGAGGTAAAACAACCCAATGTTAAAAAACACAATGGATGGCCTTGACGGGAGACTACCATCTGTCTCCCAACAGCTGTTCCAGTAGGTCCCCTCCCCCAACCTTCTCTGAGTCTTCGGGGTCCTTGTGACCTGGCCATTTAGCCCATGGTATGCAAAAAAGTGCCGCTTAGAGGTAAAACAATCCAACGTTAAAGAACACGCTGGATGGCCTTGACGGGAGACTACCATCTGTCTCCCAACAGCTGTTCCAGTGGGTTCTCTCGCTCAACTTTCTCTGAGCCACTGGGGTCCTTGTGACCTGGCCATTTAGCCCATTGTTTGCAAAAAAGTGCCACTCAGAGGTAACCCAAAACCCTTGATGGGAGGCTTCCATCTGTCTCCCAACAGCTGTTCCAGTGGGTCCCCTCCCCCAACCTTCTCTGAGCCTTCGGGGTCCTTGTGACCTGGTCATTTAGCCCATGGTGTGCAAAAAAGTGCCACTCATAGGTAAAACAACCCAATGTTAAAGAACACGCTGGATGGCCTTGACGGGAGACTACCATCTGTCTCCCAACAGCTGTTCCAGTGGGTCCCCTCCCCCAACCTTCTCTGAGTCTTCGGGGTCCTTGTGACCTGGCCATTTAGCCCATGGTATGCAAAAAAGTGCCGCTCAGAGGTAAAACAATCCAACGTTAAAGAACACGCTGGATGGCCTTGACGGGAGACTACCATCTGTCTCCCAACAGCTGTTTCAGTGGGTCCCCTCCCCCAACCTTTTCTGAGTCTTCGGGGTCCTTGTGACCTGGCCATTTAGCCCATGGTGTGCAAAAAAGTGCCACTCAGAGGTAAAACAACCCAATATTAAAGAACACACTGGATGGCCTTGACGGGAGACTACCATCTGTCTCCCAACAGCTGTTGCAGTAGGTCCCCTCCCCCAACCTTCTCTGAGTCTTTGGGGTCCTTGTGACCTGGCCATTTAGCCCATGGTATGCAAAAAAGTGCCGCTCAGAGGTAAAACAATCCAACGTTAAAGAACACGCTGGATGGCCTTGACGGGAGACTATCATCTGTCTCCCAACAGCTGTTCCAGTGGGTCCCCTCCCCCAACCTTCTCTGAGTCTTCGGGGTCCTTGTGACCTGGCCATTTAGCCCATAGTGTGCAAAAAAGTGCCACTCAGAGGTAAAACAACCCAATGTTAAAGAACACGCAGGATGGCCTTTACGGGAGATTACCATCTGTCTCCCAGCAGGAGTTCCAGTAGGTCCCCTCCCCCAACCTTCTCTGAGTCTTCGGGGTCCTTGTGACCTGGCCATTTAGCCCATGGTGTGCAAAAAAGTGCCACTCAGAGGTGAAACAACCCAATGTTAAAGAACACGCAGAATGGCCTTTACGGGAGACTACCATCTGTCTCCCAGCAGGAGTTCCAGTAGGTCCCCTCCCCCAACCTTCTCTGAGTCTCGGGGTCCTTGTGACCTGGCCATTTAGCCCATGGTGTGCAAAAAAGTGCCACTCAGAGGTAAAACAACCCAATGTTAAAGAACACGCAGAATGGCCTTTACGGGAGACTACCATCTGTCTCCCAGCAGGAGTTCCAGTAGGTCCCCTCCCCCAACCTTCTCTGAGTCTTCGGGGTCCTTGTGACCTGGCCATTTAGCCCATGGTGTGCAAAAAAGTGCCACTCAGAGGTAAAACAACCCAATGTTAAAGAACACGCTGGATGACCTTGACGGGAGATTACCCTCTGTCTCCCAACAGCTGTTCCAATGGGTCCCCTCCCCCAACCTTCTCTGAGCCTTCGGGATCCACGTGACCTGGCCATTTAGCCCATAGTGTACAAAAAAAGTGCCGCTCAGAGGTAAAACAACCCAAATCCACGCTTTAGACTGAATACAAAATGGCTTCGTGAAAGTTCCAAGTTCCAGCTCCTACACTCCAAACATTCGCTCTGCCTGACTCGATCTCTCTCAATCATCAACTACAGAAGAAAAGGGATAAAAAAAAAGGGAAACAAATTAAAAAAAAAGGAGATCACCTCGCTTCTCTTCATCCGAGTCTCCTCTCACAGGTTTCGTTCCCTCCCATCGTCTTGCATACTTTCCTTGATTACGGAGAACATTTTCGGTATTTTTCATTTTAACCCAACGCACGTTCGTCCTGTTGTCTCGCTCTCTCGCTCTGTCTTTCCTCCGCGCCTGCCACGCGTTCTTTTGTCCCCCCCCCCCCTTCCTCTCCTACCCCCCCCCCCCCCCCCCCACCCCCTTCTCGCTCATCTAGACGCGAAATTGGATGTAAATTGCTACAGGAAGGGCCAAATATTGATAGCTTCATTTTCGAACAAAGCACAATCGTCCCGAAGCTTTCGCGAGAGAGCAGTATTTCTCTTCCGTTGAGTGGCATCATCATATTGAACACGCGCCACGCTGCTCGAGCGAGCCTGGCAGACGAACCACTTACAGCAGAAGAGGGCGAGTCCTGAAGGCGGTTCCGGTCGCTTTGCATATTGGCCTCGTATTCGCGAAAATTACGGAGACGCGGTGTGCGATTTCGAAATGGCCAAACCCACAATCTCGTCCGAGTATATAGTGGCAATATGTTTGGATCCAAACTTTTTTTTTATCCCGAGAAGTTTCCAACAAGACGATATCTTGCTACGAAATATATTAAAAAACTTTTTCTGGGGATTTTTGCTTTTTTTTTGTAAGTTAACGATGTCGCCTCGTTCGTCATGAGAACAGCAAATTAATTTGAACTTTTGTTAAATATTTTTTATATTAATTTTGTTTAATCTGTAAGAGTTGGTTCGTTTTCCCCACTTTTTAATAAGATTTTTAAAGGTTGGGTTGTTTTACATAATAGCAACACTTTTTTTTGCACACCATGGGCTAAATGGCCAGGTCACATGGATCCCGAAGGCTCAGAGAATGTTGGAGGAGGGGACTCACTGGAACAGCTGTTGGGAGACAGATGGTAGCCTCCCGTCAAGGCCATCCAACAGTTAGGTTGTTTTACCTCTGAGCGGCACTTTTTTGCACACCATGGGCTAAATGGCCAGGTCACATGGATCCCGAAGGCTCAGAGAATGTTGGAGGAGGGGACTCACTGGAACAGCTGTTGGGAGACAGATGGTAGCTTCCCGTCAAGGCCATCCAGCGTGTTTATTAACATTGGATTGTTTTACCTCTGAGCGGCACTTTTTTGCACACCATGCGCTAAATGGCCAGGTCACATGGACCCCGAAAGCTCAGAGAAGTTTGGGTAGGGGACCCACTGGAACAACTGTTGGAAGACAGATGGTAACCTCCCGTCAAGGCCATCCAGCGTGTTCTTTAACATTGGGTTGTTTTGCAAATGGTAACCTCACGTCAAGGCCATCCAGTGTGTTCTTTAATATTGGGTTGTTTTATCTCTGAGCGGCACTTTTTTGCACACCATGGGCTAAATGGCAAGGTCACATGGATCCCGAAGGCTCAGAGAAGGTTGGGGGAGGGGATCCACTGGAACAGTTGTTGGGAGAAAGATGGTAGCCTCAAGTCAAGGTCATCAAGCGTGTTCTTTAATGGGTTGGACTATTTTACCTGTAATCGGCACTTTTTTTCCACACAGTGGGATAAATGGCCAAGTCACAAGGACTCCGAGGACTCAGAGAAAGTTAGGGGGACGCACTGGAGATCTGTAAAGAGTTAGATGGTAGCATCCCGTCAAGGCCACCCAACGTGTTCTTCAGCTGCATAGGGTATAGTTTTCACCTCACACCGAGCCACGGCGTAACGTCCCATCCGACGATCGGTGGTCTTTCCAACTCCATCTGTGTCCTGTACTGACTGAGAGCAGGGTCAGAAGTTTTGCGGAGATAAATTGCAACGCTTGCCTCTGTGGGATTCGAACCTTGGAACTTCAGATAACAAACCTAGTGCGCTACCAACTAAGCCCTGTGCCCTCTTAAATAACAAATTTACAAGAACTTCTAAGCTTTTAAAAAAATTATCAACAGTGGTTGAGATTACGCCTTTTGATTCTCTATAAATTGCGTGCTCTCAGTGGAAGTTTGATTGATATTATATAAGCCTGCATTGGTCATTGGACATGGTGTTACTGCTCCATGGTAACGCTCGGTGTCAAATCTCACAAATAATGGTCCTGAAATAGTATGAGATTCTTGCTCACTCAGCTTATTTACGAGAACGACCCCCAACTGAATCAGCTGGGTCAGCGTTGAGATTTATCTCCGCAAAATTCCCCGCCCTGCCCACGGTCAGTAGGGGACACCGATGGGATTGGAAAGGCCGCCGTCCATCGGATGGGACGTTCAGTTTGGGTTGGGTTGTTTTACCTCTGAGCGGCACTAAATGGCCAGGTCACATGGACCCCGAAGGCTCAGAGAAGGTTGGGGGAGGGGATCGACTGGAACAGCTGTTGGGAGACAGATGGTAGCCTCCCGTCAAGGCCATCCAGCGTGTTCTTTAACGTGCACAGGGTATGGCTCTCCCGCACAAGGGGCTACGGCTTAACGTCCCATCCGACAGACGGCGGCTTTTGCAAGCCCATCGGTGTCCCCTACTGACCGCGGGCAGGGATAAATTTGCGGAGATAAATCTCAACGCTGAC
The DNA here is from genome assembly GCA_038380435.1 of Ryuthela nishihirai. NCBI lineage: Eukaryota > Metazoa > Arthropoda > Arachnida > Araneae > Heptathelidae > Ryuthela > Ryuthela nishihirai. Next base: position 1,678,430 of record JAWZYU010000055.1, read on the forward strand.
CCAGCTGGGACTCGAACCTGGGAACTACAGATTACGAGCCTGGCACGCTACCGACTGAGCCACCCCCGCGATGGGACGTTCAGACGTGACCCCGTGTGTGGGAGAGCCATACCATGTGCACGTTAAAGAACACGCTGGATGGCGTTGACGGGAGGCTATCATCTATCTCCCAACAGCTGTTCCAGTGGGTCCCCTCCCCCAACCTTCTCTGAGCCATCGGGGTCCATGTGACCTGGCCATTTAGCCCATGGTGTGCAAAAAAGTGCCACTCAGAGGTAAAACAACCCAATGTTAAAGAACACGCTGGATGGCCTTGACGAGAGGCTACCATCTGTCTCCCAACAGCTGTTCCAGTGGGTCCCCTCCCCCAACCTTCTCTGAGCCTTTGGGGTCCATGTGACCTGGCCCTTTAGCCCATGGTGTGCAAAAAAGTGCCGCTCAGAGGTAAAACAACCCAACCAAACCCTATCAGACCTTGAAAAAGAACGTGCTATGGTCTGTACTGTGTACCAGGGGGAGGAGCGAGTTCCCTGCATTATTTTTCCACCGCCGAGCAAAATTTTCAATTGCTTACACCACCACGAGACTAATTTTACATACACTTTGACTCTGAAAAATGTTCATTTTCTTCATGAGGTACAATCATAATTTTCTTTTCGTTTAGAAAGAAAACATCAAGAAATAATGTAATCATTTTCTTTAATAAAATCTAATTTTGTAAAACTGGTAGTAGCTATGCTAAAGAACAAAATTTTAATATTTTGAACAACCTACAGCCTTTAATATATTATAATAAATTGAGATTTATGTGTCAATACACGATTACATGATCTATATTATTATATTTTATACAATTGCTGATATTTTAAATAAATATCATACCGAATTTTTACTTGTATAAACGTTCAACAGACGGCAGCACGCACTTCCCGTATCAACCATAAAAAAAAGAATTACACTGTTAGAGCAAAGTGCAGAATCCAATGCACGTCGATATGCTCCAGGGAACACAAACCTGCAACATACATTGACTTATATATATATTCAAAAGATGATTAAATGTATTAATTTACATATTAATCTTAAAAATTCTGCAAAATTACTCAAAAAAAACCATACAACGGCTTTTCCAGGTATCGTAAAATGTACTCCTGAACGGGATAAAACACTCATTGAATAACTTTATGGTCAGCTACAACTGTACCAAACAGCCATGGCTGTTAGACATTTGGAAACACTGGTTAAATCGCAATACATATACCAATAGTAAGACAAATCATAGCTGCAGTGGGCTAAAATGATTGCATTGCGCATGCGCAGATCGCCCCTTACAGTTGTTTTTGTGCCTGTACATCAATTTGCCACGTTCAGCTTCAGTAACATTCCGCAGAACGGCGCCACTCACGCTTCTGCAAAGCTAACCTTCTTTTCCTTAGACCTTCTTTGATGTAGATTTCCTAACTGTAGTTGATAGATTTGACATATCACGAATGATATCGTACCCGATATAGACTTTAGGGTGATTCTTTGGCGTAGATTAAACGAACGAAAATTAACTTTATATATTTTGAACTAAAATAAAATGGGTAGTTTATATTTTAATAAGAAATTTCAAATGATACATTTAAAGAGAACTTAAACTATTACAATTAATATTTTCTAAAGCCATATAATTATTTTTGCATAAACTCCTGTTCAATATGTGAACTATATAGATAATAAAATATATTGAAAATGGTTATCAGGAAATACCAATAAAAAATCTTTTGGAAAGCTGTTGTTACCTGATTTAAATAACAACAAGTGGGTTGCCTCTGAGCGGCAATTTTTTTGCACATAATGGGCTAAATGGCCAGGTCACAAGGATCCCGAGGTCTCAGAACAAAGAAGGTCTAAGGAGAAGTCGAGCTCTAGCTAAGGGAGTCGCTAGGCGGATCTTCTCAGAACCAGATCCTGGCAGATTGGTGTACAGCCACAGAAACAACACTAAGGCGCGATCTGCGCATGCGCAGTGCAATCGTTTTGGCACACTGCAATTATGGTTTGTCTTAGTCTTCAAATATTTAATGAATGTGATTTAATTAGTGTTTCAACCTGTCTAACGATCATGGCTATTTTCCTACAGTGGTGGATTAGCGAAAAGTTATTCAATGAGTATTTTATTCCGTTCAGGAGTGCATTTTACGTTTATTTTAAGTCTTTGTATGTTTATTTTGAGTAATTTTGCAGAAGTTTTAAAAATAGTATGTAAATTAATACATTTAATCATCTTACGAATATATTATAAGGCAATGTATATTGCGAGTTTGTATCCCGTGGAGGACATCGATATAATATAGGCTTCTGCACTTTGCTCTAACAGTGTAATTCTTTTTTATGGTTGATACAGGAAGTGCCTGCTGCCATCTGTTGAACATTTATACAAGTATTAAACTCATTATGATATTTATTGAAAATACGAAGAATTGTATAAAATATAATTATATAGAACATGTTATTGTATATTGAGACATAAATCTCACTTTATTATAATATATTATATATTGTAGAAAGTCCAAAATATTAAAATTTTCTTGTTCAGCAGAGCTGCTAACTGTTTTACAAAATAGGATATTTTTAATTAAAATAATTCTCATAACTTTTTGTTATTTCCTGTCTAAACGAAAAGAAAATTATGATGGTGCCTCATGAAGGAGAAATTTTCGAAATGAATATTTTTCAGAGTCAGATTGTATGTAAAATTTGTCACGTGTAAAATTTGCCAATGAAAACCTTGCTCGGCAATGAAAAAATAACACAGGGAACTCGCTACTCTCCCAGGTCAGGTGGCTTCACTACAATACACGAATTTGCCATGTTTAGAGGGCGCTGCAATCGAAAAGTTTACATTACGCTATGGAAGTTGGCTCTCTTCTCCCCTTGGTTGGGTTGGGTTGTTTTACCTCTGAGCGGCACTTTTTTGCACACCATGGGCTAAATGGCCAGGTCACATGGACCCCGAAGGCACATAGAAGGTTAGGGGGGGACCCACTGGAACAGCTGTTGGGAGACAGATGGAAGCCTCCCGTCAAGGCTATCCAGCGTGTTTTTTAACGTGCACAGGGTATGGCTCTCCCGCACACGGGGCCACGGCTTAACGTCCCATCCGACGGACGGCGGTCTTTCCAAGCCCATCGGTGTTCCCTACTGACCGTGGGCAGGGCGGGGAATTTTGCAGAGATAAATCTCAACGCTGACCCAGCTGGGACTCGAACCTGGGAACTACAGATTACGAGCCTGGCGCGCTACCGACTGAGCCACCCCCGCCCCTGTTTAGAGGGCGCTGCAATCGAAAAGTTTACATTACGCCTATGGAAGTTGGCTCTCTTCTCCCCTGGAACTGCTTGCTCAGAGAGTGTTGGGGGAGGGAACCCACTGGATACCTCTCTTTTGTTGCGATCTTATGCAAACACGGCAATTCCCGATTCCGCTTTACGACACTACCAGTTATGAAAAGGAAAAGGGAGGGGATGAAAATAGCAATTTATGGAATAAAAAATAATTTTCCTGTTGTAGAAGGGGCGGGGGTGGCTCAGTCGGTAGCGTGCCAGGCTCGTGATCTATAGTTCCCAGGTTCGAGTCCCAGCTGGGTCAGCGTTGAGATTTATCTCCGCAAAATTCCCCGCCCTGCCCACGGTCAGTAGGGGACACCGATGGCGTTGGAAAGGCCGCCGTCCGTCGGATGGGACGTTAAGCCGTAGCCCCGTGTGCGGGAGAGCAATACCCTGTGTACGTTAAAGAACACGCTGGATGGCCTTGACGGGAGACTACCATCTGTCTCCCAACAGCTATTCCAGTGGGTCCCCTCCCCCAGCTTTCTCTGAGCCTTCGGGGTCCATGTGACCTGTCCATTTAGGCCATGGCGTGCAAAATAGTGCCGCTCAGAGGTAAACAACCCAACCCAAAAGCCTTTGCTTCGAAGAAGTTCGCGGAATCCAGCAAAAATGTGACGGTGGTGGCGTATTTGTGTGTTGGGGGGGGGGGGGAGAAATGTGTTTGACCTCTTCATATGAATCCCGGGTGAAGATTCTTTCAGCCCATAACCTGCTTGTGTGCATCATAGCTGTCGCAACATTGAGCAGCAAATTGCAGAGATTGGCCTTTGACATTAATCAGTATGATGCAACTGTGCGTTGTAGGAAAGGGGCTTCCCACCGAAACGCGGACGCTCTATCGAGGCTGACTGAACCTGCGAATTCGGATTAGCAAGGGAAATACTTGGTAAGGGTAGATGACAGAACCGCAGTGTACTTTAACCCATTTCTTCCCAAAAATAAAAATTGCGAAAAAATATGGTATTTTGTCATCAATTTCACTTTAAAGTAATTGAAATAACATTATAAATATTAAAAACTAGCAGTGTGTGTTGTCATTTGCACCACACATAATGTGCACTGGCGCAACGTTGGGTTGTTTTACCTCTGAGCGGCACTTTTTTGCACACCATGGGCTAAATGGCCAGGTCACATGGACCCCGAAGGCTCATAGACGGTTGGGGCAGGGGACCCACTGGAACAGCTGTTGGGAAACAGATGGTAGCCTCCCGTCAAGACCATCCAGCGGGTTCTTTAACGTGCACAGAGTATGGCTCTCCGACACACGGGGCCACGGCTTAACGTCCCATCCGACAGACGGTGGCCTTTCCAATCCCATCGGTGTCCCCTACTGACCGAGGGCAGGGCGGAGAATTTTGCGGAGATAAAAACTGACCAAAGTTGATGGCATCACTCATGAAATTTTGAAAAACACTGCGTGAAGGTGAACCTGACATTTCTTGCATATGTAGATCGTCTGGCTTTTGCAAATCTGGAATCTCCTACTTGCATTTTCTTCATTGCGGATTATAATATGGTCAGTCCTGTCCTCCCTCACTGCTCCTGGCAATCTGTTTCTGCTGGGGCGTCCAAGGTTGATGTTTTTTCTCTGAGGTTGGTGGTTTACCTCCAGTTCAGATTCTTCTTCAGTTCTCAATAGAGATAATACAATCTGGGATCTCAAGTCAATTTGACTGAGGGGCGGGGGTGGCTCAGTCGGTAGCGCGCCAGGCTCGTAATCTGTAGTTCCCATGTTCCAGTCCCAGCTGGGTCAGAGTTGAGATTTATCTCCGCAAAATTCACCGTTCTGCTCATGGTCAAAAGGGGACACCGATGGGCTTGGAAAGGCCGCCGTCCGTCGGATGGGACGTTAAGCCGTGGCCCCGTATGCGGGAGAGCCTTACCCTGTGCACGTTAAAGAACACGCTGGATGGCCTTGACGGGAGGCTACCATCTGTCTCCCAACAGCTGTTCTAGTGGGTCCACTCCCCCAACATTCTCTGAGACTTCGGGGTCCATGTGACCTGGCCATTTAGCCCATGGTGGGCAAAAAAGTGCCGCTCATAGGTAAAACACCTCAATGATAAAGAACACGCTGGATGGCCTTGACGGGAGGCTACCATCTGTCTCGCCAACAGCTGTTCCAGTGGGTCCCCTTCCCCAACCTTCTCTGAGGCTTCGGGATCCATGTGATCTGGCCATTTAGCCCATGGTGTGCAAAAATGTGCTGCTCAGAGGTAAAACAACTCAGAACGAACTTGAGCTATTCACTGCTGGGTCTAATATGTTCAAAAAAAAATATCCATGTGTATCCCACATAGATAGCATTCAGGAATATGCACATAAAAGTTGAACTAAATATATTTTAACACTTGAAATAAATTATTAAAAACAAGACAGACTGTGAATGCCTTTTAACACATGCATGATGAGTTTTGTATAATAAGTTCATTTTGACTACATTTTGTGAAGTTAAACTTCGTGTTGCGTGTACGCAACCCTGGGAAGAAATGGGTTAATAAATAAAAATAAATAAATAAATATCCCCTCAAGCAGCTGCTTGCCACAGAGGTCTGAGAGAAGCCTGTCAGTTTATATGCCATAGTAGAAGGATCTGAGAGGATGGCAGGACCTCAGCAGAAAAATTTTTTCCTTCTTTTCTCAATTTTTCGGAATTGTATTTCTGACCAAACCCGATAGATGGCAGCACAACCAGATTTTGCATCCTTAAATTAGAAAATGTTTAGATTATGCAAATTTCTTCAAAATATTTAGTTCAAAATACATTATTTGCATCTTATATTTGGCCTATTTCATTTCTTAATGTCATTCTTTAAAAAATTCGGACTTTTTATTTGGTATTACTGTGGAGCTGAGAGTTTTGCAACCACTTCTAGAAATTTGCAACTTTTCACAAATAATAAATTTCATTTCAATTATTAAAATTTCCTTTCTCTAAATAAGTTCAATTCCTATTTCAATTCTTCCAAGGTCACAATAAGATGACCTTGACTCATTCAAAGCTTTAATTATTCTTGTTTTTACTTTTTTCTTTACTCAAGGAGAGATGTGTGCCATAAAGCAACGTCTGTTTATATCATCTTTATATTTAACCAAGTCTTAAATAATACTACTTTTATAAGTCTTTGTAATTCAATTTTAAAAGTGATTTCCTCAACATGAAACTTTATTTTCAATTCTATTTTTGAATATAACTCTAAAATATGCAGACTATAAAATTAAACCCAATATTTCACTCTAGAATTATGCATTTATTACTCTACCTGACTCTAGATATTATGGGGCGGGGATGAATGAGTCGGTAGCGCGCCAGGCTCGTAATCTGCTAGATTCCAGGTTCGAGTCCCAGCTAGGTCAGCGTTGAGATTTATTCCCCGCCCTGCCCACGGTCAGTAGGGGACACCGGTGGGCTTGGAAAGGCCGCCGTTCGTCGGATGGGACGTTAAGCCGTGGCCCCGTGTGCGGGAGAGCCATACCCTGTGCACGTTAAAGAACACGATGGCCTTGACGGGAGGCTACCATCTGTCTCCCAACAACTGTTCCAGTGGGTTCCATCTCCCAACTTTCTCTGAGCCTTCGGGGTCCATGTGACCTGGCCATTTAGCCCATGGTGTGCAAAAAAGTGCCGCTCAGAGGTAAAACAACCCAACTGTTGGATGGCCTTTACGGAACGCTACCATCTGTCTCCCAACAGCTGTTCCAGTAGGTCCTCTCCCCCAACTTTTCTGAGCCTTCGGGGTGCTTGTGACCTGGCCATTTAGCCCATGGTGTGTAAAAAAAGTGCTGCTCAGAGGTAGAACAACAACCCAACTAAACATCTACCAACTAGATAACATTGATAAAGATACAAATAAGTCGAAGGTTAAATATACGATATTAGAATTGGGTTGTTTTACCTCTGAGCGGCACTTTTTTGCACACCATGGGCTAAATGGCCAGGTCACAAGGACCCTGAAGGCTCAGAAATGTTGGGGGAGGGGACCTACTTGAATAGCTGTTGGGAGCCAGATGGTAGCCTCCCGTCAAGGCCTTCCAGCGTGTAACATGCACAGGGTATGGCTCTCCCGCACACGGGGCCATGGCTTAACGCCCCATCCGATGGACGGCGGCCTTTTCAAGCCCATTGGTGTCCCCTACTGACCGTGGACCCCGCTGACCCACCTGGGACTCAAACCTGGGAAGTACAGATTACGAGCCTGCGCGCTACCGACTGAGCCACCCTCACCCCTGAAAGAGCAGGGTTCAGTTGCTAGCGATAAAGTTTTTCAAGCCCATCGGTGTCCCCTACTGACCGTGGGTCCCGCTGACTCAGCTGGAACTCGAACCTAGGAAGTACAGATTACGAGCCTGAGCCAGGCGCGCTACCGACTGAGCCACCCCCACCCATGATAGAGCAGGGTTCAGTTGCTAGCGATAAAGTTTTTCAAGCCTTACTCCGGGGTTCCCAACCTATTTCAGTCCCCATGCCTCCTTGGCTTTCAGGAAATCTTTCATACTCTCTTGAGTTTTAGCAAACCCTTTCAATAACCCATTGTATTTTAGTAAACCCTTTCCGCATTCGATTTATTTCTCAGAGGCTTTTCTAATTACACAGATAAACGAAACTATAAAATGTTCCCTAACTTAATTTTAAAAAAAAGATTGGAAACAAGTAGTAATTCCAATTAGTAAAAAAACTGAACAAGTCACCGACTTAGTAATAAACAATCAAAATTATTAGGTGGAAGTTAAACTATGAATATACGTACCCATTTTGGAGAGTATTTTCAAAATTTATCACAATATATCACTACGTGTGCATGAGGTACACCATTATTCTCAAATACACAAAAAATAATTAAAATTTCACATTTTCAGAATTAAAGCGTTAATTTATACTCATACATTTAATACTACCAGATTCAACTTCAACTTTATTTTAGAAATAAATATACATTTCTTTTGCTATAAACAATCCATAAGAAAAGCTTTTCCGGGTTGTTATATTACATATAACATTGTATAACAATACCATAGAAATTTAAATATATGAACTTGTATACATACATATTTTAAAATTTCAAATTATCCGATGTTCAAATATCTAATAATGCAAATGAAAAATTTTTCGCAGCTTCAGGAGGTAAACAATAAGATTTACTTAACTATCATCATCATCATCCTCAAGCAGTCATAGGCTATGAAGGTCCAACCAGACCGTGCAATTTAGTTCTCCAAGCAAGTCTGTCCTGAGCTACATCTACTGCATCTGGCCACTGCATACCAATTCTAACAAGGTCCTCTTTGACATTGTCTGTCCCCCGCATCCTAGGTCTCCCCTTCTTTCTGAGACCTTTAGGGACACTGTTCATAACCCTATTCCCCAATCTATAATTATCCATACGGGCAACATGGCCAAACCAACGGAGTCTCTCTCTGCACAATATGCTGCTTAAAGGAGGTTGCAGACTCCTTTGCCTAACCTCATCATTAGTTACAAAGTTGAACCACCTAATACCCAAGATACCGCGTAAGCATCTAGAATCAAAAGCATCTAGTTTCCTGTTATCTTGTTTACAAAGTGTCAAGTTTCACTACCATAACTAACCCTAAAAAGAACTAAATTATTATACAGTCTAATTTTAGTCTTTAGGTGTATACGCCTAATTCTCCACACTCTCCATAGATTCTTAAAAGTCCCGGCAGCAATCCCTATTCGTCTGTTAATCTCATGCCACACATCACCATTATCTGTTACATAGCTCCCAAGATAATTAAACTGTGACACCTGCTCAAGACTGCAACCATTCAGATTAACTGAATCACAGCCGGCCTGACCAATTTTCATCACTTTAGTTTTCTCTCTGTTGATAACCAAACCTACTCTACTAACCAGTCTCATCAACAGCTCGAATGAAAGAGTTCATCTCATCAACATCATTTGCCAAAAGGGCTAAATCATCAGCATAATCTAAATCAGAAATTTTCGTATCTCCAGTCCATTTAAGGCCAAAATATTTACCTTGAAATGAATTTCGCATAACATGATCAATAACCAAGCTAAAGAGAAAAGGAGACAAAATGCACCCTTGTCGAACACCAGAAGTAATGCTAAACCAATTGCTACAAGCCTTACCAACTCTCACACACGACTCAGTGTTATTATAGAGAGCTTTCATTATGTTAACTAACTTGTCTGGTATACCACATGATCTCACAATCAACCACTAATTATGACGATCAACAGAGTCGAAAGCCTTTTAAAATCAACAAAGCTATCCACCAAAAATTTCTGAAACTCTACACATTTCTCAAGTTGTTGGGTTGTTTTTCCTCTGAGCGGCACTTTTTTGCACACCATGGGCTAAATGGCCAGGTCACATGGACCCCGAAGGCTCAGAGAAGGTTGGGGAAGGGGACCCACTGGAGCAGCTGTTGGGAGACAGATGGTAGCCTCCCGGCAAGGCCATCCAGGGTGTTCTTTAACGTGCACAGGGTATGGCTCTCCCGCACATGGGGCCACGGCTTAACGTCCTATCCGACGGACGGCGGCCTTTCCAAGCCCATCGGTGTCTTCTACTGACCGTTGGTAGAGCGGGGAATTTAGCGGAGATAAATCTCAACGCTGACCCAGCTGGGACTCGAACCTGGGAACTACAGATTACGAGCCTGGCGCGCTACCGACTGAGCCACCCCCGCCCCTCATTTCTCAAGAATCTGGCTAAGTGATAATATCTGATCCACACATCCCCTACTACTACTGAATCCACATAAGGCCGTTTTAAAAGTAGTACAATAATTATATACCTATAATTATTGATTGAGGAAAATCTGTACGCCAGCAGCATGGTAGAAGAAAAGAAGGTTTAACTGATGTTTGTCTTGTCCGAACATTATGGCCAAAGAATGGATACCAGGCATCTAGGGCAGGCGTTGTCCTCCTTCAAAAGGTCCCATATCCTCAGCTGTCTATTGTAAATAAAAACAGAATTTTTCTACTTAAAACCAGAGGATATGATAGTTTCATTTGCATATAGAACTCATTCTAAAGCATCACTGTTGAGTAAATAATATTTTGGAATCTTGATTTTCAACAATATTCGTCTAGTATTTAAGGAATTATGGAAGCTGGATTATTTCACAACAGTAATGGGTCATAAGAATTCATTTCAGATATTAATTAAAACTTAATAAATATTTTTTCAAATCATTTAACATAAATTTTAAAAGTTGCATAATGAGTATTCCCTATTCCTTATTACGGATGTTTTTTATAAAAGAAGGTGATTTTTTATTAAATTTTCCAGCTTCCATAACTCTTTAAATACTGAAGAAATATTGATGATAAAGCGACATTTAAACAAATTCGATTTTTTTAACTTCATTCATAATTGTTCATTAAATGCATCAACTACGAATATGTAAAATCTGTTTGTGTTTATCGGTTCCATAGTGTACTGTTACAAGCGAGAATGAGTACACAGCTCAGAGAAGCATGAATGCACGGTCGGAAGCCTCACTTGACTCAGTACCGGATCCCGGCTCCTAGCGTCGTCTCAGCGTTGAGATTTATCTCCGCATAATTCCCCGCCCTGCCCACGGTCAGTAGGGGACACCGATGGGCTTGGAAAGGCCGCCGTCCGTCGGATGGGATGTTAAGCCGTGGATTCGTGTGCGGGAGAGCCATACCCTGTGCACGTTAAAGAACACGCTGGATGGCCTTGACGGGAGGCTACCATCTGTCTCCCACCAGCTGTTCTAGTGGGTCCCCTCCCCCAACCTTCTCTGAGCCTTCGTGGTCCATGTGACCTGGCCATTTAGCCCATGGTGTGCAAAAAAGTGCCGCTCAGAGGTGAAACAACCCAATGGTAAAGAACACGCTGGATGGCCTTGACGGGAGGCTACCATCTTCTCCCAACAGCGGTTCCAGTGGGTCCCCTCCCCCAACCTTCTCTGAGCCTTCAGGGTCCATGTGATCTGGCCATTTAGCCCATGGTGTGAGGAAAAATGCTGCTCAGAGGTAAAACAACCCATCCCAACCCGGGTTTTTTTCTTCAGATGCTTTGTGAAGTCGTTATAGGATCTATACAATCCTGAGACACGTGATCCAGGTAGACCCCAGCAAATCGAGCACTGGAAAGCATCAAAAAGGAAGAGAATCGGAAATTCAGGTATAGTGGCCAAACTTGTACTTTACATCTAAAGTTGACCAGAAGTCGCAACAGATGGCGCTACTGAATTGAGCGACCCAAGTAGAATGAAGTCCCACTTTGATCTTAGCCAAAAGGCCGGGAAGCGATAACCAGATAAAAAAAATACCCCCTCAAGCAGCTGCTTGCCACAGAGGTCTGACAGGAACCTGTCAGTTTTTATGCTACAGCAGAAGGTCTGAGAGGATGCAGACCCTCAGCATAAAAACGAGACGTATATCCATGCGTTATCCAGGGCTCGAACACAGGTCCCTTAGATCAATAACGAATCGCGCTACCTACTCGGTAGTGGTAGGTATATTCCTCTTAAATTATTAATTCCATTAATAAACAGAAATTTATAGACGGTAGCTCGCGCGTAAGAATCCAAAAGTTTCTGCCCTGGGCGAAGTCGCGGTAATGTTGTTAGCGTATGCGTTAAATCAGTTGTTTAAATCGTTACCCGACACAGAGAGCGACATACATTTTACGCCTCCATTCCCGTCCGTCCAATAGCATCACTGATATATATATAAGGGGAAAGCACCTTTCGAGACGGCAAGTCGTGCTATCTATGGGTAGGCGAAGTAACTAAGCTCATATGTAGCAAAGGAATGGTGGTTATGTGCGAATATATTGAGAAATGGCAGTAAACTAACTTGGTACGAAAGTGTTGAGTTGAGATTGCAAGGGTTACAAGCTACGGTGACCATATTTTTTCGGAGATCAAAGATCATAAAGTGACAGCAGTTTGGTTGTTTTACCTCTAAGCGGCACTCTTTTGCACGGGCTAAATGGCCAGGTCATATTGACCCCGCAGGCCCAGAGAAGGTTGGGGGAGGTGATTGGGGGAGGGGACCCACTGGAACAGCTGTTGGGAGACAGATGGTAGTCTTCCGTCAAGGAATCCATCCAGCGTGTTCTTTAATGTGCACAGGGTATGGCTCTCCCGCACACGGGGCCACGGCTTAACGTCCCATCCGACGGACGGCGGTCTTTCCAAGATCATCGGTGTCCTCTGCTGACCGTGGGCAGGGCGGGGAATTTTGCGGAGATAAATCTCAACGCTGATCCACCTGGGACTCGAACCTAAGAACTACAGATTACGAGCCTGGCTCACTCCGTAGACTTTGTGATTTGCACGACTGAAATTTCACACGTGTTTGCTTTGTCAGCAGAAAGATAGCTTCGTTTTCATAAAATAAATATATCTTTTAATTTCTGACTTTATCCAATTGCATTTTTTTCTCTTTAAAATATAATAATTGAATTTTTAAATTAGCTTTTTCTCGTTGTCGAAAGTAATTTTTTCCACTATGTCATCTATCAATAATGCAGTAATGTTTGCACACGATTCTACAGATTTTATCTACTATCCATGATTATCCCTTTCAGAATAGTAGTAAAAGTTGGGTTGTTTTACCTCTGAGCAGCACTTTTTTGCACACCATGGGCTAAATGGCCAGGTCACAAGGACCCCGAAGGCTCAGAGAAGAATTGGGGGAGGTCAGTAGGGTCAGTAGGGGACACCGATGGGCTTGGAAAGGCCGCCGTCCGTCGGATGGAACGTTAAGCAGTGGCCCCGTGTACGGGAGAGCCATACCCTGTGCACGTTAAAGAACACGCTGGTTGGCCTTGACGGGAGGCTACCATCTGTCTCCCAACAGCTGTTCCAGTGGGTCCCCTCCCCCAACCTTCTGTGAGTCTTCGGGGTCCATGTGACCTGGCCATTTAGCCCATGTTGGGAAAAAAAGTGCCGCTCAGAGGTAAAACAACCCAACCCAATTTGACTGATAGTAGAGCCTGTTGCCAGTTGGTACATTTTCCAGGTATTGACAATAGCACTGTCAATTCCATTGGAGAAGAATGGCCACCACCATTTCTTTCCTCTTAATTCTGATTCTATAGTTTGCAATGGCATTGTTATGTAAATCCACACCTCCCATGCCTTGGTTGTACTGGTGGATATCATTTGGTTGAGGGACTATGTTGTGCTTCTTTTCCTTCCGGTTGTATCTCTTTACATTCATTATTGGCTCAAGGGTACCAAAGTTGGTAACAACTGTTACAACAGAATTGTCATGCCACCTAACATCGAATACTTTGTTGTTGCCATCAAATCTATAATCAAACTTCCCATTTGGTTCTTTCGCTAAGGCTTTTGTTGTTTGAAGTGGACAGGAAGCCATTCGGTTCTCGCTCACTGTACCAGCTGCAAAGGATTTCATTTCTGACAACAAGATTAGAAGGTAATGGCTTGTGAAGAAGTTATCAAAAAATATGATATGATATACAGGATCATGAACAACTTTCAACAAGTTTTTTACAACTCTTTCACCTAAACCCAGGTTTTCATTAGTCTTCTGTGAAGCTCCACCATAAGGGTCAAACTGATACACATATCCTCCAGCTGAGGGTTGGGTTGTTTTACCTCTGAGCGGCACTTTTTTGCACACCATGGGCTAAATGGCCAGGTCACATGGACCCCGAAGCCTCAGAGAAGGTTGGGGGAGAGGACCCACTGGAACAGCTGTTATGAGACAGATGATAGCCTCCCGTCAAAGGCCATCCAGCGTGTTCTTTAACGTGCACAGGATGTGTCTCTCCCGCACACGGGGCCACGGCTTAACGTCCCATCCGTCGGACGGCGGCCTTTCCAAGCCCATCAGTGTCACCTACTGACCGTGGGCAGGGCGGGGAATTTTGCGGAGATAAATCTCAACACTGACCCAGCTGGGACTCGAATCTGGGAAGTACGGATTACGAGCCTGGAGCGCTACCGACTGAACCACCCCCGCCCCATCCAGCTGAGGCTATACACCTCAGTTTGGATCCAAACCTACTGGTTTCCCTCGTATGAACATCTTAGCAGAATGATGTCCAAAATATGGCACCATCTCTTCATCAATCGATATCTTAGAGGAAAATACACCAAACTGCATGTACCGTTTATTTAGTTCATTGAAAAAAGGTCTTAGCTTGGAAAACTTTTCAGATTTGTGTAACTTATCATTATCAGAAAGATGAATGTATTTCTTCATTTCATCAACATTTCATCAACAATTATTCCATGACATTGTTTTGCGTATGAGAGGGATCCCTTTATCTTCATCTAAACTCCAATAAAATTTTGTTTGAGGTAGAGAGTGATAACCAGTGATTATAAGGATACCAATAAATTTTTCCAAGTCAGTACGTGACATAGCAAATGTGTGGTTGTTTTTACTTTGAGCATATTTGATTGAAAACTCTACTATTTCATCCAAAATTGGTTTGTCTAAGAAAAGTTCAAACATTTGTATGGGTGTCAAACTCCCAAACTTATTCTTTATTTCTTCGACACATCTAACTTCACAGTTTTTAGGAGTGTCAGTATTATGTTGGGGCACACTTCAGCCATTTTGTTATAGGTTTCTTCTTTTTTTGTTTTGGTTCTTCAGAGTATTTTGTATAGTTTCAGGTACTGATATATCTGTTTTGTCATCTAAAGTAGCATGAATTTCAAATGTACCCAACACATCTACTGGTAATCCATCACCCCCGTCATTGATAATCATACGTCCATCTTCTATTTCTTCTTCATCAGATTGCATTAATGGCTTCTTCTGCCTCTAATTCCTCAAGAACATCTATAATTTCCTCAGCTGTTTGTAATCTCTGTTGTTGAAAGCCATTTCTAAGTTCTGTAATTGAAAAATAGGTCAAAGAATGTATTCTAAAAACGCAACATTGTTTTAACGAAAAACTAAATATCATAAGAAATACGAAAATCATAATAGAATATTATAATACAATGTAGTTACAAGGGAGGTCCGATGCTTCAAAAGTATTCGTGTTATAACACAAAGCCAGATATAATTCTTAAACTTACAAAGCTTTTAGACTGCAGAAACATTAAATTCGAGTTCTTATTTTTGACTGCACAGGTCATGACTTGTCATAGAACGAACTTCAGGGGCGGTGGTGGCTCAGTCGGTAGCGCGCCAGGCTCGTAATCTGTAGTTCCCAGGTTCGAGTCCCAGCTGGATCAGCGTTGAGATTTATCTCCGCAAAATTCCCCGCCCTGCCCACGGTCAATAGGGGAAGGCCGCCGTCCGTCGGATCGGACGTTAAGCCGTGGCCCCGTGTGCGGGAGAGCCATACCCTGTGCACGTTAAAGAACACGCTGGTTGGCCTTGACGGGAGGCTACCATCTGTCTCCCAACAGCTGTTCCAGTGGGTCCCCTCCCCTAACCTTTTCTGAGCCTTCGGGATCCATGTGACCTGGCCATTTAGCCCATGGTGTTCAAAAAAGTGCCGCTCAGAGGTAAAACAATCCAATCTGTAGTTCCCAGGTTCGAGTCCCAGCTGGGTCAGCGTTCAGATTTATCTCCGCAAAATTCCCGCCCTGCCCGCGGTCAGTAGGGGACACCGATGGGCTTGGAAAGGCCGCCGTCCGCCGGATGGGACGTTAAGCCGTGGCCCCGTGTGCGGGAGAGCCATACCCTGTGCACGTTAAAGAACACGATGGCCTTGACGGGAGGCTACCATCTGTCTCGCCAACAGCTGTTCCAGTGTGTCCCCTCCCACGATCTTCTCTGAGCTTTCGGGGTCCATATGACCTGTCCATTTAGCCCATGGTGTGCAAAAATGTGCTGCTCAGAGGTAAAATAACCCAACGCAGAACGAACTTGAGCTGGGCAACTCCCAACGTTGCGTCAGCGCAACGGATATATAAATCATTCACTGTTGGGTCATAGGTCTAATATGTTCAAGAAAAAAAAAATATTCATGTGTATCCCACATATACAGGGTGAATCTGAAAAAGTGGGCAAAACTTTACGGGGTGGTAGAATGCAGCTATACGAGCAATATTCGCCATAGAATGTATGGGCGGAACGCAAACGGCGAGCCGCTAGGTGGCGTTCGAAATGGTATAAAAGGGTCGGTCCTCGCACCGGATCTCTCGTGTTTGGATCGCCGGATGTCTCGTGTTTGTACTTTTTCCTGTGGGGCCATATGAAAAGCCTAATCTACGAGTGCCCCATTGAAACCGATATGGATCTAGTCGCCAGGATCGCCGTTGTTGCCGGCGATATTCGGGAAATGCCTGGTGTCTTCGCAAATGTGCGTCGGTACTCGCATTTAACCAATCTTACTCAGGCAACCAGAGTTGTTTAGTGTAGCTGTGTAGGAGCAGCATTGCACATTTGCTGCCTCCTTTTCTCTTTAGCTAGGGGTTTAGTGGCCCACAACTCTTTTTTATTGCCTTTTAAGCTGCTTACACAGCACTAAACTGCCACTATACTAGTGTATTTGTGTCTTTATGTGTAATCTTGTTATTGAGTAGTATATTATTGATTAGTATATTTTCCATCCCTATACCATCTGCCTCCCCTCCCCACACTCATTATCTCCCCATCTACCCGCTAATTTTGTTTACCTTTCCTCTTCTTCCTCCTTACATTCTCTTAAATCTGAGTATCTGTTAGTTCCCATTGCTTTATGCATTGCCTTGTATGGCCGCTTCTACATCTGCAACTCCCTCTGTAGGGCGCACGCAACTACCTCCAAACTTCGATTCGCTTCCCCCTTCCGATCAAATTGACGCTCTCAATGATATCGCCAAGAATATCGATGGCGCTACCCCTGTACGATACACCTCTCCAACCTCTTCGCTGGACTCCACCCCGTCACTACGTGTTGTCACTGATACACCTCCTGAGGTCACTGACCAACCTATACCCTTTCCAATGAATATGTTTACCACTCCTAAATCCCGCAGAAACTCCTCCAAACGCTCTCTTCCTGGCTCCCCTCCCCCTCCCTCCCCTCCCATTATCCAAACTTCAAACCGCTTCTCTCCCCTTCCGGAAGTGCAACTCGACTCTGACACAGTATCTTCTCCCCCTTCCAATTCCGCTACCAAACCCATTCAAATTCCCCCATTAATTCTTCAAAACACCTCAAATTGGTCCCGCATACACAAATTTCTTAAATTACAATCAAAATCCGAATTCTCTGCCAAAGTCTCTGGAAATACTGTCATAATCAAACCTACCTGCGTTGAAGACTATAGGATCTTTAGCAACCACTTACAAGATCAGGAAATTGGCTTTCATTCCTATTCTCTCCCCACAGACAAAAACGTTAAAGCTGTTATTAAACACCTCCCAGCTAATACCAACATTGAGGACCTTAAACAGGAATTACTGCAATCACACATCCCAATTATTAAGCTTGTCCAATTCTCTCGTGGCCCTGACAAATCCCCCCTCCCCCTTTTCTTTGTCGAAACTGAAAACTCCACAAAGGGTAAACAGATTTTTAACCTCAAATCCCTATTTCATCTCATGATTAAAGTAGAACCCTACAGAAGACGTAATTTTCCAAATCAATGTCACAGATGCCAATCCTTTGGACACTCACAACTAAATTGCCATCACCCCGCCCGTTGTGTAAAATGCGCAGGAAATCACCTCACGTCTGATTGTACTAGAGTAAATAGGGACACTCCACCCAAGTGTGCAAACTGCAATGGTGACCACACAGCCAACTATCGTGGCTGTCCTAAATTCCCTCAACCCCGACCCCCCTCACTCCCACCCACAACCCATCCCAGCACCACACGTACAGTCGGTCAAAAAAGTATCCGAACGCTATGGTTGTATACAAAGTTCAGAAAAAACAACTGGCAACGATTTTTTTAGAAATTAATGATCTGGCAACCTTCGTGTACGGTACACGAAGGTTGCCAGATCATTAATTTCTAAAAAAATCGTTGCCAGTTGTTTTTTCTGAACTTTGTATACAACCATAGCGTTCGGATACTTTTTTGAGCGACTGTACCCTTCCCAGCACTTCACGTACCAACCCCTCTCCCCCCCCCCTACTCTTCATCCCTATACCCCTGCTCCTGGTGTTCCCACATACGCCTCTGTCGTTACACGTGGACCTGCCCGTCCCCCTCACACCTCTGCCAACCCTCCCACCTCCTCCAACCCTTCCCCCGCCCATCCCACCGCGCCTCCCCTTTTATCTCACCTTCCCACCATCATGTCACTTTTTCGAAACATCAACATCTCCGAAGTTTTCTCATTTGCATCCAACCTTTTCTCAAAATTTTCAAATGCATCTTCCTCCACTGAAAAATTTAACATCATATTAGAAGCTGCACAGTTCATCATGACCACTTTTTTCGATGGCCACTAATCTCCCTTTCCCCCCACTTCAGATTCTCTACTGGAATGCCAATGGCATTAAATCCGACTTCCTGGAGTTCCAGCACTTCCTCTCAGAACATCATATCGATATTGCCCTAATCCAAGAGACGCACCTCAGACCAGGGGAAACCTCCAAGGTACCAAATTTCAGCTGCTATAGATCCGATCGACTCCACAACAAAGGTGGGGGTACTGCCATATTCGTCAAAAACTCTATCTCACACGCACATATTTCCTTCTCTGGCCTTACCTCTCTGGAGGCTACGGGAATTATTCTCACCAAAACTCCTATAGGCCACGTGCAACTTGCGAGTGTCTATAAACCACCACGCGCTAACCTACTTGACTCCGACTTAAACGTTATATTCAATTCTCTCCCCTGCATTGCAGCTGGAGACTTCAATGCTAAACACCCTGTCTGGAAAAGCCGCTACACCAACACTTCAGGCAGGAGACTTCTACAATACACTACACGCAAAGGTATTGCTATCGACACTCCCTCCTCCCCCACGTACCTTTCGCATAACACCCTTGTAAAACCTGATTTTCTTGACCTTGCCCTTTTTTACAATATCTTCATATCCTATGACCTCAACACAATTCATTCACTTTCTTCTGATCACTGCCCTGTTATCATCTCCTTAAATCTCACTATTCCCAAATCCACCCACTCCCGCATCCACACTCACTGGAACAAATTCAGAACTTATCTACTCCAAAATTTAAATTGCCATCTATCCCCATCTTCTACATCTGACATTGATACACTTATAAATTCTTTCCAAACCAACATTCTCACTTCCTTACACACTGCATCCAAAACCATTCCTACCCTCTCTAATTGCAACAAACTCCCTACTTACCTCATTGATGAAATCAGACTCAAAAATCAGGCACGGAAACAATGGCAACACTCACGCAATAAACATGACAAAACACACTACAACACCTTACTTACACGACTCAGGGCTCATTTAAACGACTTCCGTTTTGAGCAATGGCACAATAAAGTTTCCTCCCTTAACCCCCAGGACAATTCCATTTGGCACATGATTCGTGCACTTAAAGGATCCACCAAAAGAATTGGCGCACTTCACGGTTTGACCGGATTGGTGTACTCAGATTCGGACAAAGCTGAGGCATTTGCCGACTCCCTTGAGTCGCAATTTACTCAGAATGATGAGCACACCGATGAGAATTTCATCCGGGAGGTGCGCCTCTCTCTTTCCAAATACTTTAGGGAACCCCACCCTCATACCTTACCTTTCATTACATTCACAGAAATCTCACAATACATTAAGACACTTAAACCTAACAAAGCTCCTGGTGATGACAAGATTGGAAACAAAATTTTAAAACAGCTCCCTCACAAAGCCATTGTTTTCCTATTAAATATTTTTAATCATTGCTTACGTTTAAACTACTTCCCCTCTGTCTGGAAAAATGCATTGGTTACAATGCTTCCCAAGCCAGGTAAAGACCCACTTTTTCCTGCTAACCACAGACCTATCAGTCTCTTACCTTGCATGGGAAAGCTATTGGAGCGAATCATTTTGCATAGACTAAATGACACTCTCACGACACTAAACATTATCCCCCCTCAACAATTTGGATTCCGCAAACAACATTCTACTGTCCACCAAATCCTTCGCGTGGTGGAAATCCTTGCTGCGGCCGGAAATAAGAAAGAGCATTCTATCTCTGTCTTCATTGACGTTGCCAAAGCTTTTGATAAGGTCTGGATAAATGGACTCTTGTATAAATTGGTTCAATTTAATTTCCCCCCTGCGCTTGTGCGTATTCTGCGGAGCTATCTTACGGGTAGAACATTTCAGGTGAAACTTGGCTCAGATGTCTCCAGCAGAAGGCATATCAATGCCGGGGTCCCACAGGGGTCCATTATTGCTCCGATCTTGTTCAACATCTACGTTTCAGACACTCCAAGTGTGGATAGAGTGCATACTGCTATGTATGCTGACGACACTGCTTTCATCTCCTCCTCCCCCAATCTTAAACACGCTTGCAATAAAATGCAAAAGATCTTGGACGCCTATGAGGCATGGTGCACCTCTTGGCGTATCCAAGTCAATACCGATAAAACTATGGCAGTACTCTTTTCTCGCAAACGAAACCCCCACCTCACCAATTTTTTGTTGTTCGATAAACAAATTGTGTGGAGAGATTCTGCTAAATATTTAGGCCTCACGATTAGCAGAAACCTACTTTGGAACAATCATATTGACTCTGCCCTTCATAAGGCCAGAATTATTAAAACTCAGCTCTACTCCCTCCTCCACAAACACTCTGTTTTGGCACCTAAATTAAAAATTTTAATCTTCAAACAAATCCTCCGACCCATCCTCCTATATGCAGCCCCTGTTTGGGCCACTTGTTCACCTACTTATATCAAAAAACTACAGTCCTTTCAAAATTCCATCCTCCGATCAGCTATAGCAGCTCCCTGGTTTGTCAGAAACTCTATAATTGCACATGACCTTAATATGGACTCCATTACCACCACCATTAATAAAATTGCCTCCAAATTTTTTCAAGAAGCTACTACTCATCCTAATGAACTAATAAGATACTCTGTTGATTATGAAGTAATTCATAATCAACGGTTTAAAAGATGTAAGTCTATCCTATCTTAACTTCACACCCCCACCTCTGTCTTTCCCTCCACTTCTTCATTTCACCCGTTTTTCCATATCATAGTTTTTAACTACTCGTGCGTGCGAATACTTATTCGCAACGGTTTACAAACCGTGGTAGTCTTTTAAGTGGCTTGTCACCCCCTCCCCAAAATTAGTTAAAGCAGATATGGGTTATTCACCCGGCGCTGCATAGTCACGTCGCGACCTGAGACCTGAGACCCTACCCCGCAGGTGTGAAGCCTGCATTACAGATGGCGGCAGCTCTTATGAGCAATTTCTTCGAGCATGTACCTCAATTACATTCCTGCTAATAAAATATTTTCTGAAGTATCTCCTCTCCTTCTTGTGTTCATTCTTTAAATGTGACAGTGGAAAACTACCTTTTAACTTCTCACCGCTTGCATTCCGACCATACATTCTATGACGAATATTGCTCGTATAGCTGCGTTCTACCACCCTGTAAAGTTTTGCCCACTTTTTCAGATTCACCCTGTATAAATCATTCACTGCTGTGTCATAGGTCTAATACGTTCAAGAAAAAAAAATATCCATGTGTATCCCACATATATAGCATTCAGGAATATGCACATAATAGTTGAACTAAATATATTGTTACGACAGAAGGAATCTGGCAACCGAAAGCAAAAAGTTTCAGCCAACGAATAAGAACGTTGGGAGAATTTGGAGAACAAGAGTGGAGCGTTAACGGTTTTGTATTGTAACGGTCGTTGTGTTGTAACGGTCGTGAGTTCGAAAATGGACGGTGAGCTGTTCTGAGACAGTGCGCGTAAGTATCAAGAAGTAACTTGATGTGTTGTGTATACACGGAAGGATAAAAGTGGGATCTTTTATCGTTAAGTATCAAGAAGTAACTTGATGTGTTGTGTATACGCGGAAGTATAAAAGTGGGAACTTTTATGGCTAATTTCGAATGTCTACACGGACTGTCTTTTTGTTCGGCTAGTGTGTGAAAAGTTATTAGCACAGGACGAGAATTGGTTTGCGAGTGAAGATCTTCGGGTGACCTGGTAAATCAAGTAAAAGGTAGTATTTAGTAAAATACACAGAGCTGATGTTGTGTGCTCTACGTGAAGATTGATGACTTGTGCATGTTAATAGTTGATTTGTTAATAAGATACTTCATCCATATTTCCTTTGTAACAATTTACCTTGTATTGAATTTGGTTTTGAAATATAGCTTTTAATACTCACGCTCAGCGGCTATCCATTTTTGTAATCCGCAACATTTGGTGTCAGAAGTGGGATTAATTAATTGAATGCCGTTAACTAGAAGTATGGATGAATTGGTAAAGTTGTTGAATGACATTAAAAGTCAAAATAATGACTTGAAAGCCGATATGGCTACACAGATGAATGACATTAAAAGTCAAAGTAATGACTTGAAAGCCGAAATGGCCGCACAAAATAATGAGTTGAGAACGGAGATAGTTTCTCAAAAAGATGATTTGAAAGCCGAAATAGCGGCACAAAATACTGAGATGAGAGCTGAAGTGGCTTCTCAAATTGATAAGATTTCTGATAAGTGTAAGGACATTATGACCGAACTAAATAGTGTAAAAGATGATCTTGATAGTGTTAAGTTAGATTATAAACATGAAATTGAAATTGTAAAAACTGATTGTGAACGCCAGTTTCAGATTTTGAGAAATGAAATGTTACCTTCTGCCTGTGATAATAATAATTCTAGTGGAAATAATGTTATTACACATATCGCTAAAAATACAACTAAACCTTCTACATATGATGGTCAATCATCTTGGACAGTATTTAAAACACAATTCGAAGTTATCGCTACAGCCAATGAGTGGAATGAATTCCAAAAGGCCAGTTTTCTTGCAGCTTCCTTAAGAAATTCTGCTGCGGAAGTTTTGCAGTCTGTTCCAGAAGAAAAACGACTTGATTATCAAAGTCTAGTTTCTGCATTAGAACTAAGGTTTGGTGATAGTTATTTAAAACAATATTACGTGACTCAATTTAAACATCGCATGCAGAAAAATGGTGAAACTTTGCAAGAGCTTGCTAGTGATATTGAGCGTCTAGCTAGATTGGCTTATAGTAACTGTCCACCAGAAATTCAAGATAATTTAGCTCAATTACAATTTATTGATGCTATTGCTGACCCTGACACTCAGCAATCTCTGAGGATGTTGGAAGGTGAATCCTTAAAGTCAGCTGTGGTACATGCTATGAAATACGAGTGCTCCAGGCTTTCCTCCCGAGCGAACAAACGTGCAGTGAGATTTGTGAGTGCAGAAGAAACTGCAGAAAAGGATAATGAAATGAAAGAACTAACCAAAGCCATACTATCCGTTTTGAAAGATATAAAAGGTTCTTCAAAACCTACAACAGACCTCCAGTGTTGGAATTGTGGCAAGACCGGACACATTCGTACCAACTGCACTAGGAAACGAATGAGGAGTCCAAGTCCATCAACTAGACAACAAGATCAGGGAAACAGAAAATTAGTCAATCTTGCGAGGCAAAGGCTGGTTGTTGATTGGTTGGCCCCAGGGGAAGTCGCCCACGTTTCAACATTACATGGCGATAATAATGGATTAGTAGCTGATGGAGCCATAAATGGAATGCCTTGCCGTATGATAGTCGACACTGGTGCAAATGTAACTTTACTCAGAACGGATATAATAAAGAAAATAATACCTCACCCAAACTTGAATACTACACAGTCTAGAATAAGCCTACAAACGGCCACTGGAGATCGTGCAAAAGTTCATGGAAAAATAGAACTTAATATTCGAGTTGGTAGCTGTCTGGTTCGCCATCCTGTTTACATCGCTGACATCTACGACGAATGCATATTAGGCCTTGATTTTCTTAAGAAACATGGATTCAACATTAGACCCAGTGATAACCTACTCATCTATGAGACAGAAGAGATTCCTCTGCTTAGCCGGACGTCTGATTCTTTATCAAGCGTAACTCCAATATTAGTGACGGAAGACACAGAGATCCCAGCACAAAGTGAAGTTATAGTCCGTGGACATCGGGCGGAGACTTCTGGGGCCTTCCGATTGGCAGTTACTGATGCCTCTGGTAAAGGAGCTTTGGCTCATAATATCCTGGTTGCAAGGACTTTAGTCAGAATAGATAAAGAACAGATCCCTATCAGAGTGATGAACTGTAACAAATCCAGTAGACTGTTAAAAAAAGGTGAGGAATTAGCAATATGTGAAGCTGTTACCTGTGTAACAAGTATAAATAAAATAGAAGTTACCGATTCATATCAAAATCATACAGACATCCCGTCTCATCTTACTGAATTATGGAGAGAAACAAGACAAATATTAACTGAAAACCAAGCTGTTAAGGCCGAGAACCTATTAAAAGAATTTTCGGACATTTTTTCTGCCACATCAAATGATTATGGCCGTACTAACCTGACAGAACATAAAATCAACACTGGTGATTCTCCTCCAGTCCATCTGCCGGCAAGAAGGCTTCCATTGGCAAAAAGAGAGGAGACGGAACAACTCATAAAGGACATGGAAGCTCAGGGCATTATAGAACCATCACAGAGTCCCTGGACATCACCAGTAGTTCTTGTCAAGAAAAAGGATGGATCTACACGATTTTGTGTAGATTATCGCAGATTAAATGACGTAACAAAGAAAGATTCCTTTCCTTTACCCAGGATTGACGATACACTAGACACTTTATCTGGGTCAGAATGGTTCTCAACATTAGATTTAAAGAGCGGCTATTGGCAAGTTGGTATACGTCCTGAAGACCGTGAGAAAACAGCTTTCAGTACAGGGAATGGACTTTGGCAGTTTAAGGTGATGCCATTTGGACTTTGTAATGCACCTGCCACATTTGAGCGACTAATGGAGTCAGTGCTCAAAGGTTTGTCTTTGGAGGTCTGCCTGGTTTACTTGGACGACATCATAGTTCTTGGAAGAACTTTTGAAGAACATTTGAGAAATCTTCGTCAAGTATTTGAAAAACTTAAGGCAGCCAAGTTAAAATTGGGACCGACAAAGTGTAAACTGTTCCAGCAAGAAGTTCATTACCTTGGTCATGTGATCACTACAGCAGGGATTAAGACTGATCCTAGTAAGATAGAAGCTGTAAGAGACTGGCCTCCACCACAAGATGTTCATCAACTTCGTAGTTTTATTGGACTTTGCACCTACTATAGAAGATTTGTCAAAGGTTTCTCCAACATCGCAAGGCCATTACATCGTCTGACAGAAGAGGGCCAGCGGTTTATGTGGACCACCGAATGCGATATAGCCTTTCAACAGCTGAAGAAAACTCTTTCCACAGCACCAGTGCTAGCGTACCCACAAACTGGAAAACAATTCGTGATAGATACTGACGCAAGTAACACAGGAGTTGGTGCTGTGCTTTCACAAGAACAAGACGGACAAGAGAGAGTTATTGCATACTTTAGTAAAACTTTATCCAAACCAGAGCGGAATTACTGTGTAACACGCAAAGAACTGTTAGCAATAGTAAAAGCAATAGAACATTTTCATCATTATCTCTATGGCCAGAAATTCCTTATACGTACTGATCATGCTGCACTTAGATGGTTATTAAACTTCAAAAACCCTGAAGGACAAATCGCTAGGTGGATACAACGGTTACAAGAATACGATTTCTCCATCGAACATCGAAGTGGTAAAATGCATAAGAATGCAGATGCTCTTTCCAGGCGCCCATGTATTGACAACTGTAAACATTGCTATAATGCAGAACTGAAATTTGGAACTAAAGAGATAATGCCCATAAGACAAATAGTATCGACACAAACAAACAGTGACACCCCTAACATCTGGAATCCAATTGAAATCAGGAAGGCTCAACTAGATGATGAAGACATAAAACCAATATTAGAATTGATTGAAAAATCTGATGTAAGACCTAATTGGGAGCAAATCTCGAGGTATAGTCCAACTACTAAAAGTTACTGGGCACAGTGGGATTCCTTAAAAATGGAAGACGGAGTATTATACAGAAGATGGGAGAATCCCACTGGACGGCTGATCCGTTGGCAGATAATCCTTCCTCGATCCCGAGTGGAACTTGTGATGAAAGATGTACATGATAGTGCCACTGGAGGACACTTCGGTGTTAATAAGACATTAGCCAAAGCCAGGGAACGATTTCATTGGTTGAAAAGTAGGGCAGACGTTGAGAGATGGTGTAGGCAATGTGAAGCCTGTGCAGCAAAGAAAGGCCCTAAGACTAGGAGTCGGGGTAAGCTGCAGACGTATAACGTTGGTGCCCCTTTTGAAAGAATAGCCATTGATGTAATGGGTCCGTTTCCTAGAACTGATGATGGAAATCGATATTTATTAGTGGTAATGGATTATTTCACAAAGTGGCCTGAGGTATATCCCATCCAAGACCAGGAAGCAACAACAGTGGCTGAGATGATAGTTAATAACTTCATTAGTAGGTATGGAGTACCTTTACAACTCCACTCTGATCAAGGACGGAATTTTGAATCCAATGTGTTTAAAGGCATCTGTCAACTATTAGGTATTCAGAAAACCAGAACAACTCCCTTACACCCTCAGTCGGATGGTATGGTTGAAAGGTTCAATAGAACAATTGCTCAGCATTTAGCATTATTTGTGAACGACCACCAACGTGACTGGGATCGCCATGTACCACTCCTTTTGCTGGCATATAGAACGGCAGTGCATGAGACAACTGGACAGACACCTTCCATGATGATTTTTGGAAGAGAGTTACGTCTTCCCTGTGACCTTTTATATGGTCGGCCCGAAGCAATGCCTGTGTCCACTCCACAATACGTACAAGAATTGCAACAACGACTAGAAGAAATCCATCACTCCGTTAGACATAACATCGACATAACAAGTGACAGAACCAAAACAAGATATGACAGTAAAATAAATGGAACAATTTTCAATCAAGGAGATCTTGTCTGGCTATACAGTCCACATAGAAAGAAAGGACTATCTCCAAAACTTCAGAAACCTTGGGAAGGTCCATATACAATAGTTAACAGGATTAATGACGTGGTATATCGCATTCGTCGACGTCCAGCTACAAAGTGCAAGGTGGTTCACGTGGATCGTTTGGCCCCGTTTCATCGAAGAATTGAAGAAACTTTGGAATCCAGAATTGTTCGGGACGAACAAGACCTAGGAAGGGGGCAGTGTTACGACAGAAGGAATCTGGCAACCGAAAGCAAAAAGTTTCAGCCAACGAATAAGAACGTTGGGAGAATTTGGAGAAGAAGAGTGGAGCGTTAACGGTTTTGTATTGTAACGGTCGTTGTGTTGTAACGGTCGTGAGTTCGAAAATGGACGGTGAGCTGTTCTGAGACAGTGCGCGTAAGTATCAAGAAGTAACTTGATGTGTTGTGTATACACGGAAGGATAAAAGTGGGATCTTTTATCGTTAAGTATCAAGAAGTAACTTGATGTGTTGTGTATACGCGGAAGTATAAAAGTGGGAACTTTTATGGCTAACTTCGAATGTCTACACGGACTGTCTTTTTGTTCGGCTAGTGTGTGAAAAGTTATTAGCACAGGACGAGAATTGGTTTGCGAGTGAAGATCTTCGGGTGACCTGGTAAATCAAGTAAAAGGTAGTATTTAGTAAAATACACAGAGCTGATGTTGTGTGCTCTACGTGAAGATTGATGACTTGTGCATGTTAATAGTTGATTTGTTAATAAGATACTTCATCCATATTTCCTTTGTAACAATTTACCTTGTATTGAATTTGGTTTTGAAATATAGCTTTTAATACTCACGCTCAGCGGCTATCCATTTTTGTAATCCGCAACAATATTTTAACAGTTGAAATAAATTATTGAAAAATATTGAAAAAACATGTTTTCAGTAATTTATTTTTTTTCACGAAGTGTAAGACTAATTGTGAAATATAAACACATAGACAGAGAGCTTGTGAATGCCTTTTAACACATGCATGATGAGTTTTGTATAATAAGTTCATTTTGACTGCATTTTGTGAAGTTAAACTTCGTGTTGCGTGTACGCAACCCTGGGAAGAAATGGGTTAATAAATAAAAATAAATAAATAAATATCCCCTCAAGCAGCTGCTTGCCACAGAGGTCTGAGAGAAGCCTGTCAGTTTATATGCCATAGTAGAAGGATCTGAGAGGATGGCAGGACCTCAGCAGAAAAATTTTTTCCCTCTTTTCTCAATTTTTCGGAATTGTATTTCTGACCAAACCCGATAGATGGCAGCACAACCAGATTTTGCATCCTTAAATTAGAAAATGTTTAGATTATGCAAATTTATTAAAAATATTTAGTTCAAAATACAATATTTGCATCTTATATTTGGCCTCTTTCATTTCTTAATGTCATTCTTTAAAAAATTCGGACTTTTTATTTGGTATTAGTGAGGAGCTGAGAGCTTGCAACCACTTCTAGAAATTTGCAACTTTTCACAAATAATAAATTTCATTTCAATTATTAAAATTTCCTTTCTCTAAATAAGTTCAATTCCTATTTTCAATTCTTCCAAGGTCACAATAAGATGACCTTGACTCATTCAAAGCTTTAATTATTCTTGTTTTTACTTTTTTCTTTACTCAAGGAGAGATGTGTGCCATAAAGCAACGTCTGTTTATATCATCTTTATATTTAACCAAGTCTTAAATAATACTACTTTTATAAGTCTTTGTAATTCAATTTTAAAAGTGATTATGCTCAACGTGAAACTTTATTTTCAATTCTATTTTTGAATATAACTCTAAAATATGCAGACTATAAAATTAAACCCAATATTTCACTCTAGAATTATGCATTTATTACTCTACCTGACTCTAGATAGTATGGGGGCGAGGATGAATGAGTCGGTAGCGCGCCAAGCTCATAATCTGCTAGTTCCCAGGTTCGAGTAATAAATAATATATAGGAATAATAAATAATATATAGCAATAAATCTCAACCCTGACCTAGCTGGGGCTAGGTCAGCGTTGAGATTTATTCCCCGCCCTGCCCACAGTCAGTAGGGGACACCGGTGGGCTTGGAAAGGCCGCCGTTCGTCGGATGGGACGTTAAGCCATGGCCCCGTGTGCGGGAGAGACATACCTTATGCACGTTAAAGAACACGCTGGATGGCCTTGACGGGAGGCTACCATCTGTCTCCCAACAACTGTTCCAGTGGGTCCCATCCCCCAACTTTCTCTGAGCCTTCGGAGTCCGTGTGACCTGGCCATTTAGTCCATGGTGTGCAAAAAAGTGTCGCTCAGAGGTAAAACAACCCAACTGTTGGATGGCCATTACGGAACGTAAGCATCTGTCTCCCAACAACTGTTCCAGTGGGTCCCCTCCTCCAACTTTTCTGAGCCTTCGGGGTCTCTGTGACCTGGCCATTTAGCCCATGGTGTGTAAAAAAAGTGCTGCTCAGAGGTAAAACAACCAACCAACTAAAAAACTACCAACTAGATATCATGAAGCATGATAAAGAGACAAATAAGTCGAAGGTTAAATATACGATATTAGAGTTAGGCTCAGAAAAGGTTGGGGGAGGGGACCTACTTGAATAGCTGTTGGGAGCCAGATGGTAGCCTCCCGTCAATGCCATCCAGCATGTAACATGCACAGGGTATGGCTCTCCCGCACACGGGGCCATGGCTTAACGTCCCATCCGATGGACGACGGACTTTTCAAGGCCATCAGTGTCCCCTACTGACCGTGGACCCCGCTGACCCAGCTGGGACTCGAACCTGGGAAGTACAGATTACGAGCCTGGCGCGCTACCGACTAAGCCACCCCCGCTCCTGAAAGAGCAGGGTTCAGTTGCTAGCGATAAAGTTGATCTACATCTGCTGCATATAGCCACTGCACACCAATTCTAATAAGGTCCTGTTTGACATTGTCTGCCCAACGCATCCTTGGTCTCCCCCTTCTTTCTGAGACCTTTAGGCACACTGTTCATAACCCTATTCGCCAATCTATAATTATCCATACGGGCAACATGGCCAAACCAACGGAGTCTCTCTCTGCACAATATGCTGCTTAAAGGAGGTGCAGACTCTTTTGCCTAACCTCATCATTAGTTACAAAGTTAAACCACCTAATACACAAGATACTGCGTAAGCATCTAGAATCAAAAGCATCTAGTTTCCTGTTACCTTGTTTGCAAAGTATCCAAGTTTCATTACCATAACTAAATCTAGAAAGAACCAAATTATTATACAGTCTAATTTTAGTCTTTAGGTCTATACGCCTATTTCTCACACTCTCCATAGATTTTTAAAAGTCCCGGCAGCAATCCCTATTCGTCTGATAATCTCATGAAACACATCACCATTATCTGTTACATAGCTACAGACTGCAGAAACATTAAATTCGAGTTCTTATTTTTGACTCCACAGGTCATGACTTGTCACAATACGAACTTGAGGGGCGGTAGTGGTGGCTCAGTCGGTAGCGCGCCAGGCTCGTAATCTGTAGTTCCCAGGTTCGATTCCCAGCTGGGTCGCGTTGAGATTTATCTCCGCAAAATTCCCCGCCCTGCCCACGGTCAGTAGGGGACACCGATGGGCTTGGAAAGGCCGCCGTCCGTCGGATGGGACGTTAAGCCGTGGCCCCGTGTGCGGGAGAGACATACCCTGTGCACGTCAAAGAACACGCTGGATGGCCTTTGACAGGAGGCGATCATCTGTATCCCAACAACTGTTCTAGTGGGTCCCCTCTCCCAACCTACTCTGAGACTTCGGGGTCCATGTGACCTGGCCATTTAGCTCATGGTGTGCAAAAAAGTGCCGCTCAGAGGTAAAACAACCCAACCCAAATCCCAACAGCCGTTCCATTGGGTCCCCTCCCCCAACCTTCTCTGACCCTTCAGGGTCCATGTGACCTGGCCATTTAGCCTATGGTGTGGAAAAAATTTCGTTCAGAGGTAAAACAACCCAATGGTAAAGAACACGCTGGATGGCCTTGACAGGAGGCTACCATCTGTCTCCCAACAGCCGTTCCAATGGGTCCCCTCCTCCAACTTTCTATGAGCCATTGGGGTCCATGTGACCTGGCCATTTAGCCCATTGTGTGCAAAAAAGTGCCACTCAGAGGTAAAACAACCCAACCCAAATCCCAACAGCCGTTCCATTGGGTCCCCTCCCCCAACCTTCTCTGACCCTTCGGGGTCCATGTGACCTGGCCATTTAGCCCATGGTGTGCAAAAAACTGCCGTTCAGAGGTAAAACAACCCAATGGAAAAGAACACGCTGGATGGCCTTGACGGGAGGCTACCATCTGTCTCCCAATAGCCATTCCAGTGGGTCCCCTCCCCCAACTTTCTCTGAGCCTTCGGAGTTCATGTGACCTGGCCATTTAGCCCATGGTGTACAAAGAAGTGCCGTTCAGAGGTAAAAAAAAACCAATGGTAAAGAACACGCTGGATGGCCTTGACGGGAGGCTACCATCTGTCTCCCAACAGCCGTTCCAGTTGGTCCCCTCCCCCAACCTTCTCTGAGCCTTCGAGGTTCTTGTGACCTGGCCATTTAGCCCATGGTGTGCAAAAAAATGCCGCTCAGAGGTAAAACAACCCATCACAACTCTAGCGTCATCTCGAACTGTCCTGGACTCGCCTAATATCACTTGACTAATAGGCTTAGTAATAAAAGAAAAGGGAGACAGATGGTAGCCTCCTGTCAAGGCCATCCAGTGTGTTCTTTAACATTGGGTTGTTTTACCTCTGAGCGGCACTTTTTTGCACACCATTGGCTAAATGGCCAGATCACATGAATCCCGAAGGCTCAGAGAATGTTGGGAGAGGGGATCCACTGGAACAGTTGTTGGGAGACAGATGGTAGCCTCCTGTCAAGGTCATCAAGCGTGTTCTTTAATGGGTTGGACTGTTTTACCTGTAATCGGCGCTTTTTTTGCACCAGTGGGATAAATGGCCAAGTCACAAGGACTCCGAGGACTCAGGGAAAGTTGGGGGGACGCACTGAAGATCTGTAAGGAGTTAGATGGTAGCATCCAGTCAAGGCCACCCAACGTGTTCTTCAACTGCACAGGGTATAGTTTTCACCTCACACCGAGCCACGGCGTAACGTCCCATCCGACGATCGGTGGTCTTTCCAACTCCATCTGTGTCCTGTACTGACTGAGAGCAGGGTCAGAAGTTTTGCGGAGATAAATTGCAACGCTTGCCTCTGTGGGATTCGAACCTTGGAACTTCAGATAACAAATCTAGTGCGCTACCAACTAAGCCCTGTGCCCTCTTAAATAACAAATTTACAAGAACTTCTAAGCTTTTAAAAAAATTATCAACAGTGGTTGAGATTACGCCTTTTGATCCTCTATAAATTGCGTGCTCTCAGTGGAAGTTTGATTGATATTATATAAGCCTGCATTGGTCATTGGACATGGTGTTACTGCTCCATGGTAACGCTAGGTGTCAAATCTCACAAATAATGGGCCTGAAATAGTATGAGATTCTTGCTCACTCAGCTTATTTACGAGAACGACCCCCAACTGAATCAGCTGGGTCAGCGTTGAGATTTATCTCCGCAAAATTCCCCGCCCTGCCCACGGTCAGTAGGGGACACCGATGGGATTGGAAAGGCCGCCGTCCATCGGATGGGACGTTCAGTTTGGGTTGGGTTGTTTTACCTCTGAGCGGCACTAAATGGCCAGGTCACATGGACCCCGAAGACTCAGAAAAGGTTGGGGGGAGGAGACCCACTGGAACAGCTGTTGGGAGACAGATGGTAACCTCCTGTCAAGGCCATCCAGCGTGTTCTTTAACGTGCACAGGGTATGGCTCTCCCGCAGAAGGGGCTACGGCTTAACGTCCCATCCGACGGACGGCGGCTTTTCCAAGCCCATCAGTTTCCCCTACTGACCGCGGGCAGGGATAAATTTGCGGAGATATAACTCGAACCTGGGAACTACAGTTACGAGCCTGGCACGCTACCGACTGAGCCACCCCCGCGATGGGACGTTCGGACGTGACCCCGTGTGTGGGAGAGCCATACCATGTGCACGTTAAAGAACACGCTGGATGGCCTTGACGGGAGGCTACCATCTATCTCCCAACAGCTGTTCCAGTGGGTCCCCTCCCCCAACCTTCTCTGAGCCATCGGGGTCCATGTGACCTGGCCATTTAGCCCATGGTGTGCAAAAAAGTGCCGCTCAGAGGTAAAACAACCCAACCAAACCCTATCAGACCTTGAAAAAGAACGTGCTATGGTCTGTACTGCGTAATGTATATTTCTTAACTGTAGTTGATAGATTTGTCATATCACGAATGATATGTACCCGATATAGACTTCTGGTCAATTCGCTGGCGTAGATTAAACGAACGGAAATTCACTTTCCATATTTTAAACTAAAAGAAATTAGGTAGTTTATATTTTAATAAGAAATTTCAAATGAAACACTTAAAGATAATTTAAACATATTACAATGAATATTTTCTAAAGCCATATAATTATTTTTGCATAAACTCCTGTTCAAAACGTGAACTATATAGATAATAAAATATATTGAAAATGGTTATCAGGAAATTCCAATAAAATATCTTTTGGAAAGCTGTTGTTACCTGATTTAAATAACAGCAAGTGGTTGCCTCTGAGCGGCAATTTTTTTGCACGTAATGGGATAAATGGCCAGGTCACAAGGATCCAGAGGACTCAGAACAAAAAAGGTCTAAGGAGAAGTCGAGCTCTAACTAAGCGTAAGTGGCGCCGCTAGGCGGATCTTCTCAGAACCAGATCCTGGCAGATTGGTGTACAGCCACAGAAACAACTGTAAGGCGCGATCTGCGCATGCGCAGTGCAATCGTTTTGGCACACTGCAATTATGGTTTGTCTTAGTCTTCAAATATTTAATGAATGTGATTTAATTAGTGTTTCAACCTGTCTAACGATCATGGCTATTTTCCTACAGTGGTGGATTAGCAAAAAGTTATTCAATGAGTATTTTATTCCGTTCAGGAGTGCATTTTACGATTATTTTAAGTCTTTGTATGTTTATTTTGAGTAATTTTGCAGAAGTTTTAAAAATAATATATAAATTAATACATTAAATCATCTTACGAATATATTATAAGGCAATGTATATTGCGAGTTTGTGTTCCATGGAGGACATCGATATAATATAGGCTTCTGCACTTTGCTCTAACAGTGTAATTCTTTTTTATGGTTGATACAGGAAGTGCGTGCTGCCATCTGTTGAACGTTTATACAAGTATAAAACTCATTATGATATTTATTGAAAATACGAAGAATTGTATAAAATATAATTATATAGAACATGTTATTGTATATTGAGACATAAATCTCAATTTATTATAATATATTATATATTGTAGAATGTCCAAAATATTAAAATTTTCTTGTTCAGCAGAGCTGCTATCTGTTTTAAAAAATAGGATATTTTTAATTAAAATAATTCTGATAACTTTTTGTTATTTTATGTCAAAACGGAAAGAAAATTATGATGGTGCCTCATGAAGGAGAAATTTTCGAAATGAATATTTTTCAGAGTCAGAGTGTATGCAATTTTACTCACGTGTAAAATTAGCCAATGAAAACCTTGCTCGGCAATGAAAAAATAACACAGGGAACTCGCTACTCTCCCAGGTCAGGTGGCTTCACTACAATACACGAATTTGCCATGTTTAGAGGGCGCTGCAATCGAAAAGTTTACATTACGCTATGGAAGTTGGCTCTCTTCTCCCCTTGGTTGGGTTGGGTTGTTTCACCTCTGAGCGGCACTTTTTTGCACACCATGGGCTAAATGGCCAGGTCACATGGACCCCGAAGGCTCATAGAAGGTTAGGGGGGGACCCACTGGAACAGCTGTTGGGAGACAGATGGAAGCCTCCCGTCAAGGCTATCCAGCGTGTTTTTTAACGTGCACAGGGTATGGCTCTCCCGCACACGAGGCCACGGCTTAACGTTCCATCCGACGGACGGCGGTCTTTCCAAGCCCATCGGTGTCCCCTACTGACCATGGGCAGGGCGGGAAATTTTTCAGAGATAAATCTCAACGCTGACCCAGCTGGGACTCCAACCTGGGAACTACAGATTACGAGCCTGGCGCGCTACCGACTGAGCCACCCCCGCCCCTGTTTAGAGGGCGCTGCAATCGAAAAGTTTACATTACGCCTATGGAAGTTGGCTCTCTTCTCCCCTGGAACTCCTTGCTCAGAGAAAGTTGGGGGAGGGAACCCACTGGACATCTCTCTTTTGTTGCGATCTTATGCAAACACGGCAATTCCCGATTCCGCTTTACGACACTACCAGTTATGAAAAGGAAAAGGGAATGGATGAAAATAGCAATTTATGGAATAAAAAATAATTTTTCTGTTGTAGAAGGGGCTGGGGTGGCTCAGTCGGTAGCGTGCCAGGCTCGTGATCTATAGTTCCCAGGTTCGAGTCCCAGCTGGGTCAGCGTTGAGATTTATCTCCGCAAAATTCCCCGCCCTGCCCACGGTCAGTAGGGGACACCGATGGGGTTGGAAAGGCCGCCGTCCGTCGGATGGGACGTTAAGCCGTAGCCCCGTGTGCGGGAGAGCAATACCCTGTGTACGTTACAGAACACGCTGGATGGCCTTGACGGGAGACTACCATCTGTCTCCCAACAGCTATTCCAGTGGGTCCCCTCCCCCAGCTTTCTCTGAGCCTTCGGGGTCCATGTGACCTGTCCATTTAGGCCATGGCGTGCAAAATAATGCCGCTCAGAGGTAAACAACCCAACCCAAAAGCCTTTGCTTCGAAGAAGTTCGCGGAATCCAGCAAAAATGTGACGGTGGTGGCGTATTTGTGTGTTGGAGGGGGGGGGGGAGAAATGTGTTTGACCTCTTCATATGAATCCCGGGTGAAGATTCTTTCAGCCCATAACCTGCTTGTGTGCATCATAGCTGTCGCAACATTGAGCAGCAAATTGCAGAGATTGGCCTTTGACATTAATCAGTATGATGCAACTGTGCGTTGTAGGAAAGGGGCTTCCCACCGAAACGCGGACGCTCTATCGAGGCTGACTGAACCTGCGAATTCGGATTAGCAAGGGAAATACTTGGTAAGGGTAGATGACAGAACCGCAGTGCACTTTAACCCATTTCTTCCCAAAAATAAAAATTGCGAAAAAATATGGTATTTTGTCATCAATTTCACTTTAAAGTAATTGAAATAACATTATAAATATTAAAAACTAGCAGTGTGTGTTGTCATTTGCACCACACATAATGTGCGCTGGCGCAACGTTGGGTTGTTTTACCTCTGAGCGGCACTTTTTTGCACACCATGGTAAAGGGTCCATGTGACTGGGCCATTTAGCCTATGGTGTGGAAAAAATTTCGTTCAGAGGTAAAACAACCCAATGGTAAAGAACACGCTGGATGGCCTTGACAGGAGGCTACCATCTGTCTCCCAACAGCCGTTCCAATGGGTCCCCTCCTCCAACTTTCTATGAGCCATTGGGGTCCATGTGACCTGGCCATTTAGCCCATTGTGTGCAAAAAAGTGCCACTCAGAGGTAAAACAACCCAACCCAAATCCCAACAGCCGTTCCATTGGGTCCCCTCCCCCAACCTTCTCTGACCCTTCGGGGTCCATGTGACCTGGCCATTTAGCCCATGGTGTGCAAAAAACTGCCGTTCAGAGGTAAAACAACCCAATGGAAAAGAACACGCTGGATGGCCTTGACGGGAGGCTACCATCTGTCTCCCAACAGCTGTTCCAGTGGGTCCCCTCCCCCAACCTTCTCTGAGACTTCGGGGTCCATGTGACCTGGCCATTTAGCCCATGGTGGGCAAAAAAGTGCCGCTCATAGGTAAAACACCCCAATGATAAAGAACACGCTGGATGGCCTTGACGGGAGGCTACCATCTGTCTCGCCAACAGCTGTTCCAGTGGGTCCCCTTCCCCAACCTTCTCTGAGGCTTCGGGATCCATGTGATCTGGCCATTTAGCCCATGGTGTGCAAAAATGTGCTGCTCAGAGGTAGAACAACCCAGAACGAACTTGAGCTATTCACTGCTGGGTCTAATATGTTCAAGAAAAAAAAATATCCATGTGTATCCCACATAGATAGCATTCAGGAATATGCACATAAAAGTTGAACTAAATATATTTTAACACTTGAAATAAATTATTAAAAACAAGAGAGACTGTGAATGCCTTTTAACACATGCATGATGAGTTTTGTATAATAAGTTCATTTTGACTACATTTTGTTAAGTTAAACTTCGTGTTGCGTGTACGCAACCCTGGGAAGAAATGGGTTAATAAATAAAAATAAATAAATAAATATCCCCTCAAGCAGCTGCTTGCCACAGAGGTCTGAGAGAAGCCTGTCAGTTTATATGCCATAGTAGAAGGATCTGAGAGGATGGCAGGACCTCAGCAGAAAAATTTTTTCCTTCTTTTCTCAATTTTTCGGAATTGTATTTCTGACCAAACCCGATAGATGGCAGCACAACCAGATTTTGCATCCTTAAATTAGAAAATGTTTAGATTATGCAAATTTCTTCAAAATATTTAGTTCAAAATACATTATTTGCATCTTATATTTGGCCTATTTCATTTCTTAATGTCATTCTTTAAAAAATTCGGACTTTTTATTTGGTATTACTGTGGAGCTGAGAGCTTGCAACCACTTCTAGAAATTTGCAACTTTTCACAAATAATAAATTTCATTTCAATTATTAAAATTTCCTTTCTCTAAATAAGTTCAATTCCTATTTCAATTCTTCCAAGGTCACAATAAGATGACCTTGACTCATTGAAAGCTTTAATTATTCTTGTTTTTACTTTTTTCTTTACTCAAGGAGAGATGTGTGCCATAAAGCAACGTCTGTTTATATCATCTTTATATTTAACCAAGTCTTAAATAATACTACTTTTATAAGTCTTTGTAATTCAATTTTAAAAGTGATTTGCTCAACATGAAACTTTATTTTCAATTCTATTTTTGAATATAACTCTAAAATATGCAGACTATAAAATTAAACCCAATATTTCACTCTAGAATTATGCATTTATTACTCTACCTGACTCTAGATATTATGGGGCGGGGATGAATGAGTCGGTAGCGCGCCAGGCTCGTAATCTGCTAGATTCCAGGTTCGAGTCCCAGCTAAGTCAGCGTTGAGATTTATTCCCCGCCCTGCCCACGGTCAGTAGGGGACACCGATGGGCTTGGAAAGGCCGCCGTCCGTCGGATGGGATGTTAAGCCGTGGCCTCGTGTGCGGGAGAGCCATACCCTGTGCACGTTAAAGAACACGCTGGATGGCCTTGACGGGAGGCTACCATCTGTCTCCCACCAGCTGTTCTAGTGGGTCCCCTCCCCCAACCTTCTCTGAGCCTTCGTGGTCCATGTGACCTGGCAATTTAGCCCATGGTGTGCAAAAAAGTGCCGCTCAGAGGTAAAACAACCCAACACATCCCTCTCCACCCCCCCCCCCCCTCCTGCATTTTTCCTGCTCGATGTTGTTTCTTCCCCCCCCCCCTCCCTCTCCTGAGAAGTTTTGCAGGTCCGGACCCGGCCACTGTTATTGTGACATTTTAGCTGTTAAATTCAATCCATTATCCAATGGTAATAAACGCCTTTTTCAAGTGATTGATTCGATTATTGAATACTTATAATGCGTGCCACGGAGCGCTCACGACTTTGTGTGCACATAATATATTGTTATTACGTTCCATACTAAATGCAACATTTCTTACTTGTAATTAAGATACGCGAAAGAGAAGCGGTGGTTCAATCAGGGGTAAAGAAATTCATTGTGACCGATTGGAATAGTCACTGTATCGAGTGTAAACAGATCGAAAGGCCGTTCAGCAATATGAATATCAGCAAGAGGGTTGGGTTGTTTTACCTCTGAGCGGCACTTTTTTGCACACCATGGGCTAAATGGCCAGGTCACATGGACCCGAAGGCTCAGAGAAGGTTGGGGGAGGGGACCAACTGGAACAGCTGTTGGGAGACAGATGGTAGCCTCCCGTCAAGGCCATCCAGCGTGTTCTTTAACGTGCACAGGGTATGGCTCTCCCGCACAAGGGGCTACGCCTTAACATCCCATCCGACGGACGGCGGCTTTTCCAAGCCCATCGGTGTCCCCTACTGACTGCGGGAAGGACGGGAAATTTTGCGCAGATAAATCTCAACGCTGACCCAGCTGGGACTCGAACCTCGGAACTACACATTACGAGCCTGGCACGCTACCGACTGAGCCACCCCCGCGATCCAAACCCTATCAGACCTTGAAAAAGAAAGAGCTATGGTCTGTACTGCGTAACGTAGATTTTCTAACTGTAGTTGATAGAATTGTCGTATCACGATTGATACGTACCCGATATAGAGCCAGGATATTATGATCCAGGTAGATTAAACGAACGAAAATTCACTTTCCATATTTTAAACTAAAAGAAAATGGGTAGTTTCTATTTTAATAAGAAATTTCAAATGAAACACTTAAAGAGAACTTAAACATATTACAATGAATATTTTCTAAAGCCATATAATTATTTTTGCATAAACTCCTACTCAAAATGTGAACTATATAGATAATAAAATGTAATGAAAATGGTTCTCAGGAAATTCCAATAAAATATCTTTTGGAAAGCTGTTGTTACCTGATTTAAAAAACAGCAAGTGGGTTGCCTCTGAGCGGCAATTTTTTTGCACATAATGAGATAAATGGCCAGGTCACAAGGATCCCGAGGTCTCAGAGCAAAGAAGGTCTAAGGAGAAGTCGAGCTCTAGCTAAGGGTAAGTGGCGCCGCTAGGCGGATCTTCTCAGAACCAGATCCTGGCAGATTGGTGTGCAGCCACAGAAACAACTGTAAGACGCGATCTGCGCATGCGCAGTGCAATCGTTTTACCACACTGCAATTATGGTTTGTCTTAGTCTTCAAATATTTAATGAATGTGATTTAATTAGTGTTTCAACCTGTCTAACGATCATGGCTACTTTCCTACAGTGGTGGATTTGCGAAAAGTTATTCAATGAGTATTTTATCCCGTTCAGGAGTGCATTTTACGATTATTTTAAGTCTTTGTATGTTTATTTTGAGTAATTTTGCACAAGTTTTAAAAATAATATGTAAATTAATACATTTAATCATCATACGAATATATTATAAGGCAATGTATATTGCGAGTTTGTATCCCGTAGAGGACATCGATATAATATAGGCTTCTGCACTTTGCTCTAACAGTGTAATAACGAATTCTAACGTTTATACAAGTATAAAACTCATTATGATATTTATTGAAAATACGAAGAATTGTATACAATATAATTATATACAACATGTTATTGTATATTGAGACATAAGTCTCAATTTATTATAATATATTATATATTGTGGAGTGTCCAAAATATTAAAATTTGCTTTTTCAGCAGAGGTACTACCTGTTTTACAAAATTGGATTTTATTAATTAAAATAATTCTGATAACATCTTGTTATTTCCTGTCTAAACGAAAAGAAAATTAAGATGGTGCCTCATGAAAGAGAAATTTTCGAAATGAATATTTTTCAGAGTCAGAGTGTATGTAAAATTTGTCACGTGTAAAATTAGCCAATGAAAACCTTGCTCGGCAATGAAAAAATGACGCAAGGAACTCGCTACTCTCCCAGGTCAGGTAGCTTCACTGCAACACGAATTTGCCATGTTTAGAGGGCGCTGCAATCGAAACGTTTACATTACGCCTATGGAAGTTGGCTCTCTTCTCCCCTGGAACTCCTTGCTCAGAGAAAGTTGGGGGAGGGAACCCACTGGACACCTCTGTTTTGTTGCGATCTTATGCAAACACAGCAATTCCCGATTCCGCCTTACGACACTACCAGTTATGAAAAGCTATCTAGAGCCGGGGGCAAGAATGCGCCATGTAGACGCACCTCAACCCCGACCTCACATGGCAGCAGATCTATAGAAGGAAAGCTAACCACCGGAAGAAACCTATCATTTAATCTGTTCCCCGGTTAGCCATGAACAAGGATATGTAGATCCAAGTTCGCTCGGCATCCGGTTTGGAGACTCTTAGTAAGGCCCAGACTTTTCATAGGGCTCGTGCCTACTAGGCGGGCTCAGACCGTTCGGCAGAGCCCTTGAACTTACTCACACAGAGCACCTGAGGTTGAGGCCTAAGACACCGTCACCATCCAACCAGTCTTCCGACCGGTCAGCAGCATTGTCGGCCTCGGTTGGTCTTGGCTATGTCCAACAGGGGGACCAATCCGGTCGGCACAGCCTTCGACCGGGTTGCTGGGCCCGAAGTCCCCCCACCACGTCAAGGTGATCCCCGATTGGGGCGTACAAGCAGATAAGGCATTCGAGGTACTGAGGGGGGGGGGGGGGGCTCTGTGAGGCACCACAATGCAAAACATCAGATCCTGTGTGACCTTACATTCTGCATTGAAATGCATCTGCGCAAGTCTCTCCCAGATTGAAACCCAGGTACAAGAACTTACCATCGGCTTTGCTTCGGGGCTGGGCTGTCTCAGTCGGTAGCGCACCAGGCTCGTAATCGCTAGTTTCCAGGTTCGAGTCCCAGCTGGGTCAGCATTGAGATTTATCTCCGCAAAATTACCTGCCCTGCCCACGGTCAGTAGGGGACACCGATGGGTTTGGAAAAGCCGCCGTCCATCGGATGGGACGTTAAGCCGTAGCCCCGTGTGCAGGAGAGCAATACCCTGTGTACGTTACAGAACACACTGGATGACCTTGACGGGAGAATACCATCTGTCTCCCAACAGCTATTCCAGTAGGTCCCCTACCCCAACCTTCTCTGAGCGTTCGGGGTCCATGTGACCTGGCCATTTAGCCCATGGTGTGCAAAAAAGTGCCTCTCAGAGGTAAAACAATCCAACGTGAAACAACACGCTGGATGGCTTTCACGGGACGCTACCATCTGTCTCCCAACAGCTATTCCAGTGGGTCCGCTCCCCCAACCTTCTCTGAGCCTTTGGGGTCCATGTGACCTGGCCATTTAGCCCATGGTGTGCAAAAAATTGCCTCTCAGAGGAAAAACAATCCAACGTTAAAGAACACGCTGGATGGCCTTCACGGGAGGCTACCATCTGTCTCCCAACAGCTATTCCAGTGGGTCCCCTCCCCCAAACTTCTCTGAGCCTTCGGGGTCCATGTGACCTGGCCATTTAGCCCATGGTGTGCAAAAAAGTGCCGCTCATATGTAA
Source organism: Ryuthela nishihirai (assembly GCA_038380435.1). Taxonomy (NCBI): domain Eukaryota; kingdom Metazoa; phylum Arthropoda; class Arachnida; order Araneae; family Heptathelidae; genus Ryuthela; species Ryuthela nishihirai. Next base: position 1,720,989 of record JAWZYU010000055.1, read on the forward strand.
AACACCCCAATGATAAAGAACACGCTGGATGGCCTTGACGTTAGGCTACCATCTGTCTCCCAACAGCTGTTCCAATGGGTCCCCTCCCCCAACCTTCTCTGAGTCTTCGGGGTCCATGTGACCTTGCCATTTAGCCCATGGTGGGAAAAAAAGTGCCGCTCAGAGGTAAAACAACCCAACCCAATTTGACTGATAGTAGAGCCTGTTGACAGTTGGTACATTTTCCAGGCATTGACAATAGCACTGTCAATTCCATTGGAGAAGAATGGCCGCCACCATTTTTTGCCTCTTTATTCTGATTCCATAGTTTGCAATGGCATTGTTATGTAAATCCACACCTCCCATGCCTTGATTGTACTGGTGGATAACATTTGGTTGAGGGACTATGTTGTGCTTCTTTTCCTTCCGGCTGTATCTCTTTACATTCATTATTGGCTCAAGGGTACCAAAGTTGGTAACAATATTACAACAGAATTGTCACGCCACCTAACAGCGAATACTTTGTTCTTGCCATCAAATCCATAATCCAACTTCCCTTTTGGTTCTTTCGCTAAGGCTTTTGTTGTTTGAAGAGGACAGGAAGCCTTTCGGTTCTCTCTCACTGTACCAGCTTCAAAGAATTTCATTTCTGACAACAAGGTAAGAAGGTAATGGCTCGTGAAGAAGTTATCTAAAAATTTGATATGAAATTACAGGATCATGAACAACTTTCAACTAGTTTGTTACAACCCTTTCACATAAACCCAGGTTTTCAATAGTCTTCTGTGAAGGTCCACCATATGGGTCAAACGGATACACATATCCTCCAGCTGAGGGTTGGGTTGTTTTACCTCTGAGCGGCACTTTTTTGCACACCATGGGCTAAATGGCCAGGTCACATGGACCCCGAAGGCTCAGAGAAGGTTGGGGGAGGGGACCCACTGGAACAGCTGTTGGGAGACAGATGGTAGCCTCCCGTCAAGGTCATCCAGCGTGTTCTTTAACAATGGGTTGTTTTACCTCTGAGCGGCACTTTTTTGCACACCATGGGCTAAATGGCCAGGTCACATGGACCCCGAAGGCTCAGAGAAGGTTGGGGGAGGGGACCCACTGGAACAGCTGTTGGGAGACAGATGGTAGCCTCCCGTCAAGGCCATCCAGCGTGTTCTTTAACGTGCACAGTGTATGTCTCTCCCGCACACGGGCCCACGGCTTAACGTCCCATCCGACGGACGGCGGCCTTTCCAAGCCCATCGGTGTCCCCTACTGACCGTGGGCAGGGCGGGGAATTTTGCGGAGATAAATCTCAACGCTGACTCAGCTGGGAGTCGAACCTGGGAAGTACAGATTACGAACCTGGCGCGCTACCGACTGAACCACCCCCGCCCCATCCAGCTGAGGCTATACACCACAGTTTGAATCCAAACCTTACTGGTTTCCCTCGTATGAACAACTTAGCAGAATGACGTCGAAAATATGGCACCATCACTTCATCAATCGATATCTTATGGCAAAGTACACCAAACTGCATGTACTCTTTATTTAAATAAAAAAAGATAAATACCCCCTCAAGCAGCTGATTGCCACAGAGGTCTGGCAGGAGCCTGTCAGTTTATGTGCCATAGTAGAAGGTCTGAGAGGATGGGAGGACCTCAGCAGAAAAACGACACAAACAGCCATACCTTACCCGGGGCTCGAACCCAGGTCCCTTAGATTAGTAGCCAAGCGCGCTAACCACTCGGCCATGGGACGGCTACTGTTTATTTAGTTCATTGAAAAAAGGTCTTAGCTTGGAAAACTTTTCAGATTTGTGTAACTTATCATTATCAGAAAGATGAATGTACTTCTTCATTTCATCAACATTTCATCAACAATTATTCCATGACATTGTTTTGCGTATGAGAGGGATCCCTTTATCTTCATCTAAACTCCAATAAAATTTTGTTTGAGGTAGAGAGTGATAACCAGTGATTATAAGGATACCAATAAATTTTTCCAAGTCAGTACGTGACATAGCAAATGTGTGGTTGTTTTTACTTTGAGCATATTTGATTGAAAACTCTACTATTTCATCCAAAATTGGTTTGTCTAAGAAAAGTTCAAACATTTGTATGGGTGTCAAACTCCCAAACTTATTCTTTATTTCTTCGACACATCTAACTTCACAGTTTTTAGGAGTGTCAGTATTATGTTGGGGCACACTTCAGCCATTTTGTTATAGGTTTCTTCTTTTTTTGTTTTGGTTCTTCAGAGTATTTTGTATAGTTTCAGGTACTGATATATCTGTTTTGTCATCTATAGTAGCACGAATTTCAAATGTACCCAACACATCTACTGGTAATCCATCACCCCCGTCATTGATAATCATACGTCCATCTTCTATTTCTTCTTCATCAGACTGCATTAATGGCTTCTTCTGCCTCTAATTCCTCAAGAACATCTATAATTTCCTCAGCTGTTTGTAATCTCTGTTGTAGAAAGCCATTTCTAAGTTCTGTAATTGAAAAATAGGTCAAAGAATGTATTCTAAAAACGCAACATTGTTTTAACGAAAAACTAAATATCATAAGAAATACGAAAATCATAATAGAATATTATAATACAATGTAGTTACAAGGGAGGTCCGATGCTTCAAAAGTATTCGTGTTAAAACACAAAGCCAGATATAATTCTTAAACTTACAAAGCTTTTAGACTGCAGAAACATTAAATTCGAGTTCTTATTTTTGACTGCACAGGTCATGACTTGTCACAGAACGAACTTCAGGGGCGGTGGTGGCTCAGTCGGTAGCGCGCCAGGCTCTTAATCTGTAGTTCCCAGGTTCGAGTCCCAGCTGGATCAGCGTTGAGATTTATCTCCGCAAAATTCCCCGCCCTGCCCACGGTCAGTAGGGGAAGGCCGCCGTCCGTCGGATCGGACGTTAAGCCGTGGCCCCGTGTGCGGGAGAGCCATACCCTGTGCACGTTAAAGAACACGCTGGTTGGCCTTGACGGGAGGCTACCATCTGTCTCCCAACAGCTGTTCCAGTGGGTCCCCTCCCCTAACCTTTTCTGAGCCTTCGGGATCCATGTGACCTGGCCATTTAGCCCATGGTGTTCAAAAAAGTGCCGCTCAGAGGTAAAACAATCCAATCTGTAGTTCCCAGGTTCGAGTCCCAGCTGGGTCAGTGTTCAGATTTATCTCCGCAAAATTCCCGCCCTGCCCGCGGTCAGTAGGGGACACCGATGGGCTTGGAAAGGCCGCCGTCCGCCGGATGGGACGTTAAGCCGTGGCGCCGTGTGCGGGAGAGCCATACCCTGTGCACGTTAAAGAACACGATGGCCTTGACGGGAGGCTACCATCTGTCTCGCCAACAGCTGTTCCAGTGGGTCCCCTCCCACGATCTTCTCTGAGTTTTCGGGGTCCATATGACCTGTCCATTTAGCCCATGGTGTGCAAAAATGTGCTGCTCAGAGGTAAAACAACCCAACGCAGAACGAACTTGAGCTGGGCAACTCCCAACGTTGCGTCAGCGCAACGGATATATAAATCATTCACTGTTGGGTCATAGGTCTAATATGTTCAAGAAAAAAAAAAATATTCATGTGTATCCCACATATACAGGGTGAATCTGAAAAAGTGGGCAAAACTTTACGGGGTGGTAGAATGCAGCTATACGAGCAATATTTGCCATAGAATGTATGGGCGGAACGCAAACGGCGAGCCGCTAGGTGGCGTTCGAAATGGTATAAAAGGGTCGGTCCTCGCACCGGATCTCTCGTGTTTGGATCGCCGGATGTCTCGTGTTTGTACTTTTTCCTGTGGGGCCATATGAAAAGCCTAATCTACGAGTGCCCCATTGAAACCGATATGGATCTAGTCGCCAGGATCGCCGTTGTTGCCGGCGATATTCGGGAAATGCCTGGTGTCTTCGCAAATGTGCGTCGGTCCCTACCCCGCAGGTGTGAAGCCTGCATTACAGCTGGCGGCAACTCTTTTGAGCAATTTCTTTGAGCATGTACCTCAATTACATTCCTGTTAATAAAATGTTTTCTGAAGTATCTCCTCTCCTTTTTGTGTTCATTCTTTAAATGTGACAGTGGAAAACTACCTTTTAACTTCTCACCGCTTGCGTTCCGACTATACATTCCATGACGAATATTGCTCGTATAGCTGCGTTCTACCACCCTGTAAAGTTTTGCCCACTTTTTCAGATTCACCCTGTATAAATCATTCACTGCTGTGTCATAGGTGTAATACGTTCAAGAAAAAAAAATATCCATGTGTATCCCACATATATAGCATTCAGGAATATGCACATAATAGTTGAACTAAATATATTTTAACACTTGAAATAAATTATTGAAAAATATTGAAAAAACATGTTTTCAGTAATTTATTTTTTTTCACGAAGTGTAAAACTAATTGTGAAATATAAACACATAGACAGAGAGCCTGTGAATGCCTTTTAACACATGCATGATGAGTTTTGTATAATAAGTTCATTTTGACTGCATTTTGTGAAGTTAAACTTCGTGTTGCGTGTACGCAACCCTGGGAGGAAATGGGTTAATAAATAAAAATAAATAAATAAATATCCCCTCAAGCAGCTGCTTGCCACAGAGGTCTGAGAGAAGCCTGTCAGTTTATATGCCATAGTAGAAGGATCTGAGAGGATGGCAGGACCTCAGCAGAAAAATTTTTTCCCTCTTTTCTCAATTTTTCGGAATTGTATTTCTGACCAAAATCGATAGATGGCAGCACATCCAGATTTTGCATCCTTAAATTAGAAAATGTTTAGATTATGCAAATTTATTAAAAATATTTAGTTCAAAATACAATATTTGCATCTTATATTTGGCCTCTTTCATTTCTTAATGTCATTCTTTAAAAAATTCGGACTTTTTATTTGGTATTAGTGTGGAGCTGAGAGCTTGCAACCACTTCTAGAAATTTGCAACTTTTCACAAATAATAAATTTCATTTCAATTATTAAAATTTCCTTTCTCTAAATAAGTTCAATTCCTATTTCAATTCTTCCAAGGTCACAATAAGATGACCTTGACTCATTGAAAGCTTTAATTATTCTTGTTTTTACTTTTTTCTTTACTCAAGGAGAGATGTGTGCCATAAAGCAACGTCTGTTTATATCATCTTTATATTTAACCAAGTCTTAAATAATACTACTTTTATAAGTCTTTGTAATTCAATTTTAAAAGTGATTATGCTCAACGTGAAACTTTATTTTCAATTCTATTTTTGAATATAACTCTAAAATATGCAGACTATAAAATTAAACCCAATATTTCACTCTAGAATTATGCTTTTATTACTCTACCTGACTCTAGATATTATGGGGGCGGGGATGAATGAGTCGGTAGCGCGCCAGGCTCGTAATCTGCTAGTTCCCAGGTTCGAGTCCCAGCTAGGTCAGCGTTGAGATTTATTCCCCGCCCTGCCCACGGTCAGTAGGGGACACCGGTGGGCTTGGAAAGGCCGCCGTTCGTCGGATGGGACGTTAAGCCGTGGCCCCGTGTGCGGGAGAGCCATACCCTGTGCACGTTAAAGAACACGATGGCCTTGACGGGAGGCTACCATCTGTCTCCCAACAACTGTTCCAGTGGGTTCCATCCCCCAACTTTCTCTGAGCCTTCGGGATCCATGTGGCCTGGCCATTTAGCCCATGGTGTGCAAAAAAGTGCCGCTCAGAGGTAAAACAACCCAACTGTTGGATGGCCTTTACGGAACGCTACCATCTGTCTCCCAACAGCTGTTCCAGTAGGTCCTCTCCTCCAACTTTTCTGAGCCTTCGGGGTGCTTGTGACCTGGCCATTTAGCCCATGGTGTGTAAAAAAAGTGCTGCTCAGAGGTAGAACAACAACCCAACTAAACATCTACCAACTAGATAACATTGATAAAGATACAAATAAGTCGAAGGTTAAATATACGATATTAGAATTGGGTTGTTTTACCTCTGAGCGGCATTTTTTTGCACACCATGGGCTAAATGGCCAGGTCACAAGGACCCCGAAGGCTCAGAAAAGTTGGGGGAGGGGATCTACTTGAATAGCTGTTGGGAGCCAGATGGTAACCTCCCGTCAAGGCCTTCCAGCGTGTAACATGCACAGGGTATGGCTCTCCCGCACACGGGGCCATGGCTTAACGTCCCATCCGATGGACGGCGGCCTTTTCAAGCCCATTGGTGTCCCCTACTGACCGTGGACCCCGCTGACCCACCTGGGACTCAAACCTGGGAAGTACAGATTACGAGCCTGCGCGCTACCGACTGAGCCACCCTCACCCCTGAAAGAGCAGGGTTCAGTTGCTAGCGATAAAGTTTTTCAAGCCCATCGGTGTCCCCTACTGACCGTGGGTCCCGCTGACCCAGCTGGAACTCGAACCTAGGAAGTACAGATTACGAGCCTGAGCCTGGCGCGCTACCGAATGAGCCACCCCCACCCATGATAGAGCAGGGTTCAGTTGCTAGCGATAAAGTTTTTCAAGCCTTACTCCGGGGTTCCCAACCTATTTCAGTCCCCATGCCTCCTTGGCTTTCAGGAAATCTTTCATACTCTCTTGACTTTTAGCAAACCCTTTCAATAACCCATTGTATTTTAGTAAACCCTTTCCGCATTCGATTTATTTCTCAGAGGCTTTTCTAATTACACAGATAACCGAAACTATAAAATGTTCCCTAACTTAATTTTAAAAAAAAGATTGGAAACAAGTAGTAATTCCAATTAGTAAAAAAACTGAACAAGTCACCGACTTAGTAATAAACAATCAAAATTATTAGGTGGAAGTTAAACTATGAATATACGTAACCATTTTGGAGAGTATTTTCAAAATTTATCACAATATATCACTACGTGTGCATGAGGTACACCATTATTCTCAAATACACAAAAAATAATATTCAGAAATAAAGCGTTAATTTATACTCATACATTTAATACTACCAGATTCAACTTCAACTTTATTTTAGAAATAAATATACATTTCTTTTGCTATAAACAACCCATAAGAAAAGCTTTTCCGGGTTGTTATATTACATATAACATTGTATAACAATACCATAGAAATTTAAATATATGAACTTGTATACATACGTATTTTAAAATTTCAAATTATCCGATGTTCAAATATCTAATAATGCAAATGAAAAATTTTTCGCAGCTTCAGGAGGTAAACAATAAGATTTACTTAACTATCATCATCATCATCCTCAAGCAGTCATAGGCTATGAAGGTCCAACCAGACCGTGCAATTTAGTTCTCCAAGCAAGTCTGTCCTGAGCTACATCTACTGCATCTGGCCACTGCACACCAATTCTAACAAGGTCCTCTTTGACATTGTCTGTCCCCCGCATCCTAGGTCTCCCCTTCTTTCTGAGACCTTTAGGGACACTGTTCATAACCCTATTCCCCAATCTATAATTATCCATACGGGCAACATGGCCAAACCAACGGAGTCTCTCTCTGCACAATATGCTGCTTAAAGGAGGTTGCAGACTCCTTTGCCTAACCTCATCATTAGTTACAAAGTTGAACCACCTAATACCCAAGATACCGCGTAAGCATCTAGAATCAAAAGCATCTAGTTTCCTGTTATCTTGTTTACAAAGTGTCAAGTTTCACTACCATAACTAACCCTAAAAAGAACTAAATTATTATACAGTCTAATTTTAGTCTTTAGGTGTATACGCCTAATTCTCCACACTCTCCATAGATTCTTAAAAGTCCCGGCAGCAATCCCTATTCGTCTGTTAATCTCATGCCACACATCACCATTATCTGTTACATAGCTCCCAAGATAATTAAACTGTGACACCTGCTCAAGACTGCAACCATTCAGATTAACTGAATCACAGCCGGCCTGACCAATTTTCATCACTTTAGTTTTCTCTCTGTTGATAACCAAACCTACTCTACTAACCAGTCTCATCAACAGCTCGAATGAAAGAGTTCATCTCATCAACATCATTTGCCAAAAGTGCTAAATCATCAGCATAATCTAAATCAGAAATTTTCGTATCTCCAGTCCATTTAAGGCCAAAATATTTACCTTGAAATGAATTTCGCATAACATGATCAATAACCAAGCTAAAGAGAAAAGGAGACAAAATGCACCCTTGTCGAACACCAGAAGTAATGCTAAACCAATTGCTACAAGCCTTACCAACTCTCACACACGACTCAGTGTTATTATAGAGAGCTTTCATTATGTTAACTAACTTGTCTGGTATACCACATGATCTCACAATCAACCACTAATTATGACGATCAACAGAGTCGAAAGCCTTTTAAAATCAACAAAGCTATCCACCAAAAATTTCTGAAACTCTACACATTTCTCAAGTTGTTGGGTTGTTTTTCCTCTGAGCGGCACTTTTTTGCACACCATGGGCTAAATGGCCAGGTCACATGGACCCCGAAGGCTCAGAGAAGGTTGGGGAAGGGGACCCACTGGAGCAGCTGTTGGGAGACAGATGGTAGCCTCCCGGCAAGGCCATCCAGGGTGTTCTTTAACGTGCACAGGGTATGGCTCTCCCGCACATGGGGCCACGGCTTAACGTCCCATCCGACGGACGGCGGCCTTTCCAAGCCCATCGGTGTCTTCTACTGACCGTTGGTAGAGCGGGGAATTTAGCGGAGATAAATCTCAACGCTGACCCAGCTGGGACTAGAACCTCGGAACTACAGATTACGAGCCTGGCGCGCTACCGACTGAGCCACCCCCGCCCCTCATTTCTCAAGAATCTGGCTAAGTGATAATATCTGATCCACACATCCCCTACTACTACTGAATCCACATAAGGCCGTTTTAAAAGTAGTACAATAATTATATACCTATAATTATTGATTGAGGAAAATCTGTACGCCAGCAGCATGGTAGAAGAAAAGAAGGTTTAACTGATGTTTGTCTTGTCCGAACATTATGGCCAAAGAATGGATACCAGGCATCTAGGGCAGGCGTTGTCCTCCTTCAAAAGGTCCCATATCCTCAGCTGTCTATTGTAAATAAAAACAGAATTTTTCTACTTAAAACCACAGGATATGATAGTTTCATTTGCATATAGAACTCATTCTAAAGCATCACTGTTGAGTAAATAATATTTTGGAATCTTGATTTTCAACAACATTCGTCTAGTATTTAAGGAATTATGGAAGCTGGATTATTTCACAACAGTAATGGGGTCATAAGAATTCATTTCAGATATTAATTAAAACTTAATAAATATTTTTTCAAATCATTTAACATAAATTTTAAAAGTTGCATAATGAGTATTCCCTATTCCTTTTTACGGATGATTTTTATAAAAGAAGGTGATTTTTTATTAAATTTTCCAGCTTCCATAACTCTTTAAATACTGAAGAAATATTGATGATAAAGCGACATTTAAACGAATTCGATTTTTTTAACTTCATTCATAGTTGTTCATTAAATGCATCAACTACGAATATGTAAAATCTGTTTGTGTTTATCGGTTCCATAGTGTACTGTTACAAACGAGAATGAGTACACAGCTCAGAGAAGCATGAGTGCACGGTCGGAAGCCTCACTTGACTCAGTACCGGATCCCGGCTCCTAGCGTCGTCTCAGCGTTGAGATTTATCTCCGCAAAATTCCCCGCCCTGCCCACGGTCAGTAGGGGACACCGATGGGCTTGGAAAGGCCGCCGTCCGTCGGATGGGATGTTAAGCCGTGGCCTCGTGTGCGGGAGAGCCATACCCTGTGCACGTTAAAGAACACCCTGGATGGCCTTGACGGGAGGCTACCATCTGTCTCCCACCAGCTGTTCTAGTGGGTCCCCTCCCCCAACCTTCTCTGAGCCTACGGGGTCCATGTGACCTGGCAATTTAGCCCATGGTGTGCAAAAAAGTGCCGCTCAGAGGTAAAACAACCCAACACATCCCTCTCCACCCCCCCCCCTCCTGCATTTTTCCTGCTCGATGTTGTTTCTTCCCCCCCTCCCTCTCCTGAGAAGTTTTGCAGGTCCGGACCCGGCCACTGTTATTGTGACATTTTAGCTGTTAAATTCAATCCATTATCCAATGGTAATAAACGCCTCTTTCAGGTGATTGATTCGATTCTTGAATTCTTATAATGCGTGCCACGGAGCGCTCACGACTTTGTGTGCACATAATATATTGTTATTACGTTCCATACTAAATGCAACATTTCTTACTTGTAATTAAAATACGCGAAAGAGAAGCGGTGGTTCAAACAGGGGTAAAAAAATTCATTGTGACCGATTGGCATAGTCACTGTATCGAGTGTAAACAGATCGAAAGGCCGTTCAGCAATATGAATATCAGCAAGAGGGTTGGGTTGTTTTACCTCTGAGCGGCACTTTTTTGCACACCATGGGCTAAATGGCCAGGTCACATGGACCCGAAGGCTCAGAGAAGGTTGGGGGAGGGGACCAACTGGAACAGCTGTTGGGAGACAGATGGTAGCCTCCCGTCAAGGCCATCCAGCGTGTTCTTTAACGTGCACAGGGTATGGCTCTCCCGCACAAGGGGCTACGCCTTAACATCCCATCCGACGGACGGCGGCTTTTCCAAGCCCATCGGTGTCCCCTACTGACTGCGGGAAGGACGGGAAATTTTGCGCAGATAAATCTCAACGCTGACTCAGCTGGGACTCGAACCTCGGAACTACACATTACGAGCCTGGCACGCTACCGACTGAGCCACCCCCGCGATCCAAACCCTATCAGACCTTGAAAAAGAAAGAGCTATGGTCTGTACTGCGTAACGTACATTTCCTAACTGTAGTTGATAGAATTGTCGTATCACGAATGATACTACCCGATATAGAGCTAGGATACTATAAACCTATTAGATTAAACGAACGAAAATTCACTTTCTATATTTTAAACTAAAAGAAAATGGGTAGTTTATGTTTTAATAAGAAATTTCAAATGAAACACTTAAAGAGAACTTAAACATATTACAATTAATATTTTCTAAAGCCATATAATTATTTTTGCATAAACTCCTACTCAAAATGTGAACTATATAGATAATAAAATGTAATGAAAATGGTTATCAGGAAATTCCAATAAAATATCTTTTGGAAAGCTGTTACCTGATTTAAAAAACAGCAAGTGGGTTGCTTCTGAGCCGCAATTTTTTTGCACATAATGGGATAAATGGCCATGTCACAAGGATCCAGAGGTCTCAGAACAAAGAAGGTCTAAGGAGAAGTCGAGCACTAACTAAGCGTAAGTGGCGCCGCTAGGCGGATCTTCTCAGAACCAGATCCTGGCAGATTGGTGTACAGTCACAGAAACAACTGTAAGACGCGATCTGCGCATGCGCAGTGCAATCGTTTTAGCACACTGCAATTATGGTTTGTCTTAGTCTTCAAATATTTAATGAATGTGATTTAATTAGTGTTTCAACCTGTCTAACGATCATGGCTATTTTCCTACAGTGGTAGCTTAGCGTAAAGTTATTCAATGAGTATTTTATCCCGTTCAGGAGTGCATTTTGCGATAACTGGAAAAGCCTTTGTTTGTTTATTTTGAGTAATTTTGTAGAAGTTTTAAAAATAATATGTAAATTAATACATTTAATCATCTTACGAATATATTATAAGGCAATGTATATTGCGAGTTTGTGTTCCATGGAGGACATCGATATAATATAGGCTTCTGCACTTTGCTCTAACAGTGTAATTCTTTTTTATGGTTGATACAGGAAGTGCCTGCTGCCATCTGTTGAACGTTTATACAAGTATAAAACTCATTATGATATTTATTGAAAATACGAAGAATTGTATAAAATATAATTATATAGAACATGTTATTGTATATTGAGACATAAATCTCAATTTATTATAATATATTATATATTGTAGAAAGTCCAAAATATTAAAATTTTTTTGTTCAGCAAAGCTGCTATCTGTTTTACAAAATAGGATATTTTTAATTAAAATAATTCTGATAACTTTTTGTTATTTTATGTCAAAACGGAAAAAAAATTATGATGGTGTCTCATGAAGGAGAAATTTTCGAAATGAATATTTTTCAGAGTTAGATTTTACTCACGTGTAAAATTAGCCAATGTAAACCTTGCTCGGCAATGAAAAAATAACACAGGGAACTCGCTACTCTCCCAGGTCAGGTGGCTTCACTGCAATACACGAATTTGCCATGTTTAGAGGGCGCTGCAATCGAAAAGTTTACATTACGCCTATGGAAGTTGGCTCTCTTCTCCCCTGGAACTCCTTGCTCAGAGAAAGTTGGGGGAGGAAACCCACTGGACATCTCTCTTTTGTTGCGATCTTATGCAAACACGGCAATTCCCGATTCCGCCTTACGACACTACCAGTTATGAAAAGCCATGACTATCTAGAGCCGGGGGCAAGAATGCGCCATATATACGCACCTCAACCCCGACCTCACATGGCAGCAGATCTATAGAAGGAAAGCTAACCACCGGAAGAAACCTATTATTTAATCTGTTCCCCGGTTAGCCATGAACAAGGATATGTAGATCCAAGTTCGCTCGGCATCCGGTTTGGAGACTCTTAGTAAGGCCCAGACTTTTCATAGGGCTCGTGCCTACTAGGCGGGCTCAGACCGTTCGGCAGAGCCCTTGAACTTACTCACACAGAGCACCTGAGGTTGAGGCCTAAGACACCGTCACCATCCAACCAGTCTTCCGACCGGTCAGCAGCATTGTCGGCCTCGGTTGGTTTGGCTATGTCCAACCGGGGGACCAATCCGGTCGGCACAGCCTTCGACCGGGTTGCTGGGCCCGAAGTCCCCCCACCACGTCAAGGTGGTCCCCGATTGGGGCGTACAAGCAGATAAGGCATTCGAGGTACTGTGGGGGGGGGGGGGGGTCTATGAGGCAGCACAATGCAAAACGCCTGATCCTGCGTGACCTTACATTCTGCATTGAAATGCATCTGCGCAAGTCTCTCCCAGATTGAAACCCAGGTACAAGAACTTACCATCGGCTTTGCTTCGGGGCTGGGCTGTCTCAGTCGGTAGCGCACCAGGCTCGTAATCGCTAGTTTCCAGGTTCGAGTCCCAGCTGGGTCAGCATTGAGATTTATCTCCGCAAAATTACCTGCCCTGCCCACGGTCAGTAGGGGACACCGATGGGTTTGGAAAAGCCGCCGTCCATCGGATGGGACGTTAAGCCGTAGCCCCGTGTGCAGGAGAGCAATACCCTGTGTACGTTACAGAACACGCTGGATGGCCTTGACGGGAGACTACCATCTGTCTCCCAACAGCTATTCCAGTGGGTCCCCTACCCCAATCTTCTCTGAGCCTTCGGGGTCCATGTGACCTGGCCATTTAGCCCATGGTGTGCAAAAAAGTGCCTCTCAGAGGTAAAACAATCCAACGTTAAACAACACGCTGGATGGCCTTCACGGGAGGCTACCATCTGTCTCCCAACAGCTATTCCAGTGGGTCCGCTCCCCCAACCTTCTCTGAGCCTTTGGGGTCCATGTGACCTCGCCATTTAGCCCATGGTGTGCAAAAAATTGCCTCTCAGAGGAAAAACAATCCAACGTTAAAGAACACGCTGGATGGCCTTCACGGGAGGCTACCATCTGTCTCCCAACAGCTATTCCAGTGGGTCCCCTCCCCCAAACATCTCTGAGCCTTCGGGGTCCATGTCACCTGGCCATTTAGCCCATGGTGTGCAAAAAAGTGCCGCTCATATGTAAAACACCCCAATGATAAAGAACACGCTGGATGGCCTTGACGGGAGGCTACCATCTGTCTACCAACAGCTGTTCCAGTGGGTCCCCTCCCCCAACCTTCTCTGAGTCTTCGGGGTCCATGTGACCTGGCCATTTAGCCCATGGTGGGAAAAAAAAGTGCCGCTCAGAGGTGAAACAACCCAACCCAATTTGACTGATAATAGAGCCTGTGGCCAGTTTGGTACATTTTCCAGGCATTGACAATAGCACTGTCAATTCCATTGGAGAAGAATGGCCACCACCATTTCTTTCCTCTTAATTCTGATTCTATAGTTTGCAATGGCATTGTTATGTAAATCCACACCTCCCATGCCTTGGTTGTACTGGTGGATATCATTTGGTTGAGGGACTATGTTGTGCTTCTTTTCCTTCCGGTTGTATCTCTTTACATTCATTATTGGCTCAAGGGTACCAAAGTTGGTAACAACTGTTACAACAGAATTGTCACGCCACCTAACATCGAATACTTTGTTGTTGCCATCAAATCTATAATCAAACTTCCCATTTGGTTCTTTCGCTAAGGCTTTTGTTGTTTGAAGTGGACAGGAAGACATTCGTTTCTCGCTCACTGTACCAGCTGCAAAGGATTTCATTTCTGTGGCTTGTGAAGGCTTTTCATTTCTATGGCTTTTCATGGCTTGTGAAGAAGTTATCAAAAAATATGATATGATATACAGGATCATGAACAACTTTCAACAAGTTTTTTACAACTCTTTCACCTAAACCCAGGTTTTCATTAGTCTTCTGTGAAGCTCCACCATAAGGGTCAAACTGATACACATATCCTCCAGCTGAGGGTTGGGTTGTTTTACCTCTGAGCGGCACTTTTTTGCACACCATGGGCTAAATGGCCAGGTCACATGGACCCCGAAGCCTCAGAGAAGGTTGGGGGAGAGGACCCACTGGAACAGCTGTTGGGAGACATGGTAACCTCCCGTCAAAGGCCATCCAGCGTGTTCTTTAACGTGCACAGGTTATGACTCTCCCGCACACGGGGCCACGGCTTAACGTCCCATCCGTCGGACGGCGGCCTTTCCAAGCCCATCGGTGTCCCCTACTGACCGTGGGCAGGGCGGGGAATTTTGCGGAGATAAATCTCAACGCTGACCCAGCTGGGACTCGAATCTGGGAAGTACGGATTACGAGCCTGGAGCGCTACCGACTGACCACCCCCGCCCCATCCAGCTGAGGATATACACCACAGTTTGGATCCAAACCTACTGGTTTCCTTCGTATGAACATCTTAGCAGAATGACGTCCAAAATATGGCACCATCTCTTCATCAATCGATATCTTATGGGAAAATACCCCAAACTGCATGTACCGTTTATTTAGTTCATTGAAAAAAGGTCTTAGCTTGGAAAACTTATCAGATTTGTTTAACTTATCATTATCAGAAAGATGAATGTACTTCTTCATTTCATCAAATCTGTTCCGTGACATTGTTTTGCGTATGAGAGGGATTCCTTTATCTTCATCTAAATTCCAATAAAATTTTGTTTGAGGTAGAGAGTGATAACCAGTGAATATAAGGACACCAATAAATTTTTCCAAGTCAGTACGTGACATATTAAATGTGTGGTTGTTTTTACTTTGAGCATATTTGATTGAAAACTTTACTATTTCATCCAAAATTGGTTTGTCTAAGAAAAGTTCAAACATTTGTATGGGTGTCAAACTCCCAAACTTATTCTTTATTTCTTCGACACATCTAACTTCACAGTTTTTAGGAGTGTCAGTATTATGTTGGGGCACACTTCAGCCATTTTGTTATAGGTTTCTTCTTTTTTTGTTTTGGTTCTTCAGAGTATTTTGTATAGTTTCAGGTACTGATATATCTGTTTTGTCATCTAAAGTAGCATGAATTTCAAATGTACCCAACACATCTACTGGTAATCCATCACCCCCGTCATTGATAATCATACGTCCATCTTCTATTTCTTCTTCATCAGATTGCATTAATGGCTTCTTCTGCCTCTAATTCCTCAAGAACATCTATAATTTCCTCAGCTGTTTGTAATCTCTGTTGTAGAAAGCCATTTCTAAGTTCTATAATTGAAAAATAGGGCAAAGAATGTATTCTAAAAATGCAACATTGTTTTTACGAAAAACTAAATATCATAAGAAATACGAAAATCATAATAGAATATTATAATACAATGTACTTACAAGGGAGGTCCGATGCTTCAAAAGTATTCGTGTTAAAACACAAAGCCAGATATAATTCTTAAACTTACAAAGCTTTTAGACTGCAGAAACATTAAATTCGAGTTCTTATTTTTGACTGCACAGGTCATGACTTGTCACAGAACGAACTTGACAGGTGGGGGTGGCTCAGTCGGTAGCGCGCCAGGCTCGTAATCTGTAGTTCCCAGGTTCGAGTCCCAGCTGGGTTAGCGTTGAGATTTATCTCCGCAGAATTCCCCGCCCTGCCCACGGTCAGTAGAGGACACCGATGGGCTTGGAAAGGCCGCCGTCCGTCGGATGGGACGTTAAGCCGTGGCCCCGTGTGCGGGAGAGCCATACCCTGTGCACGTTAAAGAACACCCTGGATGGCCTTGACGGGAGGCTACCATCTGTCTCCCAACAGCCGTTCCAGTGGGTCCCCTCCCCCAACCTTCTCTGATCCTTCGGGGTCCATGTGACCTGGCAATTTAGCCCATGGTGTGCAAAAAAGTGCCGCTCAGAGGTAAAACAACCCAACACATCCCTCTCCCCCCCCCTGCATTTTTGCTGCTCGATGTTGTTTCTTCCCCCCCTCCCTCTCCTGAGAAGTTTTGTAGGTCCGGACCCGGCCACTGTTATTGTGACATTTTAGCTGTTAAATTCAATCCATTATCCAATGGTAATAAACGCCTTTTTCAAGTGATTGATTCGATTCTTGAATTCTTATAATGCGTGCCACGGAGCGTTCACGACTTTGTGTGCACATAATATTTTGTTATTACGTTCAATACTAAATGCAACATTTCTTACTTGTAATTAAGATATGCGAAAAAGAAGCGGTGGTTCGAACAGGAGTAAAAAAAATTCGTTTTGACCGATTGGCATAGTCACTGTATCGAGTCTAAACAGATCGAAAGGCCGTTCAGCAATATGAATATCAGCAAGAGGGTTGGGTTGTTTTACCTCTGAGCGGCACTTTTTTGCACACCATGGGATAAATGGCCAGGTCACATGGACCCCGAAGGCTCAGAGAATGTTGGGGGAGGGGACCCATTGGAACAGCTGTTGGGAGACAGATGGTAGCCTCCTGTCAAGGCCATCCAGCGTGTTCTTTAACGTGCACAGGGTATGGCTCTCCCGCACACGGGCCACGGCTTAACGTCCCATCCGACGGACGGCGGCCTTTCCAAGCCCATCTGTGTCCCCTATTGACCGTGGGCAGGGCCGGGAATTTTTGCGGAGATAAATCTCAAAGCTGACCCGGCTGGGACTACAGATTACGAGCCTGGCGCGCTACCAACTGAGCCATCCCCTCCCCAATTGGCGTAGTCACTGTATCGAGTCTAAACAGATCGAAAGGCCGTTCAACAATATGAAAATCAGCAAGAGAGAAAATACAAGCAGGAAAATAGCAACTGTTAATGTTTTTCCTTAAAAACGTAATCACAATTGTTCACAGAGGAGCCTCAAACGTAACCTCTGGAGTTGAACTTGTGCCTTTAGCCCTGCATAAGCTGGGATGATAGTGATGATGAGAGAACAATTGAGGATTCTCAAGCTTCATCCATCACATAATTCAGCATCATCCATCACATAATTATCTCCCAACCCCATCTTCAACGACTCTTCATTTCCTTTTTAAGATAAAGGTTTTACATTTGAATCCTTTAAAACATATTCTATTCTACCGGTTTTACACTGGAGCGCGACATTTGGGTGGATATGTCAATTAGGAGAAGATAATTGGGTTGACAATTAGATGGGAACACAATTAGGAGGATATGAAAATTGTGTTAAAAGTAGGTAATGCTGTATTATAATTATACTTTTGTATAATATATAAATGCATAATATTATTTAATAGGTAATAAATTATTCATCTGAAAAATTATTACTGACATGATGGGAATCGAACCAGCAACTTTCTAGATACGTGCAAGAACGCTGTACCATAAAAATCACATATCAAACGAAAATACGCTTCCAGCATGACTTATATATCTTTCACTGAAAGGGGGCGGGGGTGGCTCAGTCGGTAGCGCGCCAGGCTCGTAATCTGTAGCTCCCAGGTTCGAGTCCCAGCTGGGTCAGCGTTGAGATTTATCTCCGCAAAATTCCCTGCCCTGTCCACGGTCAGTAGGGGACACCGATGGGCTTGGAAAGGCCGCCGTCCGTCGGATGGGATGTTAAGCCGTGGCCCCGTGTGCGGGAGAGCCATACCCTGTGCACGTTAAAGAACACGCTGGATGGCCTTGACGGGAGGCTACTATCTGTCTCCCTACAACTGTTCCATTGGATCCCCTCCCCCAATCTTCTCTCAGCCTTCGGGGTCCATGTGACCTAGCCATTTAGCCTATGGTGTGCAAAAAAGTGCCGCTCAGAGGTAAAACAATCCAACCCAGTGGGGGGAATATGCAAGTTGCCCCCCTTGCCGAAATATTTTTTGCTTGAATGTTACTACTGTATATTGATTGCTATGAATTATGTACCATACATGAGAATAACTGCTACAGTATTTGATAAAAAGTTGCATTGTTCATCACAAATATTTGAATTATTATTAGCTATCTCTTAGTCACCTGTGCAGCCAAAAATAATCGCAAGAAATAATGAACGAGTCTCAGGCTTAGTATTGATCCATAGTAAATACACACAAATTGATTATCTGTAGAGAGAGACTTCAAACATTAGTTAAAAGGCTCTGAAAAAAAAATTCATCGCCGACACAGTGGGAATCGAACCCGCAACTTTCCATGCCAGAGCGCGCTACTATTACACCCCGCATCGGACAATGATATTGTTCAGAATAAATATGATATGACACAGCGCCATCTATAACTCAAGGAGATGCACCTTTTTTCCAATCGTTACTATTTATTTTAAGATGTTAATGCGAAGGTCGATAACGCTCAAGCGTATATATGATTAAAAAACGATCCATAGTAAATACACAGATTACCTGTAGAGATGGACTTCAAACATAACTAATGTTTCAAGTCTATCTCTGCAGGTAATCTGTGTATTTATTATGGATACGTCATCATGTTTGGAAGAACAAGTATTGCTAACTTTGTCGAGGACAAACATATGACAACGCTGCGAAAAGGTTGGGAAAGTACTCAGAACGGTCTACATCCATTGCGGTAATAAAAAAAAAATAAATACCCCCTCAAGCAGCTGCTTGCCAAAGAGGTCTGACAGGAGCCTATCAGTTTATATGCCACAGTAGAAGATCTGTGAGGATGGCAGGACCTCAGCAGAAAAACGACACACACAGCCATGCCTTACCCGGGGCTCGAACCCGGTCCCTTAGATCAATAGCCAAGCGTGCTAACCACTCGGCCACGGGACGGCTTCCATTGCGGTAGTCACTCTTTAAATTTAGTCGGCAATTTTGTTGCAGAAATTTGCAGCGCTGCACTTCAATACTTTACGTTCGTGCAAAAATTGTTTGCTTTTTTTCTGCATCCATTCATCGCTGGCAAATTTTGTGGAGAAAGCTGGAGAAATATGAAAATGCTTTAAAAGTAAACAAATTATCTGGCACTAGATGGTCGGCGAGAGCAGATGCCGTACTGGCATTAAAAATTGGTTACAACCACAAAAAAGAGGGAACCGACATCTTTGTTAACCCTTTCACGACCAAGGGAAACATTTTTCCCATTTTAAAATTGGTGATTGTCGTATTTAATTATAACCTTATCTGCATTTTTTATACAGAATGTCAAAATAGAACGTATGCCGAACACAATTACGTAAAGGGAACGTTTAGAAAACAAAAACAGAACTGTCAGGACGCATAATATATGTACTATGTGCAATGTCCATCTTTGCCTCACTACCAAAAGAAATTGCTTCGCAGAATATCATAATTAGCACATCATTTTGTATAGTAATTTTATTTCATAATTTTGTATTATTTTAGTTAACATTTTGTTCTAATAAACCAATAAATAAAAGACATTGCATAATAAGCCTAACTATAATTTGTGTTACCTTTATAGTCCATTGGGAAAAATATTTCCCATAAAATTAAAAAAAAACTACACATTGTTATGTATTTTTCTTATGATTTTTATTTATTTTACGTCTAAACAAACTAAAATAAACAGTTACATACAAATATTTACTCTTAGAAACCTTATGGTCCTGAAAGGGTTAAAGAAAATGAACAAATATAAAACCGCAATGATGACAGTAATTTGGAACGCTGTTTTACAGAGAATGAATGCTACCAGAAAATCACTGCAATCAATTGAGTGTACACTATTTAAAGGATCTGGTATCTTAAAATCGTTAGAAAATTTCATTAAACGATTCAGGGATGAATTTTATAATGTAGAAAAAGAAGCAACTGATATGACATCTTTAACTTTTGAGGATTCCGTCAAGGCCAGCCAGCGTGTTCTTTAACGTGCACAGGGTATGGCTCTCCCGCACACTGGTCCACGGCTTAACGTCCCATCCGACGGACGGCGGCCTTTTCAAGCCCATCGGTGTCCCCTAATGACCGTGGGAGGGGCGGGGAATTTTGCGGAAACTTTTGAGGAAAAGGGTCAAATACGTAGGTCACAAAAAAGGAAAGCTTTTTTCGATGAAAGTAACGAAGAAAATCATTCGTTTTCATCGCGAGAAAATTTCATTTTTAATTCTTTTAATGTTATTTGTGACAGTATGATAACAGAAATAGATCGTAGAAAAAAAACATTTAAGGATAATGGTAGAAAATTTTAAAATATACTTTGATTTAAGCTTGCTTAATCCAGAACCATGGCCGTGTGGTTAGCGCGCTTGGCTACTGATCTAAGGGACCTGGGTTCGAGCCCCGGGTTAAGGCTTGGCTGTTTGTGTCGTTTTTCTGCTGAGGGCCTGCCATCCTCACAGACTTTCTACTATGCATATAAACTGACAGACTCCTAGGGTATTTATTATTATTATTTATATATATAATCCAGAACAAAAGAAATATGGGGAAAAATTAAAAGAGATCTATAAGAACGATATAGACATTACACATTTTGATGACGAATTGGAACAGTTTCTAATATTTTTAAAAGAAGATAGAGGAATTCAATACTGCCACACAAGTATACCAGAGTGCAAGAGACATGTCAACATTCCCAAATGTAGAAATTATTTTAAAATATTTTTTGACTCTTCCTATTTCCAATTCATCGGGAGAAAGATCTTTCTCTGTCTTGAAAAGGGTAAAAAACTACCTGAGAAGTACGATGTCAGAAGAAAGGTTAAACAGTATAGTGCTATTGTGTATGGAACAAGAAGTATTAAATAACATCGATACTTCGAAAATAATTGATGAATTTGCTAGATAAAAATCGAGGAAAAAAATTATTTAACTTTTTACTCCACTTAAATATCTTTCTTTTTTTCTTAAAATATTTTATTGTTTTGTTGTAATTTTCATTTTTATATTTCTTATATGTTTTTACATATTGTTTTGAAATAAAAATATTAAATCATATATTATGTGTGTTTAGTTTTTTGTTATAGTGAAACCCTAGTTCTCTTTGTAGTATATACATATATAAAGACTTTTTTTAGGGACCCCATAAATTTTACCGCCACGGGCCCCCAGTCGGCTTAATTCGCCCCTGGACAGAATGATATTACAGTTTTCTTTTCTGAAAATGAACTAATAAATATCAACGACAACTCCCCATTTCAGACTCACTAAAACAGTAAGCAGGCGAACATACCCAAAAGTACAAATTTCTAATTGCAAGCTTTTCATTTTAGGAGGACAAAAGAAATTAGAAAAAATTTCAAAAGACCGAGAGTAAAAAAATCCTGCTGCACTCAAATATTTATACATTTCCGGAAATCGTATTCCAGAAGCAAAAGTTTTTTTTTTTTTTTTTTTTTGCATTTTATTAATAATAAGGTCTATTTAAATGTAAATAAATTTTCACCTCCCACTTGTATTCCTTTTATGGGAAAATCTGAATTTATTTCTAGAAGGAAAAATTATCGTTTTTTTTTACGAGTAGCATTTTTCAAATATTTAGGAACAAACAACTGGCAACACTGAACGGCGATATCATTTGTATGTCACGAGAACCGTTACAATTCCCGCCACTCCAAACCGATACTAGTTTAAAAGAGCTCTCCGCGTTTCTGATTGGACAGGCACCTTAATTGTTCCAAAGACGTATGACACGTGAGTTCTTAGCTACGATAGCAACCATGTGTGCAGTTGGAACTTGGGATTAATCAATGAAAATGTTTAAGTAATATTAGATTCTTAACTCTTTTCATATTTAATTATTTACATTACAGCAAGTAATTTTATGAGTGAAACAAATTTGTTTGATTGTTTGATTCTTTTACAGGAAAATAAACGATAATTTCCTCTTAGGTTAAAAATTAATCGTTTTATTATTCACTTTGGAGGAGCAGGAATGAAAGCCGTTCTACTGACATACGAATATGTCGCCATTCAGTGTTGCCAGTTGTGTGTTTTGAAATATTTCAAAAAGGTACCTAGTAAAATAAGACGTTAATTTTCCTTTCTAACAGGAAATATATAAACGGTTTATTCTAAAGGTAATAATGAAACGATAGCTTTTCCTTCTAAAATTTACATATAAATAAGATTTTAAGAGTTGAATTTCCAATAGTTTTATGTATACCAGTTCTGATTTGGTGTAGTTAGACTGATTTCGAAAGGCAGACGTTTAATATATTTGGCCAACAAAATGTGACATCGCGTGGTATTTTAAATGAGAGAAGCAGAGAGACTAATCTTCTCTGGTGATTAAAAAATGTTCTTTAATAAAATAGTGTTTGTCATTTTCTAACTTTATTGGGGAAGGAAATTGGCCCAGTCGGAAGCGTTAGTTTGGAGGTCTGCTGTTCTCCTGTTGGAGTTCGAACTTTGCTGGTAATGATATTTTCTCGTCTCACCTATCCTCCCCCCCCCCCAATCCATGTTGTTTTTAGTGAGAAACCGTATTGCTTAAAAATGTCCCTGTATATAAGAAGATCAGGATGTTAAGCCGTGGTACCGTGCGAAAGAGACCCATGTCCTGTGTACTATAAATAACACGTTGGATGGCCTTGAAGACAGGCTATCATCTTTCTCGTAATTTCCAACTGTTGGAGCGGGAGTCGTTCAATCGGTATCGCCCCAAGCTCATAATCTGCATTTACCAGGTTCGAATCCCAACTGGGCCAGCATTGAGAATTATCTGTGCGAATCTACACAACCTACCCTCGGTTAGTAGACAAAACTAATATGGTTGAAAATCCTCCGTCCTTCAAATGGGACGTTAGGCTATGGCACCCTGCACGAGAGAGCCATACCAGTGTACCATATTAAAGATCACGTAGAATGACCTTGACAGGACACTACCAGCTGTCTGCGAACAGTAGAGGCGAATTTACCGAATAGAAACGGCATTTTAGGGCCCCCAAATTTTACTGTGAATTTCACTTCTTTTGATTCCATTATCGTCCTTTTGATTATAATTTTATCGACTTTAAAAGCTCATTTTTAGCAATAGATTGCAAAATCCTCTCATAATTCTAGTGGTCATTAGAACTACATACCAAAGGGTCCCTAAATGTTTTCTGCTTAAGGTCTCTGGATCTCTAAATCCTCTACTGCCTAACATCATACAATGGGCCGATGGCTCAGAGAAGGTTGGGGAGGGGACCCAATGGAAAAGCTGTAGGGAGACAGATGGTAGCCTCCCGTAAAGACCACCCAGCCTGTCCTTTAACGTGCACAGAGTATGGCTCTCCCGTATACGGGACCATCGCTTAACATCCCATCCAACGGACGGAGAGTTTTGCGAAGATAAATCTGCACGCTGATGCAGCTGAGACTCGAACCTGGGAAATGCAGATTACGAGGCTGGCGTGATACCGACTGAGCCACCCCTTAACGTGTATAGAATATTGCTTTTCTGCCCATGGCTTAACATTTTATCTGATGCCCTTTCGATGCCCATCAAGTGACTCTTTCTCATCTAGAGTAGGATGAACGGATGGGGATCAGAGAAGATAACTCTCGACGCTCACACAATCGGTACTCGAACCTGGGAACTGCAGATTATCAGACTGACTAATGACCAGCCTTTGTTCCCATCGAGAGCAGAAAACAGAATTATTTAAGTCACGATAAAGGAGAGACTTCGTAAGAGGCCCAGAACTGAGCTCACCACGATTTTCAGTAATTTTTTTGCTCACCACAATTTTCAGTTAACTTCTAATTTTCCAAAATTTATCTGACAATAAAACAAATTTCAGAACGGCTCCGTTTACTTATTCACAAGAAGCAGGCCGGAGGGGGGGAGGATGTTAGCTCAGTTGGTAGCATACCAGCCTCGTAACCTAATGGCCCTAACAGTCTGAGATGAATGCTTTTCCACTAATCTCCGTTCTGCCCTCAACTAGGAATAAGACACCAAAGAGACTAAAAAGTCTGCCATTTCTGCGATGTAAAGTCGTGACTTGATGGGAGAAATACCCTGTGCATATTAAAGAACACGCTGAATGATCTTGAAGGGGAGTTACCATCTGTCTCCTAATAGCTATTTCAATGGGTCCTCTTCCTCAGTCCTTCTCTGAGACCTCGGGGTCCTTTTGATCTGTCCATTTAGCCCATTGTGTGCAAAAAAGTGCCCCTTAGAAATAAAACAACTTACCCATTCCCAATAAATGCGCTTTCTGTGATTATGTTGCAGTCAGATATTCACATTATTTGGACAATCAATTTTGACTCGAAATGTAAGTTTTATATTGCAAAGTCTTCATTAAATATATTCCCTCTCAAGCACCTGCTTGGCACAGAGATCTGACAGGAGCTTCTCAGTTTACATGCTACAGTAGAAGATCTGTGAGGATCGCTAGACCTCAGCACAAAAGCAACCGTGCCTTACTCGGACTCGAACCCAGGTCCCTTTGACCAGTAACCACGTGCTCTAACCACTCGGCCACCGAAAATGCAATCCTAAATAGTTTTTATTATATAATTTTATATATAATACCTAATATATATAGAATTGTAACAAACAAATAAATATAAAAGTAATTTAGTAGTGTATAGCAGCATTGATGATAACATTATCTGAATTTCTGTGAAATTCTATGAAAATGGTTACACATTCCTAAGAGAAAATTGAAGTTGGAGGAGTTTAACCGTAGAAACATAAAAATATTTAACTTGTAGTGTTTTATTTGTATTTATTTATGAAAGCTCATTTTATATCTGTGTTTAATATCATATATATTTATTACAGGGAGGGCTGTTTAGAAGTGATGATGCAGATTCGGATGACAACTCACAGCAAAATTTCTAATATCAAGATACTGAAATGAATTTATGTGATATGGAAGAAATTCACCTAAAGTTTCCATTTTCCAGGTGATTCTTGTTCAGTGTGAAAGAAATCACAGAAAAAATAATGCCGGTGCAGCTGATAAAATATTAAGTACGAGGTAGGTTAATATGTAAATATCTATATCACAGAGAGTATTTTTTTCCGGGTCATTACAATATATGTTTAATACAGTGCGATTTAAATAGACTTTATAACAGTATTACTTCTAAAAATAGATTCTCACTACTAGATGAATTCAAACTGTCGTATTGAAGTGATCTTTACCAAGAATACACTCATAAAAATAATGTACATTTTGTATTATTGTCTACAGTGATGCCATCCTCTGTTACGTAACTTAATCTTGAACTTACGATGTAGTATTTCGCAACAGTACGGGCAGTATATATATATAGTGATGAACAAAGCAAATAGAAATATAAGAGAGTTACTTTCGCCAGATCAAGTTACGATTCCGAAAAAAGGTAAAATTTACTTAGATGTTTTACCTCCCCTTCCCTATTGGAAAGAATCCCATCTAATCAATCGCTCTTCAGTCATCGCAAATAATTAGGACAAACAACAAAAATTTTTCCATACCCGAAAATTAACTTTTTACGGTAGTTCTGCTCTCTTTTAAGAATTACGGTAGCTATTTGAAATTTTTTAAAGAAAAATTCAGCAGTGTTCCGTTGTGAGTTAACTATAGGTAAAATAATACTCTTCAGATATTTCTATTTAATTAAAACGCTAATTCTGTTCTATCTGCGAATTACGAAAGGTTATAGCGGTTGCCACTAGACAGGGAGTTTATGCAAAACGCATAATACTATCATTGCATTTAGGCAGACGACCTGTCGTTCATTCGGTGAGTCGTTTATTTAAATGTACGGTGGATGTCTGGATTAGAAATTATAGAGCTAACAACTATTCACAAACACCCTTAAAAATATAGTGTATTTAATCTTAACTATTTAAATTTTCATATCTGTAAAGATTATTTTTATTATTAAAATCTAGTTTATTTAATCTTAGCTATTTAAATTTTCGTATTTGTAAAGCTCTATAAATGTTATTGGTATTAATGGACTCCTGGCGTAGTCCAGTCCATTTTAATAAGGATATTGGAGGCAGCAGCAATTTGTAATATTAAACGCCCGATTTTCAATAATTTCTTCTTGGAGATTAGAACTGTTGCATTTCATGACGGTTTGCGTTTATGAAAATAAGTGCAGATTCTTATGGAATTTTTGAAATACGTGTGTAACCAAATTTCAAATGCAACTTGTGATATTACAAGGGGTTATTGTTATGCCCTGGTATAATCACAGTTAAATTACTCATTGCAGGTAGTTTTCAGGGCAGTAGTTTTTATGATAGCAGTTTATATGGTCGCAGAGAACAATCAGGATTAGTGTTAAATTGAGACAGGTTTCAGGTGGTGTAAATGATATCTGTCTCGTCAGTTACACCCCCTGAAACTCTGAAGAGTTGGAGGGGAGGGGAAGTCTACTGTAGAGATCTTAAGTGTCGGTTCAGTAGTTCCAAGAACTTTATTTGAATATTTTGGCCGATATTTAATTTTACTACGATTACGTTAAATATTACATCCCCCCAATGAAAAGGTTTCTATTGGGCTTCTGAAAAGTACTCTAATTCTAGTCGGTATTAGGTCACTTTTGAATTAAAATAAAAACGCGGAAGACGTTATAAGATTAGTGGCGAAAAGTAATTTTCTCTTGAGGAAAGATGGTGGAATTGTTAGGAGGGAAATTGTGGTAGGGGGAAAGTCCTATTTTCTGAGTGGGAGTAGAGAGCTATTAACGTGGCCAAATAAGGGAAGGCGGGAGCACGCTTGATGCCACTGGTCACTCCAATCTTAAATACACAAACACTCCCTTACTTAATAAACAATCGCGACTCGGAGAGAAACTTCTTAATTACGAACTATGTGCCGTTAAAGACATGTTGAATATTTTCTGCTCATGGTCATGGGCGAGAATAATGGAGGTGGGAGAGTAAATTGTGAAAATAGTTTTAACCCCTGATGGGCCAGAATTCAATAATTTTGGCGTAAATCTTAATTAAATAAATACCCTCGATTCCGAAAAAAGGTAAAATTTACTTAGATGTTTTACCTCCCCTCCCCTATTGGAAAGAATCCCGTCTAATCAATCGCTCTTCAGTCATCGCAAATAATTAGGACAAACAACAAAAATTTTTCCATACCCGAAAATCAACTTTTTACGGTAGTTCTGCTCTCTTTTAAGAATTACGGTAGCTATTTGAAATTTTTTAAAGAAAAATTCAGCAGTGTTCCGTTGTGAGTTAGCTATAGGTAAAATAATACTCTTCAGATATTTCTATTTAATTAAAACGCTAATTCTGTTCTATCTGCGAATTACGAAAGGCTATATCGGTTGCCACTAGACAGGGAGTTTATGCAAAACGCATAATACCATCATCGCATTTAGGCAGACGACCTGTCGTTCATTCGGTGAGTCGTTTATTTAAATGTACGGTGGATGTCAGGTTTAGAAATTATAGAGCTAACAACTATTCACAAACACCCATTAAAAATATAGTGTATTTAATCTTAACTATTTAACTTTTCATATCTGTAAAGATTATTTTTATTATTAAAATCTAGTTTATTTAATCTTAGCTATTTAAATTTTCATATTTGTAAAGCTCTATAAATGTTATTGGTATTAATGGACTGCTGGCGTAGTCCAGTCCATTTTAATAAGGATATTGGAGGCAGCAGCAATTTGTAATATTAAACGACCGATTTTCAATAATATCTTCTTGGAGATTAGAACTGTTGCATTTCATGACGGTTTGCGTTTATGAAAATAAGTGCAGATTCTTATGGAATTTTTGAAATACGTGTGTAACCAAATTTCAAATGCAACTTGTGATATTACAAGGGGTTATTGTTATGCCCTGGTATAATCACAGTTAAATTACTCATTGCAGGCAGTTTTCAGGGCAGTAGTTTTTATGATAGCAGTTTATATAGTCGCAGAGAACAATCAGGATTAGTGTTAAATTGAGACAGGATTCAGGTGGTGTAAATGATATCTGTCTCGTCAGTTACACCCCCTGAAACTCTGAAGAGTTGGAGGGGAGGGGAAGTCTACTGTAGAGATCTTAAGTGTCGGTTCAGTAGTTCCAAGAACTTTATTTGAATATTTTGGCCGATATTTAATTTTACTACGATTACGTTAAATATTACATCCCCCCAATGAAAAGGTTTCTATTGGGCTTCTGAAAAGTACTCTAATTCTAGTCGGTATTTAGGTCACTTTTGAATTAAAATAAAAACGCGGAAGACGTTATAAGATTAGTGGCGAAAAGTAATTTTCTCTTGAGGAAAGATGGTGGAATTGTTAGGAGGGAAATTGTGGTAGGGGGAAAGTCCTATTTTCTGAGTGGGAGTAGAGAGCTATTAACGTGGCCAAATAAGGGAAGGCGGGAGCACGCTTGATGCCACTGGTCACTCCAATCTTAAATACACAACCACTCCCTTACTTAATAAACAATCGCGACTCGGAGAGAAACTTCTTAATTACGAACTATGTGCCGTTAAAGACATGTTGAATATTTTCTGCTCATGGTCATGGGCGAGAATAATGGAGGTGGGAGAGTAAATTGTGAAAATAGTTTTAACCCCTGATGGGCCAGAATTCAATAATTTTGGCGTAAATCTTAATTAAATAAATACCCTCGATTCCGAAAAAAGGTAAAATTTACTTAGATGTTTTACCTCCCCTCCCCTATTGGAAAGAATCCCATCTAATCAATCGCTCTTCAGTCATCGCAAATAATTAGGACAAACAACAAAAATTTTTCCATACCCGAAAATCAACTTTTTACGGTAGTTCTGCTCTCTTTTAAGAATTACGGTAGCTATTTGAAATTTTTTAAAGAAAAATTCAGCAGTGTTCCGTTGTGAGTTAACTATAGGTAAAATAATACTCTTCAGATATTTCTATTTAATTAAAACGCTAATTCTGTTCTATCTGCGAATTACGAAAGGCTATAGCGGTTGCCACTAGACAGGGAGTTTATGCAAAACGCATAATACCATCATCGCATTTAGGCAGACGACCTGTCGTTCATTCGGTGAGTCGTTTATTTAAATGTACGGTGGATGTCAGGTTTAGAAATTATAGAGCTAACAACTATTCACAAACACCCATTAAAAATATAGTGTATTTAATCTTAACTATTTAACTTTTCATATCTGTAAAGATTATTTTTATTATTAAAATCTAGTTTATTTAATCTTAGCTATTTAAATTTTCATATTTGTAAAGCTCTATAAATGTTATTGGTATTAATGGACTGCTGGCGTAGTCCAGTCCATTTTAATAAGGATATTGGAGGCAGCAGCAATTTGTAATATTAAACGACCGATTTTCAATAATTTCTTCTTGGAGATTAGAACTGTTGCATTTCATGACGGTTTGCGTTTATGAAAATAAGTGCAGATTCTTATGGAATTTTTGAAATACGTGTGTAACCAAATTTCAAATGCAACTTGTGATATTACAAGGGGTTATTGTTATGCCCTGGTATAATCACAGTTAAATTACTCATTGCAGGCAGTTTTCAGGGCAGTAGTTTTTATGATAGCAGTTTATATAGTCGCAGAGAACAATCAGGATTAGTGTTAAATTGAGACAGGATTCAGGTGGTGTAAATGATATCTGTCTCGTCAGTTACACCCCCTGAAACTCTGAAGAGTTGGAGGGGAGGGGAAGTCTACTGTAGAGATCTTAAGTGTCGGTTCAGTAGTTCCAAGAACTTTATTTGAATATTTTGGCCGATATTTAATTTTACTACGATTACGTTAAATATTACATCCCCCCAATGAAAAGGTTTCTATTGGGCTTCTGAAAAGTACTCTAATTCTAGTCGGTATTAGGTCACTTTTGAATTAAAATAAAAACGCGGAAGACGTTATAAGATTAGTGGCGAAAAGTAATTTTCTCTTGAGGAAAGATGGTGGAATTGTTAGGAGGGAAATTGTGGTAGGGGGAAAGTCCTATTTTCTGAGTGGGAATAGAGAGCTATTAACGTGGTCAAATAAGGGAAGGCGGGAGCACGCTTGATGCCACTGGTCACTCCAATCTTAAATACACAACCACTCCCTTACTTAATAAACAATCGCGACTCGGAGAGAAACTTCTTAATTACGAACTATGTGCCGTTAAAGACATGTTGATTTTCTGCTCGTGGTCATGGGCGAGAATAATGGAGGTGGGAGAGTAAATTGTGAAAATGGTTTTAACTGCTGAGCAGTATAATTCCACCCTGGCGAGCCCCCAGAGTGCTTTCCCCCTATGACGTCACAGACGGACTTTGACCCCTATGTCGCAACTCTCCACGTTGCCTTCTCAGATTGAACTTTGACCCCTATGTCGCAATCGACCGGAAATTGACCCCTATGTCGCAACTGTCCGCGTTGCCTTCTCAGATTGAACTTTGGTCCATATGTCGCAATCGACCGGAAATTGACCCCTAGTTGCAACTGTCCACTTTGCCTTCTCAGATTGAACTATGACCCCTATGTCGCAACTGTCCACGTTGCCTTCTCAGATTGAACTTTGACCCCTATGTCGCAATCGACCGGAAATTGACCCCTATGTCGCAACTGTCCGCGTTGCCTTCTCAGATTGAACTTTGACCCCTATGTCGCAATCAACTAGAAATTGACCCCTATGTTGCAACTGTCCACGTTGCCTTCTCAGATTGAACTTTGGTCCATATGTCGCAATCGACCGGAAATTGACCCCTATGTTGCAACTGTCCACGTTGCCTTCTCAGATTGAACTATGACCCCTATGTCGCAACTGTCCACGTTGCCTTCTCAGATTGAACTTTGACCCCTATGTCGCAACTGTCCACGTTGCCTTCTCAGATTGAACTTTGACCCCTATGTCGCAACTGTAATGGGATATGACACTATCACCCAG
This sequence comes from Ryuthela nishihirai, assembly GCA_038380435.1. NCBI lineage: Eukaryota > Metazoa > Arthropoda > Arachnida > Araneae > Heptathelidae > Ryuthela > Ryuthela nishihirai. Next base: position 1,752,172 of record JAWZYU010000055.1, read on the forward strand.
TCGTGTGATATGTCGCAACCGCCCTGGACTTTGACCCCTATGTCACAATCGTCCACGTTGCCTTCTCAGATTGAACTTTGAACCCTATGTCGCAACCGACCATGCTCCTTTCTCGAATAGTCTCGATTTCCCCACGTATATTTTATGCCCCCTCTCTAAAGTCACCCCGGTTGACCTATATTTTAAGCCCCCCTTCTCAAATAGTCTCGATTTTTCTTGATTTCCCCATCTATATTTTAAGCCCTCTCTCTAAAGACCCCCTGGTTGACCTATATTTTAAGTTCCCCTTTTTCGAATAGTCTCGATATTTCTTGATTTCAGACCCCACCTATATTTTAAAGCCTCCTTCTGGAATAGTCTCGATTTTTCTTGATTTCCCCTGGTTGACCCACCTATATTTTAAGCCCTCCCCTCTTTAAAGACTCCCTGGTTGACCCATCACAAATCAGTTTTTAATCATTTAATCGGTGTCATCCAACGTCCATACTATTTTTAGTACGTCTCCTGTATTTAAAAAAAAATTCCTTCTGACAGCGTGATTTGATCTCACTACCTCGTCCATACTATTTTTAGTACGTCTCCTGTATTTAAAAAACAAAATTCCTTCCGACAGCGTGATTTGATTTCACTACCTCAGTGTCGACAGCTGGAGCGTTATCGTACTCGACTATGCCTTATCACTTGATGACATGGCTTAGATGTGTCTCAAACGGGTTATAACCGTATAAATCACGTATCTCTTTATTACAGCTTGAGTTTTATATTTTAGATATTAACATAGGTTTTTATTATCCTACCTTTTTTACAACCTTCGTATTTTTATAACTAGCTTTTTTCAACGTTTTTCTTATAATGAACTCCATGACTAGAAGCAGGACAAATCTACAGTTTTAAAAGACTGTAACACAGAAAATACCAATGGGCAAAAAAATTAATAAAAGGAAAAAAATCTTAAAAACTTATTCGTCATTATGTAAAAAGGGATAATATGGTGACCTATAACTTTAGTGCGTCTCCTGTATTTAAAAAAAAAATTTGCTTTTAACACCGTGATGTGAACCTGCTACCTTAGTGTCAATAGCCGGACATTATCGCACTCCAGTATGTCTTGTACTTGGTGATGTGGTTTAGATGTGTCTCGAACGTCGTTCAAGCCCTGAGACGTAAACGTCAGAGACGTCTCTAGTCGTGCTTGTGTGAAGTCGACAAGTGTTTGCCTTCAACAGTTTTCGAATTAGTTTCAGAGTGCAAACATGCAAAATATCTATGGTTCTAGATCTCGACGGGTTTCGTGTAAATGAACAATTCCTAGTGCGTGAACTTGGATATGCAACTCGGAACGGGAAATGTGGTGTCTATCGGTTCAATCTTCGACATTACCAAGCTTTGTTGGTAAAAGACAGGAGGAGAGTCAATTATGTGTCTAAATATGTGTTAGGCCTACCCTTTCACCCTCTACCTAGCGAAAAGGTGTGGACGTTAGATCACGTTCCTAACATCGTGAAATATGCTTACAAACTTGCACGTACTGAAGGAACTACTGTGGTGGGTTACAAAGGAGGCAACGTGGAAAGAATTCTCTTCGAACAATTAAATCTTCCCAGCGTTAATCTTGAACTTTACGGATGTCCCAAATATTGTGAGCTCCGAAAAGTTTCTGATTTCGAGTGTGGATATCACACAGGAGAGGGAGTCCAATGCTCTTTAGCCGAAACAGCTGCTTTTTTTTGGATGGATTGATCGACGTCTCAAGTATTGAGAACACGTTACAACAGGTGTTCGCTTATTGGACAATCACATTATCGGCATAATTATCGTTCCTGCTTCCAGAGGGCGATGCTTTCCCACGTTAAATAGGTAGCGACCGTCGAGTGCGTCATTGTTCACGATGCAGCCTAGCAATCCAAATGCATGGTGTCTCGGTGTAGATGTTTACGTCGTGCCTTCGTGTTCAAAAATAAGTTTTCTGTGCACGTACGTCACTACAAGAAATATGAAAATGGTGAACTCATCTACCCTACACCTGTGGGGGTTACCTTCTCCATACCTGAATGGGAGATTTTGTGTGCTATGGTGCCCCACATCGAGGACAAAGTGAAAATTGGTCCGGATCAGCAGAAGTGGCACCTGATGTCCAGTGTACGCGTGTTCATGTTCCGCAACGAAGGTGGCGAACGCTGTGTCGAGTTCATCAAAGAATCAGCCGACCAAAGAACTCTACAGTTTCGCGTTGTGAGTCACAGTATAACTCTGAACGCGTCGCAATGATTTACACTGGCTATCCACGTAGATGAAGTGATGCGGGTCGTGCAAAACGTGTGTGTGGAACTCCCAAAGATCATCATCTCCACAGAGCCATTATAGAACATTGCGAATCAGTTCGACCTTTCCTGTTGGGACCTGTTTTCGGTGGCCCCCAGTGTGTACATTAGCTGCTGGTGAATATTCTTCAGCAAGAACTAATATGTCTGATCCCTTTAGATGGACTACAACCCAAAGAAAAAATACCGTCCATCATTGAATGTTCTGGTGACCTGGACATTAATACCTTAGCACAAGTGTTTATGGATACAGCCTGGAAACGAGGTCTGTTGAATTTTGTAGATTTTGGATTTGTGTGTACTCTAAAATTATTTTCGACGAGGCAAAAAATGAAATGTATAAATTAAATAAATAATTGTAACCTATATAATGTGTGTTTTCATCCTGTTTCATTTTAGTCTTGGTATGGATAGGAGAAAGAAGGTGTTAGCTAGTGTTGGAAGCATATATTAGAAGCTTGTATTAGAACTTGTGGCCCCTAGTAAAAATATTCAGTGTGGAGAGTCAAAAGCCTTAGACAATAAATACAAAATTCGCGTGTGTAACTTAACAGTGGACATCAGACAGTTTATAGGAGACATTCCTACAGTTACAGGTGTTACACTTTCATTACATCAATGACAATCTTCAAAGCAGTGGCTACGTCCTTTCTCTCAGCAGCCATCTCGGTAGCATGCGCAAACTCTCTAATAGTTGACATGTCTCTCAACTGTAGACTGGGAACGGAGAGCAAAATTTTGTGACAGCAGATGACAACCAGTTGCACTGAATGACTTAGCGAGTGAGGGTGCTGTGTTATTATTTTTTTTTATTATTATTTTACACAGGCAAACGTTATCTCATAAATGACCTTTGATACGTCTTTCCGAATATTCCTTTGATATCCGATAATTCCTTTGATACGTCTTTGTCATATCCTGCTTGTTGCGAAATGCACGATGAAAGGTCGAGATGAAAGGTCGAACTCGCAACATACGGTAAAAGAATTGCAACACCCTCGTTGTCATTCAAAAAAAGTTTTAGTGGAAAAATTACAGATGAGGGTAGAATGTTAAAAATTTTTTGCAAGACTTAAACATCCATCAATAAAACATGGACTGGTGCTGAGCACTTGTTCTAAAGCAGGACTTTTATGACACTCAAACAGGTCACCATATCACACATAACGAAGAATAAGTTTTCAAATTTTCCTTTTATTAAATTTTTTATCCAATGGCATTTTCTGTGGGAAAACAGTGAAGATTAGTCTCTCTGCTTCTCTCATTTAAAATACTGCGCGATGTCATATTTTGTTGATCAAATTTAGTAATAGTCTCCCTTTCGAAATCTATCGGGTCTCAGTAGTATCAAGCACGTATACGGATCCCCTTTGCACAGTGCTTTCCCCCTATGACGTCACCGACCACGACCACTTCCGGTCCGTGATATGTCGCAACTGTCCACGTTGCCTTGTCAGATTGAACTTTGACCCCTGTGTCGCAACACCCCGGACTTTGACCCTATGGCACCACCACCCTGTCTCGTGATATGTCGTAATCTACTGGAAATTGACCCCTATGTCGCAACTGCCCACGTTGCCTTCTCAGATTGAACTTTGACACTTATGTTGCAACTGTCATGGGATATGGCACCCGGTTGCGCTCCTTATTAATATTTCATATTTGACTCACTCCGTTATTAAAATTTCCTCACCCCCCCCCCCCCCCTTTTAACCCGTGGCGCCATCTGGTGTCTCTGTTGAGTACTATTTTTAGAAAATCCCTCGTTTTTAGCCGTAACCCCTGGTTGACCTATATTTTAAACTTGCTTCTCGATTTTTCTTGATTTCAGACCCCCTGGTTGACCCACCTATATTTTAAACCCCCTTGTCTAATAATCTCGATTTCTCCTGGTTGACCCACCTATATTTTAAACCCCCTTCTCGATTTTTCTTGATTTCCCCTGGTTGATCCACCTATATTTTAAGCTCCCTTTCTCGAATAGTCTCGATTTTTCATAATTCCGGACCCCTTGGTTGACTTGTATTTTAAGCCCTCTCTCTAAAGACCCCCTAGTCAACCTATATTTTAAGCCCCCTCTTGATAGACCCTCTCATTGATCCATCGCATGGCGAATCAATTTTTGCGCGGTGTCATCCAACGTCCGTACTATTTTTAGTGCATCTCCTGTATTTAGTGCGTCTCCTGTATTAGTTATTTAGGATCACCAACAGCATATGGAAAACAAATAAATTATGAAGTATCCAAATTTTCCTGGGGTAGGCGGGAGAGAATGTGAATTCTCTCCCACCTACCACAATTATATATTTTATATCACCAATTACTGCTTACCTCATAAACATTGTTTTGGTGCAAAATTCGTTATGATCGATTCTTAGGTTAGGGAGCTGATCAACACATCTGTTTTGACAAACGCAGTGACAAAAGGCATGTGGAGACATTTGGAACATTTTTTAAATTTTAAGAAACGTTTTTCAACTCTAAAATATATTTCTGTATAAGAAGTATCTACACAGTAATTACCTTCATACTTTGAGTTATATTAGCGAAAAACAAATATATTCATATAATGTCTTTGTATCATATATACGTGTAAAGGAACCTAAACTGATGCATCTTTGAGTTATGATTCTGGTGTTTTGCCCAACTATTCGGCCATGGCAATACCTCCTTACTAATCCATGGCATTCACTGACATACCCAAATAATTATTCCATACACATTCCCTACATATTCTTTACAAATTCCAAATAAATTTCCTTTACATACTCTTTTACATTTCTTTGTTATACGAGTTATGCCTATAAACTGTGGTGCGTACACTGTAATTTTGCATCTGTGAGAGCTTTGTACCAATCCCCAATGATGATCACAGAACCGGCCAGGTATAACGCCTAATGTCTGACCCCGCCTTCTCATGGTGCAGGCCTTAGTACCTTTCAAAAGAGATATTCTATTTTAGAAGGGGACGGAAGGGGAGAGATGTCAGCTCAGTGTGGTCTACTGATCCGGTCGTCTATGGCCACTTTTTTCTTTTTTTCAACCCTGTTGAGGAGTGATCAACTTCACAAAGTCCTGGTGCTGACCATTTATACACACTAGATTGCACTGTTTATGATTTGAGCTTATGGATTCTGGACTTGCTGCACTGGTTGACCTCTGTTGAGGAAGAATTTGCCACTCTGTTTTTTGTTTGCTTGTAAGTTGCCAGCCCTAAATGAACAGAGACACTTTTTCACTTAGGGTGTAAATTTCACACCCTAAGTGAAATTTCAGTCACACTTCCTTAGGATGAAGGAACCTTCAACCTAACGAACAGAAGGTGAAGAGGTTATCACCTGTTTTCTTTTCTCTCAACGTATATTTATGTACAGGGCGAGCTTACTGTTAACGGATTTGCAAACATACACAATGGAAATGTTTCTTTGGGGCCTGGAGTGAAGTCGATGGTTTGGTGAGTAGGCCAAAACCGAAAGTTTTGACTATCTTTAAGGTTAATGGCCCTCTCGTCCAATTCTCAATACTATATCCAAATCACTCCCACATACATAGTTTTTTTTCCAAGTGCTCAAGCAAATCAGAGGAAATTGTAATATAATTATCTGAGGTTTTCGTCCTTTTGTAATTGCCCTGTTTCCTTGTGCATTAATGGAGACCCAACTTTTCTTTTCCATTGCACCTCTTATCTGGCTATTAACAAATCTTTTTTTGTTAGTGCTAATTACGAAGAAGGTGGCTAAGACAACTTCTGCCTATATCTAAGTATATCTTATAAAAGAAAAACTTCAATGTATCAACAAAAAAAAAGGAGAAAATAATATGATTATTTTTTTAAAATGACCTCTTTTTTTATTTTTTTTTATCCCATGGCGGAGTGGTTAGTGCGCTTGGCTATTGACCTTAGGGACCCGTGTTCGAGTCCCGGGTAAGCATGGATGTTCGTGTTTTTTGCTGCTGAGGTCCTGCCATCCTCACAGACCTTCTACTATTGCATATAAACTGACAGTATCCTGTTAGACCTCTATGGGAAGCAGCTGCTTGAGAGGGTGTTTATTTATTTCTTACGCTTTATCGTTATAAATATTTTGAAATTCCGTTGTTCAAAAATCAATTCCTTATTTCATCACGATACATGTTTATTAGTATCTGTGATATCTTGATATATTCCGAAATAGTTATCATTTTTTATTTTTACATGTAACGAAATATTGTCGCATTGTATTTCGCCGAACATTATATAACGCATTGAAGTTTATCGTAGAAGTTATATAGTTACATTACATAATAATCTGTGGTTACACCTCCCTATGATAACCTGAAGGAAAAAACTCAAAGATTTGTGAAAGTTTTGTTTACATTATATAGTAAGGGAAATTGATTCTGGCAATGTAGTTTTCGGTGAAATATTGCAGCATGGAGGTGTGTTGCAGGCGGGTGGTTTTTTTGTCAATATTAATCATTCAGTAATCCCACGAATATTAACCTTAACTGGAGTTTCGATTCCTGCACCCATCAATGTAAAAATGCCATTTTATAATTCTTCTATATATATATTGCAGTTAAAATGTAGTGTGTACTAGGATCTATGATATCTTCCCAAATTGTTATCAATTTTTATCTTCATTGTATGAATACCGTTGGGCTCAATTTAAGAAAAATGCTTATGCAACTGAACGTAAGATTGCTATAATTAAATTTGCTTTACATTTCATATAAAATTAACAAATCTAGTGATATAAAGTTAATTGGAAAGGCGAACCGAAACTAAATTGAACAGCAACTTTTGATATATCTATGAAGCGTAGCTACATTTGTTTCTTTTTCCATTGCCACGAAACTAAACACTTGAAAATCATGCCATAGCACTTTATCCTAAAATCACCGAGAAGCTATGATTAGAAACGTATACTTTGACAGTAAGCCTAATCAATATGTTTTACATGTTATTTACTACCTGATCATTTTATAAAAAAATACTTGGATGAAGGAATATATTTTTGCATGTACGATATTATTAATAAATTCTTATTTATCTACTTTATTATTAGTTTTGTACCTTTGTAGGAGATATGTATGTTTTTTGGTACATGGAGAGAGGTCAATGGTTTGATGGAAAGACCAAAACTGAAAGTTTTGACTATCTTATGTTACTTGTGTGATTGGAGCAGAGGATTTAATATACAAAATATACACTTTTGAAGAGTAGGTAAAATATTCTTCAACATGTCTATTGTGGTTTATTTACCATATCAATTTATTGTATAAAGAGAATTGGTGGAAAGAATCAATTTGAAAGTGATAGTATAAACAATTTAATTCAACAATAGAGGTCTAATTGAGTGTACAATATTTTGAAGATGTCCTTGACATGATAAAGGAATATTAGAAGTTATTGATATTTAAAATTCAGTTGTCTTTTTCAAATTTAGTTTTTTTCTTTTGTTTTCAGAGCAGAATCAAGGTCCACTTTATTTTAAGTGTGAAAGTTCCATATTTAGTCACCTGTCTGTTTTAGAAATATTTAAGATTTTATGTAATCTTCAAGCAGGGTAGCTTTCTATTACATAGAGTGAACATGGATATTTGTCTCCTGGAGTGAACTTGGACTCTGACACAATTTTCTCCAAATTTAATCTTAGATATTAATGATTAATTTAGCTAAGTTAAATCATTTTTATAAAGCAGTTGTGAATCATCTGTTGAAAATTGAGTCGTACTTCAGTCTACCTTATTGCAGCTATGATCATTAGTCATTGCAAATTTTGTGACGGTGTAGTCTCACTGGTCACACATGCAGTAGTGCCACTCCTCTCTTCAGGTTATCCAAATCCATTACATTACAATTAAGTTATAGCTGAGGTAACACTTGGATAGTGTATCAAAAAACATAAAAATTTTCAATTTTATCCTTAACTGAAAAAAAAATAAATTATCCCTCATGCAGCTGCTTCCCGTGGGGGTGACAGGATCCTGTGAGAATAATACATCATAGCAAAGATCTGTGAGGAAGATGAGACATTGGAAAGACAAATATCCATGACTTACCCAGGTCTTAAACCCAAGTCTCTTTGATGAGTAACAAAGCATGCTATCCACTCAGCCAGGGATGGCACATGAAATTATTTATGTTTGCATGGCACTGATAGTTGAAAAGAAAAGCATGTTTATGTCTAAAAAAAATAAATAAATAAATACCCCCTTAAGCAGTTGTTTGCCACAGAGGTCTGACAGGAGCCTGTCAGTTTATATGCCATAGTAGAAAGTCTGAGAGGATGGCAGGACCTCAGCAGAAAAACGACACAAGCAGCCATGCCTTACCCGGGCTTGAACCCAGGTCCCTTAGATCAGTAGCCAAGCGCGCTAACCACTCGGCCATGGGATGGCTAGTGATGAGTATTTATGGATGAATCATTTGTTATCAGATGGCATCTATGCTACTATACACAGTTGTATCAATATAATATGACCACTCCCAGAATCACAGTACCCACACATGTGCATCACAGAGTGCACATGATAAGGTCAACCACACTAAGATATAAGCGGCTGGCCAGGACAGATGAGCCATAGTGCATAATGGGAACATAATAGGCAGAGGTAGTGATTTAAGGGACGTTCAAAAAGGAATGATCATCGGCTACTGTGCCAAGGGTGGAAGCATCTTGGAAAAGTAGACTTCGTTGGCTGTTTGCAAAGTGCTGTAGTAAGGAAATGGACTGCTGGCATACTGCCTCCAGACGTCATAACTGTGGAGTCCCAAAGGCCATCGACCCCAGAGAACGTCAACTGGTAGAGGGCAATCGACGTGCAACAGTACTGCAATTGACCACTCTAGTGAATGCTGGGGCACCCAGGTACGTGTCCCTGATAACAGTAGAGCGAACCCTATTGCGCATGGGTCTCCGGAGTCGACACCTCATAAAGACGCCCATGTTAACCAAGGTCCATCAGCAAGGATGCCTACGGTTCGCATGGGACTACCATCATTGGACAGTGGAAGAGTGGAAAAAAATTGTGTTCTCCGATGAATCGAGGTTTCTACTCCACAGAAGTGACGGGCACACGAGAACCAACCGGGGAACACTTGTTGGTCAAGTACAGGCCAGCTGTGGCAGTGTGCATATCTGGGGGGGGGGGGGGATGTTTTCCTGGTATGACCTGGGACCGCTGGTACCACTGGATGGGTCCCTAAATGCCAATGGCTACCTGTCCATCCTTGCTGACCACATCCCTTCATGTTGGACATTTACCCTGGTGGTGTTGGTGTCTACCAATAGGACAATGTGCCCTGCCATGTCACTAAGGTGGTGTATGACTGGTTCCAGGAACACGACAGCAATGTCTCCGTTCTCCCTTGGCCGGTGAAATTGCCCGATCTCAATTACATAAGCACCTGTGGGACCATTTGTATCAACAGGTTTGGCATGCGGACCCACAACCATGTCATCTCTGGAACCTCCGTGCTCTGCTGGAGTCCAAATGGGCACATGTGCCTCTGGCAACCTTCCAGGGCCTCATTGCATCCATGGCACACCGTCTCGCCACTCTCATCCAGGCCAAGGGTGGTTATTCCCATTATTAGGTAGGTTGTCATGTTATTCTGATACAACTGTGTAATTAGTATATTGTGTGCCCATACATTGAAAATAACTGATTACCTATTGCAAAATATACTGCCTCATACACACACCATATCTATCAACTATCGATTGATGTTCTTAAAAGCACTTCTCTATATCTTAAAATTTAGTAATGGTTTCAGTTACTGCTCTGCCTGAGAGCTATTTTTCTTTCTCATATGATGGAAATTAGCTTCATTCTTATCAGAGTGATATATTTTTAAGTTTATATTGAGATGAAAACTTTGGTATAGCATCAGCAAACTTCAGTACATCATATTCTGAAGAGCAGTGCAAATTCTTATTTGTCTGTGAACTCCATCCTTGCCTTGGTCATTCACCATCTAAGTAGTTCTAAATAGGTGTGGTAAAAAGGATTTGTGCTATATCAGTTGATGCCTCGCCAGGCTCATTCTGATATCCATAGTTTTGAGTCCCTACTTTGCCTAGGTTATTAGTTATTAGCAATTAAGTTAAATTTCCAAAATATGAAAATGTACTCATATGATGGATTTGGGTAGTGTGTGATGAAAAGCATTATTGTATCAGTCACTCACCACCCTGAATCTATTAAATATATAAAATTATTTGTCCCGAGAGTGTGGGGGATAGGCTCAAGTTGCATACACCTATTTAGATACAATCTATATGAAAATAACTGATTACTACGTGATTTGTTCATGGCAAAATACTTGTGCCATGAACTTTAGTTTTGGATATAACTAAATTGTAAAATAACTGATTACTACACGTTTTGTTCATGGCAAAATGGGGCGGGGGTGGCTCAGTTGGTAGCGTGCCAGGCTCGTAATCTGTAGTTCCCAGGTTCGAGTCCCAGCTGGGTCAGCGTTGAGATTTATCTCCGCAAAATTTCCCCGTCCTGCCCACGGTCAGTAGGGGACACCGATGGGCTTGAAAAGGCCGCTGTCCGTCAGATGGGACGTTAAGCCATGGCCCCATGTGCGGGAGAGCCATACCCTGTGCACGTTAAAGAACACACTGGATGGCCTTGACGGGAGGCTACCGTCTGTCTCCCAACAGCTGTTCCAGTGGGTCCCCTCCTCCAACCTTCTCTGAGCCTTCGGGGTCCTTGTGGCCTGGCCATTTAGCCCATGGTGTGCAAAAAAAGTGCCATTCAGATGTAAAACAATCCAATCCATGGCAAAATACTTGTGCCATGAACTTTAGTTTTGGCTGCAGTAAAGTCTATTATATCAGTAAACATAACCTCAATTTATAAAAGAGCCCTTCCTGTTCAAAGAATGAGAGTTTAGCGATGTGATAGTCATTTTATGGCTCCCAGTAACTGAGGATTATGACTGCAGAATGGAGTTCTCACAATGGGACTGGCTCAGCAGAACAATGGACATCATATGAGTACATCTTTTGCGATTGAGACAAATTTTTCATCTGTTAGGTCATATGAACTATCACACACAATTGCCAGCTGCTTCAATTTTTTTCAGATTTTATTTAAATTTTGGTTTAAAATACAAATTTTGTGTGTGTGTTTTTTTTTCAGTTTTGCCCAATTTTAAGAAAATTTACACCTCATTGTGTAGTATTTTCTGAAAGGAGAATGGTAATTAAAGGGTAAAATATTTTCTGTATTAGTTGTTTAACCCTTTCACTACCATACTGTTCCAAACTGGAGGTAGGAGGTTGTGAAGAGGAAGCAGCTGCATTGATTGGATGAGTTCATTTAAGACATCAGCTGATTTGGGCCAGTATGATAGAGAAAAGGTTAACTGCACTAAAGGTGTGCTTCTGCCCCCAATTCTTGATCTCTGCTTGACTGTAGGTTCATCTACATATTAATAAATCATACTGACAGTCTACAGGTCAGAGAGAGTTAGTAGGCCATCAACACTGTTTCTAAATAGAACAACCTGGCAAAGGTTCCATCAAAATTCTTGTACATAGTTGATTTCAGAGTGAGGGAGGTCATACTCACAAATTAGGAAACTTTTTTAATATATGGATCATGTTTGGTATTGCAATGATTTCATTCATGACATGTCTTTATCTGGATTTGTTTGTCTGAAGGCAATGCAATTTTTGTTCATCATTGTAATGTTAATATATATAATATATCTATTGGCCAATGAAGCCAATGTATTGAATATTGGCTATTATTAGCAATTAATTTAAATTTCATTATCAAAAAATACTTGTGCCATGAACTTCAGTTTTGGCTGCAGCAAGCCACAGCTTCCCATGCTGCATTCCAAGCTGTCCAACAGTGGTTCAAGCACTCTATTGAAAGATCACTGGAAAAAGGGGTGCAGTGTCATTTGTTGTTATTTACTGTGAATAGTGATGTTAATTTTTGCCATATTTTAATACATACTGATTGCAAATAAATAGCAATAAAGTTGAATTTCTGTTAATGTATTTCTGTGCTGCAAGAATGAATATGAAATTGAATTCATAATCAGTTAATGGGAGCCATAAAATGATTATTATATCAGTAAACTATCATTCTTTGAACAGGAAGGTCTCTTTTATAGAGCGGGGCGGGGGTGGCTCAGTCAGTAGCGCGCCAGGCTTGTAATCTGTAGTTCCCAGGTTCAAGTCCCAGCTGGGTCAGTGTTGAGATTTATCTCCGCAAAATTCCCCGCCCTGCCCACGGTCAGTAGGGGACACCGATGGGCTTGGAAAGGCCGCCGTCCGTTGGATGGGACGTTAAGCCGTGGCCCTGTGTGTGGGAGAGCCATACCCTGTGCACGTTAAAGAACACGCTGGATGGCCTTGACGGGAGCCTACCATCTGTCTCCCAACAATTCTTCCAGTGGGTCCCCTCCCCCAACCTTCTCTGAGCCTTCAGGGTCCTTGTGGCCTGGCCATTTAGCCCATGGTGTGCAAAAAAGTGCTGCTCAGAGGTAAAACAATCCAATCAAAATAATGAAAATGCCGACGGTGACTGGAGTACATGCAGTGCACTGTATGCATATCACAGGGATGACGTCACTTGCAATGTGAGGTATATAAAGGGGGGAAGTACAATGTCGGCTATCACGTAGCAGTGCAATAGGTGCAGTTGAAACAGTTGATGTGGATAGTTGTTGATAATATCAGATCTCAGTAACCTCCAAAAAGCATGATCATTGGTGTGCATTTTGCAAGAACTTCAGTAACCAGAATGGTGGAAATAGTAGGTGTAACATAGGAAATGTATCAAAGATTATGACTACCTATCAAAAGGATAGGGTATTGCCTCCAAACTTTCAAATTATGGATGCCATACGAAGTTGTCAGATAGGGATAGGCAAATGTTGGTACAAATTGTACAATGGAAGCAGTACAAGACCATGGCACCACAAATAGCAGCAGAGTTGAACACCAGTCGGAATGATCCCGTTTCCATCATAACAGTTTGTTAGCAACTTTGTGCCAGTATTTATGGCTGTGCTGCAATCCACAAACCTCTGAATACCAACATCAATGCAACAAAATGTGTAAGGTGGGGCAAAGCACATAAAAGCTTGGGTGCTAAAGACTGGCAACATGTCATCTGGTTGGATGAATCATGCTACACATTGTTTCCCACCACTGGTAGAATACATCTGGCAAAAACCAGCAGAAGCGTACCACCCCAACTGTTTAGTTCTGACTGTGAAGCATGGAGGTGGATCCTTGATGCTGCAGGGTGCCATATCATGGCATTCCTTAGGGTCATTAGTTATTCTGCAGGGTCATGTCACATCCGCAACGTACAAATCCAATCTCAGTGACCACCTGAACCCAATATTGCAGGCATTGTTCCCTAATGATCGTCCTTGGTTTCAAGTGGATAATGCACCAGTGCATTGTGCGAAACATGTCAAGGTTGTTGTTTGCAGAGCATGAAGTACAGCAGCTACCCTGGCCACCTCAATCTCCAGACCTCAATATTATTGAACATTTGTGGGAATATCTGGAGCACAAGGTCAGATCACACTTTCCATCACTGGCACAGTTGGGCCATATTTTACAGGAAGAATGATCCCACATTCTATTACCATATGTCCATGACCTGTATAAGTCTTTCCACTTTGAATTGCATCTGTTCTGAACACCCCAGGTGGGCCTACAGCTTATTAATAAAATGTTTTCCACAAACAGTACATGTTTCCATTATTTTGATAAATCCCTGTAGAAATGCATAGTAAAGGGATTTTAACTTTTTATTTGAGATTTTTTACTTTTTATGTATTGAGTTTAAATTTAGAAGAAAAAAACAATCTTTTAAATCCTCTAAAAAATGAGACCGAGAAAAGTAACTCGTCCAGTTCGGTGTCTGTTCATTAAATCTCCTTTCTGGTATCTTTTTAATACACTTTGCATTGTTGAGCATGGAATTCCAGTCACTTTAGAAATATCTCTTTGAGACAAATTCTTTTTTTTTTCAAGTTGATAATCATTTCTCTTTCACCTAAACTAAGCTCTCTTGCATTTTCGCCATTCTAAAACTCGAGGTAATGAATGTTTTAGAATTTAGATGGTTTTAAATACTAAATGTCTCATGTAAACATCACATGACTTCAAATTTGCATATTGACATTAGCACGTGATTACTATGTAAATCCAGAATTTTGCATACTGTATTATACGGTGGCCGAATACATTTGTGTGGCTGGTTTAATGCTTTTCATTTTTTAAATCCATTATGTTCTAATATTTTGTGTTTGTTTATTTTTCCTTTTCGTATCTAACATCAGAGCACACACATAAAATTCTTTTTTGGATTTTCACACTAGTTGGTCATCCTCTACAGTCAAGAATTGTATAGGTAATCACTTTTTCACTGCTAATAATGTTGTGATCTAAATGGTCACTGTACTCAAGTTTCTTCCCAGACATTACTAACATTTAAACAACTAAACTTTCTTAAAAGAGTTCCAAAATTTTTTTTGGTTTTGACTACATTTAGTATTTTTAAGCATACAAAATTATGAGAAATGTAAGGTGGCCAAATACTTTTGTGACCCACTGTACTTATCATCAGCTATTGAAATACTTTTAATTCTCATGATTTTTGATGCATTGACAATCTAAGGTTAAACCTGAGTAAGGCCTAATACAGAATTTTGCTACTTTCTTCCCATTGCCACAATGCAATGTGCATAGCCTTTCTTGGTTTACAGCATTCAAAACTTAGTATATTTTCTATACCATAAAAGAATACCAAAGTCAAGAATATTTTGATGGATATTACCATTCTTTGCATTGGGTGACAGCTGACTCAGATGATACATTCTCGGCTATGAATGATGATGTTATCTCCTGTGCTGGTATTGAACTTGTTTCTCATTTTTGGATGAGTTTCATGTTATTACTACTTCCTATACCAGTCTGTGGATTACTGTAGAACTTGTCTGTAGAACTTGTCTGTGGATTACTGTAGAATATTTCATATTGCTGTGGTTTAATATAATTTTTAATTTTTTAAAGCAAATGAAATGTTAAATATCCTGATGAATTCAAAGTTTCTTCATGTCTAAACAACAACAAAGACTGTGTTTCTCCACTAATGAAATTACCAATGAGATCTTAGTGTTGAGTGTACAAACTTGCAGTAACATCTAAATGACAAGAAAGTCTTCACATGTGTGCATCACTGTGATATACGAAAACTCTCCTCATCACATGCCATGATGGACTATACATACCACAATTATTAAGTGAGTGTGATCAAGGTTGGGTTGTTTTACCTCTGAGCAGTACTTTTTTTTGCACACCGTGTGCTACAGGCCAGGTCACAAGGACCCCGAAGGCTCATAGAAGGTTAGGGGAATAGGACCAACTGGATAGCTGTTGGGAAACTGATGGTAGTCTCCTGTCAAGGCCATCCAGTGTGTTCTTTAATGTACACAAGGTATGGTTAGTTTAGTTGACATACTGAAACTGATGGTAGCCTCCTGTCAAGGCCATCCAGTGTGTTCTTTAATGTACACAAGGTATGGTTAGTTTAGTTGACATACTGAAACTGATGGTAGCCTCCTGTCAAGGCCATCCAGTGTGTTCTTTAATGTACACAAGGTATGGTTAGTTTAGTTGACATACTGAAACTGATGGTAGCCTCCTGTCAAGGCCATCCAGTGTGTTCTTTAATGTACACAAGGTATGGTTAGTTTAGTTGACATACTGTTACTACTGTTTGTTCATAAAGATTTCACACACACACACACTAGTTGGTCATCCTCTACAGTCAAGAATTGCATAGGTAATCACTTTTTCACTGCTAATAATGTTGTGATCTAAATGGTCACTGTACTCAAGTTTCTTCCCAGACTTTACTAACATTTAAACAACTAAACTTTCTTAAAAGAGTTCCAAAAGTAATATTTAAAAGTTAAAACCTTCAATGTTGTTACTGGTTTCACCACACAGACTGGTATACAAAGCAGTAATAATATCAAACTCCTCCAAAAACAAGAAAAAGTTCAATACTGGCACAAGAGATGACATAATTTTCTGTAGCCAAGAATGCACTGTCTGAGCCAGATGTCACCATTGCAAAGAACAGTGATATCAGCCAAAATGTTCTTGACTTTTGGTATTTTTTTATGGTATGGAAAAGACACTTTAAATTTTGATTGTTGTAAACCAAGAAAAGCTATGCACATCGTACTGTGGCAATGGGAAGAAAGTAGTGAAAATGTTGCACTAGGCCTTACTCAGATTTAACCTTGTAATGTAATAAATAAATAAATAAAAATAAATACCCCCTCAAGCAGCTGCTTGCCACAGAGGTCTGACAGAGAGCCTGTCAGTTTATATATGCCACAGTAGGAGATCTGAGAGGATGGCAGGACCTCAGCAGAAAAACGACACACATCCATGCCTAATCCGGGGCTCGAACCCAGGTCTCTTAGATCAGTAGCCAAGCATGCTAACCACTTGGCCACGGGACAGCTACTGTATTGTAAATGCAGCAAAAATCATGAGAATTAAAAATATTTCAAATTGCTGTGGTTTAATATAATTTTTAAAGCAAATGAAATGTTAAATATCCTGATGAATTCAAAGTTTCTTCATGTCTAAACAACAACAAAGACTGTGTTTCTCCACTAATGAAATTACCAATGAGATCTTAGTGTTGAGTGTACAAACTTGCAGTAACATCTAAATGACAAGAAAGTGTTCACATGTGCGCATCACAGTGATATACGAAAACTCTCCTCATCACATGCCACGATGGACTATACATACCACAATTATTAAGTGAGTGTGATCAAGGTTGGGTTGTTTTACCTCTGAGCAGTACTTTTTTTGCACACCGTGTGCTAAAGGCCAGGTCACAAGGACCCCGAAGGCTCATAGAAGGTTAGGGGAAGAGGACCAACTGGATAGCTGTTGAGAAACTGATGGTAGCCTCCTGTCAAGGCCATCCAGTGTGTTCTTTAATGTACACAAGGTATGGTTCTCCCACTTGGGGCCACAGTTTAACATCCCATCCATTGGACGGCAGCCTTTCCAAGCCCATTGGTGTCTCCTACTAACTGGGCAGGGCAAGGAATTTTGCAGAGATAAATCTCAATGCTGGCCAGCTGCAACTTGAACCTGGGAATTGAAGATTATGAGCCTGGTGCACTACCGACTGAGCCACCTCTAAGAGTGTGATCAAGACTGTTCAACGAATGTATCCAGTGGTATCAGCATGTAGAACTTTATTAAGTTAAAATAATAGTTTGCTACATTCAATGATAAGCTATATCTGTTCCATGTTGTATGGTACAGCAAGTGAGTTACTAAAGTTAATCTTGTGTCTAAGCTTATGAGCATAATTTAAGAGTATTTAAATTAATTTTAACAATAAAATTGTGATTAAGTGATTTTGTTCCTGTTTTTTTAACTTTGTACAGTGCTAATGCAACAAGTTTTAATAACCAATAATCATGTATTCATCATGCATTGTTTAATAATCAATCCATTGCATAAATTGTGCAGAATATTATATTTATTAGTTAATGTAAGTGCTTATAATTTATCTGAATTATTCTTCCAACTTATAATTTTCAGCTATTATTATCCCTATTTTTAAGAAAGGTGATCGCAGTTCTTGTGATAACTATAGGGGTATCAGCCTACTTTCTGTTCCAGGTAAAGTTCTTTGCATGATTGTGCTTAATAGAATTAAGAATCTGGTTGACAGGCAATTGTGTGATGAGCAATGTGGATTCAGAAGTGGTAGAGGATGTGTAGAACAGATATTTTCACTTAGGCAGGTTCTTGAGAAATGTTTAGAGTTTCAGAAACCTTTGGTTGCTAGCTTCGTTGATTTCAAAAAGGCTTACGACTCTCTTGATCGTCATAATTTGTGGTTGATTGTGAGATCATATGGTATACCTGACAAGTTAGTTAACATAATGAAAGCTCTCTATAATAGCACTGAGTCATGTTTGAGAGTTGATAAGTTTTGTAGCAATTGGTTTAGCATTTCTTCTGGTGTTCGACAAGGGTGCATTTTGTCTCCTTTTCTCTTTAGTTTGGTTATTGATTATGTTATGCGAAATTCACTTCAAGGGAAAGATTTTGGCCTTAAATGGACTGGAGATACGAAAATTTCTGATTTAGATTATGCTGATGATTTAGCCCTTTTGGCAAATGATGTTGATGAGATGAACTCTTTCATTCGAGCTGTTGATAAAACTGGAAATAGAATAGGTTTGACTATAAACAGAGAGAAAACTAAAGTGATGAAAATTGGTCAGGCAGGCTGTGATTCAGTTAATCTGAATGGTTGCAGTCTTGAGCAGGTGTCACAGTTTAATTACCTTGGGAGTATGTAACAGATACTGGTGATGTGCGGCATGAGATTAACAGACGAATAGGGATTGCTGCCGGGACTTTTAAGAATCTATGGAGAGTGTGGAGAAATAGGCGTATACACCTAAAGACTAAAATTAGACTGTATAATAGTTTGGTTCTTTCTAGGGTTAGTTATGGTAGTGAAACCTGGACACTTTGTAAACAAGATAACAGGAAACTAGATGCTTTTGATTCTAGATGCTTACGCAGTATCTTGGGCATTAGGTGGTTCAACTTTGTAACTAATGATGAGGTTAGGCAAAGGAGTTTGCAACCTCCTTTAAGCAGCATATTGTGCAGAGAGAGACTCCATTGGTTTGGCCATGTTGCCCGTATGAATAATTATAGATTGGCGAATAGGGTTATGAACAGTGTGCCTAAAGGCCTCAGAAAGAGGAGGAGACCTAGGATGTATTGGGCAGACAATGTCAAACAGGACCTTGTTAGAATTGGTGTGCAGTGGCCAGATGCAGCAGATGTAGCTCAGGACAGATATGCTTGGAGAACTAAATTGCACAGTCTGGTTGGACCTTGTAGCCCATAGCTGCTTGAGGATGATGATGATGAAAGTTTGTAAGCTCTTCATCACATCTTCAGATACTGGTCTGATGAGAACCACACTGGATACAGAAACAACCCATATAAGATCCTCAGGTCTTAGCTAGGGTGGGATTCATCAGTGATGAATTCTGGGGTGGAATCTGGTGAGAACTTCACATAGTAGCTACAAGCATGGAAAGTGGTTAAACCTTATATTTTAATGGTAGAAAAATTCATGTAGTCAAAAGTTGTATGGTTCGGGTTCCACGTGACCTGCAAAATTTGCTTCATTAGAAATTTTAATCTAATCCAAAGAAAAAACATTTTTAAGAATTCTTGATTATAATTTTTATGCAATTCTGATCTGAATAATTTTATCAGGTTTATATTTGCAGTGATTTTGATAACCATTCAAAATATTTGTTTATTGTGATATATTATTGACTCCATTTTTTTTTTCTTCTTGTAGATTGAAGAAATCAGAACATGTAAATGTCACAAGCAAAAGTTTTATCACGAAACTTATGGAATCATAAAATGGATGCCTTACTGAATTTTGGGATTGCAGCATATAATTCTTTTAACGTAATGAGGAAAGATTTTAGATAATTGTATCTAATAAAGAAGCTGTTCTAATGGCTATCCAGAAAGATATTATTTGAAAGCAAAAGTAGAATGTGTAGTTTGTCTAAGAGATTTTCCTATGATGAAGGGCCTTTGTCTTGGTTCACTGATTTATTAGATTTAGAGCAGAAAAAAAGAGAGTCTTCAAAATCAGAGCCAAGAAATGTTAATGATGACACTAAATCAGCCCAACCTAAATTGAAGCTCTCTTATTCAGCTGCTGTATCAAAGGGTCTAAAACACACAAATGGAGACCAGAACAATGCAGATAACAAAAAGTATCAACCATTTTCATCAAGTAGAAATCCCCAAAATGCCAAAGATAATGTTTGGTTACCTATGCCCACTTCTAAATGCACAGAGTCAAATCAGCACATTACTTCAACTGGGCAATCATTGGAAAATCAAAGTTACACATGGAGAGATGCCTTCCTTAATAGTAGCCCACTTCAAAATGCAGATTCATCAGTTCCTAAACCTAAAAGCATAAAAAATAAAACTGTATTAGATTTAAGAATGAGTCACTCCAACACGCTAAATGCAGAATGTACTGTATCAGATGGTATAGCAGAATCAGTGAATAGTGTAATGCAAAGTATGAAACCAAAGGATTCTTCTAAAAAGAAAAAGAAGAAAAAACTGCTAGTAAATGGAAAGAGTATCAGTGAAAATAATCAAATAAATAATGTAGATGAAATTTTAAACAATAAAGCCAATGTTTCAACAATTAAATGTTCATTGAAAATTAACAACAACTTTGATAAAACAAGATGCTCCAATTCATACCATCAAAAAGAGCAGAGTAGTTTTGTAGGTTTTTGTGAACGAACATCACCAAGAAATGATAAGGAAGAAAAAGACAGCTGTGATAAGATAGCAGCCAAGAGATATTTTCAAATTAACCAAAAACAGTGTTTCTCAAAGTCAAGAAATGCAAAAAAGGCCAAGGCAACACCAAATATAAACCAATATTATTTACCAAATTTTCTACAGTTTCCTGAGCAGTGGCACTCTTTGTTCAGTGACTATACAGACTTTATTGTCAACTATGCATATGACATAAAGAGTAAGTGTTACTTATATCTCAATTCTAATTATCATTCTATTTACTTTTTCTCTAGGATCCCTTGAAAACGTGGCATGGAGGTTGACTCAGTCGGTAGCATGTCAGGCTTGTAATATACAGTTCCCAGTTTCAAGTCCTACCTGTTCCAATGTTGAGATTTATTTCAACTAAACCCTATCCCTTAGTGAAAAGCCACCATCAGTCAGATAGAACATAAAGCTGTTACTCTGTGTGCAGGAGAACCATACTTTGTGCACATTAAAGAACATACCAATGGCCTTGATTGAAGGTGGGGCGGGGGTTGCTCAGTCGGTAGCGCACCAGGCTCGTAATTTGTAGTTCCCAGGTTCGAGTCCCAGCTGGGTAAGAGTTGAGGTATATCTCCGCAAAATTCCCCGCCCTGCCCACGGTCAGTAGGGGACACCGATGGGCTTGGAAAGGTCGCCGTCCGTCGGATGGGATTTTAAGCCGTGGTCCCGTGTGCTGGAGAGAGCCATACCCTGTGAACGTTAAAGAACACGCTGGATGGCCTTGACGGGAGGCTACCATCTGTCTCCCAACAGCTGTTCCAGTGGATCCCCTCCCCCAACCTTCTCTGAGCCTTTGGGGTCCATGTGACCTGGCCATTTAGCCCATGGTGTGCAAAAAAGTGCCGCTCAGAGGTAAAACAACCCAACCCTTGATTGAAGGATACTATCTCTCTTAACCTTTTCAGTGTTGAGGCAGTATTAATAGGTATCATCTTTTGAATTCTAGTGACAGAAGAAGTAAACTTAGGTGCCACAGTATGAGGTTGTAAAAAATTTCAAATAGAAATCTGCATTTTTTTTTTACTGTTTCTATTCAAATATGAAAAATCATATTTAAATCTATGATATATATTTTTTACACATTGGATTGGGTTGTTTTACCTCTGAGTGGCACTTTTTCGTACACAATGGGCTAAATCATCAGATCACAAGGGCTCGGAGAAGGTTGGGGGAAGGGGACCCACTAGGATACCTGTTTGGAGACAGATGGCAGCCTTCTGTCAAAGTCATCCAAAGTGTTATTTAATGTGCACAGGGTATGGCTCTCCTACACACAGGCCACAGCTTAACATCCATCTAATGAATGGTGGCCTTTCCAAGCCCATCAGTGACCTTACTGACTGAGGGCTGGATGGGGAGTTTGCAGAGATAAATCTCAATGCTGTGACCCATGTGGGACTCGAACCTGGGAACTGCAGATTATGAGCCTAGTGTGCTATCTAGCTAGCCACCCCCATCCCTTTTACCTATTTATTCCACTTGAAAAAATTATGATAAAGTTTAAAAATAAATTTACTTGAGTGCAGTGAATGCATGCACACATTCAGTCACCATAAATAGCATCAAATTATGACATTTTAGTTTATGCCCTCATTTTGCTGCCCCATATGCAGATTGTCAATCAGTTATTTCCAGTCTTCTGACATAGTTCCTGCTCTGGAAGAGTTGTAAAGCTTTCTAAACACTTAACATAAAAATATTGATTTTATTACTACTGGAAATTTCATCGTCAAGGAACTACGCACATCAGCTTTCAGTCAATATTTTAGCAAACTTGATTTTAAAGAGTTTTTTTTTATTTGTGCTTCTAAAATTATTTTTATTGCTTCTCAAATGTATACTGTGATTTTAAACAATAATTTGAAATGAATGAAACCCTAGGATTAAGCAATTCGCCTCAAAGTGCATTTTTTAAAAGGTAGAACTTACTTTTGCAATACTTTTAGCTATATTTCAACCAAATAAACTAATTAAAATTAGTAAATTGTGATTTTTATCCATAATTTTAATTATAACTTTTTCATAGCAGTTATGCAGCTTCATACTAAAATGATTCATTTTCAATTTCAGTGTATCAGTAAACTTTAAATGCTTTGAAACATTTTTATTGAATTTTTTTTCAGAGTTCTTTATCAGTTCTTTGTCTAAAAAAATTATTTTTTCCAATTTATTAATCATGATTAAATACTCTTTCATTAAAATAACTTAAAATTCTCTGTCATTATAATAAATACTAATAAATACCCCTCAAGCAGCTGCTTGCCACAGAGGTCTGACAGGAGCCTGTCAGTTTATATGCCACAGTAGAAGATCTGAGAGGATGGCAGGACCTCAGCAGAAAAACGACACTTACATCCATGCCTTACCCGGGGCTCGAACCCAGGTCCCTTAGATCAGGCAGCCAAGCGCACTGGGCCTTCAAAATTTTATTGCTCAATGATAGAGAACTTTAAGTTATTGTAATTATTTTTTGAGCAAGAAAGACTTTTTAATTGTGTCTGTTTCTCTTGGTATGTGGGGGCGGGGGTGGCTCAGTCGGTAGCGCGCCAGGCTCGTAATCTGTAGTTCCCAGGTTCGAGTCCCAGCTGGGTCGGCGATGAGATTTATCTCCGCAAAATTCCCCGCCCTGCCCACGGTCAGTAGGGGACACCGATGGGCTTGGAAAGGCTGCCGTCCGTCGGATGGGACGTTAAGCCGTGGCCCCGTGTGTGGGAGAGCCATACCCTGTGCACGTTAAAGAACACGCTGGATGGCCTTGACGGGAGGCTACCATCTGTCTCTCAACAGCTATTCCAGTGGGTCCCTTCCCCCAACCTTCTCTGAGCCTTCGGGGTCCACGTGACCTGGCCATTTAGCCCATGGTGTGCAGAAAAGTGCCACTCAGAGGTAAAACAATCCAATGGTGTAAAGAACACGCTGGATGACCTTGATGGGAGGCTACCATCTGTCTCCCAACAGCTATTTCAGTGGGTCCGCTCCCCCAACCTTCTCTGAGCCTTCGGGGTCCATGTGACCTGGCCATTTAGCTCATTGTGTGCAAAAAAGTGCCGCTCAGAGGTAAAACAACCCAACCCTTGGTATGTGACATGATGTATTCCATTCATTAGTTGCTTCAGGATGAGATTCTAAAGCTGTTTATATTCTGAAAACACTTTAGAACAAATCCTTCCACCATAGTGAGTTCAATTTCATAAACCCGACACTGTAAAGGGTAATAGCTGTCCAGTGGGTACCCTTTTCCCAACTGGGGACCTTGGGATCCTTGTGGGCTGGCCATTTAGTCTATTGTGTGAAAAAAAAATGTGCCACTCAGAGGTAAAACAACTCAACACAATTCATGGAAAAGTTTAGGGTCAGTGACATATGTTAATGGAATCAAGGGACTCAATGCTTTAATTATAACTCTGATCATCAAATGCAGAACTTTTAATATTTTTAAACTAAGTGTTCCTTGTAAAATTTTGAATTCTGAAAATTAGTTATTTTTTTGCTTTGTTTTTCTAGAATGTAGGGCCATCCCATGGCCGAGTGGTTAGCGCACTTGGCTACTGATCTAAGGGACCTGGGTTCGAGCCCTGGGTAAGGCATGGCTGTTTGTGTCATTTCTCTGCTGAGGTCCTGCCATCCTCTCAGACCATCTACTCTGGCATATAAACTGACAGGCTCCTGTCAGACCTCTGTGGTAAGCAGCTGCTTGAGGGGTATTTATTTATTTATTTATAGTTTTTGAAACAATTTACCAAATCATCAGAGATGGATTTCTGAGCAGTCAAAATGAGTGCTCAGAACCACCAGAGTCTTAGGACCCTAAATTATAGCAATAATACCACAGGTTTTCTGTTAAATTTTACACAAATTCTGTTAAACAGTGTTTTCCTGATATTGATGAAATATCAATATATTTTATCATAATATAATAATGAATTATTAACATTTTTGTTTCACCAAAATTCTTTTGGAGAATATTTTATATTTGTATGTAGATTCTGGAATGCCGGATGAGCAACCACTAAAAATAGAATAAATAGCTTGACTCTACTGCTCTTTTATACCTCTGCACTATCATTGCTATATCCTTATGAAACCTTATGCTATGTGCTTCACTCATTTGACCAAATTTTGATGAACAAAAATCAATTGGAATCAAAAAATTTATAACTTGATGGACTCAAGTTCCATTATTTCTCAATGGGTTTGAGTCCCACTTGTACCAGTGTTGAGATTTATCTCCGCTAAACCACCACCCTGCCCTCGATCAGAAAGTGGACACCGATGAGCTTGGAAAGGCTGCCGTGAACGTTAAGCCATGGCCCCATGTGCAGCAGAGCCATACCTTGTGTAATGTTGAAGAACACACTGGATGGCCTTGACAGGAAGCTATCATATGTCTCCTAATAGCTGTCTAATGGTTTCCATTCCCCAGCCTTATCTGAAACCTTGGGTCATTGTGACCTAGCCATTAATCCATTGTTTGCAAAAAAAAAAGTCTGAGCTCAAACACCAAACCTTCATTTCTATAGTTCAGATCTTCAATGATAACTTGTTTTCTCATTAACTGTACATGATATAAAAATAACCCAAGGCTAGTTTTAGAATCGGCATAAGAATATAAGCTCACCGGGCAAAAAATTAGTCATGTCCCATCATAAGAGGGTTACTTCTGTTTGACAACAGAAGGTGCACCAGTAATAAATGCATCCTACAAATAGCTGTGCCATGCACTACAGGATTCATACAGTGACAAGAAGTGGTTGTGTGCTACGTGTGTGTTAGTCGCTCCGTGAAACATGAGTTGTGCCAAAGATGTAAATGAGTGACTAAAAGGTATTATTGCATTTGGCCAAGCCAAAGGGCATAGTATACAAGAAGTTGCTGCCTTTGCAGATGTGGCGAAACGTACTGTCCAAAGTTCCAGCAGTGGCGTACGTCACAGTCACCACTAATCGTTGCCAGAACTGTGGCAGAAAGACTGTGCTCACCAATAGGGACCACCACAGTGTGTCACGCACTGTTAGGGCAAACTGCTTTGCAACGAGGCAGGAATTGCTCCATTCAGTCAATGCAGGCTTACAACAAGCTGTTTCTGAATGAACACTCCGAAGGAAACTGCATGCCATGGATATCTGCAGCAGAGTACCACAGAAGAGACTCATGTTAACAGCTCTGCACAAGGCTGTACGGCTACAGTGGGCGTGATGCCAGAAAGACTAGATTGTCGACTCTTGGAAGCGTGTGATCTGGTTCGATAAGTCACATTTTTGCTTGTACTCAAATGATGTGAGGTGACAGGTACATTGTAAGCCATACGAAGCCTTCCATGCAGACTGTGTGCAAGGTTCTGTTCAAGCTGGAGGAGGCTGTGTGATGTTCTGGGGGTATTTCACATACGAGGAAATGGGTCTTTTGGTTGCACTGATGTCACACTTGAACCAGAAGAGCTATATGGAGCTATTGGATGACCACATGTTGCCTTTTGTGCAGCATCTGCACAGTGAACACCAGAAGGATACCCCAGTCTTCCAAGACGACATTGTCATGCGTTCAGGGCTCGAAGTGTATCAGATTGGCAAGACGAGTATTGTGAAGCCTTTGAACATCTTGACTGGCCCGCCAAATCCCCAGATTTGAATTCCATAGAAAACTTGTGGGACTATTTGGGGCAATGTGTGAAGCAGCGTCCCAGCCATCCAGCCAATCTGGTCGGACTACAGCATTTGTTGCTGGAAGAGTGGATGAATATTGATGTGCACTACATCCGCATACTGGTGGCATTCATGCCAGACAGGATTGGCTGTTATTCGGTCGCACAGAGGCATTATGTGCTATTAGGTGACATTCAGCCAGGGGTGACTAATTTTTTGTCCAGTGAGTTTAAGAATCACATGCTTTTTCAAGGAAAGATCTTGTTAATGGTATAATGAAACAAAAGTGTTAAATGTATTTGTAATACTGTAAAACAGTGTTTCCCAATTCAACCATGGAATACTTTTGTGCTGAATTTTTTTTTGCATAACCCTTAAAATTTTGATATATGAAACTAAAAAACCAATGATGTGAATAAATGTGAAACAAGGATATGAGATCAACGTATTATTTAATTGCATATATTTAAAAACAGAAATCACATTTCATATATGCAGAAGAAGCTTAAAAATTAATATGTTTCATATTTACAGTTTTTACTTCACATAACCTCTGTGTTCTGCAGAGCACCATTTAGGAAACTTGGATATAAAATATAAACCTGTAATCATAAATCGAGGTACTTTTGTAACTGTAGGTATCAGAATTGTGTTCCAGCCCATTATCAACGTTTTTTTAAATAAATGAATCTTTATTTTTTTCATAATTATGTTACAGAAAAATTTACAGTTGTCCCACAAAGCTATATAGCTTGTCTACAGGAAATGTTGCTTTTATGAATTTCTTCCCCTACTCACTATACTCTGTTTTACCTAACTTCAGACCTGATGTAGATAACAGCTCTTTGCCTATTGACTAAAAACCTCATCACTACTTGTATATGTAAAAATATAATATACACAGGGGTGTAGCTATGGGAGGGAAGCTCCCACCCCCAAAGTAAATCAGAGTTGGCAAAATTTGAACTGACTTGGTTAAATTCAGGTAAGATGTATATTGTGATTCTTCTTTTTTTTGGGGGGGGGGGGATTATGGCGATTTGGCAAATTCTAAGGGAGTTGGCCAAATCGAGGCAACTTGCCAAAATCCCTGGGTTTTCTTGTAAATTCGTAATACCTGAATTTTGCCAACTCCCCTTAATTTTACAAAAACAATCCCAATTTTCACAACTCAACTGCATTTTATCAAGTGTCTCTGAATTTTGTCAAGTGAATTTTGCCTCTTTTTTTAACTCCCCTAGATTCTGCCAATTATGGAGAGATTTCAGATGAGATGTAAAATTTTGAATTTTTTTGGGAATTGGCAAAATTCAAAGTGACAGTAAAATTTAGGTGATATAAATATTGGGATTTTTTTCGATTAAATTATAACAAGTTGGAAAAATATTGGGATTGGATTTGTAAAATTAAGGGGAGATTGCAAAATTGGAAGTGACTTGGTAAAATGTAGGTGAGTTCAGGAAATTGGAATTTTTTACTGTCAAATTATGACTACTTGTAAAAATTTAGTGGAGTTTGAAAAATTGTGTTTTTTTTTTGGCAATTCAGGAAAATTGACAAAATCAAGAATGTTTGGTAAAATCATGGGTAGGTGGTAAATTTCGAAGTTACCTGGCAATTCAAGACATTTTTCCGCATAAGTCCCCTCGGTGCAAGCTCCTGTCCGTGGGGAGGGGACCACCCTGTGAAGGTTCCACTGTCTCGGGTACCTTCACAGGGTCCTGAATGCTTGCCCTTGTGTTTGCCGTGCGTGGAGACCCGTGTCCCTGGAAAGGAGGATCCTGGCAGTTGCTCAGGAGTCCCCGTCTTCTCTCTCCAGCTCATGACTGGTGGGGTCCCCTTTGGCTGTTTTGTCATTGGGGAGCTTGTCTGTCGCGGGACTGGGCAGTGAATTCGGGGGCACTGCTATACACTGCTTTGGCCTCTGCTTCAGGTAAATGGTAGATCCTGGGGCAACCCCCTCAGGATCAATCGGCTGTTGGGCAGGTTATGCTAGTGTCAACTATGCAGATCAGTGAGTAACCTTGCCCACGTCCGGGTAACGGTTTGCGAGTTTCCCCACATGCTCGCTAATTTTATAGTTTTCTTTCATTTATGAGAACGAGTTGCTTCTCACTTTTCTTTCTTTTTCTGTTTCTTTTCTTTTGTGAGACTTGGTTGGGATTCTCACATTTCTCTTTTCATTTCCCTTTTGTTTAGTTTTGAGGGCTTGGCTCTTTGACTATGTGGGTGTGGTGTCCAGGCAGCCCTGGTGCCCTATTGGGCGTTCCCTTGGACTCCATGGTGGGTGGGGACAATGGGCACTGAACCCAAAAATCAAACATGAGTTCTACAACTCATAATTCACTGGCCAATGCTGCCAAGAGGGCTCGCCATGAACCCTCCTCTTCTTTGTCTTTGACATCATCTTTGTGTGTCTCTCCATCTCTGAGGTTCCTGGTCATCCACTCTACGGGAGATCAGGTGCTTAGAGACATGTCCCCCTTTTTTATTAACGAGGGTATTACAGGTCTTGTGGGAGAACCGAAATCTGCAAAGCACGTAAGATCTGGTGACTTGCAGGTGGAAACTGCCTGCTCCAAACATTTGGTGATTGGTGGAGTGGCAGTCGAAGTCACTCCACACAAGACGCTCAATTTCTCCCGGGGCATGATCTCTGAATGGGGCCTCCTCAAGTTTCTGAGGAGAAATCATCTCGGAGCTTTCAGCCCAGAGAGTGATAGCAGTCCACCGGGTTTCGACACACTGTGATGGAAAGTTAGTTCCGACTCGGGTACTAATCCTTACTTTCAACATTCCATGCCTGCCTTCTTCCATCAAAGGCTGGATATTTGCATTGCGAGGTACGGCCATTTACACAAAATCCTCTGCATTGTTTTCAATGCCGGAGATTTGGTCATGCACACACTGCATGCCGGGACAAGCCCACCTGTGCTCGTTGTGGCAGTCAGGATCATCTTGAACCTGACTGCACAGCAGAAGAGGCATGCTGTGTAAATTTCCGTGGCAAACATCCGGCTTACTCCCACGACTGTCCAAAGTGGCTGGAGGAGAAAGAGGTACAGTGCCTAAAGATCCTCCATAACATCAGTTATCCAGAGGTGAGGAAGCTTGCTGCACCTCCTGCCCCGCCTGGCAAGGTCTTCTATGCCGGTGTGGTCATCAGAATGCCCATCGTTATGATGGCTTCCATTGCGGTGCAGACCGATATCAGCATCCCACTAGCTAAATCTTTCTCGCCTGCTGCCAAGTACCTCTTGATGCAGGCGAAGCCGGTGTCAATCTCGACATCGACTCCAGTGTCTATTCCTGTGTCTGTGCCTTCCACTTCCACCTCTGGAAGGCCCTCTCCACCCCACCCGCAGACAGCAAGATCTTCTAAACCTAAAGGGTCCCTGCCGGGGCCTAAGAAGAAAATCACTTCTCATTCTCGTGTGGTGATTTCAGATCTGTGTCACTCGGGTGACTCCGAGGACATGGACACAGACCACCCCTTTTTTCCAAAACCGTCGCTGGCGACGGTTAAAATAAATTGGAAGTTGTCTGCCAATTCTTCTAAGACCTGAGATGGTCACATTCCTACAATGGAACTGTCGTGAATTCCAGAGGAATATTGATGACATCTAGGTCCTCCTGAGGGCACACGAACCCATCTGCGTGTGCCTGCAGGAGACATATCTGCAGACAGCCAATGATCCCACTATCCAGCACTTCTCTCTCATTCACTGGGACTGGGATGGAGATGGTCCAGCTTGCAGGGGTGTCATCATTCTCATGAGCAATCATTCTCCATTCCAGGTCATACCCCTCACCATCGACTTAGATGCGGTTGCCATCTGCCTCTTTGTGGGATTTTCGTTGACTGTCTGTTCTGTCTATCTACCACCCGGAAGCATCGTTTTCTGGGATGACCTTGATGACTCTGTCTCGCAGCTGCCGTCCCCCTTCCTCATCATGGGGGACTTCAACGGACACAGTCCACTCTGGGGCAGTGCTGACACCAGCGGGAGGGGTGGGGTCCTGGAGCAGTGGCTCCTGTATATATCGCTCTCCCTGTTGAACAACAATGTCAGTACATACTTTCACCACCCGCACATTCACTGCCATTGATTTCACTATCTGCTCCTCCTCGATCCTTCCACTCTTTACATGGGGAGGTCGAGGACAATCTACATGGAAGCGATCACCTCTCCGTGGTGTGCACCATCTCCCATGGGTGGCCTTGCAGCCTTTCACGTGTATCCCAGTGGAGGCTTGATCAGGCTGACTGCAGTGGTTTCGAGCTGCTCTCTGAGCTCGATGACCGCTCAGTCAGCCAGGAGCCAATCAGTGTTGCAGTGGCGGAGATGATGGACTGCATCGTCCGTGCAGCTACCTCTACTATTCCTCAGACATCGACTCAGTTTCCACGGTTCCCAAAACCGTGGTGGAATTCCGACTGCACCGCAGCTTGTAAGGCTCAGAACAAGACTTGGGGGTGTTTTGGAGATATTCATTGTCCCCCAACCTTGAAGCATTCAAACACGTCAGGGTGAAAGCCTGTTTTGTCCGATGCCAGAGCCAGAAGGAATCTTGGATCAATTATATGTCTTTTATCACCCGCATGACCAGTTCTAAGGTCGTGTGGGATAATGGGGTTTGTACCTCCACTGCTTTGCAGAGCTACTTGTGTTTCACAGTCAAAGTATTACGTCTCCATGTTGTGTGCTGTCTTTATGTTAGGTGTGACTTTGTTGGGTTGCTTCATTTTTTTTTTAATTGGATATTCTACTAGGTGCTCAATAATCAGAGTGCTCAATTGTTGTAGCTAGAGTCTATGTTCTTTTAAATATTTTGAAAGCTGATATGACAGTCTCTAAGTCGTGGATCCTTCAAATCAAGCACCGAACGTCATAATTACTAATTTTGTGACTCTATTATGCAGCATGTAATTTCATGGTTTATGTTTTGACTACTACTCACAGTTAAATTTGGAATATAATCTATTCTCTTCAGGTATTTTTTTTTCCAAGATATGTTTCAGGTTGCTTTTAATTTTTTATGCATTAATACAATTATTTTTATCTCTGTCCTCTCCTCTTTCTTTTTAAAATACTTTTAAATTTACCTGCCTGTTATTACTTTCAATGTTCCAAATAATATAGTTTTACAACTGCTTATGGAGCCAACTTATTATAATATTAATTATGTATTACTAATAAATTCTCTATAACACCTCGAATTATTATTCTCTCTAAGTACTGTGTATTTCATTATATTTGTTTAAACTTTGTTCCCATTCCTTAAATAGTTTTATGTGAATTTGCGAATTACCGTTTTATTAATTAGTGTATCATAAAGTGTATGCATGTCTGTGATATAGTCAAATGATTATGGAATACAGTTCTCAATATACCCACTCAATTTCAAACTATCTCATGTCAACTTCATAATCTGTTCTGATCTACAACTCGCCCTTGAGTATTACTCTACATATTTTTATCACTCTAACCAAATATCACGAAAAGAAATCATCATGAAATCTAAACAACGCATTATGAGAAGCCATCTGGGGTCTAAGGATCCTGGATTCTTAGACCCCCTGGATCCTTAGACCATTCCATCCTTCCATCATCTTGGATCCTTTGACATCATACTTGGGTCAACATCTGTTAATGTGTTAAATGTTAAGTTAAAAGTTAATATTTTCGTTAACTTTTAACTTAATACATTAATTTTTTATGTTAATGTTCTTTTAGACATTAATCATTAATTTTTCCAGTGTTTCCCAGTTTTCAAATGTGAAGTTTTGACATTTTGAATCATTGTCAACCTTTAAGTCAAATGTCTTGGAATCAGTTAAGATGATTGAAATGAACTAGTTAAAATGAATGAGATCAGTTAAGATCAGACCTCATAGCTGCAGTGGCTCCATATGAAGCTCAAGGTGTGGAACCGGGAGAGCCTGACAAGCCAAAGGATTTCTTTCAATTTGAAGAGGAGAAGATCCCGATTTCTGAAAAGTCAGCGAATCATTATTTGACTTCCTCAACTGGAGCGATGACAGGTGCTGTTAAGAAACTTTTTGTCATGTACAACACTACCATTTCTTCTTCATGTATTGAGAGGTTATTTAGTATTGGTGGCCATGTTCTTGGTAAGTAGAGGAGCTGAATCACAAATGCCAACCAATTTTGAGCAGCTGTTGAAATTTAATAAATCTTGTAGGGTTTTTTTGCTCTGTTTTAGTATAAATCTTTAAATTTTGGACTTAACTTTTAATGAGTTAATTTTTTGGTCATTAACTTTAAATTTAACTTTATTAAAAAACTTTAATTTAACTTTTTGGTTAACTTTACCCAAATGTGATTCACATATATTTACATTTGTTTTTTTAGAAACCCAATTGAGGTTTTGCAATTTATGTTTGCTTTTATGTTTATTATTACTCCATATTATATAGGGGGTGGGGGTGGCTCAGTCGGTAGCGTGCCAGGCTCGTAATCTGTAGTTCCCAGGTTCGAGTCCCAGCTGGGTCAGTGTTGAGATTTATCTCTGCAAAATTCCCCGCCCTGCCCACAGTCAGTAGGGGACACCAATGGGCTTGGAAAGGCCGCCGTCCGTCAGATGGGACATTAAACCGTGGCCCTGTGTGCGGGAGAGAGCCATACCCTGTGCACGTTAAAGAACACGCTGGATGGCCTTGACGGGAGGCTACCATCTGTCTCCCAATAGCTGTTCCAGTGGGTCCCCTCCCCCAACCTTCTCTGAGCCTTCGGGGTCCATGTGACCTGGCCATTTAGCCCATGGTGTGCAAAAAAGTGCCGCTCAGAGGTAAAACAACCCAACTCCATATTATGTCAGAAATTTTATTACACTTGCTATTACTCCACATTAATTTGTTTTCTAGCTACTCTGCATTAAATCTGGTGATTTAACAAAGTTTTTGTATTACCTGATTGTTATTTTTTAATGTCAAAAATTCTGCTACTTTTAGTGATATTTCTAATAGAAAATTACAAATTATTTCCTTTCTAGATGCTTTGTTTAGCTTGTGGTCATCAGTGCAGCCAACAATATTTGCTATGGGCAGTGCAGTAATGTGTATTATAGGCGTAACATTCGAGCTTATATCTGAGCTTGTCCATTTACTGTGGCATAGGTAAGTGCCTTGCTTAAGTAAAATGTATTTGAAGAATTCCTAATTATCATGATTTGTGTTTTTTAACCACTTCCACCTTTTTCTCGAGCCGGAGTTGAACAAAACTGAGTGATACTTCATAAATATTTGTGAGAACATTTTTTTTATCTCTTTGCTAGTGGCAGAACTGTATACCATAGTTTCTAAATTATTCCTCTGATTTGAAAGAGTGTGTGTAGTTGACAAGGAAGCAATTAGTGCAGTTTAGAAGGTGTTTTTTTTTTTCCTTTTTTTAGTTAGGTTTCATATAAAAATTATGGATGTATGCAGTGATGATGAAGAAAGTTTGCATTTGTCTAAAGTGGGCTGTTGGTGGCTCTAATAGATGAGAAAATGGAAGAAAGATTTTATTGTAAAGAATCTAATGTACTGTGTGTGGCATGATGCTTCAAACCATACCCTATGTAAGAGATGAGTCAATATATGCACTCCCATTATATGCATATATGACACCTTTTATTATACAAAATATACAGTCATATCAAAATAATATGACCACCTACCATAGTATATGTATGGTAGGTGGACATATTATTCTGATACGACTGTGTATATATCGTATATTAGTTTATATTACTACAATTTGTATGGATATTTTAAAATAATACTGTTTTCATTAAAATATCAAGAGTTCACTAATTTGCCTTTTTCAATGATAGTGTAAAAAAAGCATATTGCACACTAAAGAAAAGGGCATTAGATGAACCAGTTGTTCGAAAAATATAATAAAAAGATTCATTTTATAACAGAAATTTGAAAAAAAAACAACAAAGAAGTGAGTTAATAATATTTACTCTAGTATTTTATGCCAGTGGCTCTAATTGCAGTTAACAAAAGATAACTTTTTAGCATACAAAATGAAATTTGGTACCAAATGGGTTACAAACCCATGACCTCTTGATCAAAGCTGGATCTGGAGGAGGGGGGCAAGTTTCCCCTTCTGAGAATAGTAGTATCTGGAACACAGGCAAAAATATATATATATTGCCTATATTTTGCAAGAAATTTGTTGAGCAACACTAAAATCCCCTGTTCTCATGTTCAAAACCCTGAGCTCCCCTGTTCCAAATCCATGTTGGGTTAAAAATTTGAACCCTTGTCTGTTATGGGATGGAGTTTAGAGTGGCTTTGTGGCTATGGAAGATCTGGCAACACCACAGCTTTCTATTATTAATTTTGATGAATTATCAAAACTGAAGAAGTTGTTGTTGGATAAATCTGCTGGAGGAGAAATTGGTTTCTTGCCAAACTTTTGGCAGGCTGTAGATAGTAAGCTTAATATTTCATGTGAGATATCAAATTATGGCAGGGACTAAAAAAATCCCAGGGACCTTGTACAAGCAAATGACTAAAAATGTCTTGCTAGTGACTAGGTAAATATCATATTTGATTCTTCCCACAACATCTGATTTCTTGGATTTACAGAAATTTTTCCACCCTGGATTATGGGGTGTTAATATCCTGTAAAAAAATGTGGTTTCATCATTGGCATATACAGTTCCTTATATATTTTGTAGGTCAAGTGTATAAATATGTTTTATGTGATAATGGCATTTTGTTCATTATCATTACTTTTTAATGGGAAAATCAAAAGTTATAAATCATGCTGGTTTTAAGTGCTCTTAATTTTTCACACTTGTTCTGAATGATAATAGGGGTGGGGGTGGCTCAGTCGGTAGTGCACCAGGCTCATAATCTGTAGTTCCCAGGTTTGAGTCCCAGCTGGGTCAGCGTTGAGATTTATCTCCGCAAAAATTCCCCGCCCTGCCCACGGTCAGTAGGGGACACCGATGGGCTTGGAAAGGCCGCCGTCTGTCAGGTGGGACGTTAAGCCGTGGCCCTGTGTGCGGGAGAGCCATACCCTGTGCACGTTAAAGAACACGCTGGATGGCCTTGACGGGAGGCTACCATCTGTCTCCCAACAGCTGTTCCAGTGGGTCCCCTCCCCCAACCTTCTCTGAGCCTTCGGAGTCCATGTGACCTGGCCATTTAGCCCATGGTGTGCAAAAAAGTGCTGCTCAGAGGTAAAACAACCCAACCCTGAATGATAATGCATTCTGGTCACCTCTAGGAATTAAAAATAGTTGTTTTTCTTTTTCAATTAATTAGTTGCAAAGCTTGGATGATAGCTCTTGCATATCACTTTCTCCAATTGTCACTAATACATTATTAATTATCCATTTTGTTTCTTAATTAGTACTTTCTTCAGTAGTGTTCCACATAATTATAACTTGTAAATGTGTTCTTCTACAGTAAACAGTTGGAACTGGTAACAGAAATGTATTCTCTAAGTATTTGTGTTTTAATCCTTAAAGTGCCTGATCAATTATCATTTCTGTTCAGTTTGAAAATTTATAGCTGTAGAATTTTATCCTGAGGTAAGTAACTGACAGAAATTGGTATTCTACACAATGTAATTTGTTAGTCTTATGTTTAATTTGAAAATAAAAACATTTAAAGGAAATTTTTTTTATCAAAAATATAAAATCTTACAGCAAATTTATGAGAACTATAGTGTTTTCTGGCACTTTAAGAAT
Source organism: Ryuthela nishihirai (assembly GCA_038380435.1). Taxonomy (NCBI): domain Eukaryota; kingdom Metazoa; phylum Arthropoda; class Arachnida; order Araneae; family Heptathelidae; genus Ryuthela; species Ryuthela nishihirai. The sequence continues at coordinate 1,788,304 of JAWZYU010000055.1, forward strand.
TAAATAGCTTTCTAGCATATATATGTTTTCCTCCTTTTTTAAAAAAAGTATAAATATAATGTTTGTTATTTTCAGAAAAAGCTTTGTGTTTGAAAAACTGACATCAACCTTAAGTGTATTATATACTACTATGAATTACTCCAAACATTTGTGGTCTAAACTTTCTAAACTTATATGGAAAACACAGACTAGTAATTCTCAAAATGAAGATGATGGCCTAAGTGATATTAGCCTTCCAACATCAGGTATTATTAAACTTTCTAAATTATTATTATAGAAATATAAGTAATTTATTATGACTAAACAAAATCTATACTTTGAAATTAGAATTTCTTGTTTGCTTTATAACTGTAAAATATTTCTTTAGTAGTAGACAGTTGAAGTGCCTATATTTAAACCTGACTAAATAATAGCCATTCACTTGAAATGTTACAGATTTAACAGTATTTCAGTGAATTTTTTTAAGATACAATACTGCAATAAATACTCAACATCAGGTGGGCAAAGTTTGGCTTAATCAGTAGCATGCCAGATCATAATCTATAGTTCCCAGATTCAAGTCCCATCTGGGCCAGCATTGAGATATATCTCTGCTAAATCCCACTCTACTCAGTCAGAAAAGGGACACTAATGGTCTTGGAAAAACTGTTATCTGTTGGATGGGATATAAAGTTATCCCATGTGTAGGAGAGTCATACCTGCGCACATTAAATAACACATTGGATGGCCTTGATAGGAGGCTTCCATCTATCTTCTAAGAGCTGTTCAGTAGATCTCCTTTTCCCAACCTTCTCTGAGCCCTTGGGGTCCTTTAGTCCAGTGTGTGCAAAAAACGCACTACTTGGAGCTAAAACAACCCAACTTAACATCATTCTCACAACACTAGATATAATTTTTAATGCATTTTGTAAATAATATCCACTCAGTGGCCATTGAGTCCAGTAAATAATGTGACCACCCCACTCAAATATGAACTGTGTGAGCAAAATAAAATTAGTATACACCAACATGAGTTGCATATGTTCAGGGTGAAGTTTTTGTATCATGAATTTTGAAGATGAATAAAGAACAAATGGTAGAATTTAAAGGAATCATAATTTTTGGTGCCAGATGTGTCAATGCCTGTATCTCAGAAATATGACATTTCATTAGTTATGGCCAGCTGTTGTAAAAATGTTTGGGGACTGGAATACTAAAATGGAAACAACCAGTAAGCACAAGAATTGTGATGGAAAATACAAGATGAGGGACAAGTCTAAAACCTTCTGTAGACCAATAGATATGCAATAGTTGAGAAACTTGCCTGTAAATACAACATTGGACAGTCACGACAGATTTCCATTAGGACAGTGTTTCAAACTTTCCATCATTCAACCCCACAACACTGAAAACTTGGCTTGCATGGTACTGAGAACATCAACTATGGATATTGAACAATTTGAGAGAGTTCCACTGGTCCAATGAATCATTTCCTTCTCCTCCATGCAGATGGACAGCTACCTTATGGCAAAAGCAGCATGATACAGTGGATCATGTGTACATTGTACACACAATGCAGGCCAGTGGTGCCATGGTCTACAGAATGTTATATTATAATGCATTGATTGTTCTGTATACGTGTGCAACAACATGTAAAATGAACTACTGGGACATTTTGCAGATCAAATACAATGTTTTATGTTCCCCAATGTGGTGGGATCTTTCAATAAGGTAAGCATTATGTCATCAGTTTCACATTGTACAGGAATGATCTGCAGCAAAGTGAGTACATTAAGGTGGCACCACAAGACTATTTTACCAAGGTCATTTGAGTGTCACTGAGGGGGTGTGCCCCATGACATAAGTGGGGAGACCTCAGCTAATATATGTAAATAATCGTACATTCTTTCGAATCTTTCTTTGCTCTTCGCTTGGTGAAAATCTCTCTCTGTGAAGTCTTACAGGTAATTTCTGCTTCTTTTTATCATCAAAGAATAAGAAAAACAATGTTTCATTACATTCGAATTAGAAGCAAAAAAATTAGTTGAAGTGGGTGCTGCATTGTCAGCGGGAGGATAAATTCAATGTGCACGTGCTATAATATGAGGGAAGATAAATTCGATATGCACATGCTAATATATCAGGTAAATACTTTTCAAATGCCTGTTAAGATTGATCACCTGTAATATTTATGAAGGGAACTCTTAGGACTAACTATTAAACATAAACTTAAATGATAATGCCATTACAGATTGAAAAAAAAAACCTGTCATATAAAAATTTCAGAAACCAATCGCTCTGAAAACCACGACAGTGTACCGAATAGAAAAGTAGCATTATCTTAGGTAACAGATAATTTAAATACCTTGGCTTATACTGTACTAATTCATGGGAATAAAAACTCATGTCAGTGCATCATAGGCTATGCATTAGAAAATTGCAGCAGCAGTTTCAAATTGCTATTAAAAACTAAATAATGCCGAGGGGGAAAAATCTATGCTTTGCAAACAAGATTATGATCAAAGCAAAAGCAATGGAATTTAAACCATTACTCACGGTGGTAAAGAATTATATTTTCATTACGGTTATTAACATAGTTGATAAAAAGATAAATTGAAATAAAGATCTGGTGTTTTAATTCGATCAAATTTAATTATAAGCGCAAGATCAGAATATTTTCTCATAATAATTTAATAGAAATTCTATAGTAATGCAGTGAAAAAAATATTCAGACAGAATTACATTATTCTATTGTAATCAAATCAGAAATCTTTAAATAGGAGCTCTACTTTCACACTGATACAAGTTTGTGAAATCATATAAAGTAATTAAAGAATATTCTGAAAAGCTTTTCGATTATAAGAAAAGCATACCAAAAGCGTAAAGTTAAATTAGAAAATTATCTAGCAGTAAAATTGTTTAATATAAAAAAATTATTAATTTTTAATATGGCTATAGAAAAATTTATTTAAATTAATAACGTTTTATCTGCATTGGAATTACTCGCCTATTTGTTAAGGGAAAAAATATTTATTTGAATCCTTTTGAATGAACGAATGGAAGACAAAATAATTTCTGTAGCAAAATAAAGCCCATTTTAAATCAAAAATAACATGCTAAACTTTTCAAAAGTTCTGTGCATTACTACAATATATTAATGTGACAGAATTTTTCCTATCAGCAAATTTGAAATTAAAAAAGTCTTTCATGAACATTTCCGAGATCATAGCGAAAAAAACAAATGTCAACACGTGAAATGATTGATGAAGGGTTCATCTTTTTACTACCATTTGATATTGAAATATTTTACAGTCATCTAGTAGTCAGCATTTATTTCATTAGCAAAATTACTTTGAAAGTTCCTATCACAATCGCGTGAATTCTAATAAGTTGTTGTATGCCCTACTGAAAATAAACTTTGCAGTCAAAACGAAAGTGATACTGCCACCATTTTTCTTGTCATGCCACAAAACAACAGCTGCCATGATAGTTTCATTAGTAGCTGCTATCCGAAATATTTAAACTTAATCTCCCAAACATTACAATATCAGAGTTCATTTCAACTAAATACAACACTCTTTAATAATCACAAGAATTTTATTAATATTGTACAAGTATATAATATATACTGTATTAAACAGCTTGTGCACTAGCCATATTAGTATTACTAAACACCTACACTATGGTTTGCTGCTATTATTGCAAATTTCAAATTATTTAACTGCATTGCAGTAATAGCTTATATAAACTGAGCAGAAATATATGCCATAATATATTATACATTAGTATTCTAATGTAATTCTGTCACATATTAATCATTGCATAATACATGATTACATACCAGACTCCACAGTTCTCCTTCCATTCATCGGCTCACCTCACCCGCTATGGAGGTCCAACCAGACTATGTAATTTTCCTCTCCAGACCTGTGTATTCTGAGCTACAGCTGCTGCATTTGGGCACTCTAAGCCACGACTAACATGGTCCTGTTCAACATTGTCTGCCCACCGCATCCTAGGTCTCCCCCTCTTTTGAGGAGGAATAGGGTTATGTATACTGTTCATAACCATATTCACTAATCTATAATTATCCATATGGGCAACATGACCAAACCAACGGAGTCTCTCTCTGCACGATATACTGCTCAGAGGAGGTTGCCGACTCCTTTGCCTAACCTCTTCATTACTTACAAAGTTGAACCACCTAATACACAAGATACTGCGTAAACATCTAGAATCAAAGGCATCAAGTTTCTTGTTATCCTGCTTACAAAGGGTCCATGTTTCACTACCATAACTAACCTTAGAAAGAACCAAACTATTATACAGCCTAATTTTAGTCTTTCATGAAAACAGTGTACAGTTGCTCAAATAAATATCCGAACACTGTGGTTGATTACAGAATTCAGGAAAAATATCTGGCAACAATTTTAGAAATTAGTAATCTGGCAATCTTTGTGATATTCGTATACAGTATACGAACTACTACTATTTGATATTGAATGATTGGTTGAATTATGAAATATATATAGAATGATGATATTATCATATATTGAATGATGGTTGCCAGATCACTAATTTCTAAAAAAATCGTTGCCAGATTATTCTGATTTAAAAAAAATCGTTGCTGAATTCTGTAATCAATCATAGTGTTTGGATATTTGTTTGAGCGACTGTACATGCCACTTTTTCCACACTCTCCACAGATACTTAAAAGCCCCAATGGCAATCCCTATTATTCTATTTATCTCTTGCCGCACATCACCAGAAGCACTATCTGCCTGACCAATTTTCATCACTTTAGTTTTTTTCTCTGTTTATCACCAAACCCTACTCTATTACCATTCTCATGAACAGCCCTAATGAAAGAATTCATCTCATCAACATCAGTAGCCAACAGGGCCAAATCATCTGCATAATCTAAATCAGAATTTTTGAAATCTCTAGACCATTTAAGGGCAAAATCTTTTCCTTGCAAATAATTTTGCATAACATAATCAATAACCAAATAAAGAGAAAAGGGGACAAAATGCACCCTTGTCTAACTCCACTAGCAGTGCTAAACCAATCGTTGCAAGAGTACCAACTCTCACATATGACTCAATGTTATTATAGAGAGCTTTCATTAAACTATTTATCTCCGCAAAAATTCCTCGCCCTGCCCACGGTCAGTAGGGGACACTGATGGGCTTGGAAAGGCCGCCGGCCTTTTCCAAGCCCATCAAGGATGGGACGTTAAGCCGTGGCCCCGTGTGCAGGAGAGCCATACCCTGTGCATGTTAAAGAACACGCTGGATGGCCTTGACGGAGACAGATGGCCTACCATCTGTCTCCCAACAGCTGTTCCAGTGGGTCCCCTCCCCCAACCTTCTCTGAGCCTTCGGGTTCATGTGACCTGGCCATTTAGCCCATGGTGTGCAAAAAAGTGCCGCTCAGAGGTAAAACAACCCAACCCATTAAACTAACTAAATTATCAGGTATTCCATGTGACCTAACAGTCAACCACAAATTATGTCGATCGACAGAGTCAAAAGCCTTTTTGATATCTATAAAGCTAGCAACCTCAGGTTTCTGAAACTCTAAACATTTCTCAAGAACCTGCCTAAGAGAAAATATTTGATCAATACATCCCCTATCACTTCTGAATCCATACTGTTCATCATGCAGTTGTCCATCAACCAAATTCTTAATTCTCTTAAGTATAATCATGCAAAGAACTTTATCGCTGGAACATATATGGAATATACTGGAACAGAAAGTAAATTTCCCTATAATTATCAGAAGAACTGCAATCACCTTTTTTAAAAATCGAGATAATAATAGCTCTAGTAAAATCCTTAGGAACAACACCTTTATCATAAAAAATATTAAAAATTTCAGTCACATGTGGCAACACAAATGTTCCCAGCTCTAAGCATTTCAGTGGTGATATCATCCAACCCTGGGGATTTGTGCAATTTTAATTTAAAGATAACCAAAACCACTTCAGAATGCGATATAGGCCATCATTAAAGCCAGTAATGCATCTATCCTCATTACAAACAATGGGAGTAGAAATAATCACATTGTTTAGAACTCCTCTGAAATGCTCAGCCCACCTAGCCATTACAGAATCCTTTCTTTCAGCCACCTTGCCATGTTTATCCCTCAATCCCATCTACCTGTCTGTTTCTTTCCACATAAAACATTAAAAATCTGGTACAACCCCCTGCTGTTGTGCTATCTAACTGCTTCCTCTGCTTTGTCAGCCAAGCTATCAAGCCAAAGATTTTTATCGACAGTTAATTGATCCTTTACACATTTATTAAGCTCGTAATGCCTTCTGTTAGGAGTGGTAGGGTGTTGATTCATATTAATCCTGCACTTCTTGGGGTGGGGGTGGCTCAGTCGGTAGCGCGCCAGGCTCGTAATCTGTAGTTCCCAGGTTCGAGTCCCAGATAGGTCAGCGTTGAGATTTATCTCCACAAAATTCCCCGCCCTGCCCACGGTCAGTAGGGGACACCGATGGGCTTGGAAAGGCCGCCGTCCGTCGGATGGGACGTTAAGCCGTGGCCCCGTGTGCCGGAGAGACATACCCTGTGCACGTTAAAGAACACGCTGGATGGCCTTGACGGGAGGCTACCATCTGTCTCCCAACAGCTGTTCCAGTGGGTCCCCTCCCCCAACCTTCTCTGAGCCTTCGGGGTCCATGTGACCTGGCCATTTAGCCCATGGTGTGCAAAAAAGTGCCGCTCAGAGGTAAAACAACTCAACCCAACCTGCACTTCTTTCTTTCAAAAATAAGTTCTATAGCCTTATCACTCAAATAATTTTGTTTCCTCTGTTCCCTATTACCCAAAAGAATACTGTTGGCTTCAAGAAAAGCCTGTTTAAACTGATCCCATTCTTTCTCAACTTCAGCAGTAAACAAACCACAACTGTCATAATGATTGAGTAGCCTATCATGGTATGCTTTGGCTATATCTGGATCTTTCAGACATTCAGTGTTAAAGTTAATTTTCTTAACTGTAGTACAAGATTTCTTAAGCTTCAGCTGCAAGACACTTTTGACCAGGTAATGGAGACCCAATTTCGACTCCCCTGTATGATTTGGTATTCCTAACTGAGCTGCCCATTTGTTGTTAATTAAAATATAATCTGTCATATTCATGTGCGACCCATAGGCAAAAATTATGAATATTTATAAATATCATGTGTTTGTAGTATGTGTTAGTTATTCGCAAACCATTAAATTTACTTGCCTGTAGAAGACGTTCTCCGTTGCATTGGAACTACTAATAACAAAGGGAGACCTAAAACTCCTGCCCAAAGGTTACAGTCAGTACCAACTTTAGCTTTGAAATCACAGTACGAGAAAAATATCTCCTTTCTTCACAGAATTCAAAATTATCCTAAAGCTGGCTATAGAATGTATCCTTCTCATTCTCATCAGAGTCCTCTGTGGGGGCATAACAGCAGATGACATTCGAGTCTTTAATTTTTGTTTTAAGTTTTCCTGTAAGAAATCTTTCATTAATGCAGTCATATTCTTGAAGAGCATCATTGGCATGCCTGCTGAGCAGCAAACCTACACCTTGGAGATGCTTTCCATCCTCCCTGCCTGAAAAGAGAAATTTAAAGTTATTTTTAAGTATCTCACCTTTACCTATCCGTTTTTCTCATGCAAACCAAAAGGGACGGGGGGTGGCTCAGCCGGTAGCGCGCCATACTCGTAATATGTAGTTCCCAGGTTCGAGTCCCAGCTTGGTCAGTGTTGAGATTTATCTCCGCAAAATTCCTCACCCTGCCCACGGTCAGTAGGGGACACCGATGGGCTTGGAAAGGCCGCCGTCTGTCGGATAGGACGTTAGGCTGTGGCCCCGTGTGCGGGAGAGCCATACCCTGTGCACATTAAAGAACACGCTGGATGGCCTTGACGGGAGGCTACCATCTGTCTCCCAACAGCTGTTCCAGTGGGTCCCCTCCCCCAACCTTCTCTGAACCTTCAGGGTCCATGTGACCTGGCCATTTAGCTCATGGTGTGCAAAAACGTGCCGCTCAGAGGTAAAACAACCCAACCCATGCAAACCAAGAATATCTAGGTTATAATGCTGGAATTCTTGTGTGAGGACATCAAGAGAATAATCTCTATGTAACGTCCTCACGTTCCAAGTACCTGCAGAGAGAAAATTATTAGTTGGATTTTTAAAGAAACTAGGTTTATTGAGAGAGGTAGTGCCAACAATATCAAACAGTCCCCTGATCACAGGCATGGGGCAAAGATCTGTTCCTCCTCTTCTAAAAGCTGAAGTCACTAATGCTGGTAGGAACTTCAGGCACCACCTTTTCAAGTGGACCTTTTCAAGATCCATATGACCTAAAGCCTGAGACGCATTACTCCAGTTTAGGATTGTCAATGCCCAACTAGCTAAGTGAGGGTTGAGGTACCTATGATGGCCTCTGACCAGGATTATACACCAGGTGATATAAGGTATCCCATACCTCTGTTCACTTAGGGCTTGCAACCCACAAGCAAACAGAAAACACAGCAGATTCTTTCTCAGCAAAGGCCCACCAGTGCAGCAAGTCCAGTATCCATAATCAAGCTCAAATCCATAAACCAGTCCAGTTTAGTGGGTATAAATGGTCAGCACCATGACCCTGTGAAGTAGACCACTCAGCAGGGTTGAAAGAAAGAAATATGTGGCCATAGATGACCAGATAGTTTTAATTCAAATGAAATCCATATTGGATGTTCCCCAAGTCTAGCTTGATATGACGGTCAAGATTCGATGCTTTAAAATAAGCAAAATGTATATTCCTAGAAAATAAATCCCAGAAGATTCACACAATCATCTTGTAAATAATGAGTAATGGGATAATAAATGATGAAATAAAACTTGCAAAATAATCCAAGACCAAAAATAAAATGGATGACACATGACCTCTTCATTTCACAATTGTCATCGCATTGCTGTTGCAAACTGCAGCAGTGTGTGCTCTCCCTAACAATAAATATTTCCCAGATAGCTAGATAGGCCTCAAACAATTTAAAAAAATGAAATTGTAATTTTACACTTTTTCTGTCAACAGAAATTTTGTCTTACTGTATGCTTCTTATAAGCTTTGTTTATCGTTGTCTCCCTGCTGTGACGGGGGCCGGGGTGGCTCAGTCGGTAGCGCGACAGGCTCGTAATCTGTAGTTCCCAGGTTCGAGTCCCAGCTGGGTCAGCGTTGAGATTTATCTCCGCAAAATTCCCCGCCCAGCCCACGGTCAGTAGGGGACACCGATGGGCTTGGAAAGGCCGCCGTCCGTTGGATGGGACGTTAAGCCGTGGCCCCGTGTGTGGGAGAGCCATACCCTGTGCACGTTAAAGAACACACTGGATGGCCTTGACGGGAGGCTACCATCTGTCTCCCAACAGCTGTTGCAGTGGGTCCCCTCCCCCAACCTTCTCTGAGCCTTCGGGGTCCATGTGACCTGGCCATTTAGCCCATGGTGTGCAAAAAAGTGCTGCTCAGAGGTAAAACAACCCAACCCTGCTGTGACATCAAAATGCCTAACCAATGACTGTCAAGAATCACTTCCTCATGGAGTGGCACCACCCTTCTTTCATTCACCCTGATCTGCAGGACATTCAGACTACTTCTCACGTTGCCTCTGATCTCCCCAGGTCTCAATTTTTGTTGATATTTTTTATTTTTAAAATGGAAATATATAAAGTGAATTATTTGCATAAAAGTTGAAAGTTGACTATATCCCATTTTATAATAGAAGAGTCGAATCGAGCCTCATAATAAGAACAGCGTCGTAGGGTTACTGAAAAAATTTGATAATCTACTTATTGTTTAAAATGGAATTACCAGTGTATGTGGAATGTTAAAATGATCTTGCATAGAACTTCAGTTTATAAAGAACTCAAAAGCCTTTCAGGTTCTTTATATGGGCTTTGCAAACTTTTACTATATAAGATCTTTCATTTTATACACTGCTAACTTTAATTTTGAATAAAAGTTTTATATTTTTGTATTGCCAACTAAATGGAATACAGTCTGCTGATATATTCATTCATTTTGTGAAATTATGTTCATTGAAGCAGTGCACTGGTAAAAAATGTAATAAATTATTAATATCTTTTATGTTCCAAATATTGGCTATGTTTCTGAATGCTCGACACAAAGTTGCCAAAATATTCTGACCTACTTTTGCAGTCTTGTCACTGTTTTGGCAGTCTGTTCACTGACTTTTGCAGTCTTGTCATTGGTAAACTAGACAGTGATTGCAACTTCTTTCATGCTGCTGACATTCATTGTTTTCTGAAACCAAATTTAACCACAATTTTTTTATAGTTACTATAATAAAAAAAGATAGGTACTCATTGGCAAATAAAATCTGGTAATGCAATAAAATATTGCTGTTGTGTTTAAAACAGATATTATGTATTGGAATAGAAACACAGTGTATCTGTTCCTCATTTAGTATGAATGTTGAACTTGGTGCAGTTATTTTATATCTTTTTTAATCAGTTTTATTTTTTAGGAAAGCAAGCAGTGGAGTACCTATTTCATTATAAAGATATGGGACCATACAGGTAAAGTTTCTTGTATTTCTGCAGTGCTTTAAATTTAAGTGCTAAAAAAATGTATGTGTCATGTTCATTTAGTAGTGGCGATAATGAATTCTAAAAACCTTTGTGAGTTATATTTATTGGAATATTTTTTTTATCATTTGGTTATTCTTAATAGCATTATTTTCTGTGGTTCCTCTATACGAAGCATTTCGTAAGATATTTTATAGTAGTTTTTTTTAATTATTGTTATACCAAACAATTACAGTCAAAATATATTTAATTTACAAAAGAAGTCACTGTTAAAATCTAAAGTTTTCTCAGATATTTTCTACAAAAAGTCACTTCAGTTTGACAACTTTACCTTCTGGCAAAAGAACTGAGCTTTTAACTGTTCTAGTGCTGACCTTAATGCTAATTGATTGAAGTCAAACCCCAAAGTATACAGGGATACATTTCTCAGAAACACTGTGTAAATTAAAATTGCACAACTGGAAATATTAAGTATATAAAAAGTACAGGAATAGAGACGTGGGAATCATAAATCATAAATTTATTGCATAATAAAAGAATAATTAAATACAAAAGTAAATAATTTACAGTATGTTTCTACTATTCCTGTCGGACCACTGTGGCAAGCAGCTGCTTGAGGGATCGTTTTATTTTTTTTTTTGTGAAAATAATGCAAATATTTGTTAAATTTTTTTAAAATAAATACTTAGAACACATTGCTGTTCTGAAATATTTAAACCTCCTTACCTGTTTAAGTACTAAAATAGTAAAAATAGGTAACCTCTGCTTAATGCAGTGAATGCATTTCAAGTAATGTCATATTACATGAAATCCATTTTCACTGGGAAATATTGTAACATATTTCAATGAAATAGAGTACAGGCTCCAAGAGAACCAGGTAAATAATTATAATTCATAAAATGTAAACGCAAAAACATTCATACATGCAAAATACTGATGCAGTCATGGTCTATGGAGGTCCAACCAAACTACAGTTTTGATCTCCACAACTCTGTCCTGAGCCACAGTTGCTGCATTTGGCTACTGTGGGCCAATACCAGCGAGGTCCTGTTTGAGATTGTCTGCTCGTCATATCCTAGGTCTCCTCCTTTCCGGAGACCTTTAGGCATACTGTTCATAATCTTATTTGTCAGTCTGC